>CM059190.1:26300968-26900968 GCA_030323885.1 Branchipolynoe longqiensis | reverse complement strand
AAGGATATAATACATATATATGCATGTATATATAAATATATGCGATATGCAAATAAATAATATGATATGAAGAGTCCAGGTGCAACATCTGACAAATTCAGTTTCGTTGTTTTCTATTAAATAGAATTTGTTGTTGAACTTTACAGGTATTGTCTATAAATTTCATGTTGGGTAGTGCATGATGAAGGGGACGTGTTGGTTTCTGTGGAAGCAATAACCAGATTTGATTATCAGAATGATGGCAGTTTGAGCTCGTCATGGTTTCATTTTGGTATGAATTCGGTTTGTCAGCTTTTGTATCTTAATACTTCATATTTGTATGCATATATATATATATATATATATATATATATATATATACAGATGTATACACATACATGTACATACATACACATAACGTATATACATATGTATATGTACATATGTGTATATACACATATATATACACATGTATATGCATAGATGTGTATACGCATATGTATATCGACATATGAAGAGTTCATGTACAAAACCATGTAAACGCCAATTCAAAAATGGAGATACACATTGGAATGAAGCCTTCAAAAAGTTAAATTTGTTATATTCCTACTGTTTTATTCATTGCTCCCTAACCATGTAATCATATGAAAAGTGGAATTAATGGGCTTTAAAATTATTTTCAGGTAAAAGTCTTTTATTTAAACTAAATTTTTCATTTGGCGTTTACATCGTTTTGCGCCTGAACTCTTTATATGCATATACATTATGTGTATGTATGTATACACATAAATATGTGTACACATATATTATATACATGTATTTACACAGCCGCCCTATATATGTTCGTGTATACATATATATGTATATGACAAATATACATCTATTTACATATGTATATAATAAGTAATATATTTATATTATACATGTATGTATAAAGGCTCTGGTCTCAGGCCATCAGTAGGCTGCTTGTGCGTTGCCAGCCTGGCACTGACCGTGATCCACGCCCATTGCAGAACGTCTGTTCACCTGTTCACTGTTCCCAGACCTTCTGTTCAATACTCTCTGCTCCAATTGGCCATTCATATCCCAATCAGAACATCCGTATCATTGCACTGCACCAATTAAGATATTTAACACGCTGGACCATCACGATACAGGTATAATCATCCGGGGCAGAGATATGATTAATTGATTAATTGATTAATTAATTAGCTCACTAACTGTCCGCACCAGAGTACTGAAGAGTGGGCTACAAACAACGTAGCTCACTTGAAACTGTTCTTGGTTAAATCACACCCTTTTAGTAATTTTGGTAATGTTAGACTAATACTAATAGGACACGTTGGCATGGTTGCGACGATCACGTGACCGCGCCGTGATGAGTTCACTGCCTTCCTCTAGCCGCCGTGTGATGTGTATGTAGATAAGTGTGTAGGGTGGTGGAGGCGCGTGGGGGCTTGTGTTGGAGTGTGTGAGTAGATGGGGAGCAAGGAGCTTCTTGACCAACCAGTGATCCACAACTGGTTCATCAAAGGATGTGGTATGTGCGGCCCTGTAGGTGGGAAAGTGCATATAAAATACTGCTTGCTGCTTATTGGAAAGATTACTCTACGTGGTGGCAGTGGGTTTCCTCCAAAGAAATATGTCAGAATGACCATGTGTTTGATGTCCAATAGCCGATGATAAAATCAATGTGCTCTAGAGGCATCGTTAAATAAAGCAAGGTTTCCTTTGTATGTTCTTGAACATTACTTGCATGAATATGCTATTTTGGGTCACTATTTGACTTACATTCCATGCTGGTATGTTGTTGCTCTAATACTCTGTGAGGGATTGAAGGGTGAAAATCATTGTCAACTCGTTGTCATTGTCATGTATGTAGGATGGTGCGCTTAGAATACTTTGAGGTTTGGTGAATGTGTTGTGAATCGGTCAGTGGGAGAGTGTGTGGACGTGTGTTTATGTGTGCATGTCTGTGTATGTGTGGGAGGATGGGTCGGAGTGTGTACATGTGTGTGTCTGTGTGGGTTCGTGTCGGGTGTGTAGAGAGGGGGTATTTGTGTAGGGTGTGAATTTGGGAGGTGGGGTAAGTGTGCATATAGGACTGGGAGAGAAGGCGTGGATAAATGTATATATGTAAAAGTGTGTGAGGGAGAGGGTGGTCAGTGTTTGTTTGTTGTTTGTTTGTTGGTTTCCGTCCTAATTACATTTAAGGTCATATCAGGACGGAGTGGTGAGTGCTTCTGGGTGTGCATATTACATATATATATATATATATATATATATATATATGCATATTACACATATATATATATATATATATATATATATATATATTCATATATCGGGGTGAGGCAGAGAATGTATGTAACAGCATAACTGTGTATATATACTTATTTATATATTTATATATATATATATATATATATATATATATATGAGCCGATAGGGTATATATATGAAGCAGGAAATATGAATTTGTGTAACCTGTGTATGATATATGTAGGGGGGGGGGGACTGTGTGAGCATATATATATATATATAATATATATATATATATATATATATATATTTATGTGTTTAAGGTATGTGGTGGGGCGCGGACTATAGATATTACATATATATACATATATATGTATATATATATGTGTGTCAGTGAATGTATGTATGTCTGTATAAGAGATATGTGGGGGCGGGGACTGTGTATATACATATACACATATACATATATACATATATACATATATACATATATACATATATACATATATACATATATACATATATACATATATACATATATACATATACACATATACATATATACATATATACATATATATATATATATATATAGATATATGTGTTTGTAGGTATATGTGTGAAGATGAGTGTGAGGTGTTGTTTTGCGCGGGAGGAGGGGATTTGTTTATGAGGAGTGCCGACTTGCTCGGCTCATATCCGTAATCTCTGGGTGGGGGGCGGTCCGAGCGGCTGCAGGTGGCTGGAGTGCGAGTTGCGCAGCTCGGCGGCGTTCAGTCGGTACGGGGAACCGGGCGCCCGGTACGGGGACGTCTGGCTGCGGCACGGCGACGCCATCGGGTTATACGGGGCGTGCCGGTACGGGGACCCCGGGTAGTGGTACGGCGACGGCGGGTACCGGGCCGGGGACGACGGGTAGCGGTAGGGAGACCCTGGGGGGCGGCCGAAGGGCGACGGCGGCGGCCTCAGGTGACCGCCCTCCGTTTGTCAGTGCGACACCAGGATCGTCATCTCCTCCGGCCGGCCCCACTGGCTCGAGATGCGGAACGTCTGACCGTCGTCGTTGCGTCGCCGCCGGCGGAGGATGTGCAGGAGGATCTTGCGGAAGCGCGTCCCGATGAAGCAGTAGATGACGAAGTTGGAGCAGGAGTTGATGGTGAGGAAGATGTTAGAGATGACGTTGACGTAGATGAGCTCTGGTTTCGGGAAGGGAACTGACGACCACGTGCTCAGGGAGCTCCAGGCGCGCAGGAAGAAGTCCGGAGTCTCGCAGATGATGAAGACGACGACTACGACGACTAGAGTCAGACTGTAGCGCTCCTTGCGCTGGTTGTGGTACTCGCCGGGCATCTCCCGTCGCCGCTTGTATGAGTCCTTTATCGCCTGGATGAGGCGTGTGTTAAAGAAGGCCAGCGATGTTAGCGGAAGGAAGAAGCGGAGCACAAAGAAGAGACCCGTCTTGTAGACCACCTTGTACCACGTGTTGCTCCACAGTGGGGTTTTGCTTGTGTATGGTTCGGTTACATTTCCGGGTAGTATGCGGACCCGGACCGTGCGCTCGAAGAACCGTGGAAGGTTGTATAAGATGGACACGCACCAGACACAGACCACGACTCTCCGCATCCGGCTCATCGTTGAGTACTGCGGTGCGTGAAGCGGCTTGCAGATGGCGACGTAGCGGTCTGCGGTGACTACAACAACCAGCCACACGGTGCAGGTCTGCGCGATAGAGGCGCACGGCCAGACGTAGGGCTCCATGTAGGGCCAGGTGTACTTCAAGGACGGCATCCAGTCAGTCTGGTGGTGGACGGTGCGCAGCGTCTGGTAGAAGAGGCAGGTGAGCAGGTAGAAGACATCGGTGAAGGCCAGCACTTGTAGCAGGAAGCCTGTTGTCCGACGCACCACCCGATCCCTGCCCAGCACCACGATGGACACCAGGTTGCTCGAAATGCCGAAAATGCACAAGAAAGACACTGCATAGATCTCCAAGGTGATGCGGAATGTGACCAGGTGAGTGTCAATCGGCCGCTCGAGCGTCACATTCATGGTCAGGCTGTCACTCCGCGTGAACCCTCAACTACCAGCTCCGAAGACTGTTTCCTGCCTTATCTGCTTTGCGCTTGTGTTTCCGCCTGTGTTTTGTGCTTCCGCTTCTCCTTGCACTTTGACCTTCCGCTTTTATTTACACTTTGCTGTTGTGCTTCAGCTTCAAGTTTGGGCTTGGGCTTGGCCTTGCACTTTGCAACAGGTGTCAGTTGGCAGCTAAATTTGAGCTCTCACAATACACGGCTCCCTTATTGAACTGGCACATAGTGCTGTCAATAATGACCTCTCACCTTCCAGTGACCTTGTTGCGGAGGGGTCGACTGGTTTAGCACCCCTGAGATGCATCACAACCCATGTCACGTGCTCATCCCGCTCTGGTTGGTTCCCATTGTCCTCTGAGGCATGGCGTGGTAACTGATGTCAGTTCACAGTCACCTGACCCACACACCGGACGTGGTGGCCGAATCGCTAGGATTCCTGTGCGGAAGGTTGGGAAATCGAGACCCAGTCGAGTCAAACGAATGACTTACACAATTTATACTTGTCACTACCTAGCCTGGCGTGCAGCATTACTAGAACAAAACAAGGACTGGCTAGCTCAGTATCAGGATAATGTGACTGAGTGGGATATTGGGTCATGCTGCCATTGACCTGATTTCCAAGTTGTTGCAGCACTATAAACTTGCCCTGAGTGTGCACGGTCACAAGTCAGTACCCATCCTGATATGGCCATAGATGTTCGCTAGGATGTAAAACCTCTCACAAACAAACCACCAAACAAACAAATATGTCCCTTCCTGACCAGAAACACTAGAAAATAGTCACCAGTCACACCCTCTTCCCCATGTTAATTTAGTTTTCCAACCTTCCTCCTTGCCATTTATGGGATTAATAGTCAGTTTTCACCACCTGGTACATCATAATATCAGTTCACTGGGGGTTCTGTTTAATCCTGCCATTGTGTGTCTTAGTGACACCACCTTCAAGTCGAGCTGGTCAGTCACGTGAGCTTCTTCTGTTACACCCTCTGAGGTCGGACCGAGTCTTGTCGACAAACCTCGGCGCCGCTTGGAAAGTCTCGTGTGAAAACGACCCTGCTCCATATGTTTGTTGGCATCTCTCAAGCCTAACGTAGTTTCTACTACTTTGTAACGTCATCTTTTTGTTCTCCTTTCGGTGACATTATCCCGTTTTTTTATTGTTCCTTGCCTGGGCTCACCTTGCGACCCGACAGCACTGGGAGTGAGTGCGAGTGTGACTATGAAAGAAGCCACAGACACACCCCTCCCCGATCTTTCCCCCTTAGTCCGAATAGCATGAGCTCACCTGCGTAATTTAACCCTTCCTCTTGATCTCCACGTAAACTTAACGTCGTACAAATGCACGAACACGTATGCGTCCTAGCTGCCTATGTCCGTAGGTTGATGTAATCACAAAGCACGTGGAATGTATCGGTATAATTGTGTTCTTTAATTAAATTAAATAAATCCTAAAAAAATAGCTGAAAAAAACCCAAACAATTTAAAGAAAACACATTCATTAAGAATTACCGTGGACAATTTCTATGTTCCTTGTTAATATAGTTTTCTTGGCAGGGATAGGGAGTGGGAGGGGGGGCTTGTGTGGTAGGGGAGGAGTTTCTGTACACAGCACAACTCAGGTATCTTTCACTGTTAAAATAACCATTTAAAAAGGCACATCGCTGGCTGAGAAATCATGCTGAGAGATCTGCGTTTGTCTGCGGGCAGTGCCACGTATTCTGCACGGATCCGCATTATTAAACCCCCTCCTCCGATTCCCCCCTCCCATCCCTCCTCCTCCCTTCTCCTCCTCCCCTGCCTCCCTTGTTGTTCACGCAGGGTCCTGACTCTTGCAGACCCTATACTGTAGTTGTAGTGGCTAGAAATCCAACCCAAAACACAGCAGTAGTAATCCTTACTTTCCGGGTATTTGAGGCGACAGATGAAGCAATGAGAGAAGCAGGAGGGATATTAATCCGGCGGTGGTTTGATGGTGGGTGTGGATGGGAGGTGGGGTGCTGCAGGTTGAAGGGTACAGACTAGGAGGGGACTGACTGGGTTGAGTAAATCCTAATAGGCGTAAATCCTTCGTTTAAAGTGAAGCTGTTGTTAATGAATTGATGTGATTTGTTGCCTTTGAGTTCCTCCTGTAGGCTGTATGGCCTCGGTACAGCGCGGCGACACTGCGGATAGGTCGACTGACTGACTGACTAGTGCGACTAGTGTGACTAGTAACTACTGACTAGTTCTGCTTGCGGAGGTGGTGTGGAGGGTACGTGTCACGTGGCAGAAGAGCGGGCCGGGGGAGCCGGGAGGGGAGCCGGGAGGGGGGGGGGGGGGGGGGGGGGGGAGCGGCCGGCCGGGCGGGCGGCGTCTGCATGCGGCAGGATGCGACCGCAGCTCCGAGACAGGGAGGACAGGAGAGCGGGAGATGTGGCGGCAGTGGCGGCAGTGGCGGCAACTCACTGCTCCTGCTGCCACCTGCTGCTTCAGTCGATGCGCTGCGCTGTGACAGGCTCGGGAATATGAACACACTCCTACCGCTGGCAGTTGCTGCTCACTCCACCCAGGCGCACACTGCGGGACCCGGCGAGCCAGGGAGTGTGAGCAGCCGAGGGGGATTTCGGTTTGCCGCCGAATTAAGACGCGCGCCTTTCGCTGTCCGCCTCCGCTTTCTGACACGAGTCGACTTCCCCTGGCGGACGGCCGCCGGAAATAGCTACCGAGCCATCTGGTGCTGCTAAAGTCGGTCACGCTAATTGTGAAGGGATGTGGCGGTGCGACAGAGGTTTAATGGTCGGTGGGAGGGGGGGGGGGGGGCGGGGGGGGGGGGGGGGGGGGGAGAGACGAGGAATGAGTACGTGGACGGGGAGGAGAACTGAAGGGGGGGCTGTGTAAGATGAGGCACGCACGTGGGACGCGGGGCGTTGGTCGCGGGGCGTGGGGCGGGGTGGTGTGGCAGAGGCTTGGGGGGACGGTGTGTGGAGGTGAGGCAGCAAGATGTGCGGCGTGGGGAACTGAAGGCGGCGTGTGGAAGGCGGCGCGTGGGGCGTGGGGCGCGGGGCATGTGGAAGACGGGGCATGTGGAACGCGGGGCACGGGGCGAGTGGAACGCGGGGCACGGGGGCGCAGAGCGCGGGGCGTGGGGGTGTGGGGCACGGGGCGCAGTGCTCGGGGCG
The DNA here is from genome assembly GCA_030323885.1 of Branchipolynoe longqiensis. NCBI lineage: Eukaryota > Metazoa > Annelida > Polychaeta > Phyllodocida > Polynoidae > Branchipolynoe > Branchipolynoe longqiensis. The sequence goes on along the minus strand of CM059190.1, from coordinate 26,893,482 downwards.
CGACGCGCGGGGCACGGGGCGCGGGGGCGCGGGGCGTAGGCCGCGGGCCATGGGGCGTGGGGCACGGGGCATGGGGCATGGGGTGCAGGGCGCCGGGCGCGTGGCGCAGAGCGCGGGGAGTGGGGTGTGGGGCACGGGGCGCAGTGCGCGGGGCGCGAGGCGCGGGGCACGGGGCGCGGGGGCGCAGAGCCCGGGGCCGGGGCCCGGGGCGCAGGGCGCGGGGCGCAGGGCGCGGGGCATGTGGAAGACGCCGCGTGGAAGGCGGGGCACGGGGCGAGTGGAACGCGGGGCACAGGGCACAGGGCACAGGGCACGGGGTGTGGGGCGTGGGGCGTGGGGCGCGGGGCGCAGTGTGCGGGGCGTGGGGCATGGGGCGCAGTGTGTGGGGCATGGGGCACGGCGCGTGGCGCGGGGCACGGGGCACGGGGTGCGGGGCGCGGGGCGCTGGGCGCAGGGTGTGGGGCGCGGGGCGCGGGGCACGGGGCGCGGGGCGCGGGGTGCGGGCGGAGACTACCACACACACATCATGGGCCGGCGACTGGCAGCTGTGTAAATCTGCGTGATCCAGGTAGGTGTGCCAGGGGTTTGGCTTTGACTGTGATTGTGGAGCCCGGAGTTTGGACGTGAAGGGGACGCGTGCACACTTCAGTTGTGATGAGGTTCTTCTTCATTCTAGAAAACTGATGCAGAGCACCTGTAGGACACAGTGTGACAAAGACCGTGGTAACTACCACACACGTAGTGGTAGTGGTCAGCATGTGTGCTGGTGTGTGTGTGGAGCGTTGGTGGAAGAGCAGCAAGCTATGTTTTTGCCTACAGGAATGGGTTCAGAAGTTAACAGTGTTATTAGGATTTCTACTTAGCTCCGGTGTGCAATATGCCTGTGGCATATATACACGTCACATTCACGTCACATACACATACACATACAAGTAATCATGTTACAGAGCTTACCTCGTTCGGATGACGTTGGTCATTTTAGGTCCCCTTGAATTTCCAAGGTCGAATTTTATATAGGAGAATGTAGTGAAATGGCATAAATGACTGTGGAACACTGAGTTTGAGCTAGTTTTACTATTAAAATATCAGTGTTTAATGGTCATGGACCAGGTTCCCTGTCTTAGTTAGTGTTTTGGTAAAACCAAAGAACCAACATCACAATCGGGGTACCTCCAGTCAGCCATGGGTGTATATGCAGGTCAGAGGCAAACCCAGTGATACTGCCCCCCACACCCACACCCACACACCCTTTACACCCCCTTTACATCCCTTTCATATGTTCAGAAAGGGAAAACAGTGAGTATACCAGATTAGGTTTATTACTATTAATAGTATCTATATTTGATCAATTATTATTTCTGTCATCATCATTAGCATTATAATGAGGAATATAATGACGAATATAATGACGAATATAATGACGAATGTACTGACCAATATAATGACGAATATAATATTATATATAATTCAAGTAAGGTCCACAGTCAAATGTTTCCGAGGGGCTGCGATGGGAGGCAGGGAGGCTGGGAGTCCCGGCGCCGGGTGACCGGGTCTCCCGCCCGGGATCTGAATAAGTGGTCTCCTAACCTGCTGCATATTATGCACACTATTATTGCAATATCAAGTGAAGAACTTACCAATGCTCTTATATTTATGGGTGACTGAAAGCTGAGTAATCCTCCATTTGCTAATAGCATTAACAATAAAACAAATAATATAAAGTGAAGAAGAACTTAATGATGTTACTAAAGAGTAAGTGTATGGATGAATGCATCACATGTTGCACAGTAATCCTCCATTTGCTAATACAAAGTTGACTCATGGGTAGTATGTGCCTTCAGGGCCCGTATTCATGGGCTGGGGCCAGGCGTAGCCGGTGCTACACGCTAGCTCTGGGGTAGCTAACCGTGGCTAGCGGCGGGTTGGAGAAATAGGTCAAGTCTTATTCACCAATGTCCAAGCCGCCACGGATAGCTAACTGTGAAGTTATTTATAGATTTGGGAATTCCCTCGAGTCAACAATATGAATAACACCGCAAATGCGGCGGGAGCATTAATAACGATTCGATTTTAGGGTTAATTTGATTAAATTTCACTTATTGAGTATGTAATTCTTTTAAATATGATAGCATTGAATAGATTGAGACCCACACACGCACATTAACCGGCGTGGCTTGCAGTTAACCATGATTTGAAAGCGGGGTAGCTTAGCCTCAGCTACGGTCAGCGGCTAGCGCTGGCACAGGCACATGAATACAGATTTTCCACCGTTAGCCATGTGGGGCTACCGTAGCTGTGGTTCAGGCCCTGGCACCAGCACATGAATACGGGCCCAGAGGTGTGTGTGTGTAGTGCACTGTGACACTTGGCCTGACATACCTAATCCAATCCACCCTCACCAAATAACATACCAGGGCGTAGCTAGCGGTGGGAAAGTATTTAACTTCCCTGAAATGGCTGAAAATGACATTTCAGGGGCTCTAGGTTTCAAATTTCCCTGACCCACCTTCCACAGTTGGCTGTTCCAAGAATTTAACCCACAACCCAATCACAAATTCCTAGCTACAGCCCTGATATAGTGTTTATTTCAGTCAAGGAATTTGCCATCTCCAAGTACAAAGTCCTAGTTGCGGGTTTGATCAATTTCAGCCAACGAATTTGATGACTGGGTTTTCCAATGGTAATTGTGAATCGAAACCAAAGTTGTTCTAAGACAGATAAAGGAAACACAACAGTATGTTCTGCCTGCACTGTTGGCATACCCCTCCCTACAGTGTCTTCCCACCAACATCGGGATTCCTCTTCTTCTCACACCAATGAATACATGTGATTTATTTACTACAGAACAAACCAATAGTCAAGACATATTGACTTACTAACACCAAAATACCCTAACTTCACCCCAAATCCTACAGCATAGCCAACAACAATGGTCGTACCAGACGGGATGGCCGAATGAGTTAGAGCGTCCGTCTCCCGTGCTGGTAGATCGTGGGGTCGTGGGTTCGAGTCCTGGTCGAGTCAAACCAATGACTTTAAAATTGATACTTGTCGCTTCCTAGCCAGGCGCTCGGCATTATTAGGATAGGGCAAGGACTGGTGTGCTCAGTGTCAGGATAATGTGACTGAGTGGGATACCAGGTCGTGGTGCCGGCGGCCTGGTTTCCCAGTGGGACAGCACTATAAAGTCACCATGAGTGCGCACTGTCACAAGTCGGTACCCGTCCTGATATGACCTTAGATGTTGCTAGGACGTAAAACAACAACAAACAAACAACAAACACAACAATGGTTAAAAGAGTATCTGATCACACTGAATGAAGATTAAGTAAAGGTATTGGGAGTGATTCATATCTACTGAATTGGAAATCCTATACCAACACCTAAATTCTTTTCTGTAAATGTAAAATGATGTAATATACCTCATGCTCATTACTTAGTGCATTGTGTACACTTTAATTTCAGAATTTACTTCACACTTCAATTTACACCAATAAAAAGACAAAGTGTACAAAAGGTTTGCACCTGGAAAGGGTGATAGAAATCAGTGTCCCATATTCATGAAGCCTAAGAGATAACTTTCACCGGTTATTTCAAAAAGAAAAGAGAGATCTCGGCATCGCTTTTCTCCGTTGGAAATGAGCCGCAATCTAGCGGCGTCCGGCTGCACTAGAATAGCCGCGATGTGGTTCAAGAACATATCGTTAGGTGGCACCACATGCTAAAGGCCTAGCCAGCCATGATCCACATAAGCATACACAGTGTGGCAACTGATGCTGCTGTCACACTACGACGCTTCTCTCCAAAGCGCGTCGACGTGTGTCCGTTTTTGGCGAAACGTCGGGAGACGTCGAGAAGCGTTACACACATGTTATGCGCGCGTCGGTACACGTCGGTACATGTTCATGGACGTCGACGGTCGGCGAGGAACGCCGGCGCGCGTCGTGGCGCGTCGAAAGTTTTATGCGTCAACGTGCGGGTGCCAATATTGTGGCGACATCAGAAGCACGTCGACAGCGCTGGAATAACATTATGCGAACGCTAGGCACACACCGCATGCGCGTGACGGTCGTTACCACACGTTGCGCCAAACTGATGCATTGTTGTTTTACATCCTACCAACATCTAAGGTCATATGAGGACGTCGCGTCAAACTGTAAAATTTGTTTTCCACACGTGTCGACACATGTTGGCCACACGCTACTAACACGCTGCACTGATGCCAAACATTTTCCCAACACCGCCGAAAAGCTTGACGTTTCTCGACGATTAAAAGTGATTTTGCGCGTTGGCGGCACGCCGGCTAGATGTGTCGTAATGTGACAGCACCATTGATGCAACCAACGCGTTTGAACTCACTTGAGCGGGTTTGAACTCGTTCCAGTGCATTTATACTGGCACGAGTGCACATCTTGGCTCACCGGTGTCGTATTTTCAGCGCCCGGTCATTGTCAGCGGCCTGTCGTGGCTTCTGCGCATACGCAGATTTTAAGACATATGCAAAACACCCATGCCCTCGCCGGCTACAAGCTCAGCCACGGTACCCGGCAGTGTTAGGGACCGATTAGGCCGAAATCTATTGAATGCGATCATATTTAACAGAATTACATACTCAAATAATGAAATTTAATTAAATTAACCTTAAATTACAAGCGATATTAACGTAGCAGCTAGATCAGCGTCGAATCGCCGAGTGTAAACAAAACAAATAGCAGTGATCGCCGCAACGTGCGAAAATCCGCGCATGCGCAGAAGCCACGACAGGCCGCTGACAATGACCGGGGGCTGAAAATACGACAGCGGAAATAAACCTGAGTATGCTCATGCTCGCGAGAACTAAGTGAACCAGACTAAAGCCTTTAGTATTAAATAATGTTTTATTTAAGTTTTAATCATGTTGTTTATTTAAATGATGTGGGGAGGCCCACACACAGATTGAGCAAAAAAACATAATATATGAGTTTGTTATTCCAAGATTGCACATGTGCTGAAAACTGTGTCAAAAGTCAAAACAAAAATCACCTGTTGGTTTGTTTTACATCACACAACAATACAAAACTGTTGTAATTTTAATATCTTCAACAAAATCGAACAATTTGACGGAAGCATAAATCCCCACAAGTGACATAATAATGCAAGGACTATATTTAATACACAGCTGTCCCTAATTAAGCTTTTTGAATTTTGTTCGGAGAATCACCATGCAACCGTATGCTCACTAAGGGACAGTGGTGACCCGTATCTCCTACTTCTGTCACTGCCTACCCTTCTCCGATTAGCTGCTTTCATAGTCACGTGACATTTGCATTCTCCCCAGCTTTCAATGCTGGCCAGACCAAACGTAGGGAAAAGGGAAACAATCAACATGTTTTATTAAAATTACTAACTTAGCCTATTATAATAAATACACAATTGTTATCAAATATGAAGTAAGTCATATATGTGTCCTAATAATACACATTTTTACTTGAATAGCTTCATAATTACTAGTATGAGAGCATCATTGCAGTGGTGTCACTTAATATCGCTCATGTAAAACCAGACAGGATGGCCAAATGAGTTACAGCGTCCGTCTCCCATGTGGTAGATCGTGGGGTCGTGGGTTCGAATCCTGGTCGAGTCAAACCAATGACTTAAAAATTGATACTTGTCACTTCCTAGCCAGGCACTCGGCATTATTAGGATAGGGCAAGGAGCAGTGGAATGAGGAAGACCAATCGCATGCGACTAATATTTCCCCTGCTTAAATTACTAATGTACCAAACAAAAACAAAACAAACTGTCAGGCCATTGTGCAGCAGCCCTATTGTCACTGCACAGCCGCCGTATGATATTTAGAACATCGTACCCGCTAGGTAGGCCTACCCATTTTCAAAAGGGGTCCAAACATTAAAGTAATTTCACTTGAAGCTACAATGAATCTGAAGCAATATGCTTTTTGAATTAAACAAATATTCCAAAATTTAAGTGAGATATGTGCATTTGAAAGTTCAGATCTTTTGGATTAGTCTAATGCAACAGCCATTCCATGCTGGCCACATCAGCCGGACCTGAGCATTAATAGTTTGACGGGATCCACTGCAAATACCCAGGTTTCCAGTTTAATGCTATGAAGGCAGCAGCTGTTCTGGTCGTGCCTATGCATTATCATTTGGACGGGATCCATCGCAAATGTGCTGGGATCTGGGTGATCCCGAGCGGTCCGCTGGCACATACACTGCGGAACGGCTGCTGCCATCATAACGTTAAGCCCAGAACCTGATGCATTTGCGATGGATCCTGTCCAAATCATAATGGACAGGCATGACCAGAACAGCTGCTGCCATCACAACATTAAACCCTGGAAACCTGCGCATTTGTGGCGGATCCTGTCAAACCATTAATGTTCAGGCCCGGCTGGATCATAGAATATGCAGTTTATCATAGGTGAGTGCACAAACTGATATGGTTCTATGACCCCGGGCCATCCTCCAGGGCATACGCTCCGGAATGGCTGCTGCTGTGATAACATATTAAGCCCAGGACCCAGCGCATTTGTGATGAATCCTATCCAAATGATATGCCCAGGACCCAGTGCATTTGGGATGGATTCTGTCCAAACGATAATGTTTCGGCACAACCAGAACAGCTACTGCCATCATAGCATTAAAACCGGGAACCTGTGTATTTGTGGTCGATCCGATCAAACCATTAATACTCAGGCCCATCTGATGTGGCAAGCATGGAATCGCTGCTGCATTAGCTAATACAAAAGATCTGAAAGTCAAAATCTTTCAAATGCACATATCTCACTCAGATTTTGGAATACAGGCAATCGTAGACATGCCAGAGCCACACGAAAAACAAGGTGTCCAAAAGTTCCTGGGCATGGTTGGGTATGTGCACAAGTTCATACCTAACATGTCCGAGATTGCCAAACCACTGGTCACGCTCCTTGCTAAGGATTTAGCGTCGCACTGGCAAAGTGAACAGCAGGGTGCTTTTGATAAGTTGAAGGAAAAGTTGAGACCTGCTCCTGTATTGTCTTATTATAATGTAAACAAACCCATTGTCATTCGGGTAGATGCCTGTCAGTCAGGTCTAGGTGCTGTGTTAATGCAAGAAAGCAAGCCAATCGCACTTGCATCTCATGCGTCAATTCAGGCCAGTGTGGTTTTGCCACAATAGAAAAAGAAATGCTCGCCATATGTTTCGGATGCCAGAAATTTAATGGCTATATCTTTGGCAAGGAGGTTAAAATTCAAACGGACCACAAACCGTTGGTGGCGATAATGCAATAACCGGTTCACAAACTTTCGGCCAAAATGCGGAGAATGCGAATGCGTTTGCAAAACTACAATATTGAACTGTGTCATGTGAAGGGTTCTCTGATGTTTTTTGAAGACACGGTGTCCAAGGCACACGGTGCTAATGTAGGTCATGATAGCCTGTTCGATGACACATTCAGCATTGTGGCAGCGGACATGCAATCGTCAAGTTTGTTAAGTAAAATTGTCAGAGAGTATGAAAAAGATGTATCCATGTCCATAGCCCTGTTCACACGGACGATGTAAATCGATTCGTAGAAAGCGACTTGTATAGTTCGCCTCACATTTCTCGTGTGAACGGACGTCTGAGGCGGATTAGGGCTGATTCGACTCACGTGATCTGGATAATGTAAACCACCTAAGGGAGGTAGTTTACGTGAGGCGATTTCTGTGATGCGGTTAATTTTGTCCGTGTGGACGCAACCGACTTACGTGATGCGGACTAAGCACGTCGATCTATATACTATAATTTGGTCTATGAACCTGTTAGAGGTGCACAGATATTTTTTTCATGATTTATTTTTAGGGTTTCACTGCCCAGCAGAAGTTTTGACCCTTCCAAACCAATAGGATTCAGTCATTACATATCTAGGTTGAACCCACACTCTCTGGTGCCGGCGTTGTCGAACCCAAAATGGCGCTGGTTAGTCTGGACTTGCTCATGCGCAGATATCCACTTCCGCCTCAGGCAGTGTCCGTGTGAACGGGCGGCTAATTCGCCTCACCTGATTCGATTTGTGTGATGCGCCTCACATTTTGTCCGTGTGAACAGGGCTCATGTTAATCACACACATTGAAGATGGGTGGGACACTACACGCATTCAGACACCGCCATGTCTTAGACAGTACATCCCACACAAAGGCGAGTTCACGGTAGAAAACAATCTAGTCATGAAAGGCAATCGGGTGGTGGTGGCTCCGGGTCTACGCGGTGAAATGATTGAGGCATTACACAAAACTCACTTGGGCATAACTAAATCCAAGCAGCTGGTGCAAGACTGCATGTTTTGGCCTAACATGAACAAACAAATTGAGGAAAAACTAACCCGGTGTGACACTTGCCAGAAGAACCGGAAAAGTTTGCATAATGAGCCATTAATAAACCACCCGGTAGCCTGTCAGCCATATGAGAAAGTAGGAGCATACTTGTTTGAATTAAACCATGAAAAGTACCTTATAACCGTGGATTATTACACAAAGTATCCACAGGTAACATTTTTGAGAGATATGTCGTCTGTCACAGTCATTGAGGCGATGAAGGATAATCTTGCTAGGCACGGTATTCCTAGTCAGGTCATTTCGGACAATGGTCCGCAATTTAAGATCCATGAGTACAGGGAGTTTGCGCAACACGATGGTTTTAAAGCTGTATATTCCAGTCCGCAATATCCATGAAGCAACCCCAGGTGGAGAGGTTTGTGCAAACGGTAAAGGACATGTTAAAAAAATGCACAAAAACAAATACAGACTTTCAGATAGCTTTGTTAAACTATCGAAACACTCCATTACCCATCTTGAATGCATCTCCGACTCAGCTGGTCATGAGCAGAAGGCTGAGAGGGACTTTGCCGATGGCAGAAGAAAGTTTGATACCTGAAACACAAAATCCGAAGAAAGTACAGACAGCGAAAAGAGAGCAAAGTCAGAAAGTGTTTCATGACAAGAAATGCGGTGAGAGTTGGGGACAGTGTAAAATACAAGAATAATGCAGGAGAGTGGAAAAAAGGAGCAATTTTAGGTCATACAGGTGTTTCAGGGAGAGAATATCAGATTTTGAATGAGTCAGGGAACATGTACAGGAACAGGGTTCAGATTATAAGGGCGCCTGAGGGGAGGCAGCCCAAACCAGTCGAGCAGGCACAAAGTGTGTCAGCGTCGCAGCCAAATGTAAACAGTGTGGCTAATCTAAGTAGGTCAGGTTGGGTGATTAGGCCGGCGAGCAGGTTAGACCTGTAGTGAGTCAGTCACGTTGAATATATACACACAAAACATGTGCATGTTAGGCTTAAGTATTGTATTTTCAGCTGCATTTGGTGTGTGTGTTGTACTATAATGGACAATATATCATATGGAGGCTAGGCAGCCGGACAGTCAGAGGACTTCAGTGCCATAGTGCACTCAGACATTTGCTAGAACCTGTGGTTTAAGCTAAGTACACATATATGTTTTGTATTATTTTCCTATTCATTTGACTGGGTATGTATATATAGTTCATGGTCATTTAAAAACATTACATGTTTCAGAAATACTTTGAAGGGGGGATGTAATATATGTGTAATAGACGTCTAGACACGTCTGTAATATATGTAAATGAGATGACGTCATGGAAAGTTTAGCCGGCGGTTCAGTGAGCCCTGGACGGGAATAAACCATTCAGTATGCAGAAGTCAAAGTGTTCAGACGTTGTACTTTCACAGGTGGGTGTACAATAAATGGTAGTGCAAGGTGGACAGGTGAATATGTGGTCGGCTCACTGAGAAGTGCCCATGGCTTGCAGCCAGCTAGCTTATGTACAGCCACACTGGTTGTGAAAGCCTGCTGACATGACTCAGGTGGGTGGAGAGTCAATCAGGTCCAGTGGGGGATGTGCAGGCAAGGCATCCGCTTTGAATCAAACGGAATGCCAACATATTATAATTCACAGGAAATAACTGAAATTATTACTTTCATAACGATGGATGTTTGACAGTTTTGTGATTTTGTTTATTTACAGTACAAGTTTTGCAGTTGGCAATGGATCGGTTGTCTGTTGCGCCTCCTGTATTTTGACTGCGGGCATCATTTAATTTCCTGCAATAGATCACAAGCGAGCACAGAATGAGCAATGATCAAATGGACCTAAATTAGAATGGTACTTTACTGATTAGTAAAACAATACTGTTGGTTTATTAGTGTTTTTCAAATGGTTATTGCAGTAGCGAAGAGAAACAGGCATTAGAAACAAATTATTTGAAAGTTTGACAATTTCCTACTGGATGTCATTTCTTAATTGTTAGCACTGTTCTTCTTTGCTGAATGGAAATTTCATCGGAACACTGACATCAAATGTCTAAAGTTGCTTCTGTAAATACATTAATATTTGTCTGTTTCATTCATTCATTCAATATTTCAGACTCACGATTATGGTAGTTACATAATTTGGTCCATAGTAGGTAGATATACAAATTAATGTGAATAGGATATAAGTAATAGTATGAATACTACCATACTAACCAATATCAAAATGTTTGTCTACATACAGTAGTTTGTACCAATGCCTCCATATGGCAGACATAAATCTGAGATCACTCTTTTCTATTTTTACAAGTGCCTGTATTATAACATTTTCTGACTTGTCAAGTCTAGTAATAAATTTGAATATTAGATTCTTGATAACAGCCTGAAAGGCTGGCACATCAATATTGGCAAATAGCTGAGTAGCACTGTGATACCTAGGTAGATGAAGTAATAACCTCATAATGTCATTATATGCGACATTCAGTTTTCTAATGCTATACATTCTATAGTTCCACAGTTCTATACAAGGGAGTACAGAAAGTTCTAAATAAATTTAACTTGACATCAGCTGTACACATATGAAATTTCCTGATGAGCATATTTCCCTGAACATATAACTTGCGACACTCTCTATTAATATCCCTGGCATCTCTAAAGTCATCAGTCATAAAGTGTCCTAAGTACTTGACTTCAGTACAGATTGACAGGGGAGCACCAGTTAACATAACATCAGGATGTACAGTATCTTTTTCATATTTTGATCGAATGATCATTACCATACTTTTACTAGCATTGTATTTGATATCAGCTTCTATGCCATATTCAGAGCATATATCAAGTAGCATTTGCAGTCCACTACTATATGGTGAGAATATTACCAAGTCATTGGCATACATAAGCTGATTTAGAAGTAATAATCCTTTAATACATCCAGTTTTACACTGATTTAACCTTTTCGACAAGTCATCCATATATACATTAAATAAATAGGGGGATAATATCCCTCCTTGACATACACCATTACTGACTTGGAAGGGTTCTGACATGGCATCACCCCACATGACTACCATTGATTGATGTGAATACCAAAATATTAATATCCTGATGAGATAGCCTGGAGTACCACGCTGCACTAGTTTTTCAAACAGTTTTGCATGATTCACTCTATCAAATGCCTTAGAGGCATCAAGAAAACACAAAAACATAGTAGAATTTAAACTATGATACTTCTGTATAATCTCCTTAAGAGCATAAATGCACATATCTGTCCCATGCTTTCACTTGAAGCCACATTGATTATAATTTGTTTTTAAATACAACTCCAATCTATCTAGCAGTACATTTTCAAATATCTTTGACAAAATACTAACAAGGGCTGTATGTCTACAGTTATCTTTACTGTTAATGCTTCCCATTTTGTCCTTAATCACTAGTACAAGAATAACAGAGAACATAGTATCAGGCAGAGTTCCATAGTAGAATACTAACCAAATCTAGTAGCCTCCATAACCATATCCTCCATTGTTGTTGCCGTTTCCATAGCCGTAGTTTTTGTCATAGCCATTGTTATAGCCATTGTTGCCATAGCCATTGTTGTATCCATTTCCATATCCATTGTTACCATAGCCATTGTTGCCATAGCCATTGTTTCCATAGCCATTGTTGCCATACCCATAATTTCTGGGAGCGGCCTGAATCATAATGGCAGCACAGGCCACAAGGAGGAAGGCGAGGAAGAAACGAGCCATTGTGATTTGTGGATGTCAGTTGACGATGTGTTGGACTGACAAGCAAAGTCACTTTTATATGATTCCCACTGATGATCAGTAATTCAAGACAAGCTACTGTTTATGGAGCGATACGACACCTTTGACATGACATTTGTCAATGTAGACGAACAGGTGCGTCCATCATGTATATGGATGACTAATTAATAATTCATTACAGACAGTGAGGATGGGCATTGTGTAAATGTACAGATGTCCAACTATGCTGCAAATTCCTATTAGCATATACCGGCATACAATCATTCTCAGAACAGAGACAAATTGAGTGCAGGAACCTTACATATCTAATGCTGAGTGTGATATATGCATAATAGATGTATATGTGTGTGGCTAATATATGTTAACGAGATGCAGAGTTTGAGACAAAGGAATATGCTAATGATATGACATCATGGAAAGTTTAGCCGGCGGGTCAAGCGAGCCCTAGGCCGTGAATAAACCATTTAGTATCCAGAACTCAAAGTGTTCAGACGTCGTACTTTCACACTGAGTAAGCTATCCAAGTGCATTACTGTAGCCGATGGGAAAGTCACATTGTCCTATGCTTTTCAGTTTCTGACATATGCTCTATAAAACATTATTGCTCATTAAAGTCTATTTTACTTTACTTTACTTTGAGGTAACTCTTACCTTAAATTATTAATTGTTTAGATAATTGATGTGAAAACATGTTAAATTCATCTTCTTCTACGTATTGAAATGCTGGATTCCATAGGATTCAATCATGACAGGTTCTATTAAATTGATGATGTATACATTCTATGCCACAATCGTTGTTTCTTGATTGCACTAATCTATTAGTTCCATTATGTTTGATGACATCTCCAAAACTATTTCTGTTTTGAAAATGTTATGCTTTTATCAGTTCCTTGACAGACGTAGGTTTTAATCTTTTATATGCAACATTTTATTCACTCATTCTCAATAGGAAATGCTTGTGATATATCTATTCCCTTGCCAATTACATCGATTTTAATCGTTGCTGAAGTGTTGTCATTTGCTTTTTAATCTCATGAATGCACCCTAATTAAATTCTTTAACATCCACTTTGGTGCTCATGATATACGGAGAGCCTACTCATTTACTGATTTCATTAATATTGATCAGATGAGGTGGTCGAATAAGTTGTGTGTTTGCCTCCCATTTTGGTAGGTCGTGGGATTCGAACCCGCAAGTTCGAATCCTGGTTGCGTCAAACCGATGACTTAAAAATTGATACTTGTCGAGCCTAGCCTGGCGCTCACCATTACATTTGTTTGTTGTTGTTTTAGGTCCTAGCAACATCTAAGGTCATATCAGGACGGGTACCGACTTGTGACAGTGCGCACTCATGGCGACTTTATAGTGCTGTCCCACTGGGAAACCAGGCCGCCGGCACCATGACCTGGTATCCCACTCAGTCACATTATCCTGACACTGAGCACACCAGTCCTTGCCCTATCCTAATAATGCCGAGCGCCTGGCTAGGAAGCGACAAGTATAAATTTTAAAGTCATTGGTTTGACTCGACCGGGACTCGAACCCACGACCCCACGATCTACCAGCACGGGAGACGGACGCTCCAACCCACTCGGCCACCCCGTCTGGTGCCTCACCATTAGAAGGACAGGGCAAGGATCAGTGGCATGGGGACGACCAATCATTTGCTGTTGAAAAATTCCCATTGCTTCATCAACAAATGTACCATGACAACAAAAGAATATAATTGTCTTCATATTTCAGTGGATACTGTTGAACTTAAAGCTGCATAGTTTACTGAAAGAATGAACTTTCTTAACCAAACCAAAATATGTGTCTAGATATGATCCTATATATTAAAGGTAGATACTACCACCACAGTTATTAATCATTTAGTTATGCTTAGAAGGGGATACTACATCATCTTAAAGGCTCAGTCACACCTTACCGGATTGGGGTACCGGATAGAAAACGGATACTGTCCATTGAAATACGTCAATGTCAGGTTTATATATGGTACCCATTGGGCATGTCCGTTATCTGTCTGGTGGTGTCCGGTGTGTACAGTCGCAAGTTTTGAACATGCACAAAACTTGTACCGGACACCGCAGGACTGACGTGTATGGTTGGTGTCCGGTTTAAGTCCTTTTAGTCCGTTTTGTCTATTTCATATCCGGTACCCATCCATTACGTCTCTGGTTTGCTTCCTGAATAGTCTGTTGACGGTGTTGCGGGCATTTGGTCCATTGGTTTTGGGGGTTTTTCTGGCGAGTACATTAATAGTCCAGTATGTGTCCGTTTGACATTCGGGTATTATCCGGTATCAACCGGTTATTATCCGGTTATCGTCCATTGGCTATTCATTACTGTTCTTTCCTTGTCCATTTATCATCCATTTCGTCTGGCCGCCTTTGACCTGAAAGCCCAACATTTCGACACATTCCGGTTCATTTTGATACCGAACACCACCAGACTAGCAAATTCTCTGTCCGTTTCTGTCCGGTATTCACTCCGGTAAGTTGTGACAGGCACTTAATAGAACGTATTACTGCTGAACCATATTGTGTCAGCATTTTGATGTGCATGCCAAATTAATTTTAGCATGTGTTACCATTTCAAATATCTTCAGATTGACAGAGTAAAATAAAAGTTACTTCGAACTATACAAAGGTATATTATAAGAATCAAGCTGCCATATTCGTTTAAAGAAATAGCAGAAGCTCAACACCATCGGGCACCTTCTCAGACATACACCTTTTCTTTCAACTTGTGGAATGCCTGACATGTCATTAATTGTGCATGTCAACGTAACATGGCTAATTCGCGGCGCAGAGGCAGGCCAGCCCGACTGAACCGATCCGACCCCACACGCCTCCAGGGGAAAAGAACACCCATACCCACAGCGTTGATGGCGCCACCTAGCGTAAAGGTGGAAACCCCTCCACCCGGTTACAGGAGGAGACAGACCCACCTCCCGCCAAAAACAGCACGGGACCAAATTTGAATCCAAACCGCCTCCATGGCCACACAACTCCTCCAGCCGCCGACCGGACAACTTCACCATTCACATCCTATTCACAACTATACTTCCGGAGGTCGATGTAGGGGAACTAATAGTATTCAACTTGCAGTGCTGTTGACAGCTACACAACAACTAAAAGTGATAAAAACAGGGGAAGTCACAAGACTATTATTGTCTAGCGGCGAAAACAAGTAATTAGACTTAAGCTGTGAACACACTGGACGCGTGCGTCGCGCGTGCGTCAAGTACAAGCATGCGTCATGCGGTTCTCACGCGTAAATAGCGAACACACTGGACGCGTCTGCCACGCGTCTAAAGGCCGGAACACACCTCCCATATAAAACCCCCATTCCCCCCTCTTCCATTCCCCCCATTCCCCCCTCTTCCATTCCCCCCCCATTCCTCCCTCTTCCATTCCCCCATTCCCCCTCTTCAATTCCCCTTCTTCCATTCCTCCTCTTCCATTCCCCCCTCTCCCATTCCCCTCTCTTCCATTCCCTCTCTTCCATTCCCTCCCTTTCCATTCCCTCCTCTTGTGTTCCCCTCTTGCGTTCCCCCCTCTTTCGTTCCCCCTCTTTCGTTCCCCCTCTTTCGTTCCCCCTCTTTCGTTCCCCCTCTTTCGTTCCCCCTCTTTCGTTCCCCCTCTTTCGTTCCCCCTCTTTCGTTCCCCCTCTTTCGTTCCCCCTCTTTCATTCCCCCTCTTTCGTTCCCCTCTTTCATCCCCCCTCTTTCGTCCCCCCTCTTTCGTTCCCCCTCTTTCGTTCCCCCTCTTTTGTTCCCCTCTTTCGTTCCCCCTCTTTCGTTCCCCCTCTTTCGTTCCCCCGCTTTCGTTCCCCCTCTTTCGTTCCCCCTCTTTCGTTCCCCCTCTTTTGTTCCCCCGCTTTCGTTCCCCCTCTTTCGTTCCCCCTCTTCCGTTCCTCCTCTTCCGT
This sequence comes from Branchipolynoe longqiensis, assembly GCA_030323885.1. Lineage (NCBI taxonomy): Eukaryota > Metazoa > Annelida > Polychaeta > Phyllodocida > Polynoidae > Branchipolynoe > Branchipolynoe longqiensis. The sequence goes on along the minus strand of CM059190.1, from coordinate 26,877,482 downwards.
CCCTCCTTTTCTGTCCCTCCTCTTCCATTCCCCATTCTCCATCTTTCGTTCCCCCTCTTCCATTCCCCCTCTTCCATTCCCCCTCTCCCATTCCCCTCTCTTCCGTTCCCTCTCTTCCGTTCCCTCTCTTTCGTTCCCCCTCTTTCGTCCCCCCTCTTTCGTTCCCCCTCTTTCGTTCCCCCTCTTTCGTTCCCCCTCTTTCGTTCCCCCTCTTTCGTTCCCCCTCTTTCGTTCCCCCTCTTTCGTTCCCCTCTTTCGTTCCCCCTCTTTCGTTCCCCTCTTTCGTTCCCCCTCTTTCGTTTCCCCTCTTTCGTTCCCCCTCTTTCGTCCCCCGCTTTCGTTCCCCCTCTTTCGTTCCCCCTCTTCCATTCCTCCTCTTCCGTCCCTCCTTTTCTGTCCCTCCTCTTCCATTCCCCATTCTCCATCTTCCGTTCCCCCTCTTCCATTCCCCTCTTCCATTCCCCCTCTCCCATTCCCCCTCTTCCATTCCCCTCTCTTCCGTTCCCTCTCTTCCGTTCCCTCTTTTTCGTTCCCCCTCTTTCGTTCCCCCTCTTTCGTTCCCCCTCTTTCGTTCCCCCTCTTTCGTTCCCCTCTTTCGTTCCCCCTCTTTCGTTTCCCCTCTTTCGTTCCCCCTCTTTCGTCCCCCGCTTTCGTTCCCCCTCTTTCGTTCCCCCTCTTCCGTTCCTCCTCTTCCGTCCCTCCTTTTCTGTCCCTCCTCTTCCATTCCCCATTCTCCATCTTCCGTTCCCCCTCTTCCATTCCCCCTCTTCCATTCCCCCTCTCCCATTCCCCCTCTTCCATTCCCCTCTCTTCCGTTCCCTCTCTTCCGTTCCCTCTTTTTCGTTCCCCCTCTTTCGTTCCCCCTCTTTCGTTCCCCCTCTTTCGTTCCCCCTCTTCCGTTCCTCCTCTCCCGTCCCTCCTTTTCTGTCCCTCCTCTTCCATTCCCCATTCTCCATCTTCCGTTCCCCCTCTTCCATTCCCCCTCTTCCATTCCCCCTCTCCCATTCTCCCTCTTCCATTCCCCTCTCTTCCGTTCCCTCTCTTCCGTTCCCTCTATTTCGTTCCCCCTCTTTCGTTCCCCCTCTTTCGTTCCCCCTCTTTCGTTCCCCCTCTTTCGTTCCCCCTCTTGGGGAATGAAAGAGGCGGAATGCAAGAGGAAGGGAATGCAAGAAGGGGGAATGAAAGAGGGGGAAAGCAAGAGGGGGAACAGAAGATGGGGGAATGGAAGATGGGGAATGGAAGATGGGGAATGCAAGACGGGGAACGGAAGATGGAGAAGGGGGAATGGAAGAGGAGGGACAGAAGAGGAGGGACGGAAGACGGGGATTGGAAGAGGGAGAATGTAAGAGGAAGAATGGAAGAGAGGCGAATGGAAGAGGGGGAATGGGAGAGGGGGGAATGGAAGAGGGATGGAAGAGGGGGACCGGAAGAGAAGGGACAGAAGAGGAGGGACGGAAGACGGGGATCGGAAGAGGGGAATGGAAGAGGAGGGAATGGAAGAGGGAGAATGGAAGAGGGAGAATGGAAGAGGGAGAATAGAAGAGAGGCGAATGGAAGAGGGGGAATGGGAGAGGGGGGAATGGAAAAGGAGGAATGGAAGAAGGGGAATGGAAGAGGGGGAACGGAAGATGGAGAATGGGGAATGGAAGAGGAGGGACAGAAGAGGAGGGACGGAAGAGGAGGAACGGAAGACGGGGATCGGAAGAGGGGAATGGAAGAGGGGGGAATGGAAGAGGGAGAATGAAAGATGGAGAATGGAAGAGGGAGAATGGAAGATAGGCGAATGGAAGAGGGGGAATGGGAGAGGGGGGAATGGAAGAGGGGGAATGGAAGAGGGGGAAAGGAAGATGGGGGAACACAAGAGGGGGGAACGCAAGAGGGGGGAAAGCAACAGGGAGGAACACAACAGGGGGAATGCAAGAGGGGAACGCAAGAGGGGGGAACACAAGAGGGGAACACAAGAGGGGGAACGAAAGAGGGGGAACGAAAGAGGGGGAACGAAAGAGGGGAACAAAAGAGGGGAATGAAAGAGGGGGAACGAAAGAGGGGGAACGAAAGAGGGGGAACGAAAGAGGGGGAACGAAAGAGGGGGACCAAAAGAGGGGGAACGGAAGAGGGGAAACGGAAGAGGGGGAACGGAAGAGGGGGAACGAAAGAGGGGGAACGAAAGAGGGGGAACGAAAGAGGGGGAACGAAAGAGGGGGAACGAAAGAGGGGAAACGGAAGAGGGGGAACGGAAGAGAGGGAACAGAAGAGGGGGAACGAAAGAGGGGGAACGAAAGAGGGGGAACGAAAGAGGGGAAACGAAAGAGGGGGAATGAAAGAGGGGGAACAAAAGAGGGGGAACGAAAGAGGTGGAACAAAAGAGGGGGAACGAAAGAGGGGGAACGAAAGAGGGGGAATGAAAGAGGGGGAACGAAAGAGGGGGACTGGAAGAGGGGGCATGGGAGAGGAGGGAATGGAAGAGGAGGGAATGGAAGAGGGGGAATGAAAGAGGGGGAATGAACGAGGGGGAATCAAAGAGGGGGAATGAAAGAGAGGAGATTGGAAGAGGGGGGAATGGAAGAGGAGGAATGAAACAGGGGGAATGAAAGAGGGGGAATGGAAGAGGGGGCATGGGAGAGGAGGGAATGGAAGAGGAGGGAATGAAAGAGGGGCGAATGAAAGAGGGGGAATGAAAGAGGGGGAATGAAAGAGGGGGAATGAAAGAGGGGGAATGAAAGAGGGGGAATGAAAGAGGGGGAATGAAATAGGGGGAATGTAAGAGGGGGAATGAAAGAGGGGGAATGGAAGAGGGGGCATGGGAGAGGAGGGAATGGAAGAGGAGGGAATGGAAGAGGGGGAATGAAAGAGGGGAATGAAAGAGGGGGAATGGAAGAGGGGGCATGGGAGAGGAAGGAATGGAAGAGGAGGGAATGGAAGAGCGGGAATGAAAGAGGGGGAATGAAAGAGGGGGAATGAAAGAGGGGGAATGAAAGAGAGGAGATTGGAAGAGGGGGGAATGGAAGAGGAGGAATGAAAGAGGGGGAATGAAAGAGGGGGAATGAAAGAGGGGGAATGAAAGAGGGGGAATGAAAGAGAGGAGATTGGAAGAGGGGGAATGGAAGAGGAGGGAATGGAAGAGGAGGGAATGGAAGAGGAGGGAATGGAAGAGGGCAAAGTCGGGCAAAGTCAGGCAAAGTCGGGCAAAGTCGGGCAAAGTTGGGCAAAGTAGGGCAAAGTCAGCCAAAGTCAGGCAAAGTCAGGCAAAGTCGGGCAAAGTCGGGCAAATTCGGTCAAAAGCCACACGTCACCACGCGTCAAGCGTAAATAATCGCTCCAAAAGCGATCGTGACGCACGCCTGACGCACGCGCGACAAACGCAGGCGCCAGTGTGTTCGGGTTCTCTTTATTACATACGTTTTGATTTTTTACGCACGCGCGACGCTTGATGCACGCGCGAGATACGCTTCCAGTGTGTTCGCAGCTTTAAGCTGCGAACACACTGGACGCGTATCTCGCGCGTGCGTCAAGCGTCGCGCATGCTTAAAATATCAAAACGTATGTAATAAAGAGAACCCGAACACACTGGCGCGTGCGTTTGTCGCGCGTGCGTCACGCGTGCGTCACGGATCGCTTTTGGAGCGATTATTTACGCTTGACGCGTGGTGAAGCTTGGCTTTTGCCCGACTTTGCCCGACTTTGCCTGACTTTGCCCAACTTTGCCTGACTTTGCCTGACTTTGCCTGACTTTGCCTGTGTCTCTGTGTCTGTGTGTGTGTCTGTGTGTGTCTCTGTGTGTGTGTGTCTCTGTGTCTGTATGTGTGTATCTGTGTCTATGTGTGTGTCTGTGTGTGTCTCTGTGTGTGTCTATATGTGTGTGTCTCTGTGTCTGTACGTGTTTCTCTGTGTCTATGTGTGTGTCTATGTGTGTCGGTGTGTGTTTGTCTGTGTGTGTGTCTCTGTGTGTGTCTCTGTGTGTGTCTGTGTGTGTGTCCCTGTGTCTCTGTGTGTGTCTGTGTGTGTGTCTCTGTGTATGTGTGTGTGTCTCTGTGTGTGTCTCTGTGTGTGTCTGTGTGTGTGTCTCTGTGTGTGTCTCTGTGTGTGTCTGTGTCTCTGTGTGTGTCTGTGTGTGTCTGTGTGTGTGTCTCTGTGTCTCTATGTGTGTGTCTCTGTGTGTGTGTCTCCATGTATGTGTGTGTGTCTCTGTGTATGTGTGTGTGTTTTTGTGTCGGTATCTGTGGGTGTCTCTGTGTCTGTGTGTGTGTCTCTTTGTATGTGTGTGTATGTGTGTGTCTCTGTATGTGTCTGTGTGTCTGTGTGTGTCTCTCTGTGTGTGTCTCTGTGTGTGTCTCTGTGTCTGTATGTGTGTCTCTGTGTCTCTGTATGTGTCTCTATGTGTGTGTCTTTGTGTGTCTCTGTGTGTGTTTCTGTGTGTGACTCTGTGTCTCTGTGTGTGTCTCTATGTGTGTGTCTGTGTATGTGTGTGTGTCTGTGTGTGTGTCTGTGTGTGTGTCTTTGTGTGTGACTCTGTGTCTGTGTGTGTCTCTATGTGTGTCTCTGTGTCTATGTGTGTGTCTCTGTGTGTGTGTCTGTGTCTCTGACAAAGAGACACACACAGACACATATACACACAGAGACACACACAGAGACACACACAGAGACACACACAGACACAGACACACACAGAGACACAGACAGAGACACAGAGACACAACACAGAGACACACACAGAGACATACACACACTCAGACACACACCCAGACACACACAGACACACAGACACAGATAGACACACAGACACACACAGAGACACAGAGACACAACACAGAGACACATACAGACACACACAGAGACACAGACACACACGCAGAGACACACACACAAACACAGAGACATGCACAGAGACACACACACACATACACACACACAGAAACACAGAGACACACACACAGACACAGAGATACACACACATACACACACACAGCAACAGAGACACAAATACACAGAGACACACAGAGACACAACACAGAGACACACACACAGACACACACACAGAGACACACACATACACACACAGAGACACACACAGAGACACACACAGACACAGAGACACACACACACAAACACAGAGACACACACACAGACACATAGATACACACAGACACACACACAGCAACAGAGACACAAATACACAGAGACACACAGAGACACAACACAGAGACACACACACAGACACACACAGAGAGACACACAGACACACACAGAGACACACACACAGAGACACACACAGACACAGAGACACACACAGAGACACACACACAGACACAGAGACACACACACATACACACACACACACAAACACAGAGACACACACAGAGACACAGAGATACATACACAGACACACACACAGCAACAGAGACACAGACACACACAGAGACACACACACAGACACAGAGACACACACACATACACACACACACACAAACACAGAGACACACACAGAGACACAGAGATACATACACAGACACACACACAGCAACAGAGACACAGACACACACAGAGACACACACACAGACACAGAGACACACACACATACACACACACACACAAACACAGAGACACACACACAGAGACACAGAGATACATACACAGACACACACACAGCAACAGAGACACAGACACACACAGAGACACACACACAGACACAGAGACACACACACATACACACACACACACAAACACAGAGACACACACACAGAGACACAGAGATACATACACAGACACACACACAGCAACAGAGACACAGACACACACAGAGACACAACACAGAGACACACACACAGAGACACACACACAGACACACACACAGACACAGAGGAAGCAGTCTTCATGAGAAATATGACGCGTGGCAGACGCGTCCAGGGTGTTCGCTATTTACGCGTGAGAACCGCATGACGTACGCTTGTACTTTACGCACGCCCGACGCATGCGTCCTGTCTGTCCGCACCTTCAGCCGTTATTGGCAGAATAAATATACCATCATTAAAAAAAAACTTTAAAAAACCTGAAGGCATTTGACTGGCGACAAAGGTTGCAATGGTGAAGCCTGGGAAAATTGCATAACTGACTTGTGACAGTGCGCAGCTTAAGGCACATTTATAGTGCTGCTGTACTGTGATACCATTATATGAAGGATGCCCGGATTATCCTAGTTATCCTCAGTCAAATGCACTTTTATTTCTGTTGGTTTTATTTTGTGGTCTATCAATATCCAACGTCAGATCAGGTCAAATAGTGAATTGTGAAAGTTCACAATTATGGTGACTGTACAGTGCAAATTGTTATCACTACTAGTAAAAACACCACCGATTTGAACCCTGGTTGAGTCAAATCATTGACCTAAAAGTGTATACTTGTTGCTTCCTAGCCAGGCACTCGGCATTATTAGGTAGGGCAAGGACTGCTTGGCTCAGTGTCAGAATAATGGGAATGAGTCGGATATCAATTCATGTTGCTGGTGGTCTGGTCTCCCAGTGGGGCAGCACTATAAAGTCATCATGAGTGTGCACTGTGACAAGTCAGTATCAGTCCTGATAGGAGCTCAGATTTTGCCAGGACGTAAAACTACCAACCAATCAACTATAACAAACCTTCTCCAAAAGATAAGGCATTGTTTCAAATGTGTTTTTCAACACCAGGACTTTTATATTAGCTCTAGAATAGCATCATCTGTGGAAAAGGGTTTATTGAGAATTTCGACCCCAAGCTGCCCCCTGGTGGCAACATTAGTGTCACACGTGGAAGCTCATTGTGCCTGCTCCACAGAAAATAAGTAAGCCTGGGAAAGTTGCACAGATTTGGCCACTAACTTGTGACAATACACATTTAAGGCATATTTATAGTGCTGCCATACCCTGATACCATACTATGAACGGTACCTTGATTTTCCCAGTTATCCTCAGTCAAATGCACTCTTGTTTCTTTTAGTGTTTTATTTGGTTAATTCGATATTAATATTTCTGGTTAATTAGTTTGGCAATGTGCAAATCTGGAATTCATGACGTGGGCATTTTACAATTGAGATGCGTCAGTCTGAAGTCATCTCACAGAAGGAATGATACTGTAATGGCCCACGGCCCTCCGACTCTCTCTCACACGCAGTCACACGGAAGAACACCAAGATTCAATACAGTGTATGCTTCACCCTTGGTTTATTGAACCATCTGCTCTCCGCGGCGCAGTAGTTGTCTGACTCGCCCCCTGACTCGCCAGATCCAACATCGACTCTATAGGTGTGTGTGGGGGGATGGGTCAGCCACACGCAGTAGAGGTCAGCCTAGTTGGGGTCTGACCGGTGGCTACCCGTGCTGCCACCTGGCGCAGTGTAATGGTACTGCGCTGGTGGCGTCGTAGTCTCTGCTGCTACCGCGTGATAGTAGAGCTCATGTTCAGACTACTACACTGCCCCCCTTAGAGTCTCACCGGTTGCAGAATGCAAACCGATGAGAATCGAGAAATGATAGAAGTCAACATGAGAACTAACTTGAAAGGGAGAGAAGCCTTACAAAGCTATGTATCCTTATGCGCAATTACTAGACCTGCCTGCAGCGAAATAGCAATGTGTATCTAGCTAGCTGCAAGGCAAACATGTCATCAATCTAGGTGAAGAAAGAGTCTTTAAATGAGTCGCACAAAGACGATCTCTCCCAGCCTCTATGTAGTTGGTGTATAGAATGTTTTTTGCTGGGAGAGAGTTCATACCCCACAAGTGGAACCCCCTCGACAGAAGGAAGCAAGGAACTACTCAGTCCGCCCCCCGCCGCCCCCCATCTCAGGAGAACCATTAGCGGGGCGCTCCTCCTTCTACGCGGAGTGGCTCCTCTTCGAGCTTCCTCAGTCCGTCCTTCTTGTGCCCGCGTCGCCTGGCCAGTAGATCACAGACGGTATTACACCGCGGACACGTCAAACAGCCACACCCAGGACGCGCCACGCTCGGTGCCCCGCTCCGGTGCACAATGCATGAAAGTAGAAGGGCGGTGTTACTTATAACAATTGAGAAAGTCTCCGCAGATACAACGTTTAGGTATGCAATACATTTCATAAGAAGCACTGGGCGCCAGCAAGAACCCGGCCTCCTACAAAGTAAATTACACCCCATGTGCATCCTCCCCTGTCATAACAGGAGCCGACGCACACGCTGTCAATCATGTTCTGCCAGAAGCGCTTACTATAGTAGTAATTTTGAAATTAAAGAATGCAGCATAAAATAAGAGCCAGGGCGACACTGCATAGGAAAATCTTTTAGTGTAAAATGTACAGTGTCAACCCATCAACTCCCACACCATTGACCAGCTCGTCCCACTGAATAAATTTAGAATATAATGTTTCCTAATAGTGTTGAAAAAGGAAGTCAAAATGGGGTGAAAGTTGAGGAATATCTAGGAATAATTAATCTAATATATATATATAAACAAAATTATTCCGACCCCTACTGCAGAAAAATAGGCAGAACACAAGAAGCTAGATCCTCCAATCGGGAGAAAGCTAAGCTCTTCACCACAACATATATCATCAACAATCGTACTGCTAAGAAAAATAATGTTGGAATAGAGCAGTACGAAATGCTAAATACATCATGGTTATCAATGTAAAAATAGCACCGTAGTACTAAAAAGGTATATACAATATTATATTAGTATCAATATATATATATATATATATACAAGGCGGTATCCACCTCCTTAATGGAGATGAACTATCAGAAAAAAAAATTATTTTATATATTATTAAAGTGTATATATAAAAAAAAAAAAATTAATAACCGCCACAGGGGTGCTGGTCTTTCAATTACCCCCGACGTGGAACCCGGAATCCCTCGGACAGAGGTAGCGCCGATCACCTGCGCGAGCAGTCAACCACCGCTAACCTAACTGCCACCTGTCATCCGAGACATCACGTTATCCAGAATCCCTCGGACACAGGAGAGCGACGCCCAACTGTGCCAACAGTTAAACGTCGTCCACCACCCCATCACTTGTCATCTGAATTTCGACGTGACGTCCAAAATCCCTCAGACGGGACAGGACGACGACTAATCGCCGTCCACCTTCCCGTCACCAGTCATCTGAACGTCCCCGTCAGCATCAGCAGGCGATGTGCCACAGCAGCATCAGCCACCAAGCCGGCCGGTAGGCCGTGCAACCTGTCCTAGACGCTGAAGCCAGAAAGATCCAAAGCACGCAATGAACCATCAAAGCCCCGGAAGTCCGAGCGGAACGCGGCAGAAAAAGTCATGTCGATATCGTCAATGACTGCTGCCTGCCGCGCCCTTTGCTCGCGCGATGCTGCCAACTTCCGCTCGACAATCTTTTTGTCCTCCACGACATTGTCGAAGTCAGCACCGCGCCTACCCTCAGCCTGACGTGCCAGAACATCCTGTGTCTGCGCGACGACCGCGTCAAAGCCCCCAATGAAGGCTTTAACCAGGCCTTCGACCGACTCAGTAATCCTGGCCGTAACGTCCACATGGTTGGCCTCGCAGAGACGCTCCGTGATCCCATCCAACGCCAGGGCGACACCGTGATCAACCAAGGGAGCCACAGCCACCACTGGTCGCACAGGTATCACCACTGGAGAAGAACCGACCACAGGAGCAATCGCCACTGGTCTCACAACCGAGCTTGCAGACGGTAACACTGCCAACTGAGAGGCAGATCCCGCAGCCGCCGACACACGTCGCCGTGGAACCTGACCCAACGACACCGGTTGAGACACCGATGCCACTGGCACCGTCGGCAGGGTCGCCAGAGCCCGCGCCACCACCGCACTCAGAGTGTCGGGTGTCAGCTCAGTGACCAGTTTCCGACGCTTACGACGGCGCACGCCCCTTGACCCACTCACCTCCGGATCGATAGTAGCGACCGGCAACTCAGGCCAGTCTCTCAACCCCTGCTGGGCAGCAGATGGAGGGGGTGGAGGCGGCGGCGGGGGAGGCGAAGCTGACCTGTCCGACCCCTGGTCCCGCTGCAGCGGTATGGCAGAGCCATCGCGCAACGGTACCAGGGACGAGGACCTCTTACCTCTCCCCTTGCCTTTCCCCTGGACGGACCTAACACCCCGCCCAGAGCTCGAAGAGGCCACAGGAGCTGCTCGCCCCTGCTGGTCCCTCCTCACGCCAACAGCACCTCGACCCCTGCCCCGTTTCGCCGAAGATGCGCCGCGACCGGTGTAGAACTGCTCACGACGTACCTCCGCCGACCCAGGAACATATATAAACAGGGCAATCAACCTGTGCTGCTTGGGCAGCATCAGGGTTTCCCTGCTATAATGAAAGTCTGTGTGCTGCTTCATCGTGAAGGACACCGCTCTCTTAGACACGGACTGAGGATTCCTGAGTCAACGGTAACTTAGCAATCCCTTCACCTGGCTTCACCACCTGACATTTATGGCAAGTGCGTACCCACCGCCTAATATCAGAAGTCATGCCAGGCCAATAGAACCGCCAAGCTAAACGCTTGGTGGAGCGAACACGCCCAAAGTGCGTAGCTGTAGAATGCCCATGACAAAACAACAACACATCATCGCGCAATGCAAATGGCATGACGATCTGCAGGCGACTGCGTAGGTCTTCACCCACTACCTTCCACCTGCAGAGCACACCCTCATGCAGTTCCAGCAGATCCCATTGATTTATAATCTTACGAGTCTCCGCATTCTCCACCGCCAGCTCATCACGCAGAGGTTTCGAGCGGCCCCCCCTCCAACCACTTCATCACACGCAGTATGGAGGGATCTTGGCGCTGCGCCAAGCGAACCTCTGATAATGTCCAAAGCTCATCATCATCTATGTCCGCCAGACGCATCGCAGAAATTGCTGCGAGTACACAATTATGCGCGCCACAGTCCGTGCAATCACCCCGGCCGCACTTACGCACCGGGATTCTACTCAGACTATCCGCGTTGATATGATCCACCCCTTTTCTGTACACAATATGATCATTCATCACACCATATTCAGATAAAGTGGCCAACCAATGCCCCATCATCCCCTCCGCCTCCTTGAAATTCAACAACCAACGAAGAGAATGATGATCAGTCCGGATAATAAAATCCGACCCTATCAAGAAATGTTTCCACTTCCTGCTATACACGACGATAGCCATCAACTCACGCTTCGTCGTGCAGTAATTCCGCTGCGCTTTATTAAGTTTATTACTCGCAAAAGACAACGGGACCTCTACCCCATCCTGCACCTGCCTCAACACGCCTGAGATTGCAAACCCCGACGCATCAGTGTCCAGAATGAACCGCCCCACCGCCCGCGGATATCGCTGCACTGGGGTCTGAGTAAAGGCATCTTTCAAGCCCAGAAATGCCGCCTCCTGAGCATCGCCCCACACAAATTTTATCTTTTTGGCGGTAACGACCAAGTCCTGCAAAGGAACAGCCAACCGCGCAAAATCAGCAATGAAATCGCGATAATATGACACAAACCCAAGGAATGATCTCACTTCCTTCATATCCTCAGGTCTGGGCCACCCCGCAATTGCAGAGAGCTTTTCCGGGTCTGCCTTAATCCCTTTCGCAGAAACCACATGCCCCAGGTACTGCGTCTCGCGCCTAAAAAGTCTACACTTTGAAGCCTTGAGTCTCAGCCCATAGGAACGTAAATGATCAAACACTGCTTGAAGCCGATCCTGACATTCCGTTAGTGTCCGACCAAAGACAATGATATCATCCAAATACACCAAGCAGATCTTCCACTGAAGACCAGCCAGCATATCCGTCATCATCTTTTCGAACATGGCTGGAGCATTACGCAATCCAAACGGCATCACGTTCCACTCGAATAAGCCTAAGTGAGTGCTAAAAGCAGTTTTAGCAATATCCCCCGGATCCATAGCTACCTGATGATACCCAGATTGCAGATCCAGAGTGCAAAACCACTCATTACCCCCTAAACTCGCGAGCGACTCATCTATGCGTGGTAATGGGTAAGCATTCTTCCGCATCACAGTATTGAGCTTTTTATAGTCAATGCAAAAACGGATCGAACCATCTTTTTTCTTGACTAAATGGACAGGTGAACTCCACGGTGAATCACTACTCCTAATTACTCCACTATCTAGCAGCTTATGCAGCTCCGTCTCCAGTGCCTCCTTTTTGGAATGCATGAAACGCCGATAGGGAATCCTAAAAGCAGCAGACTCACCGACATCAATGCCATTCTTCACCACCTCAGTCCAGGCTAACGTCTCACCAGGCACTGCGAAAACCTGGATATTTCTACCCAGAAATTCCACCACCCGAGAGCGATCAGACTCATCAACCACCTCACACCCCATAGCCAAAGGTATAAGATGGGCAGGCAAGCTCCCATCAAGGGTCCGAGATACAACAGAAGGCGCCACGCACTCCTCCGTCGTACCAAAAGTAACCACATCGGCCACCTCCCCCAATGCAGCAACGCCCACTTCCCCTCTACTACTCACAACACTAGAGGGGCAATCCAACTGCGCCGCCCGCGCGACACGCAGTTCAGGCCAACCACTGCTCCAATTACCCGGTAACTGCGAACAGCTGACCGCACAACACCGCCCCGCGCCAACCCCGTCCACTGGGTCAACTGCGGCAACAGCTGACTCAGCGACCCCGTTGCCGCGAGCAATGTTTACACCGGATTGTTTACTCAACACCGCCTTAGCGTATTCACAATGAACATTACCAAAGTCAGTAGCCTCACTCAACAACCCGATAGTCGTACCCCTTTGTAACCTAACCGCATAACGATTTGGATTAAACAACGGCACAACTGAGTCAACAGGACTCCACACTAGCGTATTCTGACCTACTAATCCCAGCTCATGCAACTCTGAGACCATCGGTTCAAACAGGCTCTGGTGATCACCGTCAACCCCCACAGCTGTAATTTTAACATCACAAACGGTCATCGGAGCAATGCGAATATCTTGCGCGACAGCAGACACAGTCTGACTACCGTGACGTAATTCACACTGCACCGTGAGTTGATACGGATATTGAAGATATAGGCTGCCTGCCTGACGCAGCTCACAACCATAATACTCCAAAAATTCCACACCTAAAATACCATCCTCTGAAATATCGGAAACAGTAGGGGCATAATGAAATATTTTCCCCCCGATCTCCAGAGATAGTATGGCTTGTCCGTACTGCTTGGGTGGTGCACCGGTGACAGTGACAGGCTTCACGCTATTATCGAAAAACACCTTATCACCGTCCAACTTATCGAAGAATTTTCGTCCAACACATGTGACCGCAGCCCCACTGTCTATTAAAAAATACCCGATAGTCCCTCTAACACACACTCTCACATACCACTGTTTTCCGTCCAAAGTCCAGAAAGTGGAATCCACGAAAAAGCGTTTACCACAAGGGTGAGACAGGTCGCACCCCAGACACTGTATTATAAATTGCATACAGTCGTCCAAAGGTGCGGGAGCCAAAGCAGAAACGCAACGCGCTATCTGCTCCATGCCATCCCACAATACCGACTCCACTGGGATAGCATCACCAGGGGCGATCACCGGCGGTCCCGCGCTAGCATCAGACTGCACACCGGCTTCCTTGATAGTTAACACCGCATCCGCTTTGGCGATATCCGGGCTTGCCAATTGGGTTGGGCCTAAGCCCAAACGGTCCAACCCTAGGCGTTTAAATTAGGCTTAGCCTTCACGTCCCTGTCCTTACGGAGACGCGCCAACCTAGCCCGATCAACACCTGAGTTGTCCCTACCCTCGCGATCACCGGCTATTACAGCCTCCTCGAGAGTACGTTTTACTCCAGTACATTGCATAGGCCAATGACCGAAAGCAAAGCAACGACCACATTCGTGATCACGAGCACGCGTATCTTTCTTAGCTACGCGCCTGCGCGCAGATAACCCAGATGAGCTAGGCCCACCTGTTGCTACCTGCGCAGCAGATTTCTGCTCCCCCATCACATCACGCATCCAACCCTGGACCAATGCCTTAGTGATAGGCGGCGACTGATAACCCCCCCCAGAGCTCGCCCGGAAATTGCCACCATCCCGATAGCCACCCCCAGACGAACCCCGATAGGAATTACCACCACGATAGCTCCCCCCAGAACTTCCCCAAGAGTAACTACCGCCGCCATTACGCCGAGGATCACGAAGCGCGTTATACGCAGCCCCCTTAACCTCGAACTCACTATCCGACTCATCTGACAGTCGAATAGCCTCCACCGCAGTCGACCGCCCAGTACGCAGTGCCTTGGCGCAGTAATCATCGACCACCTCAAACATCTCCTCCAGAGATGAATTACCCGGCCGCCACCGATCATAAGCGGCACGCTGCTCCCCCCGGATCCATGAGTGAGCACACGAAACGTTCGACTATCTTAGTCTCGATCGCACGCTCACTCATCCCCGTATCTCTTGCAGCCTCCCGCCCATCAACCTGCAGCTGTAGACCGTACGCGCGGTACGATCCATCACGGGCAGTTTGGACGCGTTTCTTCCATTGGTACCAGCGCGCCATGGGGTCCACTGGACGGAACTTGTACGAGATGATAGGAAGCAATTCCCTCATCGTCGTCAACCCATGGCGCCTCCACGCGTCCACGCAGTCCTGCCCCGGCCCATTCCTCAATAGAGGCAACAGCTGAATAAGAGCTACCCTCTCATCCCACATGTTAGACCGCATATCCAACGTAATATCCTGCCACCAAGTATTCCATTCCTGTTTAATACCTGTAAATGGCTTAGGACGCAACGTTGGAATACGCGCAGAACCTGCCACAGGATACCTCAGAACATTCTCATCCAGTTCCAACGTATCCCGATTACACAACTCCCATCCGGCCCCACCCCCAATCGAAGCAGGCTCCCGAATCACATCCATTATTGCAGGATGATTCCGGAACAACCACATCTCTTCCACTGAGTACTGGCGACCCACCGGCAGCCCAGGTAATGACGCAATAGGCACTGCGTCACCAACCAAGCCCACCGGGTCAGGAATCCTCTCATTCCGCACCTCACCATGAGAGTTTTACCCACGTATACGGAATCCTGAACAACACCCCTCCGATGTTGCCCAGCACCCCCCCCCCCCTTAGAGCTACCATCCCCAGAGGAGGGCTCCGGCTCCCTAGGACCCCCACCTCCCCCGCCGCCCCCCTTAGAAGGCGCCGGTGAACGCGGTGAGCTACCCGCGGAAGCCGGGCGCGCACTATGCACTGGATACTGCGTCTCGCAGCTATACAACCGCGTAGACTCAGTAACCCTCGCATTACTCTCCCCAAGCTCCAAACCGCGCTGAAACGCCAGTTTCTCAGCCTGAAAAGCTGCGCGCTCACTCACAAGGATCTCCAGAGCAGAATCAATGCTACACCTCTCGGCAGCTAGCAACCGTTCACACCTCTGATTCTCATCTTGCAAGTGCACATTCAGCGCCTCCCGCATAGACAAATCCTCCATCTGTTTCGTGAACGCAGTTTGCTGCTCTTCCACCAACATCCGATTAGACTTTGCCTCTTCTGCGGTAACACGCCGCGCCGCGCTTAGCTCTGCTAACTCGCGCGCGAAGGAGGCAGCATTGGAGACTCTTAAATCATCCAACGCTCGTCTCTCCCCCGCCATCCGGTCAAACCGGGGCCGCTTCCAAGCTCGCAGACGGCGGATACGCATCTCTTCCTGACGCTCTACCTCCGACTGCGACCCCGAAAACGTACGACCCATAACCAAATCATGCTCCAACGTAAACGTTAACGAGTCATCAGCTACGAGCCCAGTCTCCAAAGCCGGGAAACTCTCCCTACGACAGGGATATTGGGGATCACCAAGCTCAGCTCCCATCCCCACAGAACGGACAGCCGAACTCCCCCACAGCGAATACTCCAGCGGCATGCCTCCCACAGAACTCCCGCATACGCCCAGACCTAAATCCTCACGACACACGATCGAACTGCTACCCTCACGTACACCCGCCCCCGAATCAATACTGATCGACAGAGACTGCATATCATCAAGAGCGAAGCCCACTTTCATCGCACTCCCCGTAATGCCCTCCCCAGTACTATCATCAACTGAGAGAACATTTCGCGCTGCTATTGATGGCGCGGCATTTTTCAACGCCGCGCCACCACTATCAGAATGAGTGCCCAACCGCGCGTCACGCCCACCACCCTGTACCGCCACCGGTGTAAACAATGGCGCAATACCTGGTGGCGGACTGCCACTCAGTCGTGCTAACTGCGTCCAATAGCTATCAACGCCTTCGGCCCCCCTAGGCGACACCACCGGCACTGGTGCGGGAGTGGCTACGCCCCCCCCCCACTCACTGACACCTGGCGGCGGTCCCCTATGACGCCGGCACCTGTATTTGGAACGAACGTTACAACATCAACATCCCAAACAGGCGAATTTTTAGCATGGTGCAGTGTACTCACCGCAGAAGCGTCCACGCCAACCGGCGATCCCACCGCGTCGGGACGCCGTGTACCATCATTTTGGTACTGGCGTTCACTACGCAGTTGACCTGCCGTCGCCCCCTCCATAATTACAAATTACGAAGAGAACCTACCTTCGGAGTCCATGGCCCAGGTCCAATACTCACCCCCTTACGCAGAAGGCAAGCTGGCTCACGGCACCAATGTAATGGCCCACAGCCCTCCGACTCTCTCTCACACGCAGTCACACGGAAGAACACCAAGATTCAATACAGTGTACGCTTCACCCTTGGTTTATTGAACCATCTGCTCTCCGCGGCGTCAGTAGTTGTCTGACCCGCCCCCTGACTCGCCAGATCCCACATCGACTCTATAGGTGTGTGTGGGGGGGTGGGTCAGCCACACGCAGTAGAGGTCAGCCCAGTTGGGGTCTGACCGGTGGCTACCCGTGCCGCCACCTGGCGCAGTGTAATGGTACTGCGCTGGTGGCGTCGTAGTCTCCACTGCTACCACGTGATAGTAGAGCTCATGTTCAGACTACTACAATACCTTTTGGGTGTGCGAAATAATGTACTTATGAAAAATTAGCTCATTAAAATGCATTGCCATTTCTCCTGTCCTATCTATATCTTCAAAGAAGTGTTCAGTATTAAAAAATTGCAATCACTGAATCAGTGACTCACATAATTAGGCCAAATAAAACACAAAGTTGGTGATAGTCCTTTTGATTCCACAAATCATGGTCGGGCGATTTTTATTTTTTATTTTTCGGACCACCTCTTGGACACGTTGGTTGGTTGTTGGAGTTTTATGTCCTGGCAAGTAAGCTCATATCAGGATGGGTACTGACTTGTCACAGTGTGCACACATGACGACGTTATAGAACTGCTCAACTGGGGAACCAGGCCACCAGCACCATGAACTGATAACCCACTCAGTCACATTATCTTGACACTGAACCACCCAGTCCTTGCTCTATCTTAATGCCGAGCGCTTGGCTACGAAGTGACAAGTATCAATAAGTAATTGGTTTGACTCCACCAGGGTTTGAACCTATGGGTTCGAATTCCTCGATCAAATAAAACTGGAGACAGACGCTCAACTCATTTGGCCATCCCAACTGGTGCTTGGCCACATGGTTAAGTATGGCCCTGATGCTGTAGTGCCGTCTATATAGTGCCACAATGGCAATAATAAAATCAGTTAGAAACTTGAAGTTGTTATGTCCACTTCTTCAATACCATACAATGTGTAGTTGTTCATGTATTCCTGATCATGCAGTTACATTGTGTAAAAGGGACTCCGCTGAACTAAACCAACATGTACCCAACTACTGTAATATATGCGTAATAGACGTCTAGACACATCTGTAATATATGCTAATGAGATGCATAATGTTCCAGACAGTGAGTGAGACAAAGGAGTATGTAAATGAGATGATGTCATGGAACGTTTAGATGGCGGTTCAGTGAGCCCTGGATGGGAATAAACCATTGAGTATCCAGAATTCAAAGTGTTCAGACGTTGTACTTTTACAACTACCATCCACAACTCACAATGGCTTATTTCTTCATTGAATTCCTCCCCGAGGCCACTCCAGAAGGTGGTCGGTATGGCTACAATTACTATGGTAACTATGGATATGGCATTAATGACAATGGCACTGGCAATAGTTACAATAATCACTATGGTAATAACTATGGCTATGGACAGAACTATGGAAGCTATGGCTACAGAGACTACAACCATGGTTTGTTATCAAATATACTTGAAAAACACCGATTCATATAGTTATTGGTGTCAAACTAATTTAATCATATTAAAAGAGTGAGAAGACCTAGCATTGATGTGCCATACTTCCTAGGAGTGAAAGCATCAGTATTAGCCCTACATAAATCTTACTAAGATCCAGTATTATGTGCAGGTATCCTGGAAAATATTCATTATTTCCATTTAACATTTATATACATGTGCAAATTGGTTAGTCAAATAAGAACACATAATGTGATGGGGTTTATAATTTGTTTTTATTTGTATCCATATCACTGTCCTGGCCGAACAACCTGGTATGATTCCTCCCATTCCACTGCTGTTGCCATATTTAATGTGAGCTGCAAAGGATAAGAGAGTAAGTAATTAAATAAACATGTCACAGTAAATAAACATTTCACATTGTTGGATCCCATATTTTATATTAGCAATTTGAAAAATTGGCTATTTACCATAAAATATTGGTTATTATTGACTAAACTTGATATTCTTTATTGATGTTAGATTTAAAACATTATGTGCTCCTTTTTTGGGTATTTTTTTATAACAGTAGTTTGAACTTTCGACATAATTTGTTCTGTATAGTGAAATACTAACCATGGCTAGTTGCCACCATATCTGTATCCTCCTTTGTTGTTGCCTTTTCCATAGCCATAGTTGTTGCCATAGCCATTGTTATTGCCACGATACCCATTGTTGTATCCATTGCCATATCCATAGTTGCCATAGTCATTGTTGCCATAGCCAGTGTTGCCATAGCCATTGTTGCCATAGCCATAGTTTCCCGGAGCAGCCTGGATCATTATGGCAGCACAGGCCACAAGGAGGATGGTGAGGAAGAGACAAGCCATTGTTAGTTGTGGATGGCAGTTGACAATGTGTCGGTTTGTCCGGTAGAGTTGCTTTTATATGATCATTGCTGCTGATCAGAAATTCAAGACAAGTTGTGGATTATGCAGCAATGCAATATTTTTTACATCACCTTTGACCGAGCAGCAGAACAAGTATTTGCCTCATAGGTATATGTAGTACTAATAAATCATATACTGTTGGTAGCAATATTTTGCAATGTATAAATTCAGATTTGTCTGAAATGTACTGAAACAAGGTCCATTTCTTTAACTCACGATTGGTCAGAATGTTGTCATTGTGTTTGAGTTGAATGGACTGAGTCAACCTGTCTCCCACCTCAAGCTTGATCCATAGGAGGATGGGTATCTTTCTACCCAGCCACCTGTTTCATGGTGACAGGTTTTCACACCCTGGTGCTAGAGTATATAAGCCAGTTGGCCACTCACCACTAGCACTTTTCACTGAGCCCACCCAGTATCTGCTTCAAAGACCAATGTGGGAGTTGCAATGGGGGTTTTATTACTTTAACTTTACAATTATTTTCACTCAGCATCTCAGGGGGGAAGTCAGTCGACCTAGTCCAAGTGGAGGGAGCCTTCCCTGATCATCTGCACCTCAGAGGCCGTCAGAGCCAAACCTTACAAAGTAATCCTTGAACAAGAGGGTGGGTGGGTGTGGTAAATTGAAGTTAATAACCAGACGGGATGGCCAAATGAGTTAGAGCGTCCGTCTCCCGTGTGGTAGATCGTGGGGTCGTGGGTTCGAATCCTGGTCGAGTCAAACCAATGACTTAAAAATTGATACTTGTCGCTTCCTAGCCAGGTGCTTGGCATTATTAGGATAGGTCAAGGAGCAGTGGAATGAGGAAGACCAATCGCCTGTGACTGAAATTTCCCCTGCTTAAACAACTAATGTACAAAACAAAAAAACAAACAAAAATAGTAGGGTGTAATGAGGCCGAATGGCGATAGGGTGGGGGGAGGTTTGTAATTCAGTGAGGTTTGTCTGTGCTCCTTTGGGTGTGGTGGGTACCCAGCTCCCCTCCTCGAATCAACCACAATTGGGAAATTATGCGCCGATTCAAAGAAGGGAAGCTGGAGACCAAGGTGAGAGTTGGAATTGGAGACTTATTATATTAACTTTACAATTATTTTCACTCAGCACTAGCAGAAAAGAGAACGGAGATAAGATAAATGAGAAACTACTAGCTTTAAATAATTGGTGTAACTCAAACAAAATGTGGATACACCATAAGAAGTCAAAGGTGCTAGTGTTTGCCAGTGGGAAAATCAACTATGACATTGAGGAGCCAATACGTTTGGGAGGAAAGGTTCTTGATCATCAAACCGATTCATTTTTAACAGTCTAAAAAAACACTTAATTTAACAAGATCAGGGCTGCGCGATTTTTCAGACCTGGGTCGGGATGATCATCGTTTTTTAAATATTTCGATTTAGATTCAATTGCGGGTCCAGTTGGCCCATCACTGATCATGACTCATTAGAGGTAGAGCCGACAGCAATCCTTATTGCACTGTGCACACCTTAATTTCGGAATTTAGTTCAAACTTCAATTTACTATGTATACCATTAACAACAATATATTTCTGTAAATACCTATCTACATGCAAGGTTTATGCTCGGAAGACCGGTGCTACAACACTGACAAAAGACATATATTAACCAAATTAATTTACAAAGATAAACAAGTAAGAATTATCTCGCTGTGAGTAACATAGTCCATTGTGCGAGGTGATGCTTGATTGGGTAGTTCATTAAAGTTGCATAGTCCGATGGGTTTTGAGTTTCTGTCATTTTCTGAGATAAACATCTTATGGTGATCATTATTATCTACCCTACTTTCACTTGAAATAACTTTTATTTTAAATAGCTAACTTTTGAGATATGTGAGGTGCAAACAAGCAAAATTAGTTTTGGCAAGCTTGCCAATACTCTGACGCCATAGATTTCTGCAGTAATAGGTTATATTAAATTGCCCCAGTATTCCCTTCTGTATGGTGACAAATGTTTAACAAGTGCACCAGTATTTAAGTTAGATAGGTAGAATAAAATTGAGGTACTTGTTTTGGTTTTGAAAATTTGAAGATTCATCGGACTATGCAGCTTTAATTGTACTGCTGATACCTTTTTTTAATGAACATTTTATTCAGCAGATATATGTACCTTTCAGCAAAAAGTATTCGGACAGCCAGTCGTAAGCTGAAGCGAGTCCCCAGTTGGTCGTGATGTGCGGTTGAATGCCACAGTACAGGATGTACAGCGCATAAGTCAGTGAGTGGTTGTACAGTGACCATGAGGTGATGTGGTAGATCATCTAAATAAATCAAATTAAATGTGTGCCTGTTTGTTCGTATGTCTGACAGAAATATTCTGATAGAAGAGCTCTTAAATGGTGGTGAATATGACATTGATTGGGACTATGTTTGGGACTATGATGTCAGTAATGACCACTGAGTTGGCAGCATTCATGTTTGGAGTGTCCACCATGTTGGCAGCATCCATCACCTTGATGACTGCTATCTAACGTAATGTAATGAAGGTGATGTGCATGTTGACTCAAATAAAATGTACTCCTATTTAAAAAAAAACAGTTGCTTACAGTGATCTAAGCCCTCAGTTATATTGGTGAAAGGCCCGAGCATCCCTCTGCAGGAGTAAGTCTTGATGTGTGTGCAGAGTGCTGCCTTTAAAGGGAAAAGGTATAGGCTGCTGAGACAGGAACTGTACTCCGACAAATGCTCTCCAACCACAACCTTGCTTAGTTTGTATGTTTATAGAACCAAATGTGTGTGGGAAGAGTAGTGGAACCCACTTCACCAGAAGTCTGAGACTGGGACTGTCTCTGGCAGCTGTTGTTTTGTAAAATGGATGGGTGAGTGGAGAGAAGGGAGAGTAAAACTGGGGTATTTTCAATTTTCTTTAGAGTAGTTCAATCAGGAAATATATTTGCTTTAATGTAAAATATATGTTAGTACAATTACATTGCATAATTCAATCAGAAACACAAAAAGAAGGAAAACATTTTGTTGTTGTTGAATTTAAAAAGGTTTTGGACTGTATGGGGGTTTGAACCCACACCACCAAAATAACTTCAGGTTAGAAGTTCAACACCCTAACCACTAGGTCACAGAGGCCACATATAATTGCCTCTCCCAGTTCAGGCTATTTGTATATACAACATCATATATAAAAGATGTATGTATGTGTGTATGTATGTATTTATTTATTTATTTATGTATGTACATTGCATAATTCAATGAGAAACACATATAGAAGGAAAAATGTTTGTTTGTTGTTGAATGTAAAAAGCAGTGAACTACATGGGGTTTGAACACACAACAGCAAACAACTCCAGATTACAAGTTCAACACGTTAAACATTAGGCCACAGAGCCCACACATAGTTACTTTTCTCAGTTCAGGCTATTTGTATCTATAATGTCATATATACAAGGTGTGTCATTGTGTATGTGTGTATATATATATCATGTGTATATCATATATATGATGTATATACTAGTCATATATAAAATGTCTGCGTTGCGAGGGCATCACACAATGCCCGTGCAGTAAGTACATTTTGTATATGCACTAGTAATAGTATATATGTTGTGTATATATGACGTATATACAAGGTATGTATATGTATATATATGGACCAACAAATATATATATATATATTGATCTGCCAATACTAATATATATAGGCCTGGGGCAGTAGAAGCATATCAGTGTCTACACTCACCTATGATGAACTGCACATTTTATGATTCAGCTGGGCCTGAGCATTAATGGGTTGATGTGATCCGCTGCAATTGTGCAGGTTTCTGGGTAAAGGCCCTGTCACACTACAACGTTTCTCACTGGCGTGCCGGCAGCACGCAAAATATTTGCAACCCGTCGACTCAAGTCCAAATCTACGGCGTTTTGGGAGAAAGTTTGACGGGTTGTAGCGTGTTAGTGACGTGTTTTTGGCGCGTGGCCAACGCGTTTCCACGCACGGCGGAACAACATGTCAACGTCCCGCCAGCGGGTTCCCAGCGTGCCATCGGTGTGTTGTTGGCGCGCTGTCGGCGCGCTGTCGGCACATTGATGGCGCGTTGGTGTCATGTTAGTACCGTGTCAACGCGTACATACACGCCAGCAACACGTTAGGACGTACCCGCAGCGCGTCCACACCGCGCGGCCAACGCGTCCCGGCGCCCCGGCAACACGTCCACGCGTCGAAAAACGCTGGAGCAATGCCAATATCGCGCCCACTACCCGTCGATCGGACGTTATGGACGCGCCGACGGAACGGTCGCATTTTGGGGGAAAAAAAGCCAACGTTAACAGACGTTGATCAACGTCCTGGCAGCGTTCCCGCGGCGCGCCGCCAACGGGTATCGACATGTTGAGAACTCGTCCATAATGGCCCCTCCAACCCGTCGGCACGCGTCGGGGCGCGCCGAAAGTTTTGTGCTAGCACAAAACGATCGGCACGACCCGACGCGCGCCGACGCGCGCCGACGTGTCCCTTCACACGTTGCTATCCCCCAACGTGTACCGACGCGCCGGTAACGCGCCGGT
This sequence comes from Branchipolynoe longqiensis, assembly GCA_030323885.1. Lineage (NCBI taxonomy): Eukaryota > Metazoa > Annelida > Polychaeta > Phyllodocida > Polynoidae > Branchipolynoe > Branchipolynoe longqiensis. Next base: position 26,853,838 of record CM059190.1, on the reverse strand, counting down.
AACGTACCGGATGTGTACAGACGTTTCGACCAAAAAGGCAACACGTCGATGCGCGTTGGTGGGAAACATCATAGTGTGAGAGGGCCTTTAAATGCTATGATGGCAGTAGCCATTCTGGTCATGCCTATGTGTTATTGCTTGGATGGGATCCATTGCAAATGCACCGTTCCACAGCGTATGCGTCGGAGGATGCCCTGGGGTCATACCACCATATCAGTTTCTACACTCACCTATGACGAATTGCATGTTCTGCGATCCGGAGTCGTCCACCGGTGCATACATTGCAGAACAGCTGCTGCCGTCATAGCGTTAAGCACCAGCTCCAATACCTGATATCCCACTCAGTTGCATTATCCTGGCACTGAGCCAACAAATCCTTGCCCTATCCTAATATTGCTGAGCGCTTGGCTAGGAAGCGACAAGCGTCAATTTTTAAGTCATTGGCTTGACTCGACCAGGGTTCGAACATGTGGGTTCAAATTCCACGATCTACTAAAACGGGAGACGGATGCTCAACTCATTTGGCCATCCCATCTAGTGCTTGGCCACAATTATGACCCTGATGACATCATGGAATCTATGTGGTGACGCAATGCCATAATCAAATCAGTTACAACTAAAAGTTATTATATTCACTTCTTCAATACCATGCAACTTGTAGTTGTTCATGTATTCCTGATCACTCAGTTACATTGCATAAAAGTGACGCCGCTGAACTAAACCAACATATAGCCAACTTCCATCCACAATTCACAGTGGCTCATTTCTTCTTCATCTTCGTCCTCCCAGCAGTTCCATAAGGTGATGGGTATGACAGCAATGGCTATGGTAACAACAGATATGGCCACAATGGTAATGGCAATGGTTACAACAATTGTTACAGTAATACCTATGCCTATAACAACTATGGAGGATATGGCTACGGGGGCTATTAACCAATTAATATGCTTCTTGGTGTTGAACTAATCATATTAACAGACTGAGAAGATCTAGCATCGATGTGCAGTACTTCCTATGAGTGAAAGCATCAGTATTAGCCCTACATAAATCTAACTAAGATCCAGTATTATGTGCTATCCTGGAATATATTCATAATTTCCATTTAATAATAATTCTATCCCAATATTCATATACAAATAGGAATACATAGTGTGGTGGGGTTTATAATTTGTTTTTATTTGTAACTATATCACTGTCCTAGTCGAAGAACCTGGTATGATTCCTGCCATTCCACCACCGTTGCCATATTTAATGTGAGCTGCAAAACATAAGAGAGTAATTAAATATACATGTCACGGTAAACAAACATTTCACTTTGTTGAATCCCATATTTTATATTGGCAATTTGAAAAGTTAGCAATTTACCATAAAATATTGGTTATTATTTCCTAAACTTGATATTCTTTATTTATGCTAGATTTCAAACATTATGTCATCATTTTTTTGTTGTATTTCTTTTATAACAGTAGTTTGAACTTTCTACACAATTTGTTCTGTATAGTGAAATGCTAACCATGGCTAGTAGCCACCATAGCCGTATCCTCTATTATTGTCGCCTTTTCCATAGCCATGGCCATAGTTGTTGCCATAGCCATTGTTATTGCCACCATATCCATTACTGTATCCATTGCCATATCCATAGTTGCCATAGCCATTGTTGCCATTGTTGCCATAGCCGGTGTTGCCATAGCCAGTGTTGCCATAGTCATTGTTGCCATAGCCATAGTTTCCAGGAGCAGTCTGGATCATTATGGCAGCACAAGACACAAGGAGGATGGTGAGCAAGAGACGAGCCATTGTGAGTTGTGGATGACAGTGGACGATGTGTCAGTTTGTCCGGTAGACTTTTATATGATTTTCACTGCTGATCAGAAATTCAAAACAAGCTGTGGATTATGCAGCAATGCACAACTTTTTGCATTACCTTTGACCGAGTAGCCGAACAGGTATTTGCCGAACAAAATACAGAATGAGTGGGAGCGGATGCCGATCGATCGGCGGGTGTAAATATATCACGGAAATGTTGCTTTGGACTATTTTAACTCACCTTTATGACTCATCATGCGGCAAACCTAACACACTGATCACAGATATTGCATTATTGGAAAACGTCAACTTATAGAAACTGTGCAAATCCAGTATATTCTGTCAAGTTTTGCAGTTCAGTAGTAGTAGTTCCCTATTATCACTCACTGCACTGACAAACTGGTTTCCCAGCCAATACATGCAACAGACAGGTATCTATTGGAAGACAGTGTTAGCAGTGTGTGGTCAATCTGAATTAGTCGGCTAGTCTCTAATATTAGAATTTGAGATTCAAGAGGGCAAACTGAGTGGATATGGTGTGAACTCGACTCCTGACTGCAATGATAGATTACAAGTTGACAACGTGAATGGTGATGCACACAGAGTAGGAGGCTCCGTAAATAGTGTGGATTGCTAATGAAATCACAGTGCTAACTACAAGGAAAGTGCACAAAGGCATAGCCCTAAGACGACAGTGTACAAGGTAGGCCTGACCGTTAAAAATTTACCAACTCTAAACATAGCAGGACTGCCAAACCACAATAGAAGAAATAAAAGATCTCATAAAAAAACATTGACTACAACAAACCATGAGGCATTGAGTAAAGTACTGAAGGATGCACTTGGATGCATCCCAGAAGTCTTATGTAACCTTTTCAATAAGTCATTCAGAGAAGGCACATATGTAGACTGCTGGAAGATAGCCAAAGTAACCCCACTCCACAAAGGGGGGGACAAACAAACCCTGGGTAACTATAGACCAATCTATATACTACCACTACCTGGTAAACTAATGGAAAAAGTAATGCATAGACATGTTATGGACCACCTAAACGAACACAAAGTCCTAAACAGCAACCAGGGTGGATTCAGAAAAATACACTCAACAATAAAAACAATTGTTAACTTACTAAACGATATCTCTAACAATATCAACAAAAAGAAACTAGTGGATGCAGCATTCATCGACTTCAGCAAAGCCTTTGACACGGTGGACCACACTATCCTAATTAGCAAGCTTTCCCAAATGGGAATAACAAGAGTAACAGGGAAATGGCTAACAAGCTACCTAGAAAGTCGGAAACAATGCACCACAGTAAATGGGGCCATATCAAACGAGGAATAAATAAACTGTGGGGTACCTCAGGGATCAGTCCTAGGTCCACTTCTTTTCCTCATTTACATAAATGATCTAAACAACTGGTTGGACATTGATAACATCCAGTTATATGCAGATGATACTGTGGTATACACTGCAGGCAAATCAACTGAAGAAATAGAACCAAAACTGAACCAAACACTAACAAAACTGACTGAGTGGTGTAAGCTAAACAAAATAACTATGAATAGCAGTAAATCAAAAACAGTACTATTTGGTACAAGACTAACCAGTTATAATACTATAGAGTGTCTCCTACGAAACAGCGAGCTACAGCAGGTAGACAACTACAAATATCTGGGAGTGGACCTAGTCAGACACCTAAGTTATGACCTATGCATAACAAACACTATAAAAAAAGCAAACCACAAAATATGGCACCTGGCAAAATTAAGACCCTACATGACTGAAAACATGGCAATTAAAATATATAAGGATATGATCCTCACCTACTTCGACTACTGTGGTGTAGGCTACATGGGAGGAAATACCAAACTTCTAAACAAACTACAGGTGCTACAAAACAAAGCCCTCAAAATATGTCTCCATGTACACAAACGACACCCTACAATGGAACTACACAAAACATGCAACACAATACCATTGACAAAAAGAAGGGAAACGCACCTTAAAATACTAGGACACGCCTACAGCACAAAACCAGGCTACACAGTAATCCCCCACAGGGGCACCAGACATATGGCCACCCCAATAGAACTGACAGAAATGAGTTACACCCAAATCTATGAGAGGAGTGTACTTGCCATGGCAGCACATGCCTGGAATAAGCAAAACACAAAACAATGGGCAATCCGTAACCTTGACCACTACATAAAACTACTAATGAAAGAAACTACTTCCCAACACAACAAAAATGACACTTGCCCCATAGCACAATCACTGCTTGCTGTGCAATAGCGCAAAAAGCAAAAGACAGGCCAGAAAAATGGTAGATACAAAAAGAAAATATGGACACTAGCCCCCCTAAACACTAAGGACATCAGAGAAACCATCACCACATGCCACAGTCCACCTGCATATGTGTAATGGCAAAACCCAACACAGAAATGGACAGGCCACGGTCATGCATCTGATCTACCCTGAAATTCAAAATGGCTAAGCAAACAACACAGCCATCCCACCTAATCGCAGTCCTGAAGAGTCCGGGTGTGTTCTGGTGCACCGGTGCACTATCTAAGGACAGGACTTGGGTGAAAGGGGGTTGCAACAAACCAATATGGGATGGGATCCTCTCCCGCAAGCCTACATGACACCCAAGTAGATATACATAGTAGGCTATGGTATCATACTCAAATTAGACAAAGATTCTGGGGAAAAAACAAAACCCTAACTAACACCCAAAACCACGAGAGACTGGCCTGAGCTGAAACAGGTAAACACCCCTGGGCAAAGGATCAGAACAAAAACAGCATCACAGATGTCCAGCATTGAAAACAAGCACCCTCGTGGGGGCTTATACGTTATGGGCAGGGTAAATACCTTGTCACCAAAACGAAAAAATAGGTATGTGTATTGCTAATAAATCATATACTGTTGGCAGCAATATTTTGCAATGTATGAATTCAGATTTGGCTGAAATGTTTTGAAAAAGGCCCATTTCTATAACTCACAATTAATCAGAATGTTGGCAATGTGTTTTATTTTAAGGGAATGAGTCACCCTCCCCCCCCCCCCCCCATTCCAACTCGCAACTATTGTGATCGACTCCTAGGTGGATGGGTGGCTTTCTCCCCAGCCAGCTGACTCACAATGACAGACTTTCACAGCCTGGTATAGAGTATATAAGCCAGCCGACCCCTCGCCACTATCACCTCTGAGTGAGCCCACCCTGTATCAACTCTGCGGCACTCTGTGTTTTTGACTTATGTAAATCCTTCATCAAAGAGCAGAAGATAGCAAACTATATGTGACAGCTCACCAGATGTGATGTCTGAATGAGTTGAGTATCCACTTTTTTAACCCAACAGCATCAAACCCTGGTTGCATCAAACTAATGACTTAAAAATCTATGCTTGTCATGACCTAGCCATTACTAGGATAGGACAAGGAACAGTGGAATTAGGAAGAACACTTTTCTGTGATTGAAATTTCCCCTGCTTAATCAACTAATATTTAAAAAAAGAAAGTATCATGGGATGTCGCTTAAACAGCCACGCTCTAGCTTCGAACTATCACTTTTAGGTCTTATGTATGACACCAACATGACATACTAATGACACACCTTCATTGTATATGCACTGACATGGAAATATTGGCATAGCATGCAATTAGGAAGGCTAGCATGAGTTCTGACATGGGTAGTAAATCAAAGCGACCATCTTCATAAAAGCATCGTCGTAGCATATGTGCATTATGTATTTCCATGAGCTTTATGAAGTTAAGGGGCTGTCACATTACGGCGTATGGCGGGAGCGTATTGAAAACCTACGTACGCCATCGGGTGCCACTTTCGGGTGTGTTTGAGCGTATGTGTAGCGTATGCGTAGCGTATGCGTAGCGTATGCGTAGCGTATGGGAGCGTATGGGAGCGTGCCAGGACATTTTTTGACATTTTGGGCCATACGCCCACATAGGTCGTGTTTTTTTGAGTATGCACAAAAAAAAAAGGACGGACGAATTTATGAAAGCGTATGGCGGCGTATGCATCATAAGCTTCACATACGCCGGCGTGTTGCGGCACTGGCGGCGTATGCGTAGCGTATGCGTAGCGTATGCGTAGCGTATGAGTAGCGTATGCGTAGCGTATGCGTAGCGTATGCGGCGTATGGCGACGTATATGACGTAAGCCGCTACGCCGCCATACGCTTCCGCCATACGCCGTAATGTGACAGCCCCTTTAGACCAGTAACGGCTTGTAAGAGCAACCTTATGCATATTCATCGAATAACCACCATTTGTCACTTAAAGGAGTATATCAAGCTGATAGCTGGTAAATACTAAAGCTGCATAGTCAAATGAAAACATCAAATTTTCAAAACCAAAAACAATTATCTGGATTTTATTCTACATAATTATTATCTAACTTAGATAATGTTGCTCTTATTAAACATTTATCACCACATTGAATGGAATACTGAAGCAATTTTATAGAATCGGTTATTAGTACTACTGAAGCCTATGGTGTCAGAGTTTTGGCTTGCCTGCGAATATTACCTTTTCATGTTTGCACTTCAAATACCTCAAAGGTTAGCCATTTAAAATAAAAGTTACTTCAAACCAACTCAAGGTAGATTGGTCATGTTGCTTCGGCATCATGGATAATTTGTGATCGACAAGGGACAGATAGTGCCACTGCCCATGGTTCAGCGAGCTGCATCTGCATCTTCAACTGTTGAACTTTTCCCACTGTCCGGGCGGTAGACGATCAGAACCATCTCTAAATCCAGGTGTCGCCAGCAGCACGCTTTGCACATGCTCCTCGCCTGCACTTGGGCCGTAATCGATTAACACGTCCCAGGCGACTCCGGTCACCCGAGTCATCAGAATTTCAAATCAAACACCGTGAGTGGAGTCGACAAATACACATGCCGCATGCAAACCGATCCGACCCCAGTAACCCACCTCTTGGCTAAGGTTTGCTAGGAACGATCACGTCATATTTGTGCTGGTACCATCCTGCAGGATAATAGCTACCAGCACCAGTCCTACATGTTTTTTGTTGGTAATAATACAGATTAATGAAATGGAAATATAACTAAACTATGCAATCATAAAGTACTTTAAATCCTATTTTGCTGTAGTTATATTTGTTATTAAATATTTTTAGAAAGGTTTTGGATTAAGCCGCCATTTTTTCCACCCCGAGCGTGGAGAAGCGTATTTGATTATTCAACCCTAGTCTGTAGGATGTGCGCATGCGCCAAAAACTGGCTCGGGTGACCCGAGTTGATTAATCGATTACACCCTAGGTGAACCTAAAATCTGACGTCACTTCCGGAAGTGCCCCGTATCAATGAGATACTGAACCGACAATACTACATATAACAATCAACCGAATATGCTTATCTCAGAAAATGACAGAAATTCAAAACCATCGGATTATGCAACTTCCATAGCACCTACTAATTTGTTTGCTTTAGATAGACAAAACACTAAATAAAATGATTGTAGTTGTATTATTTGTTTTTATTCTACTGCACGGGTATCCATCAACTGCTTTGTGACAAATTATACATACACTGATAATAGCATGGTTAGGCTTCTAGAAACCACAACATTAACTGACACAACGTTACGGTTGCATAGTCCGATGCCATAAAGTCCCTGCCGTTTTTCTGAGATAAATATATTAAAGTAATTGTTATTATCTACCTTTACCTTAGTTTGAAGTATTTAAACAATTTTAAATGGCTAACTTTTGAGATAGTTCAAGTGCAAACATCTTAATTTGCTTTTGGCAAGCATGCCAAAACTCTGACACCATATGTATTGTCATAATACAATGAGATATGGCATTGACAAATTGTTCATTTTCAGAAAAGAATGTGCCTCTGATGTGTTTGGCATTACTGAAATATTTCAATGACTTTTGGGAAAAAAAGCAGAATAAATAGGTAAAAGATGCTGCAGTGACAAATCCACATGGCATCGACCAGCAAATTAGGGCCTACTATGCTACAATTGGGGACTTTTGTTGCAACACCTTTTTGCAATATTTTGTCGGCAGGTGGCGACTCATGAGGGTCCAAGGTCTTGCGCATTTTGCCATTTCCGAACTCTGACCCTGAGCATATCGGCAAACTCAATGGTCGTGAGCCTTTGTCTTGCACCACACCCATACACACCCACCACACTCCTACACACACACCACACCCATACACCCCACGCCCCCACCATACCCACTCACCACACACCGCTACACCCCACAGCACACCCTTAAATCCCCACCACATACATACCGCAGAAGGGCCGGTGTCGGCTGCTGCCGCCTAGCGTGTAACCAGAGGAACCCGCCCAGAAAGTCCCCCATTAGTTCTTGCTATCACCACCAGTAGGTAGACTAATGGTAGGATTTTTTTTTGATTCGTGGTAAATATTTGTATTCATCTGAATACATATTTTGTCAGCGCCGGGGCACTGGTCTGTTGGAGCGATCACATTTGATTTGTACATAGTGGAAGTGGAATGAGCTGCATTGTGTGCAGCACAACCCATTCTGAACATAAAAAGAAAGTGGGGAGCAGCCTATGCTGTATAGTGCACAGCATAGGTACTCAACATAGTGCAAGGTATATGCATCAAGATAGAGTGTGCAGTAATGTACACTAGTGGTTAAATCATATGCTGTGTTTGTATATGAGTTAGATTTGATTTTAATAGTGGTTAGTCATTTAATAGTGCCATGCTGTGCATGTATAGTGGTTTATATTGTGTGCATTGTTGGTTGTAGATGTAGTTATTCAGTGGTGGTAGTGGGTCTTGAATGTTATTATGTCATTGAGTTATAATAGTTGTTTGTCAAATGTGGATGGGGCGGAGGGGTCTATGGGCAGGGAGGTGCACAGGCGGGGAGAGAGCAGCTATGAGAGAGGGCGAAGTCAATGGGTCGTTCAGTAGGTCGCATTATATATTTGCAGTGCCAGGTTTTGGTCCTGAATAACCAGGTAAGCTCTGTATGCATTTTTAAAGGCAAGGATCGAACCCGCTTCTCTGTATTTGGTTGGGAGTTTATTCCACATGACACTTCCTTTGTAAATTGGCACTCTGATTAACTTAGGTCTGGGCACCCAGAGTAGGGTCGATGTCCCTCTTCTCGTTACCCTGGTTGTGTGATCTATTTATTTATCATCACTTGCACGTTTATACATCCAACATGATACCATTTTCTCACCTGATTTTCCTATGGTGCAGCACTATAAAGATGCAATGAGTACACACTGTCACAAGTCTATACCTGTTCAGATATGACCTTAGAGGTTGCCAAGACATAAAGCTCCAACAACCAACCAACCATCATCTCAGAGGATCCTGCAACCTGTCTTACTGTCCTCCAACATTAGTTATTGCCATTGCCACCAGAGGGCAGACTGATGGTAGGATATCTCAGAGGATCCTGCAACCTGATCTACTGCCTCCAACATTTGTTCTCGCCATAGACGGAGTGCACGTGACGTCATCACTTAGCAGTTCGCCATCTTGGATTACACTCTATACCACCTATGGCGCCCCCCTGTCTTATACCAAGAACACTACAGCCACCACTGGGCCTGCCTATAGTCAGGGCCGCCGAAGTGTGTGGCGCCACCTAGCAAAGCTGCCTGAACTAACTAATTCTTCAACAGAGCATCCAAAGTGTCAACATACTGCGCTGTAGCAATGATGTGAGGCTACATGATTAAAAAGATATTTCCCCTCCATCAAAAAACCCATTTCCCCCAAGTTTTGAGGCCAAACTGCTCAAAACAGTGACAAATAAACCAACACATTGGTAAATAAACACAATGTAAGCACTTCCAAGCCTTTCATATGTAATCCAATATGGCCACCGGAAGTTGTCTCGTGACGTCATTGCACCCCCTCTATCGACACAGACTGGCCGTAGGCTATCTTATGAGATTGTTTCCACGCAGGACGCTACAACGTGAGCTACTGCATACAAAGTTAGTTTTTGCCATTGCCACCGGAGGAAAAACTGATGATAGAAAATCCTATATAAGACCGTTTCCTGAAAGTATTTTTTCAAACTGATCAACAGTAGTGCTCACCACTGCCAGCAGAGGGCAGGTTGGTCGTGGGAATTGCCGGCTGGTAACATCCATCAAACTGTAGGCTCTATTCCTGGCATAGCGGGAATAGAGAAACTCCCATGTTAAAACCAGTTGAAGAGAAAAACAGCCTACTTACATCAAAGTAAAGCTGTGTTCACACGGGCGAGTTAATCCGGCTCATATCAATCGCCTTGCCTAGTTTGGCTCACATTTGCCGTGTGAACGCGACGTTGAGGCGGATTAGGGCTGAGTCGATTCATCTAGTTTGCCTCAAGTAAACCACCTCCCTAGGTAGTATAGATGAAGCGATTTAGCTGGTTCCCGGGCGGTGATAGTGTAAAATAGCGGTGCTTGCCGGATACAGGCTCAGCTGTAACTATTGCTGGTGCCCGGCAGTGTTAGGGACCGATTAGGCCGAAATCTATTGAATGCGATCATATTTAACAGAATTACATACTCAAATAATTAAATTTAATTATATTAACCCTAAATTCCAAGTTATATTAACGTAGCAGCAACATCGGCGTCGTTATTCATATTGTCAGTCACCGAAAGTGGCGCTGGTTAGAATGGACTTGCTCATTCGCAGATATCGATTTCCGGCTAAAAGTATTGCATGTGTGGACGCGACACTAATTCGCTTCATCTATTTTGCTTCATCTAAATCGCTTTAAACTTTTCCCGTGTGAACACGGCTATAGTCTACCCCATTCAGAGGGCATGCAATCATGCACCTATTGTGGATTGATTTATCAAATTACTATGCTGGTATTTGTGAGATTCACATTTTAATGAGTATTGGTTTTAGAGCTCAGGTGCAGACATGGCTTATCTCCTGATGGCCAGGGCTGAAAGGGCTAGTTTTATTTGTTGTTGTTTTACATCCTACCAACATCTAAGGTAATATCAGGACGGGTACCGACTTTTAAAAGTGCGCAAACATGGTGAATGTATATTGCTGCCCCACTGAGAAACAGGTCACTGGCACGATGAGCAGATATCCCACACAGTCACACTATCCTTATACCATGCAAACCAGCCCTATCCTATTAATTATTAATTCCAAGCACCAGGCTAGGTAGCGACAAGTATCAATTTTATAAGTCATCGGTTTGACTCGGTTGGGATTCGAACTTCCGACCTTCTGCATGGGAAGCCTGCGCTCTACTGATCCGGGCATCGCGTCTGGTGAAAGGGTTAATGAATACATGAACAATAACGCAGTTAAGTTAGAACGAATAACTTATTTTATTGTAATAATACAGCTTGTTGTGTATGGGTAGAATTCATTGTGAACGTGCGCTGTTGACATATATGGAAAACAGGCAGCTCTAATGCCTGGTACACACCTACCGTATAAGATTCGCGCACTAAAACTCGCGACTCGACCCGACCCGCTTAAAACTGAAAACGGGCCGATTCATTTTTCGAATCGCGAATCGCAATCGTAATCGGCCCGTTTTAGCCCTAAAACTGAGTTTTTAGTCGCGAATCGCAATCGCTAGGTGTGCGCTCCCCGCGCACACCTAGCGATTTTTGTGCGCGAAACAGGCAGTTTTACATCGTATACGGTAGGTGTGTACTAGGCATAATGGATAATTTTCCTCCGATTTGATTGGCTGAATTTAGATGGCTAAAGCTTATATTGCGACAAAATGTTGGCAATGCAGTAAAACCCATAGTTTAAAAACATAATTAGGCCTGCATAGTTGGCCGAAAATGTATGTAGGGGGGGCCTCTATGATACAACTAAGCCAACACACATTGATACATGTACATGGCTATATAGTGTCTTTAACAAACTTCTTTCTTTTTTTTGATGAATTTATTTACCCTGCTCATAACGGACAAGTGTGTTACGACTTTTTGTCACCGCTGGACAGCACTATTCCAATTTGATTTACATCTTTGAGACATATTGTGGTAGATTTTAATTCATGAAAATGTCTTTGCAATATGGTTCTAAATCAGTTCAAAGGGTCATGCTGTGAAATGTAGTCGCAATTATTTAATCAGAATGTGAAATCATGATACTTTATTTTAACACTTTCTCCTGCTAATATATTGGCGGGAAATGATATTACTTTCTTAAATAAATTATCCATGCACCATTAAATATCAATGTTTATTTAGAAAATGCAGTATCACAAGCAGATTTGTTGCTTAATTCAATTCCAGCTAATCAATCAGATACATTAAGCATTGCCTTTCTGTGAGTTTTCTACTGAGCGGCATCTATAAATATATAATCTATGATTAAACCCCGACTACACCATATTTAATCAAAGAGAAAAGCACCTTGCAGTTATTTGTTGTTGAATAGCACCCATAGTTCCCCCACCTGGCGATGAAAATGCCAGAAAATCTAGCGAAGACTGTGTCATGTGACAGTAATGCTCTGTTGTCATCGTTCTGATAAACCTGGCTAAATTGGACAATTTAAAGTTAAGCTAATTAATCCACGTGTGGTATTAGTTGTTGTCATATTTTTGTAAGGATACTAGATAACAAGTAGAATTCATTGTGATGTCATTCCTTAATTAGTTGTTGTGAAATGTGTGTGTGAAGATACCACATGACATGAAGGGCAACAAGGAATAGCTAAATTAACTAGGTCATAGAAAGGTTTAGAAACTAAAAGCCAGTGAGTCATAGTTGGACTACGCAGACTCGGATGAATGGTATATATTTGGACTTTTTAATGCACTAGAATGGTAATCGTACATGCGTGAGCATAATGAGAGAAGGCCCCGAGATGCTTAAGCCCTATAGTTCTAGTCTTTTATTGTGGGGTGTGTGGGATGGCAGAGTAGAATGTCCGTCGCCGTCCACCGCCAAGTTGTAGTGGCCGAGTTCAGGTTTTGCTTGCTTTATATAGCAGCCAGCCAGGCCGAAAAGTCAAAAGCGCACCAAATTCCATTAACTTTGTAACAGATTTCGTCTATCGAAGTCATATTTAATTTACATATGCACGTCCGCCATTTCTGCATGGTTACTCGGCGTAGTTCCAGAAGACCCGCTAGGCATGGAAGATGTTGATTTAATGTTAAAGTTTGAGTATAGGCGGCGCCACCGGGCTTTTGAATAAGAATCCGACTCCAGCTTGTTCAATTACCCATGTTACGAGCAACATCGACAATGGTTAAACTTCTTAAATGAGACCTTCCCAAGTACACTAGCATCTCAATTGGATCTATTAGATCAATTCCAGGTCGATATTTTCGTTTTGAAAATATGATGCTAACACCACATTATGCAACTTTAAGATTAGTACAAAATCAAAATACATAAAAGTGACTGGATATGAATGGTATTTGGATCGGTATCCACATGGTCATAGCTAAACTGTGATCATATATTCAGGGTGACATTTAATTAGCAAGTCATGCACTGATAAATAACACTAATGCCATATGAATCTGTTCCATAGCAAGCCGCTAGAAAATAATAGTCTTGCACAAATTTACTCAAACTGAAAGACGCATCTTAGCATTTTGTCCCGCTTGTGTAAGAGTCTGCACGTTGAAGGAAGTATTTCAAATGGGTCACCGCCTTCAGCTTTGTACCCATTTGAAATCACACGCAAAGTTAGATAAAGGAATCACCCAGTACACGCAGTACACAGGTAAACGGCAACATAGTGTAAATACGGGCGAAAATAGCTTTAGTATGGAACAGGAAGTACAATGCCTGGCTCCAGTGTCAAAGGGTTACTTATATCCGCACAGAGTTGGTGAAATGGGAGAGAATGCAAAAAGACAAGATGGCGGCCATAGAACACCATCAATTTCACTTTTAAATCTTATTAAACCAGATGTTTTATTATATTTTTCAACTCAAAGGTAGTGGGGAAATATGAAAACATATACAAAGAGTAATGTTGCTTCTTAGATTGTGAAATTAGGCTCTCATGAAGACTCATTTCATTAGCCCAATTTGTCGACCGTTTTTATATAAGGCTGGTCTTCACCTGTGTACTGCGACTACCGCATGAATCTTTTATCTAATCCCAAGTGTGCTACTTCCCACCAAACTTACACAGCAACATAAATCCTTAAAGTTGCATAGTCCAATGGTTTTGAGTTTGTCATTTTCTGAGATAAATATACTAGGTTGATCATTATAATCTATCTACCTTACTTTAGTTTGAAGTCACTTTTATTTTAAATGGCTGAGATTTGTGATATTTGAAGTGCAAACATACAAAATTAATTTGGGCAAGCGCACCAAAGCTCTGACGATAGGCTTCAGCAGTATCAGGTTAAATTGTTTCGGTATTCTGTTCTATTTGGTAACAAATGTTTGATGACAAGTGCACCAGTATATAGGTATGATATGTATAATCAAATCTAGATCACTGTTTTGGTTTTGAAAATTTGAAGTTTTCATCGGACTATGCAGCTTCATGGATAAGACAGAAACCTCATGCCTTTTCGATGATGACGCTATCCAAGATGTCTGATCATCTTTACACCATGGCACATCCGCTCTGATGGTCAAATTGCGCATAGTGTGAAGGATGATTACAGATGCTGCAGGATCCCAAACCTGTCAGCTTGATATGATGTCACATGTGTGTTTGGCGCGCATGCGCAGCTCAGAGATTCTGTCAAGGGTGTGTCATACAAGAACGTGCCCAGCACCGGAAGTAACCACACATCATCTGTGACGTCACTGGAGTAGGTCCTTAAAGTGCAGGTAACATCTTTTGTTGGGCTTTTTTGCCTTCGCTAAACCTGTGTTCTCCTTTCAGCCATTGGTCGCAGGAAACTGTATTCAGCTCATGAGCCGTTATCTGTGAGGACAAGAAGAATGTGGTTAAGGGTGGTGATAAAGCGGAGTTACAGGACTTTATTCATTCAAATCAAAGGGCCGCAGCTAGGAATTTGTGTCTGCGATGCCCAGATCAATTCCTGGAACGGATGTGTGCTGAAGTCGTTCAGCACTGACTAGTGGGAGTCATGGGGTAGGCCCCTCCCGGGAAATCTCAAGATGCCAGGAAATGACATTTCCAGCCATTTCAGGGAGGTTACATGATGGTTTTTTGGGGGGCGTTTTTTTTTTCTTTTTCTTTTCGGGGTGGGGGCGGGAAACTCACCGCCTTCCCCCACCCCCTAGCTGGGGGCCCTGAATTGTCGATGTTGATATCAACATGGGTAATTGAACCCGCGAAAAAGTACACACCGTGTCTATGGACGCGACTTCTGGTGCCATCTATATTGTCCTTTTGAACTAATAAAGTTTTGTCTGAATTAGGCGCCACCTGCTGTAATTCTCCATAACGAATTATGTCGCAGTTCCATTTCTAAACACTTCAACCAGAGCATCTCAATCGGAAGGACGTATTTATCTAATTCAGATTTAACCGTCCCACCCACCCAACTAAATGTCATATTGATGGGATTAGTGCCTGGGATCCTCAAATTTTACTATCAAAAAGACTTCATGACTTAACTGTAACAAGAAAATTAGGAAGAATAAATGCCACGTATATAGTACTGTACTTGCTTTGCGTTGGGTCAATTATACAAGGTTTTCAGATTTAAAGTTGCATCATTAGATTTATTTGTTTGTCTTTTGGACCTGCTCACATTGCCCCTCTCCGCTGCCCCCTTCCCCACATTGACCCACACTCAGCACTCCCAATTTCTCCCAAGACGACCCGCCATAAGCCAATTAATTCCCTGCCGCATGGGGCCGCCTTCGCCAGTGCCCATAGAGTGCTGCAAATTGGCAGTCTTCAGCGCGCCAACGCGACGAGAAACTCAACAAAGCCACTCGCCCCTCGCCCCTCGCCCCTCGCCACCCGCCACTCCCCATTCACCACCACCCTCACTCACCACGCCCCTTTCCACACACACACACACACACCCGACTCGCCACGTCACGGTGCCTAGATGTACTGGAACTCTCACTCACCACCCACCACCCACCACCCTCCACTCACCCACCACTCATCACTCGCCATTACCCCAATCTCCCACTCACCACTTCGCCGCGCTTATGTGTACTGAAACTCCCACTCACCCCCTGCTCACCCCCCCCCCCCCACCACCACCACGCCCTACTCACCACGTCGCTTCGCCTAGATGTACTGGAACTCCCAGCGCTGGTTGGCCCCGTCGTTGTGGTCGTAGGCGCACAGCTTGGCGCCGTCGTCCTGGTTCTCCCCGGCGATGTCGACGCACCGTCCGTCGTGGATGCTCGTGATGTGGTCGCCCTGCTGCCGGAAGCCCTGCGACGACGCATGCTCATTGCCAGGGTACAGCTTCAGGTCGCCATCTGGCGGCGGGAATTGGAATTAGAGTCAGTTCTATATGTGTGGGGTGCTTAATAGTGTCAGTCAAAAAAAAAGAGTAAAGCTTGTTTTATTTAACGACACCTCTATTAGACCCCATTGATTTTCGTATCATCGGCTATTCGACATAAAAAATATGGTCATTCTGACATATTTCTTTGGAGGCAACCTGCTTCTGCCACATAGGCTACTCTTTCCAATAAGCAACAATGGGTATTTTATATGCACTTTCCAACAGACATGACAGCACATACCACAGCCTTTGATGAACCATTTGTGGCCCACTGGTTGGAAGGGAAAATAACTCAAACTGCAAATGGGTCCAATGAGCAGGATCGATAGGATCACCGACACCTTCACATGTGGACACTCTACCGCCTGAGCTACGTCCCACTCCCACAAATGGTGTATGCCATGTTATTCTTACCGCAGCAGTCGATGACGAAGCTGTTGAGCTTGGACCGGATGACTCCGTTGCCTGCCGCGAACCAGAGCTGGTTGTCGGAGTGGCCGTCGTTCTGCGACCACACGATGAGGTTGGCTCCCGGCGCCGGGTTCCCGGCCTCCACGTCCAGCACCTTGCCGTGCATAGCCGACCGGATGTAGAAGTATTTAGGCTCACTGTTTGTGAAATGAAAGCACAAAACTCAACACTTTTCTCTCTTTTTTTTTTTTTTTTTTTTTTTTTTTTTTCAATTTTTGCTTTATATTTTTACATTTGTGTTTTCATTTCTTTCCCCATTCCCACCATTTTGTATATTTCCCTCATCTTTTACAATTTAAATCCATTATTTGTTCACTTTTTTTTCCTCTTTTTTCCCCCATTCACACTCCTATTTTCTTCCATTCCCCCCTCCCCCAATTTAAATCCATTGTTTGTTCTTGTTTTCCCAAATTTTCCAATTTCCCCCCGATCTAACTCCATTTAAAAAAAAGTTTAAACAAAACCGGATTTGTAGGGGGAGTGGGGGACTTGACCAACAAATATACACACACATCTGCCACAACTAGTACAAATATGCGATTCTAGTTTCAACTTCTCTCACCAAGTATCAATAACATGTATATCGCTATTTTTCAAGGAATACCAGTGTAGCAATGCATGTGTAGTAAATATGTGAATTACATAAAGGTTGATTATTTGTTTGTTGGGGTGTTATGTCCTAGCAACATGTATGCTTGGAACAGTGACTCTGGTTGGACTCGCAATGAACATGAATGTGGAGATTACAGATTTACCCGTACAGGCTCTAAGTGTGGCTCTAAATTGCACAAAAGATTAAATGCAAAAGACTGACTCCAGGCCAAAGAATGGACATTGGAAAAGAAATAATAACTCTTCTGATATTATTCATTCAGTTAATACCGTTAACGGTAGTGGTGAACGCAATTCTTGGGTAAAAGCTATCACCGGTGACATTACTTAGCTATAGGCCTACATATGCACATAGACAATGGCTTTGTGCTAACAAGAAGAAGTGAGAGAATGCAGGTTAGGATTTATTTGAAGTAGGCCTAGTGAGGGAAGACCGTTCCTCTTGCCAAACCATGTAAGGGTACCCCATTCCCACATCACTATAGCACTGCTTCTATATATATATATATATATATATATATATATATATATATATATATATGTATTTGTGTATCTGCTTACTTTGTTGTCGTTACAATTGTGCATGCATCGTTCACAGTGGGTGATCAGTAGCAAAGAGGTTTGTTTTAATCCTTGTACAATATTACAAATCACCTTGTACAGTAAACAGGTAAATGGTATTTAATTTCTCACCAGATTGTATAAATAATTGTATCTTATATACGCAGCTGCTAGACTGAATAGCTAAATGGAGAGCGATAGTCAAGTAATGAAAGCACCCTTTGTCGCATCGCGACCGACAGCATGATGACACTGAAGACTGTGTGAACATAAGCTGATGAGCATTTATGTTACCCACATTTCAATTTTAACTTATGACATCCCTTTTAAGCACATTTAATTATTTGCTATCAGGAAGTAGTTATGTTAACTCCATTTAATTGTTTAACTCAGTAGGTGTTAATGATGACCAGATTTAATTTTAAACCAAGACATATTTAGGCAAATACATGTAATGTTTATACCATAAACCAATGAATTAACACAGTTAATATATTACGCAATGCAATTTGGTTATGGTTGTAGCTTAAGCAAAGGACATGCATGACAACAGACAAGGAGTAGGCTAGTCTAGTAATAAGAGTAGAACAACATAAAATAATACATATATGCCAAGAACATAAAAAAAAACTAACATAGGCTACTAACCATACCAACCCATTATCTATCTTCTACTGAAATGCAGGCAATCAAATACCTTATCAGCAGCTACTGTGTTGTAAGATAACACCAACACTACAACTGGCCAGCATTGAAAACAAGCCTGAATACCTGGGCTTATATGCTATGGCCAGTATAAATACAGCCTCAATAAAAAAAAACATAGAATGAGAGAAGCAAATGGAATACCACGTGACTGAGAACAATCACAATATACCCACATTGACGACAGGTGTGTTGGTGTGTTTGTATTGCGACATGTGTGTGTTAGTGTTCTAGGTGTCAATGTAAAGAGAGAAGATAGAAGGTTTATGTCAAAGAGGTGAGATAAACTTGATAGAGGAACAGAAGAGCACAAGATTGGAAGTGCCAATAGAAGAACCATACACCCTCTCCTACATCAGATCTTCGGGTAATTTACCTTAACCTTTTGACCCCAAATGCAAAATTATGACTAAATAACATATGAATTTAATTGGCTGCAAAGAAAGGTTATTAGTACATCCTTAAGCCCCAGTCACACTAGGGCTTGTTACCATTTTTCGACCACATTGCGACCACTTTGCCACCACGTTTTGACCACTTTGCGCCCACTTTGCGACCAAACGGTCGATTGGTTGCTGACCAGTCGCTGACTGGTCGATGACCGGTAGCCGACTGGGTGCCAACCGGTCGCAAGCGTTGAAAGTGGTCGACGACCTCGTTGTGACCAAAATGGCGCAAGAAGGTGAAGGTCGCCGACTTTTCGTCGCAAAGTGGTCGCAAGAGATCGCAAGATGTAGTGTGAATGAGGCATAATTAGGTAATGATATTGCACTTGTAATTGTAATGTCGAATGAACACAGATTAAATTAGTCAGCGTTGTAATATCTTAAGAAAGGTATTTCATAATAGATTCAGATATTATTAAACCAGAGCTGAATTATTATTAACATTAATATTTGGGGGATGTTAGCTGCTTACAGCAAGCACGATAAACCATCCCTGACCAGGAACTGGATCCATTCGCTATTTGGCAATGAGTATGGCTATTTGGCAATGAGTATAGCTCTTTGGCAATGAGTATAGCTTATAGCTATTTTGAGGAGTTATTCATTTCGTGAGGCTCAATATTCGCTTGGCTAATCGTCTGACACACATCGGTAAACAGAGTACAAACAATCACTTTAACACCTTGATGACAGGGGAATATAATTCCACGCCATTAAATAACATCCTCTTTTGGGATCAGAATGAAGCCAGATTTGGATTACAACACAATATCAAATATAAACACACTGCGTTGAAAACTCCCTGAGGGGTCCTTCAAAATTATCAACATTTTCACAAACATACAAAACCGACGTTGAGTTGGAGAGGGGTTAAGACAACAACTGAACAAGGTCTAAAACTTATAAAAAGATGTTGGTAAAATTAAGCAGGCTTTGAATGCACACTTCTTGCCCATTCGGAGCTAGCGATAGTGCAGACAACTACAATATCAACATTTGTACTGTGCACTTTGTCAACAGTAGAGGGGGGGGGGGGGCATGAAAAAGTGCATGTTTTGTACACCTGTGAAAATGTTCATAATGGTTGGTTGTTGGGGATTTACGTCCTGGCAACATATAAAGTCATATCAGGGCGGGGTTGATATTGTGAAGGATCCCTTATATATAATACAGTCAAACCTCTTTATGCCGACCCCTCCACAGATCGACCACTCCCCTATATCGATCGCTTTGTTTGGGTCCCAAAAATACCATTGTAAGGATAATCTAACTCTCTAAACCGACCACCTCCCTAAATGGACCACTTAAAGTCGGTCCCATGGTCGGTCGATTTAGAGAGGTTTTACTGTACATGGAAAGGATAATTAGACTAATTTACTAGTTTACTACAAATGGAAATTGATTAATTATAACAATATAGGGGCATGCTAAACTCAAAGAATACCAAATTATGATTGTCGGTCGGTTAATGTGTAAGCCCAGGTAAGTTAATGAATATCTTAAATATCACTGTAATATTCACATCCGAATATGTGTCCACTGCTCTCTGAAGGGCTGAAGCTGTTTACCCAGAATTTGTCAATACCGGAAGTTGGGGTTGGCTACTCCACCAGCCCTATCCTTCATTATAGACCGTATTGACTAATTATGTCGAATGAAAGATAACAGTTGCGGCGATAGTTACAAAGACTGCCGTAGATGGCACCACCGCACAGATGACTATTGACACAAAATTGCTTGTATGCTTTTTACATGTAAAAGCAATGGTTTGAGCAAAGACAAACATTTCTCGCCATGAATATGGCCTATGCTGCCGACATGGCGTAAAGCAACCACCAATCAATCAATCAAATGACGTCACCCTTCATAGATATGTACACCCGGTGAAATAGAGAAGCGAATTCAATGTTACTAATAATACATATCAGATCCATACTCCGTATATATCTGCATATTCCGGATTATGGATTAGGTCTGCTTTGTCTTAATTATTCTGATTAATAATCCTGATTAGGTAAATATTACAAATACAGCAGAACAAGCAGCATAGGTGCGCCTCAAAGAACGGTGGAGCTAGGCAGAGAAGTAAGAAGCGACGAGGAAAAAAGGAAGGAAAGGGAAGAATTGAGAAACGAAAGAAATAAGGAGAGAAAAGGATGGAAGGAAGGTAAGAAGGAAAAAAGAAAACAAAGGAAAAGAAGAAAATATAAAGAAAGAAAAGAAGAGAACTAACAGATAGAGCATGAACGGAAGTGAGAAAGCAAAGACAGAAAGAAAATGTGAAAGAAATAAACAAGAAGCAATAACCCTGAATTGAAAAATGGCTGGAAGACCAGTGCTTCGGCACTGACAAAAGACATATTCAGCAGAATAAACATATTTACCACCAAAAAAGAAGAAAAAAGAAGAACTGGCATAAAAGAAAGAACCAACATTAGAGAAATGCATGAAAGCGAAAAAAGGGGGAAAAGTGAAGAGGGGAAAGAAAATGAAGAGAACTCATTGAAACAAAAAAGGGAAGAGAAGAAAACAACATTGAATGAAATGGATGAAAGAAGGGGAGGAAAGAGAGAGAAACCGAATGAACTAAATAAAGCAACATAAAGAAGGAAGTGATATGGGGAAATAAACATGAAGGGTGAGAAAGGAAAGACAGAAATAAAACAAGAGGGGAAAGAAATAATGAAACGGATAAATAAAGAATGCAAAAAGGATGAACCAAGTAAAGCAAGAAGAGAAAGAAAGAACTAAAAGAAAGAAATGAAGAAGTGAAGACAGAAAGAAAGAAAGAAAGAAAGAACGAAAGAAAGGCAGACAGAAAGAAATCAAGAAGAAAGAAATACGCAAAGATCGAGAGGAAAGGACCACTAGAAAGAGGGCTTGGGGGTTGAAAGAAGTTCCCACATCCTATTACATGCGGAATATATAGTTAAATCAGAGCTGAATTATGATTAAATCAGAGCTGAATTATGAGTAAACACACATACATTTGGTGTTAGTTAGCATGCCTTACCACTTAGACACTTCAATTATTAATAACCATTCCGAACATTATCAATTAGTAAAGTCCATAGTACTGACGCTAAAGTGTGCGTCCTGGGTTGAGCGACACCAACCTCTCTTCTTCCTCCTCAGCCTTCTCATCCTCACTGTCGGAGGATGATGAGCTGGAGGAGCTGGATTCAGCAGGGGAGGGGGTTCGGGGGCGGAATTTGTCACTGAAAGAAACCCATGCAAAAAGCGTCATGATGCTAGCCACACACGTACCATGCAACTGGACACCGGTAAGGCTGGCTGAAGGTACTGGCAACTTGAGCAGTCGCCAGGGGCGCCCCCTGCTTAGGGGGTGCTACAGCAGTGTTAATTATTTTGATAAAATTATACTTGGAATGATATCGAAGTTCAGCTTTCCTGGGGCGCTAACAACCCTACGGTACTACGCTGAATCTATATATATATATATATATATATATATATATATATATATATATCTATGTGTGTTACACAGTCAGGTACAGTCAGTAGTCGGTTAGTGTGGGGCGAAGCCGATGGAGGCGCCACCTGTACACAACATACACAGTCAGGTACAGTCAGTTTTTTAAAAGTTTTTTTGTTATTGAGGCTGTGTTTATACTGTCCATAGCATATAAGCCTGGGTACCCAGGCTTGTTTTCAATGCTGGCCAGTTGTAGTGTTGGTGTTATCTTACCACACAGTGGCTGCTGATAAGGTAGTCGGTTAGTGCCGTTCGAAGCCGATGGGGGCGCCACCAGTACACCACATACACAGTCAGGTACAGTCAGTAGTCGGTTAGTGCGGTGTGAAGCCGATGGGGGCACCATCGGTACACCACATACACAGTCAGGTCCATTCAGTAGTCGGGTAATTAGTGAGATGGGAAGCCGATGGGGCCACCATCGGTACACCACATGCAGTCAGGTCCAGTCAGTAGTCGGATAATTAGTGAGATGGGAAGCCGATGGGGCCACCATCGGTACACCACATGCACAGTCAGGTCCAGTCAGTAGTCAGGTAATTAGTGAGATGGGAAGCCGATGGGGGCACCATCTGTACACCACATGCACAGTCAGGTACAGTCACTAGTCGGTTAGTGCGGTGCAAAGCCGATCGGGGCGCCACTGAGCACAAACCATGCAGAACCGATGAGATTCACTAATCGGAATTAAATAGCAAATAACTTAACTTCCATTACGCATCAGCAGCTAATGGGTGATCTATATGTTATACATATGACATACCTACTTTCATTCAACCAAATATTGCTGATAAATAACGAGGAGTTGTTCATTACCAGAGAAGCAACACTGACAAATAACCATGTATCGTATATAAACAACCAAATAATCCTGATTAGTAGATACCACTAATAAATATATATATATATATCACTATATATAAATAGCCAGATAACGCTAATAAATACATATACATATACCACTATATATGAATAGCCAGATAATGCTGCCAAATAATGACATACACAAACATATAACCCTGATTAGCATAATATATCACTAACCAGATATCACTGCTAAATAACCAGATATCACTGATCAGTAACCAGATATCACTGCTAAATAACCAGATATCACTGATCAGTAACCATATATCACTGACAAGTAGCCCGATATCACAGCTAAATAACCAGATATCATTGATCAGCAACCATATATCACTGATAAATAACCAGATATCATTGATCAGTAACCAGATATCACAGCTAAATAACCAGATATCATTGATCAGCAACCAGATATCACTGATAAATAACCAGATATCACTAACGAATATCCGCATATCACTGATAAATAACCAGATACAACTGATAAATTTACAAGTACAACTGATAAATAATCAGATATTACTGATGTGTAACCAGATATCAGTGATGCATTAGTATCATAACCAATTACCACTTGCACATAATCAAATACCATTTATACATAAACAAACATCACTGATGCCTAGCCAAATACCACTTATACATAACCGAATACCATTGAGAGCTAACCAGTGATTACTGATAAGTAGCTCCATTTTAGATATTAGAATCAAACATGTTGTTTCCAAAGAAACCGACATCACGGCTAAGTAAGCAGATTGCTGATATATATACCTCTATATTAGAGATAAATAACTAAATAATATTGAAAAATAACCACATGCAATTGGTAAATAACCACTTACCCTGAAAAATAACCAAATATTAAAGATAAATAAGAAATATAACGGATAAATAATAAACAAAACAAATAAATAATCAGAAATCACAACTAGGCAATCAGTTACGAGAAATAATTTACCATATTATAGCTAGCATGCTTCCACAGTCTTTTCACGGTGTTCAGAACTCGTATATATTTTAACATAATTATTAATACCACCCGTAATTGCTTCAGTGAAATCACATGATGGAATAAAATCATTTCAAGTCAGATGATATAATAGAAATGTGATAGAATATGTCCTATTCCGCTTGAAGAATAAGGAGTAACTTTTGAGATTGCTTAGGTTTATTTCACCAACATCAGCACAGAAGTGACCTGTCACTGGACAGCTGGGTAGTTTGTAACCTCCCTCAAGGGGTGGCGGCTAGCCGTGGATAAAACTGTCCATCTAAAGGCCCTGTCACACTACGACGTAGCGACGTCAGCATAGGGAGAACGTGAAAAACGTCAAACTTCTCGGCGTAGTATGCAAATTTGGGCACAAGTTGAACGTGGATGCAGCATAGTTGATGAGAGCGTAACATTGGTAAAGCGTAGTGATAGCATCATTTAATGAGAGAGGACAACGTAATTACACTCATGGAACGTTATGTACGTTATTCCATCGCCAGAACTACGTTGCTTTACTTTACGTGACGTTACATACGTCATGACACGGTGGCGAAATGCTGAACGTACGTTGGATGTACGTTCGGCGTACATTCTCATGAAGTTCCCATTATGCCGCGTGGACGTTTCCACTGGGTTTAATGTGGGTCAACGTAGTGGAACTTAGTGAGCAGCATTTGACTAAGGTCTGTTTAACGCCATTGGCGTTCACCAAACATGTACAGAACGTATGGCGAATGTGAACCCTTACGTTCGAGTTACGTCGAAAGTTTTGAACAGGTTCAAAACCTTGATGCGTGCCGATGTAAGACGACATAACGTGATGTAGCTCAACGTCAGTCTAACATCATTCTGATGTCATCATAACGTAACCCAACGTACGTCAACGTAATGATGAAACGTGAGCATGTCAGGCATATGTTGGCTCGTTACGTCATAGTGTGACAGGGGTATTAGGGACTGTTCCTACCAGCGTGCTGCCACCTATTGCTACTTCTTAACAACAGGCTTTATATGTCATATAACTAATAACACAATCAGAAATAATGAAGGACAGAAGGTAGGATACAGAATAGAGTACAGGATAGAGAAAGTATATGTAAATGATGTCGTGTTATGTCATGTTGGCTGAATTCATAGCTCGGTATAATTTGGGTCCGTTGCACTACTATCAACCCACCTCTCAGGCTCATCCATGTCATCCCCACTGTCTGAGGAAGATGAGCTGTAACGGTGTCAATATGTATGAGACAATGTGTACATATTAAACCCGATATATGAAGATTTCTGGTGCATAAACCGACAAAGCCATTCTTTTTCTTTTTTTTTCCTTTTTTTTTCTTGAAGATGTATACTGCCTATTATGGATAAGTCTGAATAGTCTTGTTTTCACCATTAATCAGTTTGTCGATAGAAAGCCCGAGCCTACACTTTTACCGACCCGAGGGATTTTTTAACCTCCCACGCCACATAGACATGGAGTGAGAGAAACCAGCCTTTGAAGTCGCTGTAAGTTATACACAGTGGTGGAAATCCAAATTGGCAGAGGTGGGGGCATGGGGAATTGAACTACCAACCTTCAGATTAGGAGTTTGACCTCGAAAAAAGTCAGACACTCTAACCACTCCACCACAGAGTTGAAATGAAACCATGCCTACCAGGTTAGAGCTGAAGCTGCTAAAGTGCTATCATTCCGATAACCAAATCGTGCTTGGTGTCGTTTTTTCCCTGCAGAAACGAACAAATCCCCTATATAGAGCATTAGTCCAAATGACATTGATAGACTTTACCTGTAAAACACAATAACAAATTTTATTATACAGAGGACAACTGAAATGGATTTGTAGGTTTGTGTTGTGTTAAAGACACTTCCTACAAAGATGCCCGGTTCTTAGCTTTGACAAATGCATATGCATCTTCTTATCCACACCTCATTTGCTAGGTAATTATAGGCATATATCATATATCAGGATGTATACAGCACCTCATAGTCTCATATAGTCAGCCATCCAAAATCTGAAAACATTGCTTATCTGTTTGTTGGAGTTTAACTTCCTGGCAACATCCAAGGTCATATCAGCAAGGGATGTTGAAATGGTTAAACTGTTATCTACGCAGTTTTAATTTGGTTGGTTATAAACTTGTATCAGGATGTCTATTGCACGGCATATTTCCTGGCAATCTTCACCTAAGTACTAATAATTCTCAACTATTCCCTATACTCTCGTCATTTAGTATACTATAAGCCTGTATCAGGATGTATGCAACATTTTGTAATCCCAACTTATCATCTATCAAGGTACTGATCACCTGCTGATGAGACTAACCCAAACTTGGTAGACGTCTTGCTCTACATTTATATCTAATGTAGATTGCGGTGAAATTGTCCGAACAAATATTTTAAATAGATAAAATACCACTTTGTGTATGCGTATTCCCCACTTCCCCCAACTTCCGCCATGTAAGCTGTAGCTGTAGGCCGGCATGCTGGGTCACAGTTTCCATCCTTCGCGAGGTACCAGCGGAACTCCGAACGCATGTATTTATGGATCACATAAAACATATGCTTTCTGAGGACTTGAGGGATGGGAAGGCACTAATTAAACAAAGCTGCCAGGTATGAGGCCCGAGGATGGAACCATGTTGTTAAAGAGAACACCAAGCAAAGACCCCAGTGGCTATATATAAGTGTACATATATACGTATATATCTACATAGATATATATATATATCTACATGTTATATATCTACATACATATACACATAATACATACATATACATATATATAGATGTATGCACCTATATGCACATATGTATGTTCAATATATGTATATCTATATATATATATATATATATGCAGAGATGTGTATACATATTGTCAAATATACCTATGAAGAGTTCAGGCACAAAAACTGACAAATGCCATTTGGGCCGAAATGAAACCATAACTACCAGGTTTGAGCTGAAACTGCCATCATTCTGATAATCAAATCCATTTTTTTGCGGAAACCAACACGTCCCCTATTTGAAGCATTACCCAAAATCAAATTAATAGATTTTACCTGGAAAGCACAACAAATTCTATTTTACACAAAACAACCAAAATGGATTTGTCAGTCTTCATATATATTCCCTGTAATCCCTCAAATGTTGTCCTTTTGAAGCATCTGCAAAGGAGTACGTGATGTGTTCCACTCAGCCACCTGCAGGCAGGCGATTGAATTAAATATCAGCCACCTTAGTCGCAAGAAGAATATGTGCATTGGCACTTGAGGTGACTTATAAATGTCATAATAATGGTCTGTGATTGGGCATTCTCTATCACGATCAGGTTCACAATGTACAACAGCTTTCTTCATCCGATAAAACTGATATCTAAATTTTTTTAAATATAAAAATAAAGAAAGGTCGACATTAGAATCCTGCCGAGATTTGACATGTTTAATTAATCTCTCTCCCTCTCTCTTATATATATATATATGACTGTCTCAAAAGGTGCTAAACAATATGGGACAACACTTTGTCCATTGTAACGATCAACATACAATCTGCTTATGCATTTGCTCAGGATAAACTGATTTGTTTTTTACATGGTCTTTCATAATCCCAATAGAATACATATTGGTTTGAAGCAAATGTCCTTGTGTTTTCAGTGCAACCGTTTCTGTGCTGTTTTGTGTCAATCGTTTGAATGGACACAAAAAAAAGATTTATCACCTTTTGAGACAGGCTCATATATATAATGTGTGTGTTTGAAGGATTCGGGTATACAAACTGACAGATCCCCTTTAGTTATTCCCTATGAAATATAATTTATTTTTGTTCTTGACAGGTAAAGTCTATCAATTTCATATTGGGTAATACATTATATAGGGGATTTGTTGATTTCTGCACACACACAAAAAAACAAAACAGATTTGATTATCGCAATGATGGCAGCTTCAGCTCAAACCTGGTCATCATGTTTTCATTTCGGCCAAAATGGCGCTCGTCGGTTTTTGCGCCTGAAATCTTTGTGTATATAAATCTTTTTTTTGGTATCAATACATGACAGCGCTACTAACTAAGGTGGCTGGTTCCAAGAAGGGGATGGCACCTGGCTAAGGGTCCAACAAGCTACCCAGCAGCGACCAAGGGGAGGGAAGGAGGACAACAACAGGAACAGCAGCAACAAGAACATCAAGTTGTTTCCATGACAGAGGTTTTTTGCCCCAACGTCCACTCAGCCAAATTGTGCAGCTTGTGACAAAGGAAAGAAGCAATATTTGGTTCAAAGAAAGCGGCTACTAACACCGACCCGCCGTGGACATTGTGCTGTACAGCCTCGTACTGAGCCATGTGGGCCGGGGTCCGGCCAGACCTGCAATGAACAGAGTGGGTGGGTGGGGAGGCGGGGGCGGGGAGGGGAGAGAAAAAATAGGATGGTGATATTAATCAGTGCAATGTAATGGTAGTGGTCGGTGTGAGGTGTCAATTGGTCTGTATCAGCAAGTGTCAAATGCAGTCTACCTGCAGCACAGATTGATGTCATGAGAGTTTGTCAAAGGCTAAATGTTACATGATTATGTCACACAGGTAGGTGTCAAACAGGTGGGTGTCACATAAGTATGTGTCAGAGAGGTAGATGTCACGTAAGTATGAGTCCCACAAGTCTGAGTCACACAAATAGATGGAACACAAATAGTTGAGTCCCACAACTAGCTGTCACAAGGATGAGTCCCAGTAGCTGGGACACAAGTAGGTGTCACACAGATAGGTGTCACACAGGTATGTATCACACGGGTATGTGTCACACATGTACGTGTCACACAAGTGGGTCTCACACAACTAGTTGTCACAATGAGTAGCATCATTACTAGGTGTCACACAACTAGGTGTCACACCGGTAGGTGCCACACAACTAGCTGTCGCAATGTGGAGTCTCACAACGAGGTCGAGGTGTCACGCAACTAGGTGTCACACAGGTAGGTGTCACACAAGTAGGTGTCGCCGACGTAGGTGTCATACACATGGGTGTCAAATAACTAGCTGTCACAATGATGAATCCCACATCTTGGTGCCACACAACTAGGTGTCACAGAGGCAGATGTCACATAAGTAGGTGTCAATGAGGTAGTTGTTATACAAGTGGTTGTTAAACAAGTAGATGTCAAAGAACTAGCTGTCAAAATGAGGAGTCTCACAACTAGGTGCCAAACAGGTAGGTGTAATACAACTACGTGTCACATCAATATGTGTCAGACAACTAGGTATCCGATAAATTTGCACCATGTAAATATACATTGTCACACAACTACATTTCAGATAACAGATAACTAGCTATCACACAACTATGTAATACACAACTAAGTACAATGCAACTATTTCTCACATGATTAGCTGTCACACAACCAACTAACTGTCATTCAACTAGCTGTCACACGATTAGGTGTCATACAAATAGCTGAGTGTTACCCTTTGCAGGTCAGACATTTATTTGAGAAAACTAGTTGAGACATCCTGTTAATGCCAGTGTAAGCACACCTAGTTGACACCTCGTTACCAGTTTACCAATGTTGATGGACACAACTATTTGGAGCAGCTAGTTTTTTATAATTAGTTGTCGCAACTACTTTACACATCTAATTATTAGTATTAATTGTCTTAGTTTGCTGACACACTTAATTAACTGAATTAATTACCCTACAATAGACCTATTTCATGTGACGTCAGCACGGGTATCTAGGTCAGTGCATGCGGCTTTTAGCTGCAGGACGACACACTGACACACTGCAAACTCAATGGCTATGAGCAATCTTCATAGAGAAAAGGTGAAATATCTATAAAACCACACCACTTAGAAACAAACTGCTTGGTACACATATAGAAAACATATTCAACGAATAGATTATAATAAATTATATTATACGGTTAGGGTTGTGCATTTCTATTAATTTTGAATAAAATACACGTTTTGCACTGCACATACCGGCAAACTCAATGCATTGTCAATGGCTGTGAGCAATCTTGATTTATATTCATACAGAAAAAGTGAAATATCTCTAAAACCACACGACCTAGAGGCAAACCGCTTGGTACACATATAGAAAACATATTCAACGAATAGATTCTATTCAATTTATATGGTTAGTGGCCTGAATTTCTATTAATTTTGAATAAAATAAACGTTTTGCACTGCGCGTCCCGGCAAACTCAGTGCATTGTCAATGGCCGTGAGCAATCTTCTTACAGAAAAAGTGAAATATCTCTAAAACCATACGACCTAGAGGCAAACCGCTTGGTACACATATAGAAAACATATTCAATGAATAGATTATATTAAATTTATACGGTTAGGGGTCTGAATTTCTATTAATTTTGAATAAAATAAACGTTTTGCACTGCGCGTACCGGCAAACACAGTGCATTGTCAATGGCCCTGAGCAATCTTCTTACAGAAAAAGTGAAATATCTCTAAAACCACACCACCTAGAGACAAACCGCTTGGTACATATATAGAAAACATATTAAACGAATAGATTATATTAAATTCATATGGTTAGGCTTCTGCATTTCTATCAATTTTGAATAAAATAAACGTTTTGCACTGCGCGTACCGGCAAACTCAGTGGCAGTGTGCATTCCTTCTGCAGCCAAGTTGCGCATGAATACACAATGTTTACAAATATTGAAAAAGATCTATACTCCGCACATTAAGTTACCATTATAAGTTGGCAACCTCAGCACAAGTTAAATTTGTTTGTTGTTTGTACTTGTTTTACATCTTAGCAACATTGAAGGTCATATCAGGACGGGTCCATTTTTTGTAACAGCGCACACTCATTGGAACTTTATAGTGCAGCTCCACTGGGCAACCAGCCCGCCAGCACCATGACCCAACATCCCACACAGTCACATTTTCCTGATACTGTGCAAACCCATTAATGGTGAGCGCCTTGCTAGGTAATGACAGGTATCAATCTAATATGCCATTCATTTGATTCGGCTGGGATTTGAACTCCTGACCTACCGAGCGGAAAGCCTGCGCTCTACCGATTCGGCCACCACAAGTAATTACCATTATGTCTGGAGGCAACTAGCTATCATGAGTTATTGACATGAGCATGTATCACACCTAGTAGGCAGATCTAGTCATGATGCCCTATTGGGGTCATTAATTTTAATATATAGTTGGCGAATACATCTCCGTCATCAGGTCCTTAGGTGAAAGTGTCAACATCTACCTGAGGTAGATCCAAACACACACATGACCCCAAACACACACACATGACACCAAACTCCACCCATTTATGTCATAAAATTGGTCTTCCTCATTCCACTGTTTCTGTGATTGTGTCTTAACGTTGCCTAGTCCGATGCTTTTGAGTTTTTGCTATTTTCTGAGATAAATGTATTATACTAATCGTTATAATCTACTTTACTTCAGTTTTAGGTAACTTTGATTTTAAATGGCGAAGTTTGGATATATTTTATGTCAAAACATGCTAAATAATGTTGGCAAGCACGCCAAAACTCTGACACCGTAGACTTCAGTAGTAACGGTTTCTATTAAGTGACTTAGTATGCCCTTCTATGCAGCAACACATGCTTAATAAGTGCACCAGTGTCTAAGTTGAATATGTAGAATCAAATCTAGATAAGTGTTTTGGTTTTGAAAATTTGATGTTTTCATCGCACTATGCAACTTTAAGCTGAAGTGAGTTATGTGTCTTAAACTGTGTATTCCTTCCATTTTGTGATTTAGTTGGTGTTGATATTTTATTTGCACATATTACATGCATGATCAGCTCCCCATAGTATGCAGAGGATAAGGGACCGTTTGTGCATGCTTGTAAATTAGTAAGATGAGGAAACAAAGGAGTGATTTAGCTTAATATGCCCCATATCCATTCATGGAGAGGCGGTCTCTGAGTACAGGAAGTCAAATTATTTTAACGCCCAACTCCTAGATGAAAGCAAAGACCCTATAATACTAAGACAGCTCACTCCCTATCTCTCCCATGGTAATGTAAATTTTGCAGTGCCACCTTGTGGTGGGTTTGATCAGCCCGGCTGCTGGTTGGTGTTTCACATGTAAACACATACAATTATATTATACATGACATAGGTAAGTATGAATACACATCAATATGAAATTGCTATGAACAAAAACACATCATCAGCATCATCATCATCATCGCCATCATCACACATCTTTCACATTCATATATACATTTATACATATAATATAGCAACTGTTTAACCAAGAGAACAGCCAGCGCACCAAGTGGTGGGTTTGATCATTTTGATTACACAGTACAGGCTGAGTGACCCGTCTTAGTATTATAGGGTCTTTGATGAAACTCTGTGGGAAGGCCTTATAGAAGAATACTACAACAAACTCGCCCTCTCATGGCAATGGTATGAACTAATGTTCCGGGTAGCAGGTAATGTTGCACCATTCTGTGTGGAAAAGGCCTGATAGAAGAATTCTACCACCAACTCGCCCTCTGATGGCAGTGGCATGAACTAATGTTGCGGGCATCATATTATTCTGCAGTATTCTCTATGGAAAAGGTATTCTAGAAGATTGTTACCACCTATTCGCCCTTTGATATCAGTAGGAAAAAATAATGCTGTGGAAAGCAAGACCTTGTGAAGCATGCTCTGTGGAAAAAGGTCTCATAGAGGATTTGTTACTACCAACTCGCCCTCTGATAGCAGTGTCAGGAAATACTGTTTCTGGTAGCAGCTTATTTTGCAGTATACTCAGGTGAAAAGGTTTTATAAGAGATGTTTACTACCAACTGGCCCTGCGCCATCTGGTGGCAGTGGCAAGAAATAATGTTCCAGGTAGTAGCTCATTTTACAGCATGCTGTATGGAAAAGATCTTATAGAGGTTTTCTACCCTGTGCGGGCAGTGGCAAGAACTAAAGTTGTCCGTAGCAGTTCATTGTGCAGCATTCTCTGTGAAAAAGGTCTTCCACTACTATATTGCCCTCTGATGGCAGCGGCATGAACTAATAGTGTGTGTGGCAGTTCATTATGCAGTATTCTCTGTGAAAAAGGTCTTATGCTACTATATCGCCCTCTGATTGCAGCAGCATGAACTAATAGTGTGCGTGGCAGTTCATTGTGCAGCATTCTCTGTGAAAAAGGTCTTACACTACTATATCACCCTCTGATGGCAGCGGCATGAACTAATACAAAGTAATAGTGTGCGTGGCAGTTCATTGTGCAGCATTCTCTGTGAAAAAGGTCTTACACTACTATATCGCCCTCTGATGGCAGTGGCATGAACTAATGTTGTGCTGTACCAGTTCATTGTGCAGCATTATCTGTGGAAAAGGTATTATAGACGATTTCTAACACCGATTAGCCCTCTGATGGCAGTGGCATGAAGTAATGGTTTGAGTAGCAGCTCAATGTGCAGCATTCTCTGTGAAAAAGGTCTTATAGAGGAATTCAACTACAAACTCCCACTTTGATGACAGCTGAAGGAAATAACGTGGTTGATAACAACTCTTCACACATTGTCGGTTGGCAGAATATCATCACAAATGACGTCACACACTGGGATGAATATTGCAATGCACTGTCAGTCAGTGAAATGCACTCAAGAATCTGGATTTAATATGTTGGCTTAATTGCGACAAACCCTCTTCAGGGTCCTAGCTAGGGATTTTCAGGTGAGACACAGATGGAATAAAATGGTCTCGAAATAAAACGTGATGGAATAAAACGCTATAAAACAACATATATCTTAATGTTCTTTAAATTGTAATATCAGGTGGTATGCAGCTGCGTACCTGAATATATATTGAAGCTAGGCACCTGCGTATTGTTATTGGAACGCGTCTTGACAAACAATTGACTGGACAGCAAAAGCCAAAGGCAGACTTACATGTATTCGAAGTCAAACTGCTGGTTGATTCCACCGTGTTCCTGGTACTTGCAAAGCTTCGCCCCACTATCGGTGCTCTCGCCGATAATGTCGGCCACCTGTCTATCCGCAACATTCCGGAGCTATCAGAGTCAGAGAACAGCAAGGGTTAAAACAGGTTGCACAGTCTGAAGAGTCATGATTCTGCATATGAAGGGTCCAGGTGCAAAAACAAGCAAACACCTGGGCCCGTATGCATGAAGAATTATTTATCGGCTCCCGTGTTAAGGGCCGGGTTCAGATTAGCTAACGCCAGTGTTGGGAAATGGATCACGGGGTATGTACGGGTCCAAAGCACGGAGGCGTTAGCTAACCTAGCAGTTAATTATAGATTTCGGAAATCCCTCTGTGCCTGTAGTCGGCGAGCACCGCTATTTGGCAATATCGCCGCCACCACGGCGGCGGCGGCGGCGGTGGCGGTGGCGGCGATGTTTTGTTGATCTTCGACAGTATGGATAGCGACGTCGATGCGGCGGCGGCGGCGGCGATTTGTTTAGTTTACATTCGTCGATTCGACAATATTAATATCGCCGCTGATGTAGCGGAGGCGTTAAAATCGGTTTGAATTTAGGGTTAATTCAATGAAATTTCACGATTTGAGTATGTAATTCTGTTAAATATGATCGCATTCAATAGATGTGCGCCTAATCGGTCTCTAACCCCGGCGGTAAACTTGATATGGGTTGGGGTTAGCATAGACGACGTTAAACTCGCGGAGTTTCCCTAACCCGGCCACATACATACCGACTTTTCGCCGCTAACCTGGAGATCGCCGCTAACCACAGGTTTGGAGCGCTAACACCGCCCCATGCATACAGGCCCAGCAGGGCTTAGATGAAACCATGACTACCATGTTTGAGCTGAAGCTGCCATCATTCCGATAATAAAATTGCTTTTCTCTGAGTAGCTGCCACAACCGCTATTTAATGCCCTATTCAATATGAAATTGATAGAATTCAACTGGAAAGCAGAATAATACATTCTATTTTTCAGAAAACAACTAAAATGGATTGCTTGGTTTTTACATCTGAACCATTCATTTCTAACTTAGATGGTGGTGGACTTATTAAGGTTTTGTTGCTGCATAGAAAGTAGTGTTGTATCAATTTAATAGACCATGTTACTGCAGCAGCGTATAGGGTCTGAGTTGTGTTTTGCTTGCCTAAATTAATTTAGCATATTCACCCGTAAAATATCTCATTTAAATAACAGTTTCTTCTAACTAAAATAAAGGAGATAATACAATCAGGCCTAATATCTTTATCTAAAAACGATTAAGGAACTCAAACTGCAACTATAAATGTCCACATATTCAGAGGATTCCTCAATGGGCCAACACTACCAAATTATCTCCATGTACTTTTGTATTTGGCAGAATTACTTACTCTGAGAATATTTTAAGAATTCAGGCGTAAAACCCCGTAAAAGCCAATCCACAAATTTAGATAAACATTGGAATATTTGAAGAATCCAGGTGAAAAACCCTGTAAACGCCAATCCACAAATTTAGATAAACATTGAAATCAAACCCTCAAAATGTTAATCTTTTTACATTCCTACTGTTTTGTTCATTGGTCCGTAACCATGTCATGACAAGAAAAGTGGAATTAGTGGGAATTACAATTATTTTCAGGAACAAATCTGTTATTTTAATCAAATTTTTAGATTGGCGTTTACATGGTTTTGCGCATGAACTCTTCATTTATGGTTTGGGAAATTTACAACCAATGGTTTCTGTCAGGCACAAATTTACAATACAGAATAGAGTGGTTGGTTGGTTGGTTGTTGGAGTTTTATGTCCTGTCAACATCCATGGTTATATCAGGGTGGGTACCGAGATCTGACAGGGCCCACTCAATGCGACTTTATAGTGCTTCCTTACTGGGAGAGCAGGCGACCAGCACCATGACCCTACATCCCACTCAGTCACATTATCCTGATACTGAGCTAAAGATTCCATGCCCCCATTCTCTGAAACTATTCAGGTAGAAACCAAAAGTGAAAACCTTCCAAATAATAATGGAAAACATTCTAAATAATAACAGAATCCATGTTCATATTATGCTTTACATGTTGTGCATATGATCGAGTTGAAAAAGAGCTATTTTACTTAATGATTTTGATATAATACAAATTGAGCAATACGTTAATATCAGTCATGTAGGCCTAACATTGAAATTAAGCACACATCCAGACCATCATTTCAGCAAGCACAACACATTCAAACAAGATTTTATTGATTTTAGTCAAGCAACCAAGATCATGTTTTACAAGAAACAAGTTGAACAATTTTTATGTAAATGCAAGGTGTCGCTAGGCAAATTTTCACATTTTCACTTTAGCACAAAATCATACAAGCATACTTTTGAAATATTTCATTTTGTGAGATAGTCTAAATATGTGTAGCATTGCAAACAAACATAACACACAACGAAAATTATCTGAGTTGCTACAAATAACAGAAAGAATTAATTATCACCATGGTAACGAAATAGGTGGTTCCAAGTTTGAGAATAACCACAGGTATATTCTGCAGTTATTGGTGGTATCCGTAAAGCATGGTACACAAAGCCGTCGGGTCTGATTTTTACATTAATATACCTTCCAGTATTACTACTTTGATAGCAGCAGTTTGATGCCCCGGTCACATACCCGTTAGTGGACATAATTGAACATAGTGGAGGCTAACATACTTGAACATAGGTGAACGTAGTTAAACGTCATTGACCGTGGTTGAACGTGGTTGAACGTAGTTGAATGTAGTTGAACATAGTTGAACATAGTTGAACGCACTGGAGAAGTATGATGCCCTTACAGTCAACTACGTTCAACTACGTTCAACTATGTTCAACTTCATTCAACTACATTCACCTACATTCAACTATTTCAACTACGTTCAACTACCTTCAACTACGTTCAACTACGCTAGCCTCCACTACGTTCAACTACGTCCACTAACGTGTATGTGACCGGGCCTTGAGGGAGGAGTAACACACACCTTGTCGCCGTCAATCTCCCACTCCTGCAGGACGCCCCCGCTGTAGTACTCGACGATCAGCTCCTCATCTGTCAGAAGGAGGAGATACAGAGAGAGTGAGGCTCTGAAGACTGAGGAGGGAGAACTGGGAGGAGCTGAGGAGGGGAGGAGATGAGTGAAGAGACCAGGAGGGGGAGGAGTGAGGTGAGAGCTGAGGTTGGGAGGAGATGGGTGAGGGGATGAGTGAGGAGATGGGGAGTTTGGAAATATGAGATGAAGAGTTGGGGGATGAGGACTTAGGAGATATGAGATGAGGAGTAGGGATATATGAGCTGAGGAGTTTGGAGATGAGGAGTTAGAAGATGAGAAGTTAGGAGATGAGTAGTTAGGAGAT
Source organism: Branchipolynoe longqiensis (assembly GCA_030323885.1). Classification (NCBI taxonomy): domain Eukaryota; kingdom Metazoa; phylum Annelida; class Polychaeta; order Phyllodocida; family Polynoidae; genus Branchipolynoe; species Branchipolynoe longqiensis. The sequence continues at coordinate 26,816,168 of CM059190.1, read as the reverse complement.
GAGTAGGTATGAAATTAATGGTTGGCAAATGAGGACCTAGGAAATGAGGAGATATGAGATGAGGAATTAGGAGATGCGGAGTTATGAGATGAGGAAATACGAGATCGGAGATTAGGAGTTAGGACATGGGGCATTAGTAAATGAGGCGGTAGGAAGTGAGGTGTTATAGGAGATGAGTAGTTGGGAGATGAGGAGTTATGATATGAGGAGGGAGGAGATGATGAGCTAGGAGATGAGGAGTTATGAAATGAGAAGTTTTGAGTTATGAAATGAGGAGTTATGCAATGAGGAGTTATGAAATGAGGAGTTATGCAATGAGGAGTTAGGAACTGAGGAGTTAAAAACTGAAGAGGTAGGAAATGAGGAGTACAACATGAGGAGTTAGGAGATTATGAGGTAGGAAATGAGAAGGTTGGAGATGATGGGTTAGGAAATTAGAAGTTAGGAGGTCAGGACTTAGGATATGAGGAGATAGGAGATGAGGAGTTAGGAGATGAGGAGTTAGGAAATGAAAAGTTAGGAAATGAGAAGTTAGGAGATGACAACTTAAGAGATGAGGAGTTAGGAAATGAGGAGTTAGGAGATGACAACTTAAGAGATGAGGAGTTAGGAAATGAGGAGTTATGAGATGAGGAGTGAGGAAATGAAGAGTTATGAGATGAGCAGCTAGGAAATGAGGAGGAAGGAGATGAGGTGGCTGAGTTAAAACCAATGACTTCAAAATGTATACTTGTCGCCACATAGCCTGGCATTCAGCATTACTAGAATAGGGAAAAAAGCAGTGGAATGAGGGAGACCCATTGTATGTAATTGAAATTTCCCCTGCTTAATCAACTAACGTGGCAAAATTTAAAATTAAAATAGAAGAATTTGGCATCGCTGAACACAGCTACAAGCACAAAGGTATACCGGCTCACCTCCGTCGACGGAGATACACATGTCCGTCATCGCAGAGCGGATACTGCGGGTGTTGGGGTCAATGTAGAAAAGCTGGTTTGTGTGGTCTTCAGATTCATCCTTCTTCTCGTACATAATGATGTGGGTGCCTGGTTCGCGACTCTCACCCTCGATGTCGCACACCAGGCCGCTGAGCCGGCTTCGGATGAAGAAATACTGGAACATGGTGCTGGAATGACAAGGTGACAAGAAAGGATACAGTTAAATATTTGGTAAATCAATGATGGTTGTTTGTGTGTTTGAGTTTTACGTCCTGGCAACATCTAAGGTCATATCAAGATGGGTACCGACTTGTCACTGTTTAGTTTTAGACAATTCCTGTGTCCAATACTACCTAAGGCTTTCTGGGTGCCATTCTCCTTGGTCAGTAACAATGGGTATTCAATTGTGCGGCACTATATGGCCGGGTGTATTATATATTCCAATATGGGTGAAATTGCGAATTTGAGGGATCGTTTAATTGTTGGGAGTTTTACCTCCTGGCAACATCTAAGGACATATCAGGAATGGTACCGACTTGTGACAATGCGCACACATGGCAGCTTTATAGTGATTTCCCACTGGGAGACCAGGCCACCAGCACCATGACCTGATATGCCATTCAGTCAAATTATCCTGGCACTGAGCTAACCAGTCATTGTCCTATCCTAATATAGTAATAATGCCGAGCACCAGGCTAGGAAGAAACGTTTCAATTGTGTAAGTCATTGGTTTGACTCGACTGGGAATCGAACCCTCGACCTTCCACGACATGTGACAGTTCGCACTCACGGTGAATGTATAGTGCTGCCCTCCTGGGAAACCAGGCTCGTGTCACCATGACCTGATATCCCACTCAGTCACATTATCCTGACACTGAGCTAATCAGTCCTTGCCATATCCTAGTAATGCTGAGCGCCAGACTAGGGAGTGACAAGTATCAATTTTGCAAGCCATTGATTTCACTCAACCAGAATTTCAACTCCCGACCTACACTGGAAACCTGCACTCTACCGATTCGATGGACCAAATATTATTTGTTGGTAGTGTATGCTAAACCCACCAGATGGCACCAGTGATTCGGTGAGATACACATGGGCCGTAATCGATTAACACGACCCGAGCGACTCGGGTCACCCGAGTCGTCAGAATTTCAAATCGAACACTGCGAGTAGAGTTGACAAATACACGTGCCGTGTGCCAAACGATCCGACCCAAGTAACCCACCTCCTAGCTGGGGTTGGCTATGAGCGATGACGTCACATTTGCGCTGGTACCGTCCTGCAGGATAACAGCCACCAGTACCAGTCATACATGTTTTTTTTAAAGAATAACTTAGATTAATGGAATGGAAATATAGATAAACTAAGCCATCATAAAATACTTTAAATCCTATTTTGCTGTAGTTTTATCGATTATTAAAAATAATAATAATAAAGTGTCCACCCGAGCGCGGAGAAGCATATTCGATTATTCGACCCGAGTCTGTAGGATGTGTGCATGCGCCAAAAAGTGGCTCGGGTGACCAGAGTCGATTAATCGATTACGCCCATGGCTTCTTGTAGATAAAAGATTCACCCCGTCCAGGGGTGAAAATGAACCCATTAGAAAAACTGGCGAAGAATTTTGACATGCTGGGGAAATTAACTGAGCAAATAAATTCTTAATTTAAGAAGCAAAATATATTCTTGATATATATCTTCATATTTACCCGTTACTTTTGAGTTGAAAAATGTAATAAAACATAGTTTAATAGATTTTAAAAGTGAAATCGATGGCGTTCTAGCGCCACCATCTTGTCATTTTGCATTCTCGCCCATTTCACCAACTTTGTGCCTATATGGCTAGCCATTTGATACTGGAGCACCAGTTTCTAGTTCCTGTTCCATACTAAAGCTATTTTCGCCCGTATTTACACTACATTGTCGTTCACCCGTGTACTACAAGTACAAGGTGAATCTTTTAGCTATGCTTCTTGGTGCTAGATTGCTACGGGGCTCTCCAAATTTGTCAACATGTTCACGGTCGTACAAAGCATAGGCCTACTACTTGTCCAGATCCCCCCTCCCGCAATACTCGGACACATGAACAATTTACTACAGTACACGAAGACAACAATATGAACGTCTTAATTATCAGCATTTTATGATCTGATCTGATCTGTTATGTGTGGTCTACTGTAATGTATGGGGCTGAGACATGGACAATCTCTAAGAAAATGTACAAACGTTTAGCAGCATTTGAGATGTGGACTTATCGAAGGATGATGAAAATATCATGGACAAAGAAGATCACCAACAAAGAAGTTCTCAGAAAAATTAAAAATAACAAAAGCTTGTTTGCCACTATACAGACAAAGAAACTTATCTATTTTGGCCACATCATTCGTCAGAGTTCAATATACCGTACATTGTTGGAAGGGAAGGTGAATGGCAGCAGAGGGAGAGGGAGACCAAGAACATCATGGTTTACAAATATTTCACAGCGGACAGGCTTGAATTATTCACAGTCTATCAGAACAGCACACCATCGGGACAAGTGGAGAACCATTGCATCCAACCCTCGACTAGAGGACGGAACTATTGACTGATTGATTGATATGATCTGATAAAGTCATACTTTTCTGACACCAAATCTGGAAGAGCACAGACTTAATTCCCATAGAATCCAGGCAGAGTCAAAGCCATGATTTACAAAATTGGTCCGTGTTGCTATCTAGCCTGGCACTAGGATCGGAATTACTAGGATAGGACAAGGACTGGTAGCTCAATATCAGGATAATGTGACTGAGTGGCGAAGCAGGTCATGGTGCTGGCGGCTTGGTCTCCCAATGGGGCAGCACTATAAAGTCGCCATCAGTGTGCACTCTCACAATTAAGTCTGCACCTGACCTGATATTACCTCAGATGTTGCTAGGCTGTAAAACTCCCGCAAGCAACATCAACAACAACCTGTCCTGATATTACCTCAGATGTTGCTAGGCTGTAAAACTCCAGCAAACAACATCAACAACAGCAACCAAGCAGTCTTAAATTGTCAAAGTCTTAACGACGTGTAGGTTATAGGCCTACACAGCTGGCGCCATTTCAAAAGGGTGGCCATTGCATTTTGGGTTTTTTATTTTTTTAATGTAGCGTGGGTATCGCGTGGTCAAAAGTACTTAATTCGCTGTCCTTCAGTTTTATGTTAATTGTGTTGACACCGTTACGCGTTCTACTTTCTAGGGTCACTAACGTCTCTATCATAGACATACTCATACAAAGCTTGGCAGCCCGCCAAACTTGCACATATCATTGGAGTAGAGACGAGCGTGAATACCGATCAGTTTGTGTGTTTGTTGTTTTACGTCCTAGCAACATCTAAGGTCATATCAGGACGGGTCCCAACTTGTGACACTGCGCACTCATGGCTACTTTATAGTGCTGTCCCACTGGGAAACCAGGCCGCCGGCACCATGACCTGATATCCCACTCAGTCACATTATGCTGACACTGAGCACATCAGTCCTTGCCCTGTCCTAATAATGCCGAGCGCCTGGCTAGGAAGCGGCAAGTATCAATTTCTAAGTCATTGGTTTGACTCGACCAGGATTCGAACCCACGACCCTCCGATCTACCAGCACGGGAGACGGACGCTCTAACTCATTCGGCCATCCCGCCTGAATACCGATCAGAGTGAAATGTCCTGATTTGCATTACACCGACATTGACAAATAACCAAGTCCTCTTCCCAGGCACTTATAAATAAACGTAGCAAATTAAAATTGCCCACGGCGATGCTTTTGAGTTTCTGCAATGTAATTAAAATATTGTGTGCTTGTTGTACTACGTCCTAGTAACATCTAAGGTCATATCAATACGGGATAATTAAAATAAATATATAGGTATTCACCTGAATTAATTGTCTAAGTCATTAGTTTGACTCGGTTGGGTTTCGAACTCCCGACCTTTCGCATGGGAATAATTTAGTATGAAGCATTATGAAGCTCATAAATATACATATACAAGAACCACAGATTAGTGAACTATAATTATAAACAGATTCGTAAAAGAAATACAGCGCTACAGGAAATAAGCTCCTAGCAACATATCAGGTCATAGCGGAAGAGGTATCGACTTGTGAAAGTGTGCACTCTCGGCGACTTTATAGTGCTGCCCCACTAGGAATAATAAAATTGAAGCCTTCAGGTGCAAAGACTGACAAATCCATTTTAGCTGTTTTCTGTCAAATAGAATTTGTTGTTGTCCAGTCCGGTTACATTCTATCAGTTTGATATTGGGTAGTGCAATATATCGCTATAAGAATTGTGATCTGTCAGTTGCTGTGACAAAAAACAGTTGGATTTGATTTTGGGAATGATGACACCCTCAGCTCAAAGCTGGTAGTCATGGTTTCATTCCAACTTAAATAGCGCTTGTCGGTTTTGCCGCCTGAACTCTTCAAATATAACAATCAAATGTTTCCCTCCAGACATTCGAGAAGAGATGGAAGCACAACCCGCAGAGGATTTCTTTTTGTTAATTTTATGTCTACTCCATTATGACCTACTTAGATACATCTGCTACAGAACTTGTCAACCATAGAGAAACCTGCCTTAGTCAGGTTGCCAAGGCCCCAGATGAATAGGGCAAGTTTTAGCTCTTTTTTTGGTTTTTGCCAGGGTAGCCTGAAATCGCAAACCCCCACTTGTGATTTCCTAGGAAATTAAATATCACCCCTGGACATCACAACCCCCCCCCCCCCATGTTTGGCAGACTTTATCCTAATGAAAACATCTTTGCGATAGTACAGTTGACATCAGTCATATACAATATATAAATGGGTACATATGCACATAGTACGCAAATAGAATATATATATACATGAAGAGCTGAGGTGCAACTACCCCTCCCACCCCACACCCGTAAACGCCAATCCAAAAATTGAGATAAATGTTGGAATTACACCTTCATTTTTTTACATTACAATTTTTTTTGTTCATTGCTCTATAATCATTTCATCAATTAGTTAGAATTAAAATTACCTTCAGGTGAAAATCTGTTAATTTAATTAACTTTCTGGAGTGGCGTTTACAGGATTTTGCACCTAAATTCTCCATAAATATATATATATATATATATGAATATATATATATATATATATATATATAGATTAGTTAGACGAATCTTACCTGGGTATAGATGATGGATAACTATTGTTTTACCGAGGTAGGAGCCTCGGGTAGACGTGGGCGAGGGAGAAGGAAGCACATCCGGGTCCACCAATCTTTACCTACTAATTCAGGATAAAATGATTCCAAAAAACCAAAAAACTATGGTAATGTGACCTAATCTTGGTACAAGTGATTTAATAGACGTGGCAGGGCGTGGTCGGTGGGCCCTCGCCCACGTCTACCCGAGGCTCCTACCTCGGTAAAACAATAGTTATCCATCATCTATACCCAGGTAAGATTCGTCTAACTAATCTATTTTACCTCGGTATACTGCCTCTGGCTAGCCACAGGCTAGGGAGACCTTTACATAATATCATTTTTATCCTGATATTCCTGTTAGTTACTATTCTATTATCAAGTCTTATTTAAGTATGTTTGTACAATTGTCATGACAAAAAAGCGAAAAAGTGCACTGTCTCACCTATGTCTTTTAGTTGGTGAGTAGCCTCTGTGCGATAGGTTGAGGCTTCTCTAGTCGCTTGTGATAATGTTTTGCAAACGATCTAGCAGTTTTCCATCCTGCATGAGCCAGGATCCGTTTGACGGAAATGCCAAGTGATCTGGCCTTAGATACCATTGCACCACGTGTAGAGTGCGATGAATATCTGTTTGTGTTTACTCCTGAAAGTTTTAACACCGTCATGGTCCATCTGGCGAGGGTGTCCCTCGAAATGCCCTTGTGTGGCTTAATAAAGCTCACCAAAAGCTGCCTTGAGTTGCGTATTATTCGTGTCTTGGATATATATGTCCGTATTGCGGAGACTACACATAATTTGCGATCCTCTGTGAAACTAGTGACACTTATTGTCGACAGGGGATCACCTAAACGATTTGATTTCAACAAAGTTGTTAGATCAAACGTTGCTTCCTTGCTATCGATTTCAAGACCATTGAGCGACAGGGCGACTATTGTTTGGCCCCTGTGTCCTGTAACGAGCAGAAGGAGCAAAGCTACTTTGAAGCCTAAAAGCTTAACGTCCAGGAACTTATTCTCTGGCCAATCCTTGAAGAGTTTAAACACAAGAGAAACATCCCAAAACCTATTATATTTGGGTTTGGGAGGATTCCTCTGATAAATTGATCGTACGATCCAGCAAATAACATGATGTTTTCCCATTGTTTCTCCATTAATCCTAGGTAGGATAATTGAGAGCGCACATCTGGCTGCATTGATAGCACCATACCCTAAACCTTCGTCTTCCAAAAAAACGTAGGAAACGTCCTACCTGGGATATTGTTGGGTTCATAGGCTTAACTTTCTTAAGTAAGCAATAAATACCCCATTTCTTTAAATACGTGGTATACATTTTCACCGTTCCCTTCCTCCAGGCGTGAGAGACCAAACGTTGTTGTGTAATCTTATCCAAGCCGAATTGTTCCAAATATTTATTTAAAAAAGGAATGCTACCAAAGGAGTCGTCGACACGTTTCCGTGGCGCGCTAACGGGCCCTGATGTTTCAGATTTCCTCGGTATCTTGGGAAGCGTAGCATGCTTTTGGCCGTCGCGACTAGTCTCGCTAGCCAGGGTTGAGTGTCCCATTCGGGGACGATGAGGATGGCGTGTGTTTTCTCCATTAGTATCTTTCGGGCGACTTTGCTAATAATGGTAAAAGGGGGGAAAATATAAAAGAAATGAGTTTCCCAAGTTAGCGAGAAGGCATCTATGTGGCAAGCATTTGGTTCTGGGTGCCATGAAACATATTTCTCCAGTTTAAAGTTATTACGTGAAGCAAATAAATCAATATCAGGCCAGCCCCATAATTGACAGATGTGTTTGAAAATTGATGGGTTTAGTGACCACTCCAAGTGGTCATGGAAATGGCGACTCATCTTATCGGCAAGGCAATTCTGCGTGCCGGGTATGTGTGTAATTGTTAACCAGACGTCAAACTTTTGCGCCCAATTCCAAATGAGTAGTGCCAACTCGTTACACTTAATAGATTTAGTACCTCCCATATTCCTGACATAAGCCATGGCTGTGGTGTTATCCGTAAGGATACAAACATTATTTTTGGGTACTTTAAGAAGGCTGGTTAAACCTAAGTAAAGGGCTCGTAATTCTAAAACATTAATATGTTCAGAAATTTCCGAATCTAGCCAGTGTCACCCCGTTGCTACATCATTGCGATGTGCCCCCCAACCTTGGAGTGAGGTGTCAGTCGTAACTGTAGTATTGGGCTCACCCATTCGAATGGGATTGGGGGAGTTATCAAAGTGACTTAGCCACCAAAATATGTCGGCTAGTCCACTTTCAGAGATAAACATTGTCTTTTCAAAGTTTCCCTTAGCGCGGGCCAAAGCTAGATTTTTATCGATTTCCAGCGACTTAATGTGTGCGGCCCCATATAGAATAGCAGGGCTGTATGAAATCATTATACCGATTAAGACTGCGACCTGTCTTATCTTTGGCCTAGAAATGTCTAACAGCTGTATCGCTGTGTCCCGCAGCTTATCTTTCTTTTGTTGTGTAAGTGACACGGTCATGGCCGTCGTGTCCAAAATGAAGCCTAGACACTTAAGCTGCTTAGTAGGAGAAAACACAGATTTCTTAGCATGGATGAAGAAAAGTTTACATAAATCTTGAACGGCGAGTTCGCATTGTTCGAAAGATTGTCCCATAATGAAAGAATCATCAATGTATGGAAACATACAATGACCCAGTTTAGCCATGTTTGAAAAAACCGGTTTCAACAACTTAGTAAAAAGTCGTGGCGCACACGCCAAACCATTAGGTAGGCAGGTAAATTCTAAAAGCTGGTCATTCCAAACAAACCGTAAAGATTTTCGAAACCCCTCTTGAATAGGGACGGTATAGTAAGCATCTCTTAAATCAACACTCGCTAGCCAACACTCTGGGGTGATCAGATCGCGAGCTGTTTCTAAAGAAAACATTTTGAAATGTTGGTATTCAATGATTTCATTCAATTTAGTTAAGTCTAAAATCATGCGAATAGACCCATCTGGTTTAGGCGTGGAGAAAATATTGGAAATTAATTCACCTCTAGTATGTTCTACTCGTTTGACAATGCCTTTGGCTTCAAAAACCCCAACCTGTTCATTTAGTTGGAATTTTTCGTGTGAATTGAACTTATATGGAAAAGGTGCTCTTTTCTGTACAGGGAGTTCTGTGAAAGGAATAGCAATGCCTCTAACAATACTAAGAACCTCTGGGTTAGTGGTTAATTGTTGCCATCGTTCTAAACAATTAACAATGTTGCCCGCTTGAAAAAGGCTTACATCAGTTTGAGTTTCCTCTGTGACCATGTCAGGGCCAGGCTGCTGAAAAGTTTGTGTGGCGTTCTCTACTTGTTCCCTGGTTTGGGGAACTGCGGCTTGGGGACAAAGTCCCGTTTGTACCCGTGGTTGTCGTTCGAGCTTGAGGATTGTCTGTCGCCTCGACCTCTTCCCCTCTGGCTGAATGCGAAGGATGGGCCTCCCCGGAACGGCCTTCCTCCACGGCGGAAGTGAAAATCCGTGCGGCTGCGGCGGAACCCGAGTGGGTTTTGTGATTTATGGCCCTTGAGTTCCGTATTCTTAGCACTCTTAGTGTCCACCTCTACCTGCTTGTACAAATAAGCAAGCTGACCCCCAAACATCTTGGACTTGTCCAGAGGCTTGCCTTTGATGGGGGTAGGTCCGGAATAGACGGTGTATTCCTTGCCGTCATGGTCCGTCATCTTCTTTGACCGGGCGACTTCTTTGCCCGTGTCGGTGGTAACGGATTTAAAGACATTTTCGAAGCGGCGATGTGTCATATAGTTGCTCGCTGCAGCGAGCAAGGTAATGCCCCTATCCATAACCCGAGCTAAGGACGAGAACTTATTCTCGGTCTGCATGCGGTTAGCAATGGGGATTATCGAGGTCAAGGAGCCCAAAACTGCCTTATGGATTACAGAAAGGGCAGTTTCATAGCGGCGCCGTTCGTCGGACAGATGGATGCCCGCATCCATCTCCTTACACACCGTAGCCGGAATACCTTTGACGCCGGAAATCTGTTCCGTCAATTTATTAATGACCTCCACCGGTTTGAACGTGGTAAAGTGGCCATTGACGGTATTCCGCATCATGGTTGTGGTGCGCACCTTCTTTGCCTTTTTCTTGACAATCTTTTTGCCAACTTTAGCGCCTATTTTGGCGTACACTCCCACACGTTCCATATCGGAATCTGATTCCGTGGAAGAGGAGTCGTTTGACGAGTCCGAGGACGAGTCTTTCTTTTTCTTTTTCTTTGATTTCTTAGGACGTTTAGCGTTTGAGGCTTTGGTGAACTCGTCACCTGAGCTGCTCACAGTGCAGCGTTTTTTGCCGCGCGCTTTCGGTTTCGGAACCTCGGGGGCCGAAACCGTGTCCTCCTCATCATCCGAAAAGTCCTCCCAATCCTCATCAGGGATTTGGGGAGGGCCCGCAAAGGAAAGAGCCTGGAATTGGTGCATCTTATCCTCCATCATGGCTGCCATCTTAGCCTCCCAATCACTTGGTTGAGGTGGCTGGTCACTGTCCCGGTCGGAAAACTGCGCCCCGGGCTGTGGAGACGGCGGAGCCGTAGGCGCTGGTGACGAATCATAATCCGTAGGGGCAATGCCCTCTGCTGCCGCAGGCTGCTTATTCCGCCGAGTGACCATCGGTTCCTGTAACGACAAAGGTGTTACTTAACCGGAATCATCTCAACAACACAAAGTGTAGCCAGTAAACTGGGTTGAGGTATATGGTACAGAATAGCGTGTATTACAACGTTTCAGTACAGGCGTGAAGCTAAGTTTTGCCGTAAGGTTATGGTAACGAAACCAACCAAACGGGGGGTATCGATCCGAAGATTGCCCACTCTCTCTGTACCGTACACTTCTCCCACCCGCGGCTACGACGCCAGCAAGTTGGAGAAAATATTACGAAACTCGGAGGTTCGCCTTAAAAACCGGTCTGGGGTGTTTATAAAAAACACCCAGAAGCATCCCCAACAACATCCTCTAGGCAGGATCCGGGAGAATTTTCTTAGGAAATGAGCAACTCGGGTTACCATTTCTCCCTGTCTCAAAAACAGGTGTCGATAGAACAAAGGACTATCGGTTTCGTAAGTGCCAGTGGCACGCAGTGTTCTATCCTCAAGTAAAAAACACATACAAAGTCCAAATTGGACCTGAGAAAGTTCTGAACTTTCATAATGTGATGCTATAAGGCATCATAAACAGTTTAAACTAAATTTCCATTACTTACTTTGTGATTAAGAAGTAGTTAGTAGATAAATCCTGTTGGAGCAACTCACAAACGTCCTCCCGTTGTGAGTCACTTATGCTAATTGCTGGACCCGGATGTGCTTCCTTCTCCCTAGCCTGCGGCTAGCCAGAGGCGGTATACCGAGGTCAAATATATATATATATATATGATCCTGGGTGTCAATGGACGCGCCCGTAGTTAGGGTCAGGGCCGAAGGTGGCGCCACGAGTACCAGAATGTAGTATAAGGAGTGAATACATCGAGAATAGTGGTTGGTAGATAATGAATAGAACAATTAATAATAATTCCCTTCCGCGCCTTTATACTCGCATAATGCTTATACATCACATATATATATATATTATCGGATGGAATAGCCGAATCAGAAAAATCCTAGCCTTTGGCTTTAAACCCTGATCGAGTCAAACCAATGAATTACAAAATGTATGTAGCATCAGTTCTTGCTGATGACAGTGCATGGACCTGTGTTCTCAGCAACTTGACAATACGACTGAGTGGTATATCAGGACATGGTACCAGCAGCCTTATCTCTCAGTGAGGCAGCCCAATAAAGGTGCCATCAGGGTGCGCGGATACATGTTGGTACCCATCGTGATATGACATTAGATGCTGCTAGGACATGAAACCTCAATAAACAAACCAGTAGTATGCCGACATAAAGAGTATGAGTATGCCGGCCGCTGTGGGCGAATCGGTAGAGTGCAGGCCTCCCGTGTCGGAGATCGGGAGTTCAATTCCCAGTCGAGTCAAACCAATGATTTACACAATTGATACTTGCAGCTTCCTAGCTTGGCACTCAGCATTAATATTATAGGGCAAGGACTGGATAGCTCAGTGTCAGGATAGCATGACAGTAGAATATTGGGTCATGAAGCTGGCGGCTTGATTTCCCAGTGGGACAGCAGTATTAAGTCGCCATGAATGTGCACTGTCACAAGTTGGTACCCATCCTGATATGTGACCGTAGATAATACGAGGACATCAAACTCCAGCAATCAACATATTTACAAAAAGAAATAAGACCAACAAAAGCAAGAAGACCAGCACACATATCCATTGTGGCGTTCTCTGTGGTGGAGTGGTTAGAGTGTCTGACTTTGTTCTAGGTCAGACTCCTAATCTGAGGGTCGGCGGTTCGATTCCCCATGCCCCCAGCTCTGCCAATTTAGATTTCCACTGCTGTGTATAACTTACAGCGTCATCAAAGGCCGGTTGCTCTCATACCATGTCTATGTGGTGTGGGAGGTTAAAAATCCCTTGGGTCGGTAAAAGTGTAGGCTCAGGCTTTCTATCGACCAGCAGTGGAGTGGGGAAGACCAGTCATCTGTGACTGGGATTTCCCCTGCTTGGGACAACTAATGTACAAAAAAAAAAAAAAAAGAGACAAATAAGTGTTCACACTTCCTGTCTACCATTCTCTATAGGCCTGGTGTGCCTATTGAGGTTTATATCCAAGAAACATCTACAGTAATAATATCTGGATGACTATGAAAGTATTATATATACATATATATAATACTTTCATTGTATGTACGGTACACATCTCAGACACACACAGTATGTACGTGCATATCTATATGTATATGTGATGTGTAAGCATTATGCGAATAGAAAGGCACAAAAGAGAGTTATTATTATTACTACTATTCTATTCACCACTATTCTTTGTATCATTTGGTACGGAGTACCCCCATCCCATGTGACCACTGCCACCACCACCGCTTTCTTGCAAACCACGGATGCTCAACACTGTTATTCGCCCCCACTTCTTCCTGTCCTTCCTTCTTTGTACTGTAGCCGGCCTCTATATATATATACTGACCTCTACATAGATCATATGACACGCCATATAAACTGTTATTTATATATATATATATGTCCATACATATCAAATGTCGGTATTTGCCTTGCATGCGTATATATAACAACAAACATAATATGCATGAGAGTATATTTGTAGGCACTGCATGCACATGCACACAAATTCGAACCCATGGGTTTGAACCCTGGTCGAGTCAAACCGATGACTCAGCAAAGTTCTACTTGTCGCTTCCTAGCCAGGCGCTCGGCATTACTAGGATAGGGCAAGGACTGGTTGGCTCAATGTTAGGATGGGATATCAGGTCCTGGTGATGCTGGCGCCCTGGTCTCCCAGTGGGGCAGCACTATAAAGCCACCATGAGTGTGCACTGTCATAAGTCGGTACCGGTCCTAATATGACCTTAGATGTTGCCAGGACGTAAAACTCTTGACAACTACCTAACCATACACACAAGGCATTCCGGTATAAGTATGCCGGTACATGAGATAGTCATAATACTCTATGCACAGCCATACAAAAATGGTTTTAGTTAAAACTGGAGATGTCTGCAGGGATGTCCTATATAATAGTAAAGACAGAGACCAATGTGTCCAGCGTTGCTAGTGTTCTGTAGCACTTCTACCTGTGTACGGTACATATGTATGTTATATATAGTTCGCTATGGGAATACTAAATAGTCAGTTCCCTATTATACTAACAGATGGCAGTGGCTAGCGGTCCTAGTGTTCTATCTGTGTAGGGTACATATGTATGTTATATATAGTTCACTATGTGAATATTAAATAGTCAATTCCCTATTATACTAGCAGATGGCAGTGGCTAGCGTTCCTCGTGTTCTATTGGTGCATGGTACATATGTATGTTATATATAGTTCACTATGGGAAGATTAAATAGTCAGTTCCCTATTATACTAACAGATGGCAGTGGCTAGCGTTCCTAATGTTCTATCAGTGCATGGTACATATGTATGTTATATATAGTTCACTATGTGAATATTAAATAGTCAGTTCCCTATTATACTAACAGATGGCACTGGCCAGCGGTCCTAGTGTTCTATGTGAGGGTGTATGCTATCACTGGATGAGATAGGCTGCGCTACAGTATGTGATGATTATATATATAGTTCACTATGTGAATATTAAATAGTCAGTTCCTTATTATACTAAGAGATGGCAGTGGCCAGCGATCCTAGTGTACTATATGTGTATGGTACATATGTATATTATATATAGTTCACTATGGGAATATTAAAGAGTCAGTTCCCTATTATACTAAGAGATGGCAGTGTGGCGAGCATCCAACTTGACCATGTATTTTCAAATGTAGGTAAGCGTTTTGGCTTACACAATGTGATGCTACTGGACGTGGCGGCCGAATTGGTAGAGCATGTGCGAAACGTCGGGAATTTGGTTCCTGATCGAGCCAAATCAATGCCTTACAAAATTGATATTTGTCGCTTCCTACCCTGACACTCTGCATTAATAGGATAGGGCCAGGACTGGTTAGCTCAGTGTCAGGATAATGTGACTGAATGGGATATTGAATCATGCTACCAGCAGCCTGATTTCCCAGTGGGGCAGCACTATAAATTTGCCATGAGTGTGCACTGTCACAAGTCAGCACCTGTCCTGATATGACGTAACATGTTGCCAGGACGTAAGACTCCAACAACCAACTAATGTAATGGTTTATCAGAATATGCACATTTAACCCTTTGTCTACCAGAATGGTCTGTAAATAACTCGGCGTCCCACATGTGGAACTCATCAGCTATACCAAAATGAGGAAATACCGCATAAAAAGGAAGCCTGACCCAATTCTGCATCATCGCAAAATAATGCCACGTTTAAAGATTGAATTTATTCCACTGCTCTTAGATCAATTCTGTGACACCATATTTCAAATATGCCGGGAATTTCTAATTTGATGCTGTGATGAATTTCTGATAGAGCAGAGAATAGGGAAACCCCATATGTTGATTTTAAACTAGGTCAAACTGGAGAGGTATTACAATTGTGTGATTCTGGCAGACCACCTGCTAAATCTACTAGTACTACACACCTGGGCCTATATGTATGTGTCCGGGTTAGCGGCCGTAACCCTGCGTCGTGCGATTTCCCGGGTTAGCGGCGAAAACTGCGTATGTATGTGTCGGGGTTAAACTAACTTGGCGAGCGTAAAGTCGCCTGCACTAACCCCAAGTGAAACCAGGGTTAAAGGTGGGGTTATGCACCAATTATGGCCACCTCTATTCAAAGCGATCATATTTAACAGAATTAGATACGCCATAAGTGAAATTTTATCAATTTAACCCTAAATTCGAAGTCTTATTAAGGCTACCGCCACATTGGCGGCGATATTAATAGTGTCGAATCGACGAATGTAAAGTAAACAAATAGCCGCCGCCACAGCGACGTCGATATCCATGTCTAAGTCAATAAAAATGGCCACCGCGTCTCGCAAATCGACGGCAATATATTAGGCCAATCATTGAATGCTGTCTATAACAGAATTCATACGCATAAGGAATTTTATCAATTTAACCCTAAATTTGAACCGTTATTAAGGCTACCGCCGCATTGGCGGAGATATTAATAGTGTCGAATCGACGAATATAAATACGCACACAGGGGTTCCCCAAATCTATAAATAACTGAAACATTAGCTAACCCACACGCGCTTTGGACTCATACATCCTCCGTGACACATTTGGAACCCTGGGGTTAGCTAACCCGGCACCCGCCTTTATCCCCGGTGCGGTTAAAAATTGGCTCATACATATGGGCCCAGTGCTATGGGATCAAAAATACTATCCGGAGTCTAAAAGTGAAAGGTTCGAACCCCGGTCGAGTCAAACCAATGATATAAAAATTGATACTTGTCGCTTCCTAGCCTGGCATTCGGCATTATTAGGATAGGGCAAGGACTGGTTGGCTCAGGGTCAGCATAATGCGACTGAGTGGAATATTGGGTCATGGTGCTGGCAAAATTGGGCTCCCAGTGGGGCAGCACTATAAAGTGGCCATGAGTGTGCACTGCCACAAGTCGGTACCCGTCCTGATATGACCTTAGCTGTTGCCAGGACGTAGAACTCGAACAACCAACTTCAATAGAACTGGTGTTCTGTTTTTCTTTAGTAACTTCTTGTGGCTAGTTATGGCCTGAGGCCAGGTGCGTCAACACAGTCTCATAGGAGGGAACTTTGGGTCTGTCCATGGGGTAGGGGTTCGAGAACTAATGCCACAGCTGCAAAGCTTTGCTACCGTTAGCTCTCTCCACTCAGAGATCACCATTTGATGTATTCCCACAGTTACAACATCCTGCAATGCATTTTTATCAATACCTCTCCATGGTCACCGGATATATGCAAACCGAAATCCTAAGAGCACAATTCGGAAGTGTGAATCCCGCCAGAGTCAAATCGGTGACTTACAAAATTGATACTTGTCACTAGCTAGTCCGGCATTCTGATTTACTAGGATAGGGCAAGGACTGGTTAACTCAGTACCAGGATAATGTGACTGAGTGGGAAATTGTGTCATCTTGTCGGCCGCCTGTTCTCCCAGTGGGGCAGCACTATGAAGCCACCATGAGCGTGCACTGTTACAAGTCACTATCCATCCTGATATGCCCTTAGTTGTAGCCAGGATGTAAAAGCCCAAAAGAAACAAATTCTCCCCGCTCACAGCGCCAACCTGGAAACAATGACTACTCCGATTGGAATCCCAGGGGAAACATCATCCTTCGTTGAAGTTCAAAAGTGCAGAGCGTTCATAAAGCAACGGCCTCTATATCAGTGACCATCCAGTGAATAAAGAAAGAAATATAGAAAGAAATATACAAAAATATATAAAGAAATAAAGAGATATAGAAAGAAAGAAAGACACATGGTTCTGACGCTGGCACACCAGTCTCGACATAATGGTGTACTTACTTTGTAATGTGCAATGTGGAGTGTGGAGTGTGCTGTGTGGGACACAACATGGTACTCAGTTTGTAATGTGGAATGTGGAGCATGGAGGATACCATGGTACTCACTGTGGATTGTTGAGTGTGGGACACGAGGTACTCAGTTTGTAATGTGGAGTGTGGGACATAATGATGTACTCACTTTGTAATGTGGAATGTGGAAAGTGGATTGTGGAGTGTGTGGCACAACGAGGTACTCAGTTTGTAATGTGGAGGGTGGGACATTATGATGTACTCACTTTCTAATGTGGAATGTGGATTGTGGAGTGTGTGGCACAATGAGGTACTCAGTTTGTAATGTGGAGTGTGGGACATAATGATGTACTCACTTTGTAATGTGGAATGTGGAATGTGGAGTGTGGTACAACGAGGTACTCAGTTTGTAATGTGGAGTGTGGGACATAATGATCTACTCACTTTGTAATGTGGAATGTGGATTGTGGAGCGCGTGGCACAACGAGGTACTCAGTTTGTAACGTGGAATGTGGGTCATAATGATGTACTCACTTTGTAATGTGGAATGTGGATTGTGGAGTGTGTGGCACAACGAGGTACTCAGTTTGTAACGTGGAATGTGGGACATAATGATGTACTCACTTTGTAATGTGGAATGTGGATTGTGGAGTGTGTGGCACAACAAGGTACTCAGTTTGTAATGTGGAATGTGGGACATAATGATGTACTCACTTTGTAATGTGGAATGTGGATTGTGGAGTGTGTGGCACAACGAGGTACTCAGTTTGTAACGTGGAATGTGGGACATAATGATGTACTCACTTTGTAATGTGGAATGTGGATTGTGGAGTGTGTGGCACAACAAGGTACTCAGTTTGTAATGTGGAGTGTGGGATATAATGATGTACTCACTTTGTAATGTGGAATGTGGCGTCAGAGCTGGTGTTGGAAGGAGTTGAGCTGGTTCTGGCACTCTGGACTGTGTAGACACGTCAAACCGCCGGTACGAATCCTGGGGAGTGAGTGAACCTGCTTCCAGTCAGTGAGTTAGGGATGGGTGAGTGAGTGAGTGGGTGAGTGAGTGGTGGAGGTCCCGTGCCAGACTCTCGTATATATACACACCGGTAGCACCCACACGTACAACCTGCAGAGGAGAGTGACTAACGCTATGTGTGGGAGGTAGGGTGGTGGGTGTGTAGTTGAGTGGGTGAGTGGGTGTGGGTAAGTGTGTGTGGGTGAATGGGTGCGTCACTGCGTACAGGAGTGTGCTGGTGTGAGGGGAGGTGGGATCCAAATGAACCTGATGGCGTCTAGCCAGAGGTGATGGGGATGTGGGGGTGCGGGAGGGAGAAAGGGGGGAGGAGGGGGGGGGGCTATAGGGAGGGGGTTAACTCTGACCTACACACGGTGACGCCACCTACATACCGACAGGATCCTACACTGCCTCGCTTGTGCAAAGAGTGCAGTGTGCAGTGGATTGGTTTGTTGGTTGTTGGGAGTTTTACGTCCTGGCTACATCTGAGGTTTTATCAGGACGGACTTGTGACAGCGCGCACTCATGGTGACTTTTATAGTGCTGCCCCACTGGGATACCCAGCCGCCAGCACCTTAACCTGATATCTCAATCAGTCACATTTTCTTGACATTGAGCTGACCAGTCCTTGCGGTATACTAATAATGCCGAGTACTTGGCTAGGAACGGACAGGTATAAATTGTTAAGTCATTGGTTTGACTCGACCAGGGTTCGAACCCGTGGGTTCGAATCCCATGATCTACCACAGTGGTGAGCAGTGGAACCTGGTGCCGTCCGGCAGTGCTGACGCATCCAGTTCACAAGGGAGACTTGATGCAGTGTCTAGAGAGGTTGCTATGGTGTTATGTTATGAAGAATGAACGCTGTCTGTCCCTGAGAGGGAAATTAGGGCATCCGGTAATTTAGCATATTTAGGTATGGCAGGTGTAAGTATAGGCGGGCTTGTGGTGTGTGGGGTGGGTGAGAGGGAGGGTTAGATGTTTGTTTGTTTTACACCCTAGCAACATCTAAGGTCATATCAGGACGGGTACCGACCAGCGATAGTGTGCCCTCATGGTGACTTCATAGTGCTGCCCCGCTGGGAGATCAGGCCACTGGCTCTATGACCCAATATCCCACTCAGGCACATTATCCTGACAATGAGCTAAGCAATCCCTGCCCTATGCCAATAATGTTGAGTGCCAGGCTAGGTTGCAACATGTATCAATTCTGGAAGTCATCGTTTTGACTCGACCGGGATTCGAACTCCCGACCTTCCACACGGGAGGTCTGCGCTCTAACGAAGCGGCCACCGCATCTGGTTAGAGGGGTTGGAAGATATTGATAATGCTGATCCCTATAAGCACCGTGCTATATGGTAGAGACAACAGGTTGACTACTGCACCGCTATTGTTATATTGGAACTGCAAGGAGCTTGAAATACATTTATTGTAAAACAATGACAGGCCATGAATAATTAACTGGTGCTACACTTTGTTTGTGCTAGACTGCCCTATAGTCACATATAAGGCAAAGGTTGCCTAGCGTACGTTGCCGCGATATCTCAGTTTCCTGACACCACGTTATACCCCTGTCACACTATGACATAATGAGCAAACGTAAGCCTGAGGTGATCACGTTTTGTCATTACGTTGACGTATGTTGGGTTACGTTATGATGAGGTCAGAATGACTTTAGACTGACGTCGAGCTACGTCACCTTATGTTGTGTTACGTCGGAGCGCATCAAAGTTTTGAACCTGTTCAAAACTTTCGATGTAACTAGAACGTAAGGGTTTACGTTTGCCGTATGTTTTGTACACGTTTGGTGAATGTCAATGACGTTAAACGGACGTTAGTCAAATGCTGCTCACTATGTTCAACTACGTTCCACTACGTTGACCCACATTAAACCCGGTGGAAACGTCCACGCGGCGTAATGGGAACGTCAGGGGAACGTCATGAGAACGTCAGGAGAACGTACATTCAACAAACGTTCAACATTTCACCACCATGTCATGACGTATGTAACATCACGTAACATAGTTCTGGCAATGGAATAACGTTCATAACGTTCATAATGTTCCATGAGCATAAATGACGTCATCCTCTCTCGTTGAATGATGGTATCACTTCACTTTACCGATGTTACGCTCTTGTCAACTACGCTGCATCCACATTCAACTTGTGCCGAAATTTGCATACTACGCCGAGAAGTTCAACGTTCTTCACGTTCTCCCTACGCTGACATCGTTACCTTGTAGTGTGAGAGGGCCTTAAGATGTCTTAAAGCTGCACAATCTCACGAACAACTGCTGGTTTGTTCAATATTAGGATAATGGGAATGAATGGGATACTACCATTTATCATATGAAAAGGTTGGTTAAACCAATGTTGGTTAATCCAAATTATCGGTTAAACCAAACAATATTGCTCTGGCGGCGCAGAAGGCTTTAAAATCAAATCTACTTCAAAGTAAAGTAAAGCAGGTTGCAATGTTGAATCTAATATATTCATCTAACACAAATATGGCAGCAGGTCAATATTGTCGTGGGGGTGATGAAAATGGGAAATATTGCGCATAGAGCAGGAATCAAACCCCCCATCTCTTCAATTCCAGGACAGTGTGCTAACCAGTTCATCACCTAGGCCCCCTGATGTCAGTACTTGGATGGGTGATCAGCTGGGAATACAATGTCTTGTAGACACCCTGATACAAGTCTCTGCTCTATAAATTCACTAGTGCAAAGGTTGATTGATTGATTGATTGATTGATGGTAGAGGTGCATGGAAGATAGCGGTGCGTGGGAGATGGTGGTGGGGTAGGTTTTGGTGGTGGGGGTGCGTGGGAGATAGGGTGCATGGCAGATGGGCTGGGGGTGGGTGGAAGAAGGGGGTGGGCAGGGGTGGGAGATGGGGGGGGGGAGATGGAGATAGTGGTGTGGGGTGGGTGGGAGATGGGGGGGTGGGAGATGGGAGTGGGGGTGGGTGGGAGATGGGGGTGGGGGTGGGTGGGATAGGTCTCAGATGACCTTATGAAACATGAAAGTTTGGTTCAGCTGTACCAGAAGTGACCTGGGGTCCGACATTTTGTTTGGATTAACCGATAATTTCGATTAACCGACATTGGTTTAACCAACTGTTTAATATGATAAATGTTAGTATTTTGCCAGGCCACGGAAAAAAGTTTGGATTAACCGATCGTTTGGTTTAACCGAGCTTGGTTTAACGGGGTTATACTGTACTTGGATTTCTGACTACCCGGGAAGAACGCGTGGTGTTGTAAATATCTATCAAATCCGTCGTGGATGAATAATAACTAAAGCCTTGGCACTATTTGGATGTGTGACCACGTGAGTATATGAGGTGCTGACGGTATCCTGATCCAGATCTAGTTGTGGATGCTGTATAGGATGTCCCGGACACTCAATGAATGGAACATAATTTCAACATACACCATCCTAGGTCACCATTCTATGTGTCAGCTGCACTAGCAAATTGACTTAACATTTCAGAGCCAAATGAAGCGCATATACAGCTATCATTACTATGTCATTTGAAAAGCCTAAATAGACTAAAAACCGACTTCTCTGACGCCAATTATTTATTCATAACAATAACCAGCCAGACGCAACAGACATTATTGTTATTGTTGTCTCGAATACAGATTATGTCACTTTTCCATCAATATGTTCGTAGACCAGACGGGATGGCTGAATGAGTTAGAGCGTTCGTCTCCTGTGTTGGTAGACCATGGGGTCAGGGGTTCGAACCGTGGTCGAGTCAAACCGATGATCTAAAAATGTATACTTGTCACTTCCTAGCAAGGCTCTTGGCATTATTAGGATAAGGCAAGGAGAAGTGGAATGAGGAAGACCAATCGTCCGCTATTGAAACGTCCCCTGCTTAATCACCTAATGTACCTAAAAAAAGATAGAATGCAGCATACAAACACTAAGTTTTGTATTCTACATCTAGTTGAAAACCTATATACATAAGTATATATATATGAATGTTCAGGTGCAAAAAACAACAAATGGGAAATCGAAAAGTATTAATCTGTGTACTACCTTGAAAATGTTGAAAACTTTGGATGACCTCTTACCTTCATGTGATCCTAAATAATATTATCCTTTGTTTGTTTAACGAACCCCCAGCACAAAAAGTAGACCGGCTATTGGGGCGCCACATAATATTATCCATCTCAGCGAACATTTATAGCAGTCTGGTGCGCCTGTACTGTGTAGTTGTACTCAAAAGAGGAGGGTTATTGTTTGTTGTTTTACGTCCTAGCAACATCGAAGGTCATATCAGGACAGACACCGACTTCTGACAGTGCACACTCATGGTGACGTTATAGTGCTGCCCCTCTGGTTCGCCAGCACCATGACCCAACATTCCACACAGTCACATTATCCTGATACTGTGCAAACCACTCATTGTCCTATCGTATTATGGTATTAACGCTGAACGCAAGGCCAGGAAGCAACAAGTATCAATTTTATAAGTCATTGGTTTGACTCGGCTTCGATTCCAACTCACCACCTTCCGCACTGGAAGTCTGCGCTCTACCGATTCGACCACCGCATCCGGTCAAAAGAGGGCAAACAAAGCAGTCCAATATTTTGCTCTGGACACCAAGATTAAGTTGAATGTTTTCATTTCAAATATATCCCAAGGCATCCCTTTAAAATAAAAATCACTCCAAAATAAAATAAATTAGATTATACCGATCAACCTAATATGCCAGACACTAAAAAACAGTTAATGCAAGTTTAATTTTTGCGAAACTTCATTTTCGCCACCGATCTCTCCCAATCCGACAATACATTCAAGTATTGCCAATATTTAAATGTCATGTCCAATTAATTTAGTAACGCTGTCCAATCCGATGAAAGCATCGTTTTCTTAACCGAAGCATGTACCTTGACGTTGTCTTACATATCCACCATATGTAATTTAAAATTTGGCTGAACTTGATTTATTTTCGCGTCGAACCTCTTGGTGCAACAGTCCCACCTGTGGTACACTTGCATAGCCGGGTGCAGAGTGGAGGTATAAAACATTGCTGCCATGTTAGTCTGAGGCCGAGGATCCGTGCGCCATAATGTGTGAGGAGGGGGGTGGGGGGATATTGGGGAGGGGGGGGGGGAGTTATGGGAGCCGAGCTTGCTAAAAACGCAACCAGATAGAAAACTGGTTGTTGGGGTTTTCAATCCTTGCAACATATATGGTCATTCCAGGATGAGTACAGACTTGTGACCGTACGCACCCATTGCGATTTTATAGTGCTGCCCCACTGGGAGACCAAGCCGTCGGTGTCAGGTCCCAAATATCGCACTCAGTCACATAATCCTGATAGTGATACTGAGGTAACTATGGTTAGTGCTTTATCCTAGTAATACCGAGCACCAGGCTAGGGAGTGATAAGTATCAATGTTGTATGTCATTGGTTTGATTCGGCCAGGATTCGAACTCCCGACCTTCCGCACCGAGAGGCTGTGCTCTACCGATTCGGTCACTGAATCCGGTGAGAAAACAGTCGCCTTGAGAATATCTTGCTGGCGAATCAACATGGCCAATGGTACTAACAATACATCGGGCCTAGCCTACAAAGTTGAACGAGACCAAAGTAGACGACATTAATCAATTATTGTCCAATACGGGATTCAATGCCCGAGGCTCTCTAGAAATATGGAAATACTAACCGAGGTCTATACGCGTTTTGATTAATAGCGATAATATGTTTGGAATTGTTCCTAGTAAAAAAAGGTGTGTGGGGAGAACTCATTTCGGTTTACCTCCTTACAGCCACTTGCCACTCCTGGCTTCATAGTGATGTCCCACTTTTCAGCAGTGGGGGTAAAAAGGGGCGTATACACAACATACACACAACGTATGTAACGTATGGTGGCAGAACGTATCTCTGACGTATTGCTAGCATATGAGAGCATTCATGTGCCTCGCAAAATGTTCGCAAAACGTTCGCAAAATGATCACGGAAAGCTGACCAATGTTACATATGTTACTCCATCGCTAGAATACGTTAAATATGCTGTAGATATGGCAGGCATACGTTCGAAGTACATTAGGAGTATGTTATGCATCCGTTGGCAGTATGCGGATTGCGCGTTCCCACCGGCTGAACGTATGGCTAACGTGCAGCACCATATCGCTAACGTACTCCCAATGTACACTGACATAGCGTACTTTCAATGTTTGAGCCACACGTTAACACACGTTGACAATTTTTAGCATGCAACACATTTTTTGGAGCCTCGACATGTTGGTAGAAAATCACATATGTTGGCGCACATTGAGGCGATACGTCGTAGTGTGACGGGTATTCGGTTCCAGGTCTAATCAAACCAATGACTTATATTATATTTGCTGCTTCTTATCCTGGCGCTCGGCATTAATAGGATAGTGCAAGGACTGGTAGCTCAGTGTCAAGATAATGCAACAGAGTGGGATATCGGGTCACAGTGCTGACGGCCTGATTACCCAGTGAGGCAGCACTATAAAGTTGCCATGAGTGTACTGTCACAAGTCGGTATTCATCCTGATATGATCTTAGATGTTGCCAGGACGTAAAACGCCAACAACCAACCAACTATAATGTCACAGTACGGGTAGAGTACTTGGTTTACAATAAATTTCTCCGTTCGATAAAGAGTTAGTTGAACCCGTCTGCAGAAAGGAGCTAAGGAGCCTGGATCACGTGGGCGCGGTGTTGGCCGTGTTCCCAGAAGTCACTATTCCTGACCTACTTCCCGGCAGAGGTGCTCTCCTGTGCTGAGTTCAGCAATTCAGCTGAACTGATCTGAGCTAAGTTAAGCTCAACTCAGCTCAAGTCAGCTCAACTCAGTTCGACTCAGCTCAGCTCAGCTCAGCTCAGCTCAGCTCAGCTCAGCTCAGCTCAGCTCAGCTCAGCTCAGATCAGTTCAGCACCGGATGTGGTGGGTACTTCGGTAAGAGCGCCGACTCACTTTGTGGTGTGGAAGTTTATGGGTTTTCTCTCTGACAGAGTAAAACCAATGACTTAATACTTGTCGCTAACTAGCCTTGCAATCTCCACTTACTAGGATACGCCAAGGACTGACTTGGCCAGGATTAGGATAATGTGAATAAGCGGAGATATGGGGTCATGGTATCAACGGCAGAGTCTTCCAGTGTGGCAGCACTATAAAGTTGCCATGAGTGAGCACTCACATGACATTATATGTTGCTATATGGGTCTGCTTTAAATAGGATATATATCAGATTATGCCAATATTTATTTAAAGCTCCATAGTCTGATGAAAGCATCACATTTTCTAAACAAAACATTTAAATAAATGTGATTTTTTGTGGGTGGGGGGTTTGAGGTAGAGGGGGGTTATGGGAAGGGGGAATTGGTTGATTATGTATGGGAATTTGCTTATACATACCTAGATTAAATACTGGTGCACTTATTAAACACTTTGTGCCGCCTAGAAAGGATTATTCAAGTCATTTTAGCAGAACTTGCAACAGCTGAAGCATATGTTATCAAAATGTTCACATTCACGAAACATTACTTCAGCACGTTTTGACTTCAAAATAATATCCCCAGATTTAGCCATTCAATCAAACAGTTATTATCAAACTAAAGTAAGGTACATTTTATCAATTAAAATAATATATTTATCTGATTGAATGATTGGTTGTTGACTAGCGCCATGTCGGCAGCGAAGGCGATATTCCCAGCAAGAAGTGTTCAACTTGTATTCTGTCATATTTGTATTCAACCATCAATTTTACCGAGAATGTAAAAGGATATAATTAATTTGGTGTCAAAACACATTCATGGAGTTCAACATATCACAATTATAAAATAAAAATCTGACAAAGGAAAATAAAATTCTAGATAGAACTCAATTATATCATTCTATTCTTAAAAGAATAATAGGAACTCAAAGTCATGGGACTGTATGAAGGGTTAAAATGCAAAAACTCACAAATCCATTGGAGTTGTTTTCTGTCAAATGGACATTTTGTGCTTTCCAGTTAAAGTTGCATAGACCGATGGCTTTCCGATTTGTCCCTCATTTTTTAGATAAATATATCAGGTTGACCATTATAACCTATTATGCATTATTCTGGAGTCACTTTGATTAAAAACCACCTAATTTTGGAGCAATTTGAGCTGAAAGAACCTAAATTAATGTTGTCAAGCTTGCCAAAAGTCCAGTTCTTGTGGTCCAGATTCACATCTCGTGATGGTCATGTGATGAGGAATGTCTTAGTAATCTGTAGGTAGTCTGGTCCCTTATCAATTTCTACTGGCCAAGTGTGTGTAGAGGGCAGGAGTCAGTGTGAGAAATGGGTGTCTGGAGGGGTATGTGGAGGGGAGGGACAGTAGAAGCTGGTGTCAGTGTGTTTGTTGGGAGGGGGGGGGGGGGCAGTGGGTGAGCAACTGAGTGGGAATGCCATCAAACCTCTACTATATGTCCTGGAACCTGACTAAAACCATATATGGTACTGGAATGAGGGCCAAACTAATGAATTCATGACATTGACCTAATTGGTCAGTGCCCTCTCTACCTCATGGCTGTCTCAAAACAGGTGTCCAAAGGGATGGGGTAATAAATTCACTGATTATTCTGTATATGCTGTACCAAAGCATTAGTTAATGAACCAGTACCTAAGTTGGATATATAGAATCAAATATAAGTTATTTTTTTGGTTTTGAAAAAAATATGTTTCATCGGACCATGCAAGTTTAAAGTCTATCAATTTCAGATTGAGTAGGGTATTAAACATGGGAAGTGGCAGTATCATCGTAGATTTTAAAATTGGAATGATGGCACCCTTAACTCCAACGTTGGATTTCGGCTCGGAGGATACTTGTCGGTTTTTGCAACTGAACCCTTCATATATCTTTCAGCAAAGCTGCCTTAATTCACCAGCAGCCTGTAGGTAGTAGCTCTAGTCTGACATTAGATGGTCATCATCATGCTGTCGGTTGTGATGTGACAAAGACTGCTTTCATTACTTGACTGCCGCTCTCCATTTAGCTCTCTGCTGTGAGAGTTGCGTCCATGAGTCGGTCTTAATGTCTCTCAGCTTCAGGTTTCTCTTGATGGTGTCCTTGAACCGGAGACGAGGGTGCCCTCTCTTTCTGTAACTAGAAGACAGTTGAGAATAGAGGATCTGCATTGGTAGCCTGTCTGATGACATCCTCATGAGGTGTCCAGTCCACCGGAGATTCTTTTTGAACAGAAGATCTTCCATAGAGGGCAGCCCCATCCGTTCGAGTATTTCCTTATTTGTCGCTTTGTCCTTACAGGTTAGCCTCATGATTGAATGCAGATGTCGCATCATGAAGGCATGCAACTTTTTCACCTGTCATCTGTACACTGTCCAGGCCTCGGCTGCGTATAGTAGGGTGGATAGTACGATTGCACGGTAGATCTTGCCTTTGACCCGAATGGACACACGGTGATTGTTCCAGAGACTCTGACGTAGTCAGCCGAAAGATGCGCTAGCCTTGGCCATCCTCCTCTTTATTTCAGCATCAATGCGTCCATCACTTGAAATAGTGCTTCCGAGGTAGGTGAATTCCGGAACAGATTTCAGCTTGTTTCCGTCAACCATGATCTCCTCCTCTCGGGCTCTTGTAGAGTTGGGTTGGTACAGCACCTCCGTCTTCTTGATGTTAATCTTCAGGCCAAACTTCTTTGATGCATCGGAAAAAGCATCCACTATTTTCTGGATCTCTTCAGCAGAGTGGGCAACCAGTGCACTGTCATCTGCGAATAGCAGCTCTCTCACTAGCATCCGAGTAGTCTTGGTCTTCGCTCTGAAGTGTGCGACATTGAATAGGTCAGCGCTCTGTCTGGACTGTATATAGATGCCATCCCCCATGTTTCGGAAAGCCTCGGCGAGCATTGCTGATAGGAAGATGGAGAAGAGCGTGGGGGCCAGTACACAACCTTGCTTGACCCCATTGGTAACCCCGACCGATTCTGAGACTTCCCCTCCAATACTAACGTTCGCCATCATTCCTGTATGTAGAGCCTCGATCATAGTTGTGAACTTCTCTGGGCATCCATACTTCCTCAGTAGCTGCCATAGCCCGGTCCTCCCGACTGTATCAAACACCTTAGTGAAATCGACAAATACCATGTACAGTGGTCGGTCCTGCTCAATGCACATTAGATGGTACTAGGATATAAGACCACAAGCAATAGTAAGCAATCCCTCTATGAACCGGTGGGATAGTTTGTCCATAACTAAAACCTGCTATCTCTACCTTGTAATTTGCTTCTGATTGACAGGTGTAAAATGTCACGCACCCACACTTGGCGGACATTCACAGTTTGGTTGTCATAAGCAATTATTCAGCGATATCGGGTTTTAGGCTCGAGGTAGCTTTTAGTCGAACAAATGCGCGATATTTTGCCACGTGATACGTGTTCTAAACAGATTTATGTATCATTTGGATAAAATATGTCTTTAACATTTCCCACGGAAATGCACACCCAATTACATTTGATTTTTGTTTGTGGTAACAGCGGTGTTTGCTGGGAGGTAGCCGCTGCTGGAATGGTGGAGGCGCCTCAGGTTCTGGCCAATGCTGACCTGACCCACAAGTGGTGCCAGTTCCGGGTAGTGAGGACTGAAGGAACTAACCAGGCAGCACCACTCCATTTATAATAATATTACCATATGAAGATTTCAGGCTCAAAACCCTTTAAATGCCAATCTAAAGATCAAGATAAATTTTGGAATCAAACCTTCAAAAAGTCTATTCCGATGGATTTGAGTTTCTGTCCGTTTTTGAGATAAATATATCGGGATAATCGTTATAATTAATGTTATCTTAGTTTGAAATAGCTTAGATTCCAAATGGTTAACTTAAGATATATCTGAAATCCAAACACACAAAATTAATGTTGGCCTGCTTGTCAAAACACTAACCCAATGGGTGACAGTTATCAGAGCTTATATTAAATTTACTTATATGCAGCAATGAAGTTTTCCTAAGTGCACAAGCATCTAATTTGGATGCTGAGGGTAAAATCTAGATAAATGTTCTGGTTTTGAAAATCTGATGATTTCATCGCACTATGTAGCTTTAACTAGTTTCAGCCATTCAGTTATTCACGAAGGATCCTGTGATGACAAGATCTCTCAGAGATGTCCTCATCAGTGTGATGTGAATCATATGATGCAAGCTGGACAAGTAATAGAACGCCCGTGTGACCATTAGAGAAGCACTGCTGTCGTGGCGTTATATATTTGCAAACATAGGCTTCGTGCATTACATCATCAGTAGTGCATGGCACATTCAGGAATTGAAACCTAAAAACCTAAATTCGGGAAGGCTGCTATGTTCTATGATATTCCTATAAACCAGCAGATTTTAGGAGATGGGACAAGACATATTTATTACACGGCACAGGGACATAGCATCCGCTCAGCATCGAGGTTGTTTGTTTGATGTGGTCTTACATCCAAGCAACATCGAAGGTCATATCCGGATAGGTACCTACTTTTGACTCCCGTCATGATAACACCATAGATGTGTCTATTACATAAAACCCAAACAAGCAAACTTTTGACAATATTCTCCCTGTGCCCTTGCATCATCCTGCATTGCAATCGGACGCGGTGGTCAAATGGGTAAGAGCAAACAGGCTTCATGCGCAGAAGGTCAGGATTTCGAATCACAGCAATAGTCAAACCAATGACTTGCAAAATTGATACTCATTGTCACCTGGCCTGGTGCTCAGCATTACTAGAAGAGGGTTAAGGATTGCGTAGCACAGTGTCAGGATAACATGACTGGAGTGGGAGAACGAGACATGGTACCAGTGGCCTGGTTTCCCAGTAGGACCGCACTAAAAAGTTGCCTTGAGTGCGCAACATCATATCACCTGGGATGTAGCCAGAATGTAAAACCCCAAACAACCGAGGAAATCTTGCATTCCTATTTGTGTAATAATGCATTGTTTCTGGTTATTACCTAGGGTTATATCATTGAGCTTGAAATACATTGTAGTATACCCCAATCACACTAATGATTGCGAGTGCTTGCGAGCACTTTACCACCACAACAAATAGGCTGTCGCAAAGTGGTCCCCAGTAGTCGCAAGTGGTCGCAAGTGGTCGCAAATGGTCGCAAGTGGTCACAGGCACTCGCTAAGTGGTTCTGAGTGTTTGACCAGCTCCTGGCGACCACTTTGGTCGTAAGGAGGTTGCAGATCTTGCACCAAAAAGTTGCAGATGTTGCACCAACAGTATCGCACTGTGGTCGCTGATCATTGTCGAGAGAGCTGGTGATAGGTTGACGAGAGGTTGGCGAGAGGTTGCAGAGAGGTTGGTGAGAAGTTGACGAGAGATACACGATAGGTTGGTGAGAGGTTGACGAGAGATAGACGAGTGGTTGACAAGAGGTTGGTGAAAGGTTGATGATTGGTTGGCAAGAGGTCGATCACCGACTTGTTGCTGACTGATCGTCAACTACTCGATGACCTGTAATAGTGCCAACCACCTACGACCGATGAGAGGTTGGTGAGCGGTCGGCGAGTAGTCGGGAACTGATTATTTTTCTTTAAATATCATTCCACGTGAATACATGTTTTTCATCACCGAATGGATGGATACAACTTTCAGTTACCATTTGTAGTGGATTTGAGATGATGTAGATAATGGTTGAAAGGTTCATTTAAAAAGTCTTAGTCACCTACAGCTTTGCGGTTAGTATATGCACAGTGGTCACAAGTTGCAGTGTGACTAAGGCCATTAGTCATCACCACTGAATGCATGCGTCACCATTTATGTCATTTATGCGTGGTGCTTTATTATTTCAGTCAGATATTACAGGGTGGAGGTTATACTTTAGTAGGTTGGTAGTTTTTGTCGATATTTATTTTACTCCATTTTTCAAGAGGCCACTGGGGTCCTTGAGGGGCAAAGGTAAATGAGGGGGAGGGGAGTGGTTGGGACTTTTTTTCTTTTTAAATTTCTGTACAGAATTCTCGTGGTCTAACCAGGTATTGATGTATGTTTTATATTGGGGTTTTCAATCTTTATTCTGGAATTAAATTATTGAGAAGTTCTTGCATTTCTTGTTTGCGACCGATTTTTTATCGCAAACCAGTTAGAAATATGTCACCGAGCACACACGGATCGATCGCATTATATGGTAGGTGATCGCCGACTGATTGCCTATCGATCCCTTACCAATCGCAGAGTGGTCACCAACCTCTCACCAACCTCTCACCAACCTCTCCTCAACCTCTCACCAACCTCTCCTCAACCTCTCATCAACCGCTTCCCAACCACTCATCAACCTCTCACCAACCTCTCGTCAGCTACTCGTCTATCTCCCGTCAACCTCTCACCAACCTCTCGTATATCTGTCGTCAACTTCTCACCAACCTCTCACCAACCTCTCACCAACCTCTCACCAACCTCTCATCAACCTCTTGTCAACCTATCACCAGCCTCTCGTCTATCTCTCATCAACTTCTCACCAACCTCTCTGAAACCTCTCACCAACCTCTCATCAACCAGTCGTCAACCTCTCCCCAACCTCTTGTCTATCTCTCGTCAACTTCTCACCAACCTCTACACAACCTCTCACCAACCTCTTGCCAACCTCTCATCTACCTATCACCAGCCTCTCGTCACCTATCACCAACTTCTCGGCAACTCTCACCAACCTCTCGCCAACCTATTGTCAACCTATCATCAACCTATCGTTAACCTATCATCAACCTATCGCCAACCTATTGTCAACCTATCACCAACCTATCATCAACCTCTCGCCAACCTCTCGTCAACTCTCTCACGAACAGATTGCGATCAGTCGCCAAACCTTTTTCTCTCGCATTTGTTTTTTGCTTTGGTCGCAAGCAGGTCGGCATACCAGCCATATTGTGGATATTTTTAGTCGCAAGTGGTCACACAGTGGTCACAATCTGGAGTGTGACTGAGGCCATTACTCATCACCACTGAATGCATGCATCACCATTTATGTCATTTATCCAAATGGTTATGCATGGTTCTTTACTTTACGACTAATGCTCTCCCACGGCCACCAAGGAAGCATGATAGTTGACTGGGTAGAGCGCGTATGCTCCATGCGGGAGATCCTGATAACAGTCAATCTGAAGACTTCCAAAATGTCCATGTGATGTTGTGGCCGATTCGGGAAGAGCGGTGGCATCCTGTGCAGAAGGTCGGGGGATTCCAATCCCTGCCGAGTCAAAGCAACGACTGCCAAAGCTAATACTTGTTGATACCTAGCTTAGAACTCAACATTACTATCCTAGCCTGGTGCTCAGCATTAACAGGATAGGGCAAGGACTGGTTAGCACAGTATCAAGATCAATTTACTCTGGTGGAAATTGGGTCACGGTGCCGGCATCCAGGTCTCTCCCAGTGGGAGAGTGCTATAAAATCTCCATGAGTGCGAGCTGTCACAAGTCGGTACCCATCCTGAAATGACCTTAAAGCTGCATAGTCCGATGAAATATCAAATTTTCAAAACCAAACCAATTATCTAGATTTGAATTTACATATCTAACTTACATACTGATGCATTTCTTTCTGCGTAGAAGGCAATACTGAGTCAATTTAACAGAAACTGCTACTGCAGAAGTCTATGGTGTCAGAGTTTTGGCAAGGTTGCCAGAACTAATTTTCCATGTTTGCACTCAAAATATTTCAAAAGTTTACCATTTAAAATAAAAGTAACTTTGAACTAATGTAAAGTAGATACTAGTGATCGATCTAATATATTTATCTCAGAAAAAAATACAGAAATTCAAAACCATCGGACTATGCACTTTAAATGTTTCCAGGATGTCAAACCCCCCAGCAAACAAACAAACCCAATATAGAGTGAGGCATTTCGAAATGAGCAAACATGTGAAACTGTGCTATTACTTTCTTTTTAGTCGGTAACTTTCCACTGTTTGCCCTCCTCGTCTACTCCAGGTGAATCACTCAGTCTGTTTGCTGAGGTAGGAGGGGGGGGGGGCACTTCTGTGTCACATATTTGTTTATCGTAGAAAATCATGGTGAAGACAACTGGGTACAAGCAGTGCCGGATTTACCTATATGCTTGGCAGGCTGTAAGCCTACGGCCTCAAAATCTAGAGGGGGGGCGTGGGGGGGGGGGGGAGGGGCTCCAGCCAAGGTGTATTATATTTGCATGTCAGAGGGGCCTCACAAGTGGAATAGCCAAGGCCCTCTCTTCATCTAAATCCGGCACTGTGGAGAAGATTCAGTTTCTCTGCATTTTAAAATGTAATTGAGCATAATCCGGTAAAAGGATAATATGTTCAAAACCAAAGCACTAGGTTTGATTCTACATATCCCGACTAGATACTGGGCTAACATTGTTTCTGATGCTCAGCAACACGGGTAATTTGGCATTCGGACATGGTCATAGCCTCATAGCATTAAGAAAAGCCTTATGCTGCCACCTATCGAGTAACGGCGATATTACCATATGACTTGTGCCTCAGCGCCGCCTATTTTCACTTTTTAATACGAAACTTGATTAATGCTGACTAATAACTTTGCTGACCTGCCATCTGCAGTCGTTTACTTGAACTATTGGCCTTCAGTGTCTACATAAGGACTGATTCTACAGCGGTGAGCTCACTTCAACCCAGCCACCAGAGGACACTGACTGGCTTCCTGAACTGCCACCCAACCCACCCCTACGTGACATGTTTCTGTGGGGTATGGGTTAAAAGCTCTTGACCTCACTGTGCTTAACTTGTTTGAAACTAAACATTGTGCTTAATAGAAATTTGTTATTGATAAATAAATCCAACCTTAAACTTATATGCTGTGTCGGTGTCAAATTATGACTGTAAATTGTTCATGTTGTTCGTAACGTGGGTAATTCCTATGACACAAGATGTTCCTGTAGTGGTGCTGCTTGTCCTTTAAAACTGCATAGTCCGATGAAAACATAAAATTGTGAAAAACCAAAACAATTATCTAGTTTGTATTTATATGTTGTAGAGCTAAATGGAGAGCGGCAGTCAAGTAATGAAAGCAGTCTTTGTCGCATCGCGACCGACAGCATGATGATGATGATGATGATTTGTCTGGCATATGACGTAGACGTAATACACTGTTATACAGATTTATGTGTGTGGCAGCACTATAAAAGTCACCATGGGTGTACAGGTCGGTACCTGTCCTGATCTGACATTAGATGTAGCCAGGACATAAAACTACAACAACCAGCCAACCCTAACTATGTTGCCCAGATTGTGTGCTTGCAAAAATTGAATTGCTGCTAGCCCAACGCATTCACAACAGTTTTTTTTTAGTTTAAAAAGTCAGGGGTGGGCATTTTTCAGGCACGGGCGGGGGTCGATCACCAATTTTGTCTTTATTTGGCCTAAGACTAAAATCGCTGGTTCAGCAATCCTTCGGTCAATCTATTCCAGCAACCCACTCCCCACAAGAACCAGCGACAGAACGCAGAACAAACACCCTGGCAGTAATCGATTAACACGACCCGGGTGACTTGGGTCACCCGAGTCATCAGAATTTCAAATCTAACACTGCGAGTAGAGTCGACAAATACAAGTACTGTGTGCAAAATGATCCGACCCAAGTAACCCACCTCGTAGCTGGGGTTGACTACGAGCGATGACGTCACATTTGCGCTGGTACCTCCTGCAGGATAACAGCTACCAGTACCAGGCATACATGTTTTTTTTAAAGAATAACTTAGATTAATGAAATGGAAATGTAGCTGAACTAGGCCATCATAAAATACTTTAAATCCTATTTTACTGTAGTTTCCTCGGTTATTAAAAAAAAAAAAGAAGAATTGTCCACCTTAGCGCAGAGAAGCGTATTCGATTATTCGACCCGAGTCTGTAGGATGTGCGCATGCGCCAAAAAGTGGCTCGGGTGACCAGGGTTGATTAATCGATTACGCCCCCTGTCCACCCCCATCCTACCTTCCCACCCGCTCACCTACACATGCACTCACCCCACCCCACCCCACCCCCACCCACACACCCTACCTTAAAGTTGCAAAGTCCAATGGTTTTGAGTTTCTGTCATTTTCTGAGATAAATATATTAGGCTGACCGCTATAATCTGTGCTTTGAAGTAAATTTTATTTTAAATGGATAAGTTTTGAGATATTTTAAGTACAAATATGCCAAATTAGTTTTGGCAAGCACGTCAAAACTCTGACACCATTAGCTTCAGCAGTAACAGGTTCTATTAAATTGTCTCAGTATTCCTTTCTATTTGGTGACAAATGTTTCATAAATACACCAGTATCTACCTTGGATATATACAATTATCTCTAGATAATTGCGTTGGTTTTGAAAATATTATATTTTTATCGGACAATGCAGCTTTAAGCCGCATGTATTTTGTCCACACCCGTCTCTTGTTTACTCCATGGGTGAACCTGAGAGTCTGGTCTAAGTGTCCAGCTTGGAGAACATGGGGGGATTCTCCTCCTATGTAATGTCCTGTTTTATGTTCTACTTTTTACTTCTTCTTTCTTCAGTGTATGACGGTGACAGTCTGAAAGCGAGGCTAGGTTCGAGATTCGGGGTTGGGGGGAGACGTGGTGAGTCATGGTGGAATTCTCCTGTGTGGGTGTTTGTTTTAGTGAGAGAGTGTGTGTGGGTGTTTTTGTATGTGAAGGCGTGAGAGGGGAGGAGGTGGGAGCGGGGAATCCCCGGGGGAGAGTGGCAGTGGGAGGAGGGGAGTACAAAGAAGCCACCGTACCGAAGTGAGAGTATAAGAAGTGATACAAGTAAATATATAAATGGAGAATGGGGAACTCCGAAGGAGAGTGGCAGAGGGGAGCACAAAGAAGCCATGCTATCTAAGTGAGAGTATAAGAAGTGGCATATAAGTAAATACATAAATGGAGGATGGGGAAATACGAAGGAGGGTTGGAGAGGGGAGCACAAAGAAGTCACCCTAAGGGAGAGTATAATAAGTGGCATACAAGTGATGTGGTACTAAGCAGGAGAGTTGGAGCATAACGAAGTCACTCTACCTAAGTGAGAATATAAGAAGTGATATAGCAGTGAACATATAAATGGGACCAGACAGGATGGCCGAATGAGTTAGAGCGTCCATCTCCCATGTTGGTAGATCGTGGGGTCCTGGGTTCGAACCCTGGTCGAGTCAAACCGATGACTTAACAAATTATACTTGTTGCTTCCTAGTCTGGCGCTCGGCATTATTAGGATAGGGTAAGGACTGGTTGGCATAGTGTCAGGATAATGTGACTGAGTGGGATATCAGATCATGGTGCTGGTGGCCTGGTCTTTCAGTGGGGCAGCACTATAAAGTCAGCATGAGTGCGCACTGTCACAAGTCAATGTCTGTCCTGATATGACCTAAGATGTTGCCAGGACGTAAAACAACAACAAACGAACAAAACATATAAATGGACTGAAGATGTTTCTCTAATGGAAAACCCCAGTAAACAAACAATTTCCTAATCCGAGTCATTGCCTTGAATATGGACTTTGCATAGTAACACATAGTAAATCCACCAACAATCAATCAACAATTGCAGAATTACTGGAGAAATATTATAAATAAATATATATATATATATAGTTCAACTCATTAGGTGCTAGGTTTTCATATGGAGTTATTATTCCAGAATAAAAATTAAAACGTAAGCGACTTGAAACTGTTCTAGTCAGAAACAGTTCCAAGCGGATGTGCCAGGTGGCGCCACCGCATAAGTGATGACGTGAATTTCAAATGCTTACCATTCAACAACCGCCACTCACTCCATTCATTCCACTGCAAACCAAAGATTCTACTATGAAACAGGATCGCACTGCATAGAATCGTCGTGTGAACCCCTAAACTGTGTGTTGTAGCAACCACACATCGGGTAAAGCTGTCTCCTCTCTAGTTCGTGCGATGTAGTGACAGTATTTGACACCAGGTGGCGCCACACGTTAGCTAACACAGGCGGAGCGGCCACAAACAAAATATGGTCGTCTAAAAAATGTACAAATAAAATCAATGGAATTGATTTGCCCCACTTTAAAGCTGTATAGGCCGATCAGAAGTCCTTTTTTGGGGGGGTTTTACATCCTGGTAATATCTAAGGTAATATCAGGCTTAGTACCAACTTGTGACAGTGCGCACTCATAGGGACTTCATAGTGCTGCCCCAGTGGAACTTGGAAGAAAGACGGCTCTGCAAAGCACCTGACCCGATATTTCTACTCGGTCAGGTGATGCTGATACTGAACAAGCCAGTCCTTGCCATAAGATAGCAATGTCAAGTGTCATGGTGCTAGCGACAAGGATAGATGTTGTAATGTCATTGGTTTGACGCATCCTGGATTCGATCCTACGATGTTCCGCACGGGAAGCCAGACAACATTTTCTACAATTGTTGCCATCATCTCTCATCATATAGCCTGATGAAAGCATTCAATTTTCGAAAGCAAAACACTCATCTAGATTTGATTATATATATCCAACTTAGATACTGGTGCACTTATTAAACATTTATTGCTGCATAGAAAGGGATACCGCATCAATTTAATAAAATCTGGAACTGTTGATTCATATAGGGTCTGACTTTTGACGTGGCTGGGAACATTAATTTGGTATGTTTTCACTTCAAATCTGTCCAAAGGTAGCCAGGTAAAATACAAATAAAGGTTACGTCCAATACCCGGGATCACGGTTCCGACTCCGCATGTGCTGAAAACAGCGTTGGCAGCAAAGCAAATGCGAATGGCCATTGAGTTTGTCGATACGCATGGGAAAAAAAGTTTGATTTTATTCAAAATGAATAGAATTACCTAACAATTTAGCATGAGCATATATGCACACATGCAATATAATGATCTGATTAATATAGCTAAGACACAACTAGCCATAGATAAACATTTTGAGTTAAGAAACATACAATTCCACGTTGTAGTTCGTTTCCATGCTGGAAACAATCAGTGATATCCACCATTATTAATTCTTGTTCTAAATATTAAAATGCCAGATGTGTCAACATACACTTGTTTTAGATAAATATATAACCAATATCTGATTAACCCTACTCATTTTCTAGTTCTACATATGTCATTCACCATAGGATATAAATAAAAATATTAATAAAATAAGTACAACTGACTTTGGCTATGGCTCTAACACTAGTCTGAGTGCCCAGATTTGTCTAAATCTAAACGCACATGGCATAAGATGTGCTGATTATATTGATGTAAATGCAATGCTGGATACAAGATTAATATCTTAATTTATTTTATATATATGTTTTTAGTTGGTATTCTATGTTTCAAACAAGAGCTGAAATGAGCTGAAACTAACCCATTTCATAGCTGCATCCAGAGTATTAGATAAAAGATTCACCCCATACTTACAGTAGAGGGGTGAACGACAACGTAGTCTAAATATGGGCGAAAATAGCTTTAGTATGGAACGGGAAGTAGTATGCCCGGCACCAGTGTCAAATGGTTGGTTATATCAACACAGAGTTGGTGAAATGGGAGAGAATGCAAAAAGACAAGATGGCGGCCAGAGAACGCTATCGATTTCACTTTTAAATTGCATTAAAGTGTATGTTTTATTATATTTTCCAACTCAAAAGTAGCGGATAAATATGAAGACGTACATAAAGAATATATTGTGCTTCTTAAATTAAGAATTTACCAGCTCAGTTAATTAACCCAGCATGTCGAAATTCTTCGCCAGCTTTTCTAATGGGTTGGTTTTCACCCCTGTACTGGAAGTATGGGGGTGAATCTTTTATCTACCAGTGTATTAGCATGTGCCATGTGCTTCTCGCGGGTTTGTTTTGCTTTGACGCATCCCACAATGCACCACGGCGCTGGAACAGTGATGTAGTCTATTGAAGTGAGGTAGACTATAATAATCAAGCTAATATATTTATTGTTGCACAAACAAAATGACACTCAAAATTATCAGACTTTGCGACTTTAAATCAATGCAAATCACAACTTCGGGACGTGAAGCAGTCTGAATGGGCCATCTACTTTCTTAATGAGCTTGCTTTAAAGGTACTTAAAGTGGCATAGTCCTATGGTTTTAAGTTTCTGTCATTTTTCTGAGATAAATGTACTATATTGATCGTTGTAATCTACCATACCTTAGTCTGAAGTAACTTTTATTTTAAATGGCTAACTTCTGGGATATTTGAAGTGCAAACATGTAAGATTAGTTTTGGAAAGCATGCCAAAACTCTGACTAAATAGGCTTCAGGGCCTATATGTATGAGCCCGGGTTAGCGGTTGTAACCCTGCGGCGTGCGGATTTCCCGGGTTAGCGGCGAAAACTGCGTATGTATGTGTCGGGGTTAAACTAACTCGGCGAGCGTAAAGTCGCCTGCACTAACCCCAAGCGAAATCTATTCAATGCGACCATATTTAACAGAATTAGATACGCAATAAGTGACATTTTATCAATTTAACCCTAAATTCGAACCGTTATTAAGGCTTCCGCCGCATTGGCGGCGATACTAATAGTGTCGAATCGACGAATGTAAAGTAAACAAATAGCCGCCGCAGCAACGTCGATATCCATACTGTCCAACATCAACTAAACATGGCCGCTGCCATCGCCGCCGAATCGGCGGGAATATATTAGGCCCAAATCTATTCAATGCGATCATATTTAAAAGAATTAGATACGCAATAAGTGAAATTTTATCAATTTAACCCTAAATTCGAACCGTTATTAAGGCTGCCGCCGCATTGGCAGAGATATTACTAGTGTCGAATCGACGAATGTAAATACGCACACAGGGGTTCCCCAAATCTATAAATAACTGAAACATTAGCTAACCCGAGCGCGCTTTGGTCACATACATCCCCCGTGACACATTTGGAACTCTGGGGTTAGCTAACTCGCACCCGCCTTTAACCCCGGTCCGGTTAAAAATTGGCTCATACATATAGGCCCTGTAGTAACAGGTTCTATTGAATTGGCTTGGTATTCCCTTTTACAAAGGCTTAATAAGTGAACCAGTATCTATATTAGGTATGTAGAATCGATGCGACATATGCGTTCAATCATGAGGCTAACCTGGAAGGACAAAGTGACAAATAAGGAAATACTCGAACGGATGGGGCTGCCCTCTATGGAAGATCTTCTGATCAAAAAGAATCTCTGGTGGACTGGACACCTCATGAGGATGTCATCAGACAGGCTACCAAAGCAGATCCTCTACTCTCAACTGTCTTCTGGTTACAGAAAGAGAGGGCGCCCTCGTCTCCGGTTCAAGGATACCATCAAGAGAAACCTGAAGCTGAGAGACATTAAGACCGACTCATGGACATCACTCTCACAGCAGAGAGCTAAATGGAGAGTGCCAGTCAAGCAATGAAAGCAGTCTTTGTCGCATCACAACCGACAGCATGATGATGATGATGATGAGAATCAATTCTAGATAATTGTTTTGTTTTTGAAAATTTGATGCTTGATCGGACTATGCAGCTTTAAGTCAACTCCTTTCGGATAATCAAAGCGAGGTTGGGATTGAAAATAAACAATACTCCAAGTAAAAAACAATGATCTATTTAATCAAAATCCAGCTTGTGCTTGCTGAATGATCCAGGACACTGTACAATAGTCAAGTGGCAGCTGTTTACATGACCCCTGTCAACAGGTCACCGGAAGGAATGCAGTTCCAACACTACGGCGGACTTGTTTGTTTGTTAGCTTATTGGGGTTTCACGTTTGTGCATGGGTACTGATAGATAAAAGATTCACCCGGTACCTGTAGTACACGGGTGAAGATCAGCCTTATATAAAAACGGTCGAAAAATCGGGCTAATGAACTGAGTCTTTATGAGAGCCTAATTTCTCAATCTAAGAAGCAACATTTATTCTTTGTATATATCTTCATGTTTACCCGCTAGTTTTGAGTTGGAAAATATAATAAAACATATACTTCAATGCAATTTAAAAGTGAAATCGACGGCGTTCTCTGGCCGCCATCTTGTCTTTTTGCATTCTCGCCCATTTCACCAACTCTGGGCCTATATGAGTAGCCATTTGATACTGGAGCCACAGTTTCTAGTTCATGTTCCATACTAAACCTATTTTCGCCCGTATTTACACTACGTTGTCCTTCACCCGTGTACTACAAGTACCAGGTGAATCTTTTTTCTAGAGTACCGATAGATAAAAGATGGGCTCGGAAGTGGGAGGTGTGTTGGGGTGCGGGGATGGAAGGTGAGGTATGGAGTGGAGTGGTTGAGGAAATGGGGATGTGTGTTTGGAAGAGGGACGAGTGGTGTGTTTGGGGAGATGGGTGGTGGGTGGTGCGTGGTGGGAGATGGGTGGTGTGTGGTGATGTGAGAGAAGGGGAGGTGGGGCAGTGGGTGGTGGGTGGAAGGAATCGGGTGGTGTGGAGGTTGGTGGTGGAGGAAGGTGTGGTTATACTACAGGGGTGAAAACCACCCCTATATAAAAGCTAATGAAAAATGGGGAAATGAAATGAGACCATAATTCCACAATCAAAAAGCTGGTGTGTGGTCTACATGAATGAATAGGCCTACCCACACAGTACCGTCCTCAAATTGAAGGTGGGTTGTTGGAGTTTTACATCCTGACAACATCTCAGGTAAATATCAGGAAGAAATTGAAGGTTAGCGTTAGGGGTTCGAGTTAGGGTTGAAGTGCAGATAGACTGCACGTGGAAGTGTAAATAGTCAGGTATACCCCATGTAAAGTGGCACCAACTTTGCATTATGGTAGTGCAGAAGTTCCCACTGAGGAGAGAGGAAGGAGAGAAGGGGGGAGAGGGATGGAAGAGGGGCGGGAAAGGGACGAGAGGAAGACGATTGGTTGGTCGTTGGAGTTTTATGTCCTGGCAACATCTATTGGCATATCAGGACAGGTATCGATTTGTGACAGTGAGCACTCATGGTGACTTTATAATGCTGGCCCCCTGGGAAATCAGGCCACCAGCACCATTACCCAATATCCCACTCAGTCACATTATCCTGAGACTGAGCTAACCAGTCCTTGCCCTATCCTATTAATGCTGAGCGCCAGGTTAGGAAGTGACAAGTATAAATTATAAAGTCCTTGATT
Source organism: Branchipolynoe longqiensis (assembly GCA_030323885.1). Lineage (NCBI taxonomy): Eukaryota > Metazoa > Annelida > Polychaeta > Phyllodocida > Polynoidae > Branchipolynoe > Branchipolynoe longqiensis. The sequence continues at coordinate 26,773,936 of CM059190.1, read as the reverse complement.
TCACTCAACCAGGAGCCAAACTCCCGACCTTCCGCATGCGAGGTCCGTGCTCTACCGATTAGGACACCATGCCAGGTTAATGGATATGAGGGGCGGGAAAGGTAGGTCCAGCAGCGTGTTCAGGGTACGCCTCGGAGACATCTTGGAGACGCCTTTTGGCTTATTTGCGTTCAGGGAGCGTCTCGGAGATGCCTCCCATTTCAGACAGGAGACTTAGCCGTGTTCACACATGTGCGTTAAGTCGCCTCAACTAGTTCGCCTTGTCTAGTTTGGCTCACATTCGCCATGTGGACGCTACGCTGAAGCGGATTAGGGCTAGTTCGCCTCATCTAGTTTGCTTCAAGTAAACCACGTCGCGAGGTAGCTTATATGAACCGAACTAGCTTAAGTCGGCCCAACTTCCTAATGTGAACGGTATCGGTTTACTTGAAGTGGCTTAAGCACGTCACACGCATGCGCAGTCAAGACCTGAGTTTGTTGATTTTCCGGTCGATAAAAAGCGCATATTATATAATTTGGTCTATGAACCTGCTAGAGGTGCACAGATATTTTTGTCATCATTTATTTTAAGGTTTTCACTGCCCAGCAGAAGTTTTGACCGTTCCAAACCAATACGATTCAGTCCATACATATCTAGGTCGAACCCACACTCTCTCGTGGCAACGTCGACTAACCAAACTGGCGCTGGTTAGTATGGACTTGCTCATGCGCAGATATCGATTTCCGCCTTAAACCACTCCGTGTGTGGACACAACACTAGTTCGCCTCATCTAGTTTGCCTTATCTAGTTCGGCCTAAAGTTGTGCGTGTGAACACGGCTAAAAAGCGCCTCGAAAATATCTGCCATATGCAGTGGTTTCAGCCAATCAGAGCTATCCTTTTCACTTGCAAATGGCTGCCTCCTATGGAGGTGGCCATTTTTTAGACAACGGACTGCTTTTGCCGTTCAGACTAGCGTGACGTTGGGAATTTCTCCGAGGCGCCTCGGAGGCATACCTTGAACGTGGCCCTGGTGAACGTGAGAGTGAGGCGCGGGGAGAGGACTAGACTGTGCCACTTTTCACCGGCTGTTAGTGTTAGTCAGAGACCCGAAAGCCTGCGAGGTAGATCGGGGAAGCGCAATCTGTGTCACCGCGTCCACCAGTGTCCACCTCACGGGGGGCATGCGCTACCGGACCTGTCGGCAGTCACTGGCCGGCAGCGGGCGGGTAGAACTGCGCCGGTCATACCAGGATACTGGGATCTGGGGGGCGCGGGGGAGTAACTGTGGAGGAAAGGGAATTTGTGCACCTACCTTTGGCGAAATCTCGGCGGTGGACGCTAGGAGATGTGTGTAGAGGAGTGTAGAGAAGGCACTTCGTGAGTTCTCAGTCGATGTCTGGTGGCTGGAGGTGTGTGTAAGTGTGTGTGTGTACGTGTGTGTGTGTGTGGTGTGTGTGTGGGGGGGGGGGGGGGGGGGGGGGGGGGGGGCGAGGTGCCGGCTGGCGTTCGGTATGTGTGGGAGAAGTGGGTGAGGATAGGGGATATGGGGAGGGGGGAATTCTTGTTGGTGTTGGACGTGGTGGTATGGTGGGGGGGGGGGGGGGGGAGGGCAAGGAAGTGTGGAGGTGTGTTTCGGGAGGAGGGAATAGTCGTGGGCGGTGAGCTTTAGGTGAGGTGTGGAGTGGGCTGGGAAGTGGGAGGTGTGTTGGGGTGGGGGGGGGGGATTGGAGGGGAGGTGCGGAGCGGATTGGTTGAGGAAATGGGGATGTGTGTTTGGACGAGGGATGCGTGTTGTGTTTGGGGAGATGGGTGGTGAGTGGTGCGTGGTGGGAGATGGGTGGTGGGTGGTGATGTGAGAGAAGGGGAGGTGGGGCAGTGGGTGGTGGGTAGAAGGAATCGGGTGGTGTGGAGGTTGGTGGTGGGGGAAGGTGTGGTTATACTATTATAGATAGGTTGTTGGGTGGGTGAGGATGTGTGGGTGGTGAGGGTGAAGGCCCTGTCACACTACGACGTTTGGTCCAGTGTGCCGCCAACGCTCAAAATAATATCAACGCGTCGAGAAACGTCAAACTTTTCGGCGTTTCGGGGGGTAGTTGGACGGGCCGCAGCGTGTTGGTAGCCTGATAATAGCGTGTTATTAGCGCGCCGTCAACGGGTATCGGTGGGGTTCGACGTGCGGCGGAACAAAGTGTCAATGTCCCGCCAGCGGGTTCCCAGCATGCCATCAGCGTGTTATCGGCGCGTTGTCGGCGCGCCGACGGTGTTAGGCGCGCGGCAGATATGCCAGCAACACATCAAGATGCGCCAGCAACACATCAAGAAGCGCCAGCAACACGTCAAGACGCGCCAGCAACATGTCAAGACGCGCCAGCAACATGTCCAACGCTGTTTGGTGAAAAATCCCCATTGTTGATGGACGTTGCTCAATGGGGTTCGAGCGGGCCGGCAACGCGCTGGTAATGTGGGTCCATGTCCTGCCAACGCACCGGTAACGCACGATTCAACACGTTGGCGCGTGTCGGCGCGCGTCAAAAGTTTTGTGCAAGCACAAAACCTCGACGCGGCCTGACGCGTGCCAACGTGTCAGTCTAAACGTTGCTCGCACTCAACGTGTACCGACGTGTACCGACGCGCCGTTAACTCGCCCGTAATGCACGCGTAACGCTTCCCGACGCGTGCCGACATTTCGCAAAAAAAAGCAACACGTCGGCACGCGTTGGTGAGAAACGTTGTAATGTGACAGGGCCTTGAGTGAGAGAGAGGAGTGCGTGCTACATGAGGGCAGTAGGTGGTGGGAGAACAGAATGGGTGGTGAGACAGGGTAGTGGGTGGTGGGGAGGGGAGGACGGGATGTCATTGTCGCTGGTGGGTGGGGGGGGAGGTGAGGGGGCGATGTCCCTGAGGCTCATTGGGAAAGATGGGGGTGGGCATTAGGATGGGTGGGGGGGGGGGGGGGGCTCAGTGACCTCATAGCTGCCATCTCACTCTCCCGCCTCAGCTATGGTGCTTATTCATGCTGTCAGTTACTGGCGTGACACTGCTTGGAGAGTGACACCTGTCGCTCTCCCTGCGGGGACCAGACTACCGTGAGTCTGGTGGGTCTGTGTATCGATGGGGCGAGGGGAAAGGTGGGGGAAGGGGAAGGTAGGGAATGGGGAGATCGGGGTGGTGGGAAGGGTAGGGGGAGGGGAGGGGAGGCAACGTAGAGAGTGGGGAAAGGAGGGGGAGGGGCAGGTGGGGAGGGGGAGTGGGGCGGGGAGAGTTGGCTTTGGTTGTTGGTTGGGGTTTTATTAATATCAAAGGTCATATCATAACGGGGGAGGGGGGGGGGGAGAGTTGGAGTCCACCACTTGTTAATAATACAAGTACTTGTAGTGTATTCGCGATTTGCGAGATCATGCCACCTTGGTGAGTTTCAGCGGCATGTTCTTTGCATCGTTCTCTGCAAGCAGTTTGCAGTGTAGCCAACCTGGGGCGCGTTCAGGGTACACCTGGGAAACAACTTGGAGACGTCTCCGTGATGGTTTTTGGCCTATTTGCGTTCAGGGTACGCCTCGGTGACGTCTCTGATATGTCTCACTTTTCAGATAGGAGGCAAAAAGCGTCTCCAAAATGGCCGCCGTATTCAGTGATTTCAGCCAATCAGTGCACTTTTTTTCCATTGCAAATGCGCAACCCCGATGGGGGGGGGCCATTTTCGAGGCAACTGACTGCTTTTGCCGTTCAGACTGTAATATATGCGTAAAAGACATCCAGGCATGAACAGAGACCAAAGGAATATGTAAATGAGATGATGTTAGAGGCACAGGGTGCTGGCAGTTCAGGTCCCTGGAGGGGGTATAAAGCATTCAGTATCCAGAAGTCAAAGTGTTCAGACATCCTACTTTCACATAGTGTCAGATAAGGACAATGTGGCCTGCAGACACACTGCCGGGCCTCAGGCCCCCAGGTCAGCTCATCCTCTGCAACAACACACGATGTGGAAAACATGGACCAGAGCATACAATATATATGCCACGGCTTCAGGAGTCGTTACGAAAACAGAACGAGGGCAATGCTGTATCTTCCTTCACATCGTGGGTGAAGAATCCCAGAAAGTTTTCACTAACATGGCCATCATGCTTGCCGAGCAGGACTAGATCGGACTGTAAACGGAGGCATTGCAAGCATACTGCACCGGTAAATCAAAGTTAATAATAACATGTTACGGTTTCAACTCACATAATCTCACAAAATATGTCAGGGACAGATTGAAAGATTGTGAATATGGACCGATTAAAGAATCGCTTTTGCGCGATCGTTTGGTTGCTGGTGTCAAGAACATGACGTTGAGAAAGAAGATCCTTCAAACAGCCGATCTCACACTCGAAAAGTGCACTAATGTGTGAACTCAGTGTATTTAGTGCTGACCAGTTGGAAGAACAAAAATTGGATGTGGAGGTCAAAGAAATCGATTTTCTGAACAGATATGCAACTGTGCATACCGGTGCAGCAGTGGTTCACCCGGCTGGGCCGCCATCTTGAAAATCGCCATCTTGGAAGGCCGGAAACACCACCGGTGGAAGCAAATTCAAGATTCAATGTTAAAACTCTGATCACAAACACCGAAGTGGATTTTGTCTGGCAACGGGCAAGATTTGTGTTGCCTGCAAGAAGGTCGGACACTTTGGGAAGGTTTGCCGGAGCAAACTTGGCAGGGTCGATGAGTTGACCTTGGAAGAACCTGACCCTCACAACATCAAACAAGACCCAGATCCGGCGGAAGTCAATATGTTGATGACGGATCTGTTTGTCTGTGTTATCGAGCGCAACACCAAACAAGACACCAAGCTCCGGTGTGTGACCGTCCAAGTGAATGGTCATTCAGTCAAGTTCAAGCTCGACACAAGCTCGGCGGCGAACATTCTTCTGATGAATGTCTTCAACAGGATCGCATCGGTGCGACTGACGAACACCAGGTGTTCGCTTGTGACATTCTCAGGGCATCGGATCACTCCCGATGGTGAGGAATCGGTCGAGATCGGCGGCAGAGACTTTGTATTCTAAGTGTTGCGGAACTGCCAACCTATTTTGGGTAAACATGCTTGTGTTCTGTTGAATCTGTTGGCATGGGTTAATGAGGTGAACTCTAGCATGCCAACAAACATGTCCACTCTGAACAATGTCCGCAGGCCGCGAGCCGGCGATCTTGTAAGCAAATATAAAGATGTTTTTCAAGGTTTAGGCCCGATAAAATCGAATGCTGTCATTCATATTGACAAATCTGTACAGCCTGTTGTCGACCCACCGAGGAGGATCTGTATGCAATACAAAATAAGGTGCATGACAAACTAAAATGAATAGTAAAAATGGGTGTTATTGTCAAACAAAATGAGCCAACTGAATAGGTAAATTCCATAACCATTTTTAAAAAACCTAACAAAATAAGAATCTGCCTGGATCCAACAAACTTGAACAAAGCCATCAAAAGAGGACCATTCCCAACTAAAATTATTGATGAAATTATCGCCAAAACGGCGAACGCACAATATTTCTCAGTTTTAGATGCCATGATAGGGTATTGGCAAATTGAACTAGACTACGAAAGTTAACTGTTGGGCACGTTTAATACTCCATATGGCCGGTACAGGTACACCCGTCTACCATTTGGCATCAAAACAGTCAGTGACATTTTCATTCAGGAAATACACCATGTCATGGGCAATATACCCGGGATAGGAATAGTGACAGATGACATTCTGGTATATGGGGCAACCATTGAGGAACACAACGACAGACTCAAAGCAGTGCTTGACCGAGCCAGGTCGGTAAATCTAAAATTAAATGTGTCAAAATATTTTATATGCAAAACAACAGTGAAATATGTAGGTCATCAACTTACCCAACAAGGTGTCAAACCAGATCCAGACAGAATACAGGCGATTGTAGACATGCCAGACCTGCGTGAGAAGCAAGGCATGCAGAGGTTCCTGGGCATGGTTGGCTATGTTCATAAGTTTATACCAAACATGTCCGAGATCGCAAAACCACTACGCACGCTCCTTGGTAGGGATGTCCCATGGCACTGACAAAACAAACAGCAAGTTGCATATGACAAACTCAAAGAAAAATTTAGAACTGCCCCTGTATTGTCATATTATGATGTAGACAAGCCAATTGTCATTCAAGTAGACGCTTGTCAGTCAGGTCTGGGTGCTGTTATCATGCAGGATAACAAGCCAATCACACTCGCATCTCATGCACTAGATTCAGCGCAGTGTGGCTATGCCACTATCAAAAAAGAAATGCTCACAATATGTTTTGGCTACCAGAGGTTTCATCACTATATCTTTGACAAAGAAGTTCAAATTCAAACCGATAGCACAAACCGTTAGTGGCCATCATGCAGAAGCCGATACATAAGCTGTCAGCATGTATGCAAAGAATGCGAATGCGAGTGCAAAATTACAACATACAGCTATACAATGTTAAGGGGTCCTTGAATTTCTTTGCACACACGCTGTCCAGAGCACACAGTATTGAATTAGGTCACACTGACCTATTTGACAACGCACTCAGCATCGCTGCAGTGGACATGGAATCATCGAGTCTGTTAAGTAAAATCATCAAAGAGTATGAACATGATATATCCATGTCCATGTTAATAACACATATCGAAAACGGGTGGGACACTACACATGCACAATCACCGCCATGTCTACAACAGTACATTCCATACAAAGACAAACTCACAGTAGAAAACAACTTTGGTAATGACGGGCAATCGTGTCATAGTACCTCAAAAGCTCGATGGTGAAATGATTGAAGCATTGCACAAGACGGACTTAGGTATCACTAAGTCCAAGCAGCTAGCACATGACTGCATGTTCTGGCCCAACATCAATAAACAAATTGAGGAAAAAGTCAGTCATTGTGACACATGCCAAAATAATCGGGAAAGTTTACATAGCAAACTGCTTATAAGTCACCCAATAATATGTCAACCTTACGCAAAGATAGGTGCAGATCTATTCGAAATAAATCATTATAACTACATAATAACAGTAGATTATTACACTAAATACCCGGAAGTCACTTTGTTGAAGGATATGTCATCCGCCAAGGTTATCGAAGCTATGAAGGATAACTTTGCAAAGCATGGTTTCCCAAGCCAGGTCATTTCGGACAATGGTCCGCAGTTTAAGAGCCATGAATACAAAGAATTTGCACAACATTATGGGTTCATAGCCACATACTTGAGTCCCCAGTATCCCCACAGTAACGGTCAAATTGAAAGATTTGTCCAAACAATTAAAAACATGCTGAAAAAATGTGTAGACACGAAAACAGATTTTCAGCTGGCATTGCTCAACTATAGGAATACTCCCTTGCCTGTGCTTAATGCATCTCCAGCTCAGTTGCTCAGGAGCAGGAGGCTAAGAGGAAGACTGCCTATGTCAGAAGACAGCTTGATACCCAAAACACACAATCCAAAGAAATCACAAATGACAAAGTTTGAACTGAGTCAAAAAAGTTTTCATGACAAAAAGTGTGGCAAAGGACACAAGCCATTGAGAACTGGTGATAATATCAAATACAAAAACCATGCATAAATGATTCACCCGGTACTTGTAGTACACGGGTGAAGGACAACGTACTGTAAACACGGGCGAAAATAGGTTTAGTATGGAACATGAACTAGAAACTGTGGCTCCAGTATCAAATGGCTACTCATATAGGCACAGAGTTGGTGAAATGGGCGAGAATGCAAAAAGACAAGATGGCAGCCAGAGAACGCCGTCGATTTCACTTTTAAATTGCATTAAAGTATATGTTTTATTATATTTTCCAACTCAAAAGTAGCGGGTAAACATGAAGACATATACAAAGAATAAATGTTGCTTCTTAGATTGAGAAATTAGGCTCTCATAAAGACTCATTTCATTAGACCAATTTTTCGACCGTTTTTATATAAGGCTGATCTTCACCCAGGTACTACAAGTACTGGGTGAATCTTTTATCTAGGGGGCGTCCTACCACCAGAAATGTCCTTTAATTTCCTTTCTATTTGACGGGATTTTCAAAGGTTCATATGCTGATATTTTAGCATACGTATAACATATTTACTTGTATTTAATCAAAAGTACAGAAATGTGTACAGCAGTACAAAAATGTGTGCGATTTTTTTCAAAAGTACAGAAATTCTTGGGATGTTGGGGTCGATCCATGACTCGTGAGGTGACTGATCTGAACCTTCTATTTATGTGACTTGCCGGGGAATTTCGTGAGAGTTGGCTACACTGAGTTTGACTCGGCTGGGAGGCGAACTCCCGACCTTTCGCATGCAAGGCCCGTGAAATATAATGACGAATATAATGACGGAAATAATGACGGAAATAATGACGAATATAATGACGAATATAATGACGAATATAATTACGTATATAATTACGAATATAATTACGAATATAATTACGAATATAATGACCTCGGGGCTCACTGACACTGCCACCTCTGCATGCACGATCTCTGAACTAACCCCCATACCCCAGGGGCCGTATGCACGACGAGTAAGTTATCGCCCCCGGGGGTAAGGACCGAGTTTGGGGTAGCTATTGCCTTGGATAGGAAATGGGTCACGGGGTATGCATGACGCCAAATCGGTGAGGAGGTAGGTACCCTAGCAGTTATTTATAGATTTGGGAAATCCCTCTGCGTTTGTAGCCATATATTAGGCTCAAATATATTAAATGCCATCATATTTAACAGAATTACATACCCAATAAGTGAAATTTTATCAATTTAACCCTAAATTCGAAGCATTATTAAGGCTACTGCCACATTGGCTGCGATATTAATAGTTATATTTTCGAATCGACGAACGTACAGTAAACAAACCGCCGCCGCCGCCACCGGCCCTGTCACACTACAACGTTTCTCACCGGCGACCCGTTAGCATTGAAAATAAAATTAAAGCGTTGAGTCTGTGTCTCTGTCTGTCTGTGTCTCTGTGTCTGTGTCTCTGTCTGTGTCTGTCTCTGTGTCTGTCTGTCTCTGTATGTGTCTCTGTAGGTGTCTGTGTCTGTGTCTGTGTCTCTGTCTCTGTCTCTGTGTGTGTCTGTGTCTGTGTCTGTGTTTGTGTCTCTGTCTCTGTGTATGTCTCTGTATGTGTCTCTGTATGTGTTTCTGTATGTGTCTCTGTGTCTGTCTCTATCTGTGTCTCTGTGTCTCTGTCTGTGTCTGTCTCTGTATGTGTCTCTGTCTCTGTCTCTGTCTCTGTCTCCGTGTCTGTGTCTCTGTCTCTGTGTCTGTCTCTGTATGTGTCTCTGTATGTGTTTCTGTCTGTGTCTCTGTCTGTGTCTCTGTGTCTGTCTCTGTCTGTGTCTCTGTCTGTCTCTGTATGTGTCTTTGTCTGTGTCTCTGTCTGTGTCTCCATGTCTGTGTCTCGTCTGTGTCTCTGTGTCTGTCTCTGTATGTGTCTCTGTCTGTGTATCTGTGTCTCTGTCTCTGTCTCTGTCTGTGTCTCCGTGTCTGTGTCTCTGTTTGTGTCTGTGTCTGTGTCTCTCTCTCTGTCTGTGTCTGTGTCTGTGTCTGTGTCTCTGTGTCTGTCTCTGTATGTGTCTCTGTATGTGTTTCTGTCTGTGTCTCTGTCTGTGTCTCTGTGTCTGTCTCTGTATGTGTCTCTGTCTGTGTCTCTGTCCGTGTCTCTGTCCATGTCTCCATCTGTCTGTGTCTCCATCTGTCTGTGTATGTGCCTCTGTCTCTCTCTCTCTGAGACACAGAGACACACACACACACAGACAGAGACACATACATAGACAGACACAGAGACACAGACACACAGACAGAGACACATACAGAGACACATACAGAGACAGAGACACGGAGACACAGACAGAGACACAGACAGAGACACACACAGAGACAGACACAGAGACATAGAGAGAGACACAGACACAGACACAGACACAGACACAGACACACACAGAGACACAGACACAGACACAGACACAGACACAGACACAGAGAGAGACCCATACAGAGACAGACACAGAGACAGGCACAGAGACACAGAGAGAGACACAGGCACAGAGACACACAGAGACACATACACAGACAGAGACACAGACAGAGACACAGAGATACAGACAGAGACACAGACAGAGACACAGAGAGAGACCCATACAGAGACAGACACAGAGACACAGAGAGAGACACCGACACAGAGACACACAGAGACACATACACAGACAGAGACAGAGACACAGACAGAGACACAGACAGAGACACAGACAGAGACACAGAGAGAGACCCATACAGAGACAGACACAGAGACAGACACAGAGACACAGAGAGAGACACAGACACAGAGACACACAGAGACACAGACACAGACAGAGACACAGACAGAGACACAGAGACACAGACAGAGACACAGACAGAGAGCATTCAATAGATTTGGCCCGAGTCGGTCCCTACCCCCGCCTTATACCTGCTACTGGGTAGGGGTAGCTTACCCGACTTTTACCCCCCCCGGGGTAGCCATGTGTGTGTCTCTGAGTCTGTGTGTGTGTCTCTGTGTCTGTGTGTATGTCTGTGTGTGTGTCTGTGTGTGTGTCTCTGTGTGTGTGTCTATGTGTTGTGTCCCTGTTTCTCTGTGTGTGTCTGTGTGTGTGTCTCTGTGTGTGTATCTGTGTGTGTGTCTATGTGTGTGTGTCTGTCTCTGTGTGTGTGTCTCTGTGTGTGTGTCTCTGTGTGTGTGTCTCTGTGTTGTGTCTCTGTGTCTGTGTGTGTGTGTCTGTGTGTATGTATGTGTGTGTCTCTGTGTGTGTCTGTGTATGTCTGTGTGTGTGTCTGTGTGTTGTGTCTCTGTGTCTCTGTGTGTGTCTGTGTGTGTGTCTGTGTGTGTGTCTCTGTGTGTGTATGTGTGTGTCTGTGTGTGTGTCTGTGTGTGTGTGTCTCTGTGTGTGTATATGTGTCTATGTGTGTGTGTCTCTGTCTGTGTCTCTGTGTGTGTCTGTGTGTGTGTCTGTGTGTGTGTGTCTCTGTGTTGTGTCTCTGTGTCTGTGTGTGTGTCTCTGTGTGTGTAGCTGTGTCTCTGTGTGTCTCTGTGTGTGTATGTGTGTCTGTCTGTGTGTGTGTGTCTGTGTGTGTGTCTCTGTATTGTGTCTCTGTGTCTCTGTGTGTGTCTGTGTCTTTGTGTCTCTGTTGCTGTGTGTGTCTGTGTGTGTATATCTGTGTCTCTGTGTGTGTCTCTGTGTTTCTGTGTGTGTGTGTATGTGTGTGTCTGTCTCTGTGTCTGTGTGTTTGTCTGCGTGTGTGTCTCTGTGTGTGTATGTGTGTGTGTCTCTGTGTGTCTCTGTGTGTCTCTGTGTGTGTATCTGTGTCTGTGTGTGTGTGTCTGTGTGTGTGTCTGTGTGTGTGTCTCTGTGTTGTGTCTCTGTGTCTCTGTGTGTGTCTGTCTGTGTATCTGTGTCTGTGTGTGTCTCTGTGTGTGTCTCTGTGTGTATATGTGTCTGTGTGTGTCTCTTTGTCAGAGACACAGAGACACAGACACACACATAGAGACACACAGAGACACAGAGTCACACACACAGAGACACACACAGATACACACACAGAGACACGGAGACACAGACACACACATAGAGACACACACAGAGACACAGAGTCACACACACTTTTTATATACTTGTTATATACTTCACTGCATAACATGTAGGTTCATGCAGCGGAACTGTCATCATCATATGGGGGTGTTCGTAACCTTACGACGGTTACCGGTTGCAGAACTGCAACATTATAGAGAGGCTCCGATAAATCGGCCCAATCTTTGGTTGAAGACTTGTCTTCTGCAGGAAGTGGTCTTAGAGGAAGTGTTATGAAGGCTGGGACATCCTTCACGACGTAGTGACGCCGGGGCGCCGGGCGGCAGCGAATCTCTCCGTGCCGGTATGTAGTAGAGCTGTATGGTGTGTATAGTGTAGTGTAGCACTTGTATCCGGTCAGCAGGGGTTCGAGGAAGGGGGGCAAAGGTGGGAGCAGCGGTCGTTCCAGCAACAAGAACCAGACAGAGAAATCGTAATAGGTCAAGGGCCCCACCCAAGAACACAACAACCCTGGTCAGGGGAAGAAGTGTACCTGGGAGAAATCGAATGGGCAGAATCTAGGAAAGAGAAATGAGGAGAGTTGAGTCAAAGGACCGTGCCTATCTGCCCTATGGTGACCATCCGGCGAGCCATAGGCACGGACAGAGTAAGAGTAGAAAGTGAAAATGCCGGCAGGCACCCCCTCCTGGAACTCTTTTCAGACATATCAAGGAGGTGTCCGGCCGGCAGAGAGGTGATAGAGACAGGTGTGGACGAAGTGCGGTCCGGATAGCAAGTGGCAGCGGACCTGTTAGGAAGCAGTCTTCATATTTGGGACGGTCCTAACATCCCTCTAAGCAAGCTAAACTGAGCCATGTTTGGACCGTCCTATTCTGTGTGACACAGAGTCACACACACTTTTTATATACTTTTTATATACTTCACTGCATAACGCATAACGCATAACGCAATACGCATTACGCGTATATGGAATGCTGGCATTCGCATAACGCATAACGCGTAACGCATAACGCATTACGCATTACGCGTATATGGAATGCAGCCTTTATCCCGGACACATGCATAGCAACTTTTCACTGCTGCCCCGGGAAATCCCCACTACCCCGAGAGGTAGAGCGCTACCCCCGCGTCAGTATGCTGGCCACTGCATACGAAGGGGTGTAATTGGTGTGCGTGTGGGTGGGTGGGTGTCGGGGGCAGTCACACAGGGTTTGCCACTGACCTACATATACACCCATGGTTGACTGGAGGTACCCACCCCTATAGAGGGAGTGCACGTGACGTCATCACTCAGCGGTTAGCCATCTTGGATTACACTTAATACCACCTATGGTGCCCCCTCTCTTATTGCAAAGAACACTACCTCCACCTCTGGCTCTACCTATAGTATGTGGCTGCTGAAGTATGTGGTGCCACCTAGCGGGTACTGCCCAAACCTTTCTAATCCTTTGCCAGAGCATCCAAAGTGTCAACACACTGCGCTTTAGCAACAGTGTGATGCTACATGATTAAAACAATACTTCCCCTCCATCAAAAAACCCTTTTCCACCAACTTTTGAGGCCCAACTACTCAAAGCAGTGACAAATAAACCAACAAATCGGTAAATAAGCACAATGTAAGACCTTCCAAGCCTTTCATATGTAATCCAATATGGCCACCGGAAGTTGTCTCGTGACATCATTACAACCCCTCTATTGTGATGTGGTTGGTTGGTTATAGCAACAAAGTAACTAACACAGGGGACCTGGTCCATCACTATAAAGCACTAATATTTTAATATTGTTTTACAAATTAGTTCCCTATCTAAATATCCTGACACTAATCAGGGATCTTAATATAATTTGTTTCTTTCCTGTGATATGTTCCAATATTAAACCTAGCCTAAACTCACTGTGCCACAGGTATATATTTCATTTTACTTCCTAATCTTATATCAAATTTGACCTTGGTAATTGAACCGGTGTTGCATGCTCAGCTGTGTGCCGTGCTCAGCCGTGTGCATATACTCAAACTCAAGGCATTGTCAATGGTCATGAGTCACTAACCTTATAAATTTAATATAATGTTTTTGGTACAGATGTTTTCTATATGTGTACCAAGTGATTTGTTTCTAGATGGTGTGGTTTTAGAGATATTTCACTTTTCCTGGATTTTCTGTATGAAGATTGATCACCACCATTGACAATGCCTTGAGTTTGAAGGTATGTGCAGTGCAAAACATTAGTTTTAATCAAAATTAATAGAAATCAAGAACCCTAACCTTATAAAGTTAATATAATCTTTTTGGTGAAGATGTTTTCTATATGTGTACCAAGCGATTTGTTAATAGGTGGTGTGGTTTTAGAGATATTTCACTTGTTCTGTATTTTCTGTATGAAGATTACTCACGACCATTGACAATGCCTTGAGTTTGAGTCTATGCACATGGCTGAGCACGGTACACAGTAGATAAAGGATTCACCCGGTACTCCCAGTACACGGGTGAATGACAACGTAGTCTAAATACGGGCGAAAATAGCTTTAGTATGGAACAGAGAGTAGAATGCCTGCCTCCAGTATCAAATGGATACTTCTATATGCACAGAGTTGGTGAAATGGGAGAGAATGCAAAAAGACAAGATGGCGGCCGCAGAACGCCGTCGATTTCACTTTTAAATCTTATTAAACTAGATATTATATTATATTTTTCAACTCAAAGGTAGCGGGCTATCAATCAGACATATGTAAAGAATAATTGTTGCTTCTTAGATTGTGAAATTAGGCTCTCAATTCTTTGACCCGCATTTTCGACAGCTTTTACATAGGGTTGGTTTGCACCCCTACTGCAGCAGTACGGGGTGAATCTTGTATCTAGGCACACGGCTGAGCACGCCACACCGGACATCCAATAACCCCCCTAGCCCAAACGAGGTAAGCTCTCCAACCTGCTGAGTTGTTTACACAGTGGCCACGTGGATGTATGAATGTGTGTGTGCGTGTGTGTATGTGTGTGCGTGTTGGTGCGTGTGTGTGTATGTGTGCGTGTGTGTATGCATATGTGAATGTGTGTATGTGTGTGAATGTGTGTATGTGTGCGCATATGTGTATGTGTGCGTGTGTGTATGTGTATGTGTATGTGTATGTATATTTATATGTGTATGTATATATATGTACATAGTATATGTACATAGTAGGCTAAGTTATCATATACAGGTTAGGAAAAAACTTGAAAATTAAAAAAAAAAAAAATATAGAAACTATTAACACCCAAAACCGCAAAGGTTGGCCCGAGAAAGATCAGGTAAAGACACCTGAGTGCGGGACCAGACCAATCCAGTATCACAGCTATCCAGTGTTGAAAACAAGCACCCTTACGGGAGCTTATATATTATGGGCAGAATAAAAAACTTGTCAAAAAAAATAAAAAAAATAAATGTATATAAAAAGTATGTGTATGTGTATGTGAATGTGTGTATATGTGTGCGTGTGTGTGGGTGTGTATGTGCATGTATGTGTGTATGTGAATGTGTGTATGTGTGTGGAGGGGAGAAGCCCCGACGCGCTGAATGTGTTTACGACAAGCGCCACGCCCCAAATTCAAAAGTGGAGAGGTGTTGGGGAGGGGGGGGGGGGGGGCGGGAGTGGATGCTACACTGGCACTCGTGGCTACCAGGTTCAGTGTATAACATAGTAAATATACATTCCGCAGCTCGTGCCGGGAACCGCCCTACGAAATCTGGTCACCACCACGTGCAGCTAACCGAAGAGCCGTTTTCGGGTCAGTATATATATATATATATATATATATATATATATATATATATATATACATATATATATATATATATACATATATATATATATATGCATCTTTACGCGTTTATATGTGTGCTTATATATAGATAGCCTTGTTTGCTATTTGTATGTTGGGGATGTATGCCCTAGCCATATCTTAGGTCATATTAGATGTGTAATGAAATATATGTGAGTAAAATTGGTATTTAAATATTATATAACGCATGGTGGGTTTCGTAGCACATAGAGGACTAGATAAAAGATTCACCTGGTACTTGTAGTACACGGGTGAAGATCAGCCTTATATAAAAACGGTCGAAAAATCGGGCTAATGAAATGAGTCTTTATGAGAGCCTAATTTCTCAATCTAAGAAGCAACATTTATTCTTTGTATATGTGTTCATGTTTACCCGCTACTTTTGAGTTGGAAAATATAATAAAACATATACTTTAATGCAAATTAAAAGTGAAATCGACGGCGTTCTCTGGCCGCCATCTTGTCTTTTTGCATTCTCGCCCATTTCACCAACTCTGTGCCTATATGAGTAGCCATTTGATACTGGAGCCACAGTTTCTAGTTCATGTTCCATACTAAACCTATTTTCGCCCGTATTTACACTATGTTGTCCTTCACCCGTATTCTACAAGTACCGGGTGAATCTTGTATCTAATACAGGACCATAGCATGCGTGTGTGCTGAAATATGTATATATATAATTATGTAGGTCTATGTATGTTTATGTGGGTTGTACTTCCTAGCAAAATCTAAGGTCATAGCTGGAGTGGTATCAACTTATGACATACAGCTCAGATCCATGCGAACATCATGGTGATGCCCCAGTGGGATACCTCGCCAAGCGCACTAGGACCTGATATTCTACTCAGTCAGGGTATTCTTATATTCATTGAGTTATTATCTTTTTCTTAGAGAAGTGATGTTTATCCCTATCTGTGTGAATTAGAATTGAGGATTGGAAATAAAACTGGTTATGAAGTTTGATATGCTAAGAAAGGGAATGGCCCTACGTTGTGATATTTAAATACCTGCTAATTAATATATGCCTTAGTTTGTTGGTTTATTTGTTGGAGTTTTTCATCGTGGCAACATCTAAGTTCATATCAGGATGGGGTCATATATGTTTTAAGTATAAGCTTAGCTTTGTCAAGTGTTGCAGAAAGACATAATTATGTTGTTCTGGGTCATGACCGAAACAATTATCACTAAGTGTGCTAATTGACAATGAGAGAAGGAATATCAACTATAGAGGCTGAACATTTAGAATCAACAGAGGCATACGAAAACATTGATTATGTATGCAATAATAACAACCAAAATCCGGTGGCTATGGACCAATTGGGATGTGAACAAAAAACTATTTGAAGAGTTCAGGCGCAAAACCACATACCGCATATGTCCCAGTAGACGCGCACTGTGTGAGTGCAGACACATGGGTGCACGTCTATTCAAAGTTAAAGAACTTCATGGATTTGTTTTGTTGTGCCTCTGAAATAAAGTGGGATTGTCTTATTTTATGTGCATTCAGTCTGAATATGATCGTAAATTTGTGTGTGCTTTCATTGGTACATATACGGTAAACGCCAATCCAAAAATGTAATTTAAATAAAAGGTTCTTACCTGAAAATAGTTTTAATTCTCACTAATTCCACTTTTCATATGATGACATGGTTATGGAGCAATGAAAAAAAATTTAGGAATATATCAAATATATACTTTTTGAACATTTGATTCCAATGTTTATTTACATTTTTGGATTGGCGTTTACGTGGTATTGCACCTGAAAACTTAATTTGATGTTTTTGTCATGAATGCATTATTTGATAATTAAAGGCTGGCTTAAGTCGCGAAAGAGCGGCTGATTGAAGTCCTGTTTGGCTTAGTGCTTGGCAGGCCGTGGGTTGGCTCCCCAATCAGTTAGTAGGATGATTGAACAACTAGGTGGCAGCACCATCATAGCTGGTAGTACGTCTGTCGGTTAGTTCTACTCCAAACCACCAGGGTGGCAAGACTTTACAATGCATGGGGCCGCAGACGCTGAGAATTTGTCTCTTTGTTGGAGTTTGACATCTTTGCAGAATCTAAGGTCATAGCATGATGGGTATTGACTTGTGACAGTGCTCATTAATGGTGATTTTATAGTGATCCCCACATTGGGAGAGCAGGCCACCAACACCATGACCAATTTTCCCACTCAGTCACATTATCCTAATAATGAGTTTCCTAACCCTTTCCCTATCATAGAAATACCAAGCGACAGGCTAGGTGCCAAATGTTGTGTCAATTTTGATAAATCACTGGTTTGACTCGGGTGGGATTAGAACTCCTGAATCTCCGTACAGGAAGCCTGTGCTATACCGATTCGGCGACCACGTCCGGTACACCCTAAGAGTACTTACTGCATGACACTAGTCTAAAGGCCCATCACACCTTACCGGATTGGAGAAATGGACAGAAACCGGACACTGTCTGGTGAAATACGACAATGTACGTATCGGGCGACCAAGTCCGGTACACCCTAACAAAGAGTACTTACTGCATGACACTAGTCTAAAGGCCCATCACACCTTACCGGATTGGAGAAACGGACAGAAACCGGACACTGTCCAGTGAAATACAGCAATGTACGGTTTATATATGGTTGGCATCCAGTGTGTCCGTATCTGTCCGGTGGTGTCCAGTGGTGTCCGGTACAAGTTTTGAACATGCACAAAACTTGTACTGGACACCGCCGGACTGACCTGTATGGTTGGTGACCGGTTTAAGTCCATTTAGTCCATTTTGTCCGGTTCATGTCCATTACCCATCCAGTATTTCTCCGGTTTGCTTCCTGAATAGTCCGTTGAACAGTCCGTCGTTTTTTTCAGCGCATCCGTGAACAGTCCGGTACGTGTCCGTTTGGTGTTTGGTCCGCCTGTTTGACATTCGGTTGCCATCCGGTTCTCGTCCGGTTCTCGTCTGTTGGCTATTCGTTAATGTACGTTCCTTTCCATTTAGCATCTGTTTCGTCCGGTGGCTGTTGCAACAGTTCTACACATTTCGGTACATTTTGATACTGGACACCAACAGACTAGACAATTATTTGTTCGGTGGTGTCCGGTACTCAGTCCGGTAAAGTGTGACTGGGGCTTTAGCTTCTCATGGGGTTTCTGTTCATTTTGGTTGTCTATCCTAACAACATTTAAGTTCATATACAAAAGGGCACCGACTTGTGACAGAATACACTGATGGCGACTTAATAGTGCTGGCTGACAGGGATACCAGTTCCATAACCCGATATCCAATTCAGCCACACTACTTGATGTGTTGGGGTTTTATATCCTATCAACATCTAAGGTCATATCAGGATGTTACCGAATTGTTACAGTGCGCACTCCTGGCGACTTTATGGCATTGGGATCCATAAAGTATCAGTACAAAAAAAGGTTTACCCCAAATTGGGGTTCAGTTTAGTGAATTACCTTTAAATTACAAAATCCCAGGTCGTATGACGCATACAAATTATATTCGAATTTGCGTAAAATCAGGGCATGTAGAATTGGGATGTCACTGACTGTACCAAAACAAACAACTTCACCTAAATCCCCAGTCATACGACCGCTTCCGACCACTTTGTGATCACTTTGCAACCAGTTAGTACCAAAGAACCCACCTCGTTGTGACCTCGTTGTGACCTCTTTGCGACCAAAGCAGTGATCGCCAGCCTCCTCGCGACCAACCTTTACTCTATCTATATATATGTATATAGGATTATAATTTATTATGCGTATATAAAAGGGGCGGAGCTCTAGCCTGATAATTCTTATTCTTATTTATTTATTACTTTTTTTCTTTGGTCGTAAATATGTTTATTCTGCTGAATAAGTCTTTTGTCAGTGCCGAAGCACTGGTCTTCCAGCCATTTTCAATTCAGGATTATTTACACAAAAGGTATATAGAATAAGGTATACAATAATTGTTGAATACACAATTTGCAGCATGTAGCACAATGAAATTCTGTAACCCAAAAGTTCCATAGCAATATGGTAACAGTAGTGTCATATAACTAGATCAATATTAGTCAGATCAATGGGAGTATTTACATAGTATTTAGAATGTAGGCAGAAGTTATCTTTTGTATTCAGTTGGTAAAGCTGTAGTGAGTTTTAATGTTCAGTTGCAGTTAGGCAAGGGGTATATAAATGTCAGTTTGTTAGAAATATTCTAGTGTAACTCTAGTGTAGTTAGTTATGTGGGTTTATGAATTATGTTGTTGGGGTGGGGTTGTTAATAATACACTGGACCAGCTGTGACCAGTGAAGCAGTGGGCCCAATCCCAGTGCATTTAGGTCTTAAATTTTACATGTTTACCTGGACTGTCTCTGTCATTGTACATGGTTGACTTGGAAATAACAGAGGTACAGCAACAAATAATAAAAAAAAGTTTTAAAAAAAGGGAAAAAACGGGGTGGAACTGAGGCTGAGGGTTCAGTGGTCTGCTACTTACGGTATGGTGACGCTATGGAACATACTTTACTGTAACTGCATAAGGGCCTGCCCAATCCGATATACTCTTAGTGAGTTTTTAAATTCTAGGTAAGAGGATGCTGACCTGGTTCTGGCTGGTAGGTTGTCCACATCATGCTGCCTTTGTACATTGGTGCTTTAATTAGTTTGTTTGTGGAAGGCTTGGGGACTTTGGGTAGAGTGGAATCAGCCCAGCTAGTATTCCTTTTTGTGTTGTCTATATATTGGGTCTCTCTCACTCATCTGTACATACGTGATAGGAGATGTGAATCTCTTCTAACCATTAGGTAATCTAGTATAGTATTTCTTGCTTACTCGGCCGTCAGAGCACCAGATAATACCATAAACTCTCCCCAGTCAGTTCACACCTGATACCCCTCTTAAACAAACTCTTAAACAAACTCATAAGGAAGAAAGGGAAGACAAGTCATGCAACATTGACAGTGAAGATGTGCTTTATTGGTATCAACTCCTGTTCACCTACTAGTGACCTATCTCCCTGTCTTTGGAGGAGCAGGTTGCGCTCTATGCAGATTGGCTTGCTAGATCACTTAAGTATGGGTCAGTGATAAACTATCTTAGCGGATTAAATTATTTTCTTAAGCAGAACGGCGAGAAGTCAATAGATTACAAGAACTTTGTGCTTTCTTTGACACTAAAGGGCATCTGCAGAGTTAAGGGTGATACACCACGGCGGGCTATGCCTCTGCTGCCCCATATGTTGCGCAACATATTCGCGCTCCTAACAGATAATCCTGGCCATGTGGTTGGAGGGTGGCAGTCCTCTGCTCATTTAGGGGGCTGCTCCTGAAGTCCCAGGTCACGTTGTCTGATGCGGCCCTTCGAGGTCAGACTTTCGTCTAGTTCTGACAATTCATCACTCAAAGACGATCCAGGGGGGGGGGGGGGGGGCATCGGTCCGTTTTCCTTATGCTGTGTATCAGAAGAGATTGAAGATATTCCCAGCCAGGGCTGGTCTTGATGCTGCTTCGCTCTCTTCCCATTCGTTGAGGAGGGAGAGTTGCACCATCTTGGCCATGTGTGGAGCTACCATAGAGGATCTCAAGGTGAGGGGGGATTGGGTGTCAGAAACAGTTTATAGCTATCTAAAGACACCACTCACTGCAAGAATTGTGAATGACATGAAGGTGGTGGTGGCGCTATGTTCGAGTCAGGTAGGCGAGGGGTTGGGGGGAGACGCTTAACCATCTCCATGGCCTGTATTATGCTTAGCCATGACGCAAATAAAGTGTCCTACCCATCACCTGCTTGTCTCTCTCCTTTTCTTGTAGCCCAACTTTATATGTAGTAAATATACTATATATATTATATATATACATATATATATATATATATATATTAAAACAAGGAAAATACGGGGGGAATGGAGAAAATGGGGAAAAGGTTCAAATGTAACGCTTACAAATATTCGGGAACCATGTAATGCATATTCATCACATGTATAACACTTTTGTTATCAAACTTGAGTTGTAATAGGTAGTTTTCTATTGCAATTGATAGCTTCATTCATTTATAAAGCGATATTTCTGCACGGCTGGAAGACCAGTGCTTTGGCCCTCACACACACATTTGTGTAAAGTGACAGCAAATTGATATCTGATGTAAGTTGTGGTGATTAAATCTTTATCGACTCACATACACATTTAACTCTGAAGACTTAGCTGAAATGACAAAAGTGATATAATCCAGTTGGGCTTAGGAATTCCTAAATATGTTCATGCTTTTCACGGATAAAGAGGTCTTAAATAAGTTACATGTTATTTACATTAAATCATTTTGGTGAAAGGCAATGAAATTCACATTCAAGTGGAGTGTATGTGAGTGTTTGAGACATCCACTGTATTCACACGGGGTCATGTTCCATTTTGTAAAGAGGCAGTAAGTACTAAGCCAAGCATGGGAACAATTTCTTTTTTGGTAAATATTTGTATTCATCTGAATACATATTTTGTCAGCGCCGGGGCACTGGTCTTCCAGCCGTCGGAGTGGTCGCATTTCATCTGTACATAGTGGAAGTGGAATGTGTTGCATTGTGTGCAGCACAACCCATTCTGAACATAAAAGAAGGTGGGGGAGCAGCCTATGCTGCATAGTGTACAGCATATGTACTCAACATAGTGCAAGGTATATGCATCAAGATAGATTGTGCAGTAATGTACACTAGTGGTTAAATCATATGCTGTGCTTGTATATCAGTTAGATTTGGTTTTAATAACGGTTAGTCTTTAAATAGTGCCATGTTGTGCATGTATAGTGGTTTATATTGTGTGCATTGCTGGTTGAAGATGTAGTTATTCAGTGGTGGTAATGGGTCTAAAGTAGGGGTAGTGGGTCTTGAGTCATTGAGTTATAATAGTTGTTTGTCAAATGTGGATGGGGGGGGGGAGAGGGGTACATGGGCAGGGGGGGGCGGACACGCAGGGAGAGAGCAGGCATGAGAGAGGGCGAAGTCAATGGGTCGTTCAGCAGGTCATATTATATATTTGCAGTGCCAGGTTTTGGGCCTGAATAACCAGGTGAGCTCTGTATGCATTTTTAAAGGCAAGGATCGAACCCGCTTCTCTGGTTTTGGTTGGGAGCTCATTCCACATGACACTTCCTTTGTAAATCGGAGCTCTCATTTACTTATTTGTATTAGGGTTGGGCACCCAGAGCAGAGTCGATGTCCCCCTTCTCGTTACCCTGGTTGTGCCATCTATGTATTTGTCATCACTCGCACGTTTATACATCAACGTCATTAGGTGTAGGTTCCTACGTGCATCCAGAGTGTCCAGCCCTGCTCTGCTATGCATTTCAACCACACTTAGTATCTTGCCTTGGAATACTGTTCTGAGGGCTCTGTTTTGCGTTCTTTGTAATTTGGTCTCTTGCTGCTTCGTTAGTAATCCATAGTTTGGTCCACTTGGTCTCACAAACACCAAGCATGACTCCGTTTGTAGGGGTAGGTGTAAGATGGATGGGTGTGGTCAAAATGAACATCAAAAATATACCTCAGGCTCTTCAGTTGTTGCCCATTTGAAAGGCTTGTTGAGAAGCTAAATCAGTTTTTATATACAAATAGGCAGAGGGGGGGGGGGGGGGTGAGGAGCCACCTGGAGGACAGCAGGGGAGTAGGGAGCTGCTTGGAAGCAGATCTCACGCATTCCAGGCCGCACCCCAGCCTCCAGTAAGACAAATACAAAGGAACATATCAAATGAGGTTACAGTAGCCTGGTAGCAGTATTGTAATATAATAACATAGGAAATAATAAACAGGAAAATTACATACATGAATAATATATGTATAAGTACTTTATACCTCACTGTAAAATATTCTGATTTACAGCATTGGTGGGGGAATGCAAATGTTCTATTATTGATCGGTATACGTGACCAGGTGCATGTATGTGTATATGTATATGTAGGTGCTGGTGGTGCATGATTGATATGAAAATAGACATAGTGGTGCTGGCAGGGTTGTGTGTAAGGGGCACTCAGAGCCTACCCCCTCCCCCCTCTGCTAGTCATGATCACCACACTCAGGCTCAAGGCAGGTGGTGGCCAGGGGAGCCACACAGCTTGGTGGTGGGCAGATCACTGTAACCATGGGACCAAGAATGCTTGTTTCCCATTGGGGGAATAGGGTGGGTTGATACTCTACACTGAACCCATGTACCATATAAATAATAAACCATAGGGCTTGACACTCTCTCTTCTTTCACACTTTATACTCTTCCTTTCTCTTTGTCTGTATTGATTTCAGTATAGCCTGCCTACACAACCACAGATTCAAGCTGTAGACTTGACATACTGGTGACCACGACAGGTGGTAAATCTATTAGTTGGAGGAGGCATTCAACTTTACTTATGGAGACCTCGTCTTTACATAATTGGCGACAATGATAATACCATTGATTCAAACCACTGAGCTGTCACAGTATCCAAGTTGTTTATTATTGAATTGGCAACACAGCAAAATATATAATTAGACTGGGCTTGAACGGCTCTTTGTGGTTTATGAAGAAAACATGAAGAGTTCACGCAAAAAAAACCACATTTTTTCTGTCAAAATCGAATTTGTGGTTGTGCTTTCCCGTCAAAGTCTATCAATTTCATATTGGGTATTGCATTATATAGGGGATGTGTTAATCTAAGTGGGGAGCAAAACTTATTTCATTCTTGGAGTGATGGCACCCTCAACTCAACCCTGGTATTCACGGTTTCATTTCTGTCCAAATGGTGTATGTTGATTTTTGCGCTTGAACCCTTCCCACTTTCCCATGCATAGCATTTCCATAATATCCAATTGAAATTACATTAAAATAAGGAAACAAAATTGCTTTGACTATAATACTATGTCGGTCGTTTAATGGAATTAATCATTTCAACTTGGGATCCATCGTGGTGTGTTCTAATAAGCAGTTTTCTCAGAAGGGAAATTCCATATCGTTATTTTAATGAGAAATATCCAGGAATACAAGGAAATCATGATGTATTTATTGCATCATATAAGCGTACATTGATAAGTAATAGCCAGTTTACTGTAGCCATGACCATTTCTATATAGAAGATATGTGTATATATGAGACTGTCTCAAAAGGTGCTAAGCAATATGGGACAAAACTTTGTCCATAGTAACGATCAACACACTATCTACTTATGCATTTGCTCATGATAAACTGATTTGTTTTGTACATGGTGTTTCATAATCCCAATAGAGTACATATTGATTTGAAGCAAATGTCCTTGTGTTTTCAGTGTAACCATTTCTGTGCTGTTTTGTGTCAATCGATACTATGGACAAAAAAACGGAGAGTTTGCACCTTTTGAGACAGGCTCATATAATAAATTAGGAAGAGTTCAGGTGCAAAACCCTGTAAACGCCAATCCAAAAATTGAGATAAACATTGGAATCAAACCCTGAAAAGGTTCATTTTGTTACATCCTATTTTTTTGCTCATTGCTCCATAACCATTCTAACAGAAGTGAAGTGGGATTAGTGAGAATTAAACTTACCTTCATGTAAAACACTTTTATTTAAATTAAATCTTTGGATTGGCGGTTACAGAATTTTGTGTCTGAACTCTTCATATATAGGCCTCCTTGAGCTTAGGAGGGATTGCACCTGTAGACTGTCCACTTGAATACCTAAAGGCCCTGTCACACTTGAATACCTAAAGGCCCTGTCATACCTCACCGGACTGGGGAAACAGATAGAAACCGGACACTGTCCGGTGAAATACGTCCGTTTTATATACGGTAGGCATCCGGCATTTCTGTTCTCTTTCCGGTGGTGTCTGGTGTGTACGATGGCAAGTTGAACATGCACACAACTTGTACCGGACACCGCCGGACTGACGTGTATGGTTAGTGTCCGTTTTAATTCTGCTTAGTCCGTTTTGTCCGGTAAATGTCTGGTACCCATCCGTTACCTCTCCGGTTTTCTTCCTGCAGAGTCTGTTGACCTAGTTACGGGAATTCGGTCAGTATATGTTTTTTGGCCCGTCCGTGAATAGTCCGGTAAGTGTCTGGTTGATGTTCGGTCCATCTGTTTGTCGTCTGTTTGTTGTCCGTTTGTTGTCTGGTTATCGTCCGGTTATCGTCCGGTTATCGTCCGGTGGGTATTCGTTAATGTACGTTCCTTGTCCATTTACCGCAACATTTCAACACATTTCGGTACATTTTGATACCGAACACCACCGGACTAGACAATTCTTTGTCAGATTATATCCGTTGCTCAATCCGGTAAGGTGTGACAGGCGCTTTAGTGAGGATGTGGGTCATGGTCAGTGATACATGACTGCTGCCAAACCTTTTCTAAAAGCATGTAGATATGGGTTATGTGAGCACATAATCGGTCATATCACGGGTTGGTTGTTGGAGTTTGAGATACTGGCAACATCTAAGGTCATCTCAGGATGGGCGCCGAATTGTGAGAGTGCATACTCATCTTGACTTACATAGTGCTGCCACACTGGGAGACCAGGCTGCCAGCATCATGACCTGATATCCCACTCAGTCACATTATACTGACACTCGGCCAACCAGTCCTTGCATTATCCTAATGATGTTGAGTGCCTATCTAGGAAGCGACAAGTATACATTTTATAAGTCATTGGTTTGACTCGAACTGGGTTCGAACTCGTGGGTTCGAATCCCACGATCTACCAAGACGGGAGACGGACGCTCAACTCATTTGGCCATCCCGTCTGGTCTGCTTTGAATTATGAACGCCTGGCATTCAGAGTGAAGGTTATTTCCGTATAGCCAGTCGTCGATGGGAGTGTCTAGCAGGCACTGGGTTACACCCGGCGCGGTGTCATAATCGGTAGAGCGTGGACCTCGCGTACGGAAGGTCGGGAGTTCGGTTCCCGGTCGAGTCAAACCAATGGTTTTAATATTGATACGTGTCACTACCTATCATGGCACTTCCCATTACTAGGATATGGCAAGGACTGTCTAGCTCAGTATCAGGATAATGTGACAGAGTGGGATATTGGGTCATGGCACCAGCGGCCTGATCTCCCAGTGGGGCAGCACTATAGAGTCACCATGAGTGTACACTATCAGAAGTCGGTACCCGTCTTGACATGACCAGAGATGTAAAATTCCAACAAACAAATGTATTGATAATTATTTCAGCATTTGGCATAGATAGGTAGGTGTAGGGTGAGCGCATCCCCGAGCATAGCTAATATCATGGTTATGACACTATCTATCCGACACCGATATCACAACTTTCATATAAGTCTAGTGGAAATTGTTTTGATTTGGTGACTTAGGTAAAACATTCAGGCAAATACTAAATTCACCAGGCTTATGCAAGAATCAATTTTCAGGCAAGAAGCCGCATAGAAACTAGAAAGGTAAGCGAGGATATGGTGATTGCATCAGGTAGTGTAATAGTTCGTACGCTATCCCCCGGAATGGCAGGACATGTGGGTTCGAATCCTGCTTTAGTCACAATATTTCTCATTTTCATCATCCGATGACATATATATATATATATATATATATATATGTATATATATATATATATATATATGTGACACTCTCCTGAAAACTGGCCAGAAGTGTCACATTGAGAGTTAAAATCTAATATTTGAATTTTAAATATGTTTTGGTTGCAAACGAAAGCTGGAAATATCCCCTTTACATTTATGTAAAATATAAATTGATGACATAACAAATAAAGGTGTAGTCCATGATTAAGCTATGTCATGTGGCAGTATAACATGTGTTGCTCAGCCGTAACACATGTTTAGGACACCACTCAGTCTGCTTAAAAAGCAGAATTAAATAATGTCATACTGAGAAGCATATTAATCATGACATAATATTCAGAAATATGCAGTGCTTATATTGATACAAAAAAAGAGGTAATTCCAAGCCATGCTTTATTCACTGACTAATTAGTGTACAATATTTGTGTGGCATCCAGACACCACTGGTTACATCTGTGATGGAAATTTGTAATGGTAT
Organism: Branchipolynoe longqiensis; assembly: GCA_030323885.1. NCBI lineage: Eukaryota > Metazoa > Annelida > Polychaeta > Phyllodocida > Polynoidae > Branchipolynoe > Branchipolynoe longqiensis. The sequence goes on along the minus strand of CM059190.1, from coordinate 26,746,587 downwards.
TTCTGAAGATATCAAATAATTGTTTTAAATAATTTAAGCATACATACATGTTAATGAATACTTCCCTTTGATTTGGGAACTGTTTTGTTTGATATATCAATGCAATACGAGATGTTAGTAAGGATCCAACCATTTCCCATATGTTATGTTACAAATGGCTGACTGTAAAATGTTTTTTTTTGGTACAACAATTCTTCATATCTAAAAAGACCAAAGTTGCATGCGGTTTATTTTATTTCCCTTAATTCTTACATCAAATCTGAACATGAATATGAAAAGTATAAGGAACAAAATAAGTAGGACGCTTTTTATTGATGTTTTAAAATCCCATCCAATGCTGACCAGTTTTCAGAAGAGTGACCCTTATATATATATACAAGTAAGATATTTTGCTCCGGATTGAATACTACATTTAGTTGGTTGGTTGTTGAAGTTTTACATCCTGGCAACATATAAGGTCATATCAGGACGGGAATACATTTAGTAGAATAAAGGCTATCTAGATACAACAATAGAAGACCAGTACCGTTACATTAAGACAATAAATTATTTAGCCGGATTAAATATTCACCAAAGACCGGACGCTGTGGACGAATCGGTAGAACGCAGGCCTCCCGTGTCGGAGATCCGGAGTTCAATTCCCAGTCGAGTCAAACTAATGACTTACGCAATTGATACTTATTGCTTCATAGCTCGACGCTCGGCATTAATATTGTAGGGCAAGGACTGGATAGCTAAGTGTCAGGATAGCATGACTGAGTAGAATATTGGGTCATGGTTCTGGCGGCCTAATTTCCCAGTGGGACAGCAGTATTAAGTCGCCATGAATGCACACTGTCACAAGTCGGTACCCATTCTGACATGTGACCGTAGATAATACTAGGACGTCAAACTCCAACAACCAACATATTTACAAAAAGAAAAAAGGACCAACAAAAACAAAAAAAAAAGAAGACCAGCACACATATACATTTTGAAAACGCCGACAATCCAAAATAAAATGTCGGACTCCATTATATGTAAGCGCTGGAGGCAGCGATCCAAGGCTGGGCTCGTGGTGTTCACGCATCCATGACGAGATCCTGGCAAGCCTAGCTCTCCTCTGCCGCCACACCACAGCCACACAACGACAGACCCCGTTACCAAGTAGACCGAGATATATAAAGATATATATATATATATATATACATATGTGTGAATAATGTTGGGGACTGCTCGACACAAAGTACCACAGTTCGGCGCCACTCCCTGTACCACGTCATCACAGCTGCCGTGCATATCCAAACTGGAGAGAGAGAAAGAGAGAGAGAGAGAAAGAAAGATAGCCACTGTGAGCCACCTGCTGAGAGTAGTAACTTGCCAGATCTCTTGGTGTGGCGGAGTCAAGACGGACGCGATGAAGGTAGGTTAAACCCAGCTCAGAGGCGGCTAGGCGCATTAGGCCTTCATACATGGCGTCGTGGCTTTGTGTATAGCGGCATACACCTGAGCCTACTCACACATCAGCAGCTTGGATTTGTTTGTTTGTTTGTTGTTGTTTTACATCCTAGCAACATCTAAGGTCATATCAGGACGGGCGCTGACTTGTGACAGTACGCGCTCATGGCGATTTTATAGTGCTGCCACACTGGGAAATCAGGCTGCCGGCAACCATGTCCCGAAATCCCACTCAGTCACATTATCCTGACACATAGCTAACCAGCCCTTGCTCTGTCCTAATAATGCTGAGCACCAGGCTAGGAAGCGACAAGTATCAATTTTTAAGTCATTGGCTTGCCTCGACCGGAAACCGAACTCGCGAACTCGTGATCTTCCGCATGTGAGGCCTGTGCTCTACCGATTCGGCCACGCGCCCGGTAGACGTGTTGGAGGAGAGGGGGGGGGGGGGGGGCGGGGGGGGGGGGGGGGTGGGAGGTAGAGGTGGAGGTGGGGGCGGCCAGGAGGGGGGGGGCATCCAAAGTTTTCAACATTTCCACGGACTTACAAAGCATACAGTTGGTTGTTGAGTGTTACGTCCTGGCATCATCTAAGGTCATATCAGGCCGGGTACTGACTTGTGACAGTGCGCACTCGAGGTGACTTTATAGTGCTGCCCCACTGGGAAATCAGGCCGCCGGAATCATGACCCAATATCCCTTTCAGTCACATTACCCTGACATTGAGCTAACCAGTCCTTGCCCTATTGTATTAATGCCAAGCACCAGGCTAGGAAGCGACAAGTATCAATTTCATAAGTCATCGGTTTGACTCGACCTGGAACCAAACTCCCAAACTCCCATACATGAAGCATGTGCTTTACTAATTCGGCCAGCATGCGTGGTACAAAGCATATGACAGCTGATATCAGTCCATTGCAAGTTTTATCGCTTAAGAAAATGTTTATATTTTAAACATTCATTGCTCACGGACACAGCAGACGCAGAGGCTGAGATGGGTAAAACAAGACTTTTATTCGGGTGCAGCCCACCCGGCGGCATGTACAGTGATTGTGAGTGGCTGTCGGGCGAGGAGCCGTCAAGCGAAGGTCCTGCTATTAAGGGGATGGGGAATGAGAATGGTATGAGGGGACAGGGAACATATGAGCGAGCTAACATTGAATGAGCAAAAGAAAGTTAACATGTATAGGTTACAGTAGATAAGTAGAACTGTAAAATAAATGGTAAGTCGGATAAGAGTTAAGTATATAATAAATGATTATGGTTATCTGCTCAAGTGTCAGTTGGTAATTATTTGAAAGGAATTTGGGTTTTAAATTAATTGCGTTGGTTTGTTGAGTGTTTGGTGATTGTCATAGTGCCAATCTAAGGCAGGTATGGGTGGATGGGTAAAATTGGGGCTGGGAAGTGGGAGGTTTGGGAGGTTGAGGCGGCTGACCAGCTGATGTCTGGGGTCGGGGCACCCATATTGTGTAGTGTTTTGATTGGCTGAGGAGTGGCAGCCAGTGATTGGTGGAGGGACAGACAGGGGAGGGAGGGCAGCCCCGGTCCGATGGGCAGGGTTTTGGCTTTCCTCCCCACAAGCCGCCGGGGAGGGGGGGATGGGGGGGGGGGCATGTCAGCCTCAAGTCTGTCATGTCCAGCAATGAACCGGAATGAGAGCTCATGCTCATTCCAGACACTAATATCATGGAAATAATAAATAGAAAAATAAAAGTAAAAAGCATATCGACATTACCCTCAATACTGAAAATTACACCTCAATATTTATGTATTAGACTACTATGTATTTTCCCTCTGGTAAAGCTTAAAGATTTTCTTCTTATACATTCATTGAAACATATAGATGTTTTTTGAACATTTGATATTATCATCAAGTGAATTACATATTTTTCTACCACATATAGATGGCGACAATCTGAACTTATTTTGAATAAAGACTGTAAATTTTTTGGCAGTAGCCCTTTGTTTGCATTCTACATCATCATACTACATTTGATCTAAACCAATTCTATTAATTTTAATACATGATGATCAAAGAACAGCTTATTAGTGTCTTCTCGATAACCAATGTTGCAAACAATTCTCACTGCTTTCTTCTGTAGCAAATAAATACACTCCATAGGTGTTCTATATGCATTTCCCCATACTTCACACCAATATAATACATAAGGCAGAAATAATGAATTATAGAATATTATCCCATGCATTTTTGTTTAGTACATATTTTGCTTTGTGCATAATTGCAATAGTTTTGGACAATTTAGATTTAATGATACTAATATGCTTTTTCCAATTAAGTTGATGATCTATTAGCACCCCTAGAAATTTACTGACATAAACCATTTCAATATGAGTATCATTTATCCATACAGTGACATTAGATTGTTTTATATAATTACTAAACAGCATGCAATTTGCTTTTGCTACATTAAGTGATAACTTGTTTGTTGTAAACCATATGTTCAATTTAATCAGTTCTTTGCTTATATCGTTGCCAATTTAAGCTGAGTCATTTCCAGACCTAAAGATATCAGTGTCATCAGAAAATAGAATGAATTTAAGAAGCAATGATTCATTACAAATATCATTTATATATCAAATGAACAACTTAGGTCCCAGAATTGAGCATTGAGGGACTCTACATACCACATTTGCTAAGTCTGAGTTCTCGACATCTAAGTTGACATATTGTTGTCTATTTTGTAGATAACTAGTAAGCCAGTTATTGGCAATGCCTCTCATACCATCGTGATTATATTGTTGTACTAAAAAATTCTGGTCAATTGTGTTGAATGTTTTTTTAAGGTCAATAAATACACCAATAGTACATCGTTTGTTGTCCAGAGCTGAGGTAATTTCTTCTGTCAACCAGACGGGATGGCCGAATGAGTTAGAGCGTCCGTCTCCCGTGCTGGTAGATCGTGGGGTCGTGGGTTCGAGTCCCGGTCGAGTCAAACCAATGACTTTAAAATTGATACTTGTCGCTTCCTAGCCAGGCGCTCGGCATTATTAGGATAGGGCAAGGACTGGTGTGCTCAGTCTCAGGATAATGTGACTGAGTGGGATACCAGGTCATGGTGCCGGCGGCCTGGTTTCCCAGTGGGACAGCACTATAAAGTCGCCAGGAGTGCGCACTGTTACAAGTCGGTACCCGTCCTGATATGACCTTAGATGTTGCTAGGACGTAAAACAACAACAAACAAACATCTTCTGTCAGTTCTAATAATGCCAATGATGTAGACATTTTATGTGTTCAGTGATTGGGTAATGTGGGGTTTTAGTGCCTAGCATCACTGGATAGGATCACTGACTGAGTAACCCGGACGCAGGTGTAATATGTATGCATCTAGACATTAACTGGTGCATGGCCGACTTGTGTGTGGGGGGCGGGGAGGTAGTTATAGAGAACTCAAGCATATATGGTCAGTTCTCATAAAGCTGCAACAAACGTGTTTTAATAACACAGGTTCGTTAATAATGTGGTTAGAAGGCTGGAATGAGCTTGTCTTCATTCGTCTGTGTTAGGGCTTTCTGGGGATACCAGTTTTGTATCTGTACAATGTGATCTCATAAAACTGTGGCCTATAAATGGTCATATTTCCATAGTTTTTGGACAATTTCTTGGCCAAAAGTAGGTTTAAATGTTTCCTTTTTAGATAACCCTGTAAGTAGGGCATTCAGAACATATGTTCTTACCATTGACTATGGCTCTGCCATTATTAACCCTCAAAATTAAGAGTTCAAGTCAACTGCCTGGATAATAATCAGCATTTTTGTGTTGGGGAAGTTTTAGCATAACCGTCCATCTGCAATGGTTTATAGGGGCATATTGGTGTAACCTATCAATAAATAACACTAAGTGCACACATAACTTCATTGACATGGTTGGCGAATTCCATATTGAGTGATAAAAATCAAATATTTTAATTAGCATCCATATAGGCATCTAAAACCTAATTTGGTGCAGATATGACCATAACAGTCCGTCTTACACTCACATATGTGCTGTGGCATGGATTGTAAGGATTAGTGAAGGATATTCCATTTGGCTAACTACCATGAGTTAACCTTTATATTTGCCAAAGTTTAGATAACTATTCCTATTTCTCTGGATCTGGTAGCATTTTTATATTTCCCTTAACCGTCCGTCTCCCGCTCCAAAATCATAACCGTCCGTCTCCCAGCTAGTCTGTACCCTAATATGACCTAATATGGCAATCTATTTAACTTAGAAATGAACTGACTTCAGATGTGTAACATTTGTCCTATATGTACTATGACCATTGTGCATTCTGGAATATACCTATGTGTATTTTTTTGTATACTTTACAGGTTATTTGCATAACTGTCCATCTCCCCGTTTTAAATAATAAAAATATCTGTATTATGACCATTGTATATTCTGGAATATACCTATCTAATGTAGACACTGTGTGCTATGGGCATATGGAATGTTAAAACTAAATGTGTTTACTCAGTGTCCTTATAACTATTTACTATGAATTACTAGAAATAAAATTCACCATAACCATCCATCTCCCACCAGTTTTTGCCCCCACAGCTAAAGTGTTGCAACAATATATTAAAGTTAAGTGATTTGTTTGTGCCTATACCATATTTTAACAGATTCCAACACTGTGTTTATTTATTTTTAACTAGGAATGTGTATGTTTTGTATACTTTACAGGTTATTTGCATAACCGTCTGTCTCCCCTTGTTAAATAATAAAAATATCTGTACTATGACCATTGTACATTCTGGAATATACCTATCTGATGTAGATAGACACTGTGTGTTATAGGCATAAGGAATGTTAAAACTAAATGTGTTTACTCAGTGTCCTTATATATATTACTGGAAATATGAATGCCCATAACCGTCCGTCTGCAATAATAAAATGGTTACCCCTAAAAAGTGCTTTATGCTCGGAGAATAAAGTTTATATTTCTGAAAAGATCAAGATTATGGCATATAATTGAACGTTTTTTCTAAGGAAAAGATCCTATTCCATATTAATTGGAGCAACTAGTACATAGTTAAGTAGAAAAATCAGCATAGTTGTGGGTGGTACAGATAAGTTCAGTCCTTCGCCATGAAATAAAAATGTAAATGTAGGAAATATTTCTGACATATTTACATTGACAAATATGTTGAACATGTATATAAATTAAGAAATCATAGGGTAACCGGTATTAACTAGGTATATATATGCTTTGTGTATATGGAAATATGTGCAGACGGACGGTTATCGTCAGTAAGGAAACTTATTCTTCAAATAGTCACAGAATGGTAAATCTTTAGAGTTAACTTGCCCAAATTCTGTGACTAATGTACCAATATGTAGTGAATAGAGTCAGCTTAGAGCTGAAATGATATAAGGAATTCCTAGAATACACCCTCAGAACTCTAAATGTTGCAGTTTGATGAGAATCGACCATATGTGTATACATGGTGGACTGATTGGTCGATTCAGTGGTTACGTAACTTGGTGTTTCAAGTGCTATGATTAGTGTTGCTTGTTTATTGTGGTACATGAATTTTATTCAGATAAATCTTTTGTCAGCGCCATATCACTGGTATGTTGCTGTTTTATGTCATGGAAACATCTAAGGCTATAGCAGGACGGGTTTCAACTTGTGACAGTCCACACTCATGGTGACTTTATAGTACTGATCCACTGGGAGACCAGACCATCGGCATCATGACCCAATTTCCACTCAGTCACATTATCCTGACACTGAGCAAACCACTCTTTGCCCTATCCTATTAATGCTGAGTGCCATGCTAGGTAGAGACTAGTATCAATTTGGTAAGTCATTGGTTTGACTCGGCAAGGTTTCGAATCCATGACCTCCCACGGGGGGAGCCAGCCACCCTATCCAGTAAGTCCTCGGAGTGTTGGGTGAAGTATCCTAGTGGACCAAGTCAAAGACCCTATAATACTAAGACGGCTCACTCCCTATCTCTCCCATGGTAATGTAAATTTTGCAGTGCCACCTTGTGGTGGGTTTGATCAGCCCAGCTGCTGGTTGGTGTTTCACATGTAAACACATACAATTATATTATACATGAGATAGGTAAGTATGAATACACATCAATATGAAATTGCTATGAACAAATACACATCATCATCAGCATCATCATCATCATGGCCATCATCACACATCTTTCACATTCATATATACATTTATACATTTATACATATTATATAGCACCTGTTTAACCAAGAGAACAGCCAGTGCACCAAGTGGTGGGTTTGATCATTTTGATTACACAGTACAGGCTGAGTGAACCGTCTTAGTATTATAGGGTCTTTGACCAAGTGTTTGTTTCCCATAGAGGTTGTTCTCGTAACCTTTGGTTTGAACAAAAACCCTACATACACATATTACCTTAAAACATTAAGACATTTTTATTAACAATTTGCATACACATTACACAAACATTAATTTACCTGTTGACGACAATAGAGAATGTAGGAACAGTGTAACAATTAATGGTTGTCTTCCCACTGCCCCTTATAAATAAATAATATGCAATGCAATAATATGGCTCCTGGAGCTGATATGAACCCTAGACACTGATCCTTGAGGAAACAAACACATGTTAGACAAAGAAATAAGATCAGGACAATGTTCATTGACAGAAAAATAAGTCTACATATAATGTGGGGAATTATGCGGATATTATGTGAACAGAGCTATTGTTCTAGAATGATCTGATGGTGATGTTGAAGCTGCCTGGTGGGCTGGTCGACTGCAATAAGTGTCAATAAGTGCAAGTTTGTTACATGGTTTGGACTTTGTCCCTCCCATCTTGCGAATATAGGCCATTGCGGTGGTGTTATCTGTTAACACTCGTACGTGAACCTTAGGCACATGCACTAAATTACGCAGTCCCAGATAGATAGCACGTAATTCTAATACATTAATGTGGTCGAAAATCTCATCCTCTAACCAGCGACCTCCTGTTGTACGGTCATCTCTGTGTGCACCCCAACCTTCTAAAGATGCGTCTGTAGTGACTATTGTATTGGGTTTACCCATCCTAATAGGATTTGGTGCAGAGTCAATGTGCGTTAGCCACAAATGAATGTCATCGTGGCCTTCTTGCGAGATTTTCATAAGTCCTTCAAAATTTCATTTTTCCTGGCTAGTGCTAAATTTGTGTCTATTTCCAGGGACTTAATGTGTGCATTACCATATAAAATGGCCGGTGCATAAGCTATCATAATGCCAATAAGAACTGTCACTTGTCATATCTTTGGTCTTTTTAACTGTAATAAACTATAAGCTGTATTCTTAAAGCTGCATAGTCCGATGAAGCACCAATTTTTTTAAACCAAAACAATTATCTGGAATTGATTCTACATATATAACTTAGATGCTGATGCATGTATTACGCATTTGTTGCCACATAGCAGGGAATACTGAGGCAATTTAATAGATCATGTTACTGCTAAAGCCTATGATGTCAGTGTTTTGGCAAGCTTGCCAAAACTCATTTGACATGTTTACACTTCAAATATCTCAAAACATTACTGTTTAAAATAAACAGGATTTGAAGCTAAAGTAAGGTCGATTATAACAGTCGGGTTAATCTATTTATCTCAGAAAAATTACAGAAACTCACCACCATCAGACGATGCAACTTTAAATTGATATAGTTTATCAGGTGTCAATGAAATCATCATTTTTATTGTGTCGATAAAAAATCCCAGACATTTTAATGTTTTGGTTGGCGTAACCACAGATTTAGTATTATGTATGTAAAATCCTAACTTATGAAATGCTTGACATAAATCGTCTATAGCGTGTTGACAATCGTATTGTGCTTGAAGCACAATAAACGAATCATCAATGTATGGGAACATAACATGACGTTTCTGTGTCATGTCTGAAAAAATTGGTTTTAACAATTTTGTAAATAGGCGTGGGGCACACGCTAGACCATTTGGTAAACATGTAAACTCATAAAGTTGGTCCTCCCAGATAAATCTTAGGAACGTTCTGTCTGCTTTATAAATCGGAACTGAATAGTATGCATCTCGTAAATCTATGCTTGCAAGCCATGAATTCTGTGTAACTAAGTCCCTGGCTTTTTCTAAAGAAAATATTTTTAAATGTTTGTACTTGACTATCTTGTTAAGTGTTGTTAAGTCCAAAATCATCCTAATATCGCCATTTGGCTTTGGTCTGGAAAATATGTTAGAGATAAATTCTCCTTTAACATGTTGGGCCGGTTCAATAATCCCTTTATTACAAAGTTTTATCACTTTCTTATGTAAAGCTTGTTTCTCTAGCTCATCAAAACGATATGGGAATGGAGTATTGGTTTGAATAGGTTGTTCGATAAAAGGAATTGTAACTCCTCATACAATATTAAGCACTGTATGGTTATTTGTAATTTGTTCCCAATCATCTAAATGGTTAGCAATATTTCCTGCTTGAAATTTGCTGACAGGAGTTTGTGTCGCAACTTCTACTTGTTCCCTGGTCTGGGGAATGGCTTCTGGGGGTTCGATTCCCTCTTGAAGGGGCGGTTGTTGTCGTTCCAGCCGTACTGGTTCTGCTGTCCCCTCCCTCTTGCCTGATAGCCGAAGTTGCTGCTGCCGAACCAGTTTCCTCGTTGGCCGGTTCGTCGGGTTAGAAAATCCTGACGGATCTTCTTGAATCGGTTTGTGTTGTCCGATCCTTTCTTAGCATCCAAATGCTTGGATGATTTTGCTGCAGTTTCAACCTGTTTAAACAGGTACTGCAGCTGTCCCCCGAATATCTTGGTCTTATCCAAGGGCTTGCCCTTGATAGGCTTGAGGGCAAGGAATAAAGTATATTCCTTGCCATCATTGTCCATGATTTTCTTGGAACGTGCAACCTCTTTGCCAGCGTCAGTGCATACCGAGTTGAAGACGTTCTCGAAACGTCTATACGAGATGAAGTTACTCGTCGCTGTCAGGAAAGCTATCCACGAATCCATGTCAGTGCAAAGAGTGGAGAACTTGTTGTCCGTCATCATGCAGTTAGCGATAGGCGTCACAGCCGCTAGAGCCGCCAGTACTCCTTTATATACAGTGTGGAGACAAGTTCCGAAATTTTTTCCCTCGTCACTCATTTTGACATCCGAGTCCATCTCTTTGATGGTAGCTTCTGGGATCCCTTTGATCCCTGTGAACTGCTTGGCCAACTTGGTGATAATTTCCGCAGGCTTAAAGGTGTGGAAATGTCCTCTTATCATCTTCCTCATCAGGGTGCAGGTGTTGATCTTCTTTTTCTGCACCATGATTTTCTTGACCACCTTTCCACTGATTTTCACATATTTGCCCGTCTGTTCGGTTTTGGACTCGGAATCTGTGGTGGTTGAGGCAGAAGAAGAGTCGGATGGAGAGGACTTACTCTTCTTCTTTTTCTTCGACCTTGACTTCTTTTTGGTCTTTTTGATAGCTCTTTTGTTGCGGGCCTTGAAGTACTCATCTCCATCGGATGAGTCTTTCTTCTTGTGTTTCCTCTTGCATGAGGGAAACCCAATCTCTGAGTCAGTCATTTGTTGGGGGTCCGACATGTCCTCCCAGTCCGATTCCTCTGAAGTGACATGTTGCTTTGGTTGTTGCCTGGCCGCCTTCTCTGGTAGCAGCTGTTGTAGTTGCTCCCTGATGAGGCGTACCACCCGGTCATCTAAATTAGACGGACCTGGTTCGGGCGAATGGTCACTTGACTGAGCAGACTCGAGCCCCGGGGTAGCGTCCCCCGCACTGAGCGTGTGTGGTACATCGACCTTACTCCGCTTCACCGCCATCTTGAGTCATCTGAAAACCAACAAAGGTTGATTAAAATGATCTCAAGGAAAACCTGAACACATGGAACAGTGCGGTAACGTGCTTGAGGCACTAAATGGGTATTAAATCCATATTTATACCAGTTTAATCCAGGAGTGATAAGCTAAATGGTATGTCGAAAGTGCAGCGGTCAGACAAACCAAACAGAAACCAATTGAGGGGTAGGGACCAGTGTACTGATCCATCCCACACTCTCTGTAACATACACTTCTCCCTACTGTGGCTTCTACGCCATCAAGTTGAAGAAAATGCTATGAAACTCGGAGGTACGCCTACAACCCTTCGGAACTCTCTTAAGATTCCCTAAGATAATCTAAGCGATGAATTGGCTCCAGCCAAACATCTCTCCGTTCGGCAACGGGCGGCACAAAAAATGGTGGTGCTCCAAAAAAGTTTACCACACCGGATAACGAATACATTTACATGAATAACTTTGTTAACATGTTACTTAGTATTGTAAAAAGTATGTCAGTCTGTGCTATCACTCCTTGTAAGTTTCTGTCAATAGTTACTCTGGAATTTCTTGTATTTGTTGGTAAAAAAATGCTGAACCTGCTCGTAATGTCCTTCCGTTATGAGTGGAATATGCTAATTGCTGGACCCGGATGTTGCTTCCTTCTCCCTTGACCACGAGTAGCCAGAGGCTTAGTACCGAGGTAAAACTGTAAAATTATGTCGGTGACTAGCGTGGAGTTTTTCGCTGGCACTTGTCACTGCTCGCACAATCATTCACAATTCATTGAATTAGGAATGATTGTTCAAAGGAGTAGGCCTTGCGACTAATATCTGCTAGGAGGTTAGAGGTTATATATATATATATATATATATATTATATATGTGTGTGTAGGTGTGTGTGTGTGTGATGGTTGGTTGGTATGTCCTGGTAATTTCTAAGGTAATATCAGGACATGTACCGACTTATGTTAGTGTGCACTCATGGTGACTTCATAGTGCTGCCCACTGGGAGACCAGGCCACCACCACCATGACCTGATATCCCACTCAGTGTCACATTATCCTGACGGAGAGCCAACCAGTCCTTGCCCTATCCTAATAATGTTGATTGCTTGGCTAGTAAGGGATAAATATCAACTTTATAAGTCATTGCTTTGACTCGACCGGGATTGAACTCCCGACCTTCTGCACCGGAGGTCTGCGCTCTACCGATTCGGCCACCCCGTCCCGTGCATGTGTGATGCATAGCGTAGTATGCGAGTATAAAGGCGCAAAAAGGAACTACTTCATTATTATTATATTATTATTGTATACCTTCCTTCCCATGTCCACCTTCCTGGCTGTGCCCCCAGGCTGTGAACTGTGGCACCGCCACCGGCTGTTCCTGTCCCTAACGGACGCGGGAAACCACACTCGCACTGGATGATTTATTTTTAATGCTGGCTATGGACCAAGACAAGACGGAGAGAGGGAATTAGTTGAAACACGTTCATGTCGATGACAATTGGTGAACAATTCCCATACCGGTATTATACTCAAAGCACCCTGATCAAAGTAAAAATTCAGCGACAGAGAAAGTATCTTTTATTTAACGACACCTCTGGAGTGCATTGATTTTTATCATTGATATTGGACATCAAGCATATGGTCATTCTGACAGATTTCTTTGGAGGAAACCCGCTGCCGCCACATAGGCTACTCTTTCCGATAAGCAGCAAGGGGTTCAGCGATAGAGTGGGCGGAGAGAGCTGCCGGGGTGACAGGGTGGTCCAGCACAAGGTGGTGGCGCCACCTACCTCGGTCAATCCCGTAGACACAGCTGTATGCACCCCGGATTGGATATTAATTATGAACATGTACCTTCACAATTATTCAGCAAACAAGAAGTTATATATATATATATATTTATCTGTAATATTATTTATTATATGAATATAAATTGGCGGTGCCTGCTTTATTATTATTATTTATTCCGCCACTGCTTGTTTATTTCTTATTTAATATTGAACGAATCATGTATGTCTGTATTTTTACTGCGGAGCTGGGCACTGGAGCCACCTATACCATTTCCGGTGCTTTGAAATTGCCGCCATTGTGTCATTCACAGAACAATTTAAAACTTTTTACGGTCGAGTGGATTATTCGTTCGGCCATATGCCATTACTCATAATGGCTGTACCGACACTCTAATGAAATGTTGTCTTTCTACCTTTCGTAGAAAAGGCGCTACACAACTAAGAGTAACACAAGAAGTGGAACAACGAGAATATTACTGTCTAGCAGCGAAAACAAGTCATTAAACTTAACGGTTATGTGCAGCATAAAGACACCGTCACCAAATATGTATATATATACATCCCCAACCTCTTTATATCCGTGCAATTTATTATGTTACACATATATGCATATCACCTCATGCCTCATATATATACAGTATATAATCACCTTATGGCAGTATTAATTGGGGAGTGATATTGGCTCTTACACCTGCTGCCCCTCCTCCACTCCCCCCTTCCCGTGTCCTGAATTGAGGTGGGGGGGGGGGGGGTGAGCGTGTAGTACAAACCATCTTGGCATCCCCGACAGGGGTCGCTGTCTCACTACTTCAGGCCGCCATGATCCAATTACTCTGACAGTTTTCTTAGAACATGTTGAACACCTCAGTATTACTAATTCCTCCAGTAACTCCCTTTCTGGTGGCAGTAGGTTGACAAGACATTACGGTAGAAGCTCATTGCGCAGCATTCGTGATTTTTTTAAATTTGTTTTTTATTGAGGCTGTATTTATACTGTCCATTGCATATAAGCCCGGGTACCCAGGCTTGTTGTCAATGCTGGCCAGTTATAGTGTTGGTGTTATCTTATCACACAGTAGCTGCTGATAAGGTATTTGATTGCCTGCATTTCAGTAGCAGATATATAATTGGTTGGTATGGTTAGTAGCCTATGTTAGTTTTTTTGGACTTTCTTGGCATATATGTATTTTATTTTGTCTACTCTTATTACTAGACTACTCTACTCCTATTTACATATCAAAGGCTTGTACGTAGCTGTGTGGTGTGTTATCTCGCTACTTTTGGCATGGTTACCTTCCATTGGGCATCCCGCTGGTGGGCCGTGCAGCTTAGTGGGGGTTTCCTAGCCTTATTTTGCATAGATATTTTTTGTAGGTTTTTAGGTCAGGAATTTGTCATCCCTTTACCGTTTGGGCATTCTACCCCTTAGCAGCCATTTCCAGCATGCTTCTCTCATGAGCTTTTATTAGGCTTCTGGTCAGCTTTAGTAGTGGCACATTTTTTGTGGTTTTGTTAGGAGTTTATTGTTTTGACTATAGCTATATGTTAATGTTTTCAAATGAATTATTCTCCTATTTTCTAGTAATTTCACTTTGGTTCTTTTGTGTATGTCATAGGTGGGGTGCAGCTTGTCTACTCTTAGACACATTTTTAGGGCTCTGTTCTGCAGTATTTGCAGTTTTTTTAGTAGTTCTTTTCTCGCACCCATGTAGTTTACATCTCCAAATTCAAAATAGGGGAGCACCATGCCCTTGAAGATTATTATTGACATTTCTTGTGTCATGTAGTCTCTTAGCTTTGCAAATAGGCACAGTTTGTGGTTTACTTTTTGGATAATTTTATTTATACATAGGTTGTAGTTTAGTTGGTTGTCCAACTCAAGGCCTAGGTTTATTCGGGTCTATGACATTTATTAATTTTTTTACTTCTCTCATATCTGTTTTGCAGGTGGGGATTTCATTCTGCACAGTTCCTGATCTGTTTTCCCATCTTTTTAAAAAAAATTCTGATAGCTTTTGCCCTATTGTGGCAAAGTGTGTGTTCAGTTTGTTTGCTGCATCTTTGTCTGTGAGCATTGCCCCTTCGTTATCTTGGAAGTTTGTATGCTCTTCTTTGTTATTTATTTGGAATAATAGGTTTACATTTTTCCAGAATTTGTTTGTGTTGCTTCCGCAGTCTTTGTCCTGCTGGGGAGGGGGAGGGGAGAGCAGAAGGGGGCAGTGTGATGGGTTACGCGGGAGGAGAGGGGAGAAGGGGCAGGTGGGTTAAGGGTTAGGGGGACGGAAGCGGAGAAGGGGCAGGTGTGTGTGGGAGGAGAGTGGTGGAGGGGGCTGGGGAGGTGTATTGGTGTGGGGATACGTGTTGGGACGGGTGAGGTGGTGGGCAGGGTGTCGGAGCAAGGGCTCTGGGTAGGGAGTCAGCTCTGGATATTGAGCCATGGTTATAGTTCCGGTTGTGCCTCTAGGTGGTGCTGCGGGGGTGTGGTTATGTGGTGGTGTGATGTGATATGGTGGTGTTGTAGAGTGGTGCTTTGGTGAAGCTGTGCAGTAGTGTTTGTGTGATGGTGTGAGGTGGTGTGAAGGTTTGTGCAAGCTGTGTAAGAGGAGTGTATTATGGTGATGGCATGTGGTGGTGTTATTTCTTTTTAGATGTTCTCACAGCTTTGAGAGAGTTATTTCTGGCGATATGGTAGGCCAGTTTGTCTTCTATTGTTTCTGTGTTCTTTGCTTTATCACCCAGTTTACCTTTGGTTGTGATAAGTGTTAGCAGGTCTTTGTCTACCAAAGGGTCTTGGTTTTTGTGTATTTTTATTTTCTTTATGGGGCACATTTCATCAGTTGATTTTTGTATTTCTGTGATAATGTTGTCCCAATATATATCAACATTATCTCTGTTTTGTGTGATGTTGTTTATGTTTTTTTGCAGATGATTTTTTAATGTATCTTCTGAGTAGTTTTTTAAGGACCTGCCCATTTTGTATTCATAGTGATTTGTGCTTTTGCGCTTTTTCCTGGTTAATTTTCTAGTTTGTGGTCACTTATACCCCAGCTTCTTGTGCCGCATTTTGTGGCATGGTTTGAGTTGGTTAGTATTAGGTATATTGTTGAGCTATTGATGCTTAGTCTTGTGCTTTCAGTGATGAGCTGCTGCAGGCCTAAGATTTGATGGTGGTTTGCAGCATTAGTTTTTTAGTTTTTTTTGCTGCTGTAATTCACATTGAAGTTCCCTAGCACAAAGAGTTCTGCATTTGTTGATTTATTTTACAGTGTTTATGCTCTTTTCTAGTTCTTCAAGGAATACTTCAATTTCACCTGACGGTGGCCTATAGAGGCTCGCCATGGCTACATTTGCTTGTTTTTCATTTTTTTATTAGGCACCATAGTAGTTCTATGTGCTCATTTGAGAGATTTGTTGATTTTAGCTTTTCAGTGTCTAGGTTTTTGGTGGCTTGGCAGTAAATGGCAACACCTCCACCCTTCTTTGTTTGGTGCATTGCATTAATGTGTTGTCTGTCATTACGTACACGCCTTTATCCATCTATATTGATGGTGTTGTTTTGGTGTTTGTCAGTGAACCATGTCTCTGGTAGCATTAGTACATGTAGATTGTCTTTTTTTAGATGCATTTTTATTATGTCTATTTTATTGGATGTGCTCTAGCAACTTAGCTGGGTGAAGTGTGTGCCCCTTCCCAGTTTGCATTCAATCTCTTCTACCATACTTTTTTACTTACTTTAAATATTTAAAAAAATGTAGGATAGCGATTGCTTGATTTCCCAAGTTTTTGATTTTGTTTTGATTTTATTTAATGTTAGTTATTGATGGATTTGAGGCATATATGTGCTGGTGCATACAGCACACATGGCCCCTTTTGATAGATAGTCATGCGTACCTCCGTTACTTTTACTTTTACCTGTGCGCATGGAGGAAGGAATGAACATTACAGCATGCATTAGTTGTACCTGATTATACTTATGATTTAGGGTTTGGTTTTTGAAATTTATAAAAGTTTGTGATACTTATCTTTTGGAGTCCTGGTGCTCTTTCCTGTTCTCCGTGATGCTGTTTGACAGCCTGGTACTGATGTATCTGGCATATTCATCATTGTATTGTATACCATCCATCATGCCAATGACATACCGTGCCAATCTCTTTCCATGCCTTGTTTTGTGGATGTGGTTTGCATATCTTGGCATGGCTGCACCACCGTTTTGGTTGTTGTTTAGGTGGTGGATGTAGGCATTTACTTCTGGTATGCACTCATCTACCAGCCGTTGGTACTCTTGATTTCGGCTGTGGCCACAGTACTTTTCCAGGTCCATGCCCATGAGCCCGCATATCACTGGTAGTTTAGTTAGCTTGTTGAGTGTGGCGGCAGTATTATTGTGTGTAGTCCAGCACCATGTGGTCTATGAGTGCCACCTTGGTTGTGAAGGCTGGCTTTAGATCTCTGTGGCCTACTTTTACTGTTAGGTCACAGATTCCTGCCATCATATATATTTGTGCTGGTGGAGTTTCGATTTTGTATTTCATGTATACAGCACTCGTTATCCTGGCAATAGTCACTCCTGGCATAGAGACTACTACTTCATTGTATTCCGGTGCGTCTTGGTGTAGGTCTTTCAGGTGGGCAGTTAGAGCCCTAACCCTTGATTCACCATAGATTATGATCGTCTTCTTCATTTTGTTATCCATTCGCTTGAACAACCCGCTTCTAGTTCACTACCATTGCCATAATTCGCTGTTGTCATTGTAATTCGCAGTTGATGCCTTTGATATTGATTCGCTTAAGCGTTTGGCACCTAATTCTCTGCCGTCATCGTAATTCGCAGTTGTTGGTTTATTGTTTTTTAATCTAGCGTGGGCTGAAGTGGAGCAAGCTGCATCTTGCTATGCTTTTCACACCTCCTCCTTACCTGCCGGGAGAGCTCTTATGCTTTCTCCTGCTCTTCATTTTTGACTACTTCTTGTTTTCTTATGACATATTTGTTTTTGCTCGTTTATTTATTCATTTATTTGTTTATTTATTTATTTATTTATTTATTTGTATTTGCTTCCTTGCACAGGCTTTCCTTTATTTTTTTGAGGATTTTCCCCATTTTATTTTTGTATCCTTGTTTTACTGGTTCGGCTTCACTGGCGCTGTCCAGGTACCGACTTGAGCCCGAGTATGGGCATTTTGTGCATTTCCTGAATGCGTTTCCTGGAGCATTTATTAGTTTCTCCTTTAGGCTTTCGTGTTGTGCAAATTCTGCGTGGACGATGTCCTCCAGCATGTTTTCATTGATTTTGCACCATTCCTGTGTTCTCCATATCTTCTTTGCCATTGCCTTTATCATATATGGATTTTCAGTGTTGTCCATCATTCTCATTATGTCATGTTTCTCATTGTATTTTGCAATCATTGAGCTGTAGTATTGCTCTGCTGATGTATATTTGTGTCCATCCTTTCCAGGGATTTCACACCTGTAGATATTGCTGAAGGGGGAGTTGTGTCCTTGGAAAGACATACCCCATGTGTGTTCCCTAGTTGCTGCCTTCTCTGGCATGATTTCTCTGGCATGATTTCTTTATATTTTATCAAATTTGTTGGGCTTATAGGTTTTTCCATTTACCTCTATATTGCATCCTTTCATTTTGATTGACTTTATTTTGCTGTTTTTATTCTCCATTGCAAGTGTGTACATTTGTTATACCGTTTTCTCATATAGCATTTCAGCTTCTGATCTGACTCGTCTCATTGTTACCTTGCTGTAGTTTTCTTTTGACTGGAGCATTTTTTTCTTCTGGAAGAGTTCTTTTTTGTGTGACTCCTTTTCCAGCTGGATTTTGATGCTCCTTGGTCTGCTTATGATTTTTTCGGTGTTTTGAGTTTGTGTATCTGTTGTTTCCTTGTCTTTATTTTTGTCTGAGGTCTGCTCATTGTTGTCTGTGTTTTTTGTTGGTGTTGTCTCTTTTTTCATTTTCTTTCCTAGATGGAAGGATTTGGTCACTACTGTCCAGCCAAAGTCACAGTCTGCTTCTTTTAGCATATTTGAGATGGTTTTCTCCATGTTTTCGTCTTCTTCTTCCGGGATGCTGTGTATTATGATCCTGAGTTTTTTTCCATCACTTTTCATCACCTGTTGTTCTTTGAGCTTCTCAAACTCAGCTTTGTACCACGTGCATTCGATTTGCAGTGTGCTATACGCTACCTGTAGTGCTTGTAGTTTGCTCCTGTAGTCATTTTCGTTTTCGTTGTGGTTGTTATGATTTTTCCGTCCTCATTTCCGGTGTCAGTTCATTTCCGTCATTTCTGTCATTTCCGTCCACACACATTTTGCCTGCCTTTTCCTTTGCTAGTTCCTCCTGGACCCTTTGGACTACCAGCCTTATTACTTCTTTTTTGGCCATTTGCTGGCCTCCATTATCCACTATTTCCGCTACGTTTTCCGGGTTTTGCTCATTTCCGGCCATTTTTAACGGTTGCGTCATATATCCTCCTGATTTCTTAGTAGATTCCTCCTATATGTGTTATGTTTGCGTTCCTGGGTATATCCTGTAGTATCCTGGGATGTTTATGAGGAAGATCCACTTACACTTGGTTATTATGCACTGTTTTGAACATTGGTACTCGCGTTAATCAGCATCCGCGCTTTCAGCATCCACCTCCTGTCTCCATCTTTGCCTCTTTTTGGTTAAATTCCTCCTTTGTTATCCTAACAATGCATATTTTGCACTGATCCTGGTGATCCTTATGCTTAGGTCAAGTATTTCCACACTCAGTATCCTGTGTGTTGTTGTTATTCGGCGTGTTTGCCGCCGTGTTTAACGGTTAGCGCCGTTTGGTGCGGCTCATAGTACTCTTTTTGGTTAAATTCCTCCTTTGTTATGGTCTTATAGATAATTTCCACCACCAACCCGAACTCTGACGGCACTTCCAAGAACTAATGTTGGTGCTAGCTCAATGTGAAGTATGCTGTGTGAAAATGGTCTTATAAGTTATATATAATTCCTCAGCCAGTGATCCACAACTGCTTCATCACAGGCTGTTGTATGTGCTGTCCTGTCTGTGATTCATATAAAAGACCGATTGCTGCTTATTGGAAAGAGTAGCCTATGTGGCAGAAGCGGGTTTCCTCCAAAGAAATATGTCAGAATGACCATAAGTTTGATGTCCAATAGCCAATCATAAAAATCAATGTGCTCTAGAGGTGTTGTTAAATAAAACAAGCTTTACTTTATAGATATCTCCCACCACTTCATCTGACGGCACTGCCAAATAGTAGTAGTTTAATGTGCAGTGTGGAAATGGTCTTATCGGCCGTAATCGATTAACACAACCTGGGCGACTCGGGTCACCCGAGTCATCAGAATTTCAAATAGAACACCGCGGGTCGAGTCGACAAATATGGGTGCCGTGTGCAAAACAACCCAACCCCAGTAACCCACCTCTTGTCTGGGGTTTGCAAGCAGCGATGACGTCACATTTGCGCTGGTACCGTCCTGCAGGATAACAGCCACCGGTACCAGTCATACATTTTTTTGTGTGGTAATAACATAGATTAATGAAATGGAAATATCACTAAACTATGCCATCATACAAATATTTAAATCATATTTTGATGTAAATATATCGGCTATTAAAAAACAAATAAAAGGGCCACCATTTTTGTCACCCCGAGCGTGGAGAATCGTATTCGATTATTCGACCCGAGTCTGCAGGATGTGCGCATGCGCCAAAAAGTGGCTCGGGTGACCAGAGTCGATTAATCGATTACGCCCGTAGATAATTCCCCTCATCAACCCGCCCTCTGACGGCACTGCCAAGAACTAATGTTGTTGGTAATACTAATAGCTCAATGTGCGCCCTCCAAACAAAAGGTCTATTGGTGTTTATGTGTCAGATCATATTTCCGCCTTTATCTTGTTTTTATTGTCACTAATAAATTTCTACTCCTCTTTCTATTCCCAGCAGGTAAAACCGATAACGCTATACTTCGCTCGCTCCCCGAAGAAGACCGTGGGAATGGGAATCCTTGTACTCCTCATGTGGAACATAATCATTCAGCTGGGAGGTAAGGCTGTGTCTTTTGCACAACTCCTACTTTGGCTCCTTCTGGTAGGTTCAATGACACTAGTGGCTTATTAACTTGTCCTTTTTGTTGTCTTACGTCTTAGCAACATCTAAGGTCGTATCAGGACCGGTATCGACTTGTGACGATTCAACTTTATAGTGCTGCCCCACTGGGAGACCAGACGGCCCGGGCCATGATGGCCAGATATCCCACTCAGTCACATTATTGTGACACTGAGCTAACCAGTCCTTTCCCTATCCCATATATGCCAATCGCCAGGCATGGTAACAAGAAATATCAATTTTATAATTCATTTGTTTGACTTGGGTTGGATTCTATGTCCCGACCTTCCGCACGGGAAGCTAGCGCTCTACCGCTTCGGACAGCGCGGCCGCTGCAACGCTGTACCAGTGTCATATTGCACAGACTTACTTTAAATACCACTATATGTGTGCACAAATGTGACAAATAAAGAAATACTCAAACGAACGGACAGGGCTGCCCTCTATGGAAGATCTTCTGATCAAACGGAAT
The DNA here is from genome assembly GCA_030323885.1 of Branchipolynoe longqiensis. Classification (NCBI taxonomy): domain Eukaryota; kingdom Metazoa; phylum Annelida; class Polychaeta; order Phyllodocida; family Polynoidae; genus Branchipolynoe; species Branchipolynoe longqiensis. The sequence goes on along the minus strand of CM059190.1, from coordinate 26,724,976 downwards.
CTCCGGTGGACTGGACACCTCATGAGGATGTCATCAGACAGGCTACCAAAGCAGATCCTCTACTCTCAATTGTCTTCTGGTGAGAGAAAGAGAGGGCACCCTCCTCTCCGGTTCAAGGATACCATCGAGAGAAACCTGAAGCTGTGAGACATTAAGACCGACTCATGGACATCACTGTCACAGCAGAGAGTTAAATGGAGAGCGACAGCCAAGTAATGAAAGCAGTCTTTGTTGATTTGTGACCGACAGCATGATGATGATGATGTGTGCACACCCACACTAATCGTTCATTTGCAAGGAATATCCTATGGGGTTTGTTGTTGGAGTTTTACATCCTGGCAACAGCTAAGATCATATCAGGACGGGTACTGACTTGTGACAGTGTACACTCATGGCGATTTTGTAGTGTTGCCCCATTGGGAGAACAGGTGCCAGCACCATGACCTGATATCCCTCTCAGTCATATTATCCTGACACCAAACCAACTAGTTCTTGTCCTATCCTAATAATGCCGAGCGCCTATCAATTTTATAAGTCATTGGTTTGACTTGACTGGGAATTGAACTCCCGACCTTCGGCACGAGAGGTCTGCGCTCTACCGATTCGGCCATCGCGTCCGGTGCGTAAGGGGGTGTTTGGTGACCAGTTAATGCGCCTTACAATGATCCTATGTCGCTGGCATCATCACATCGGTTTTATGCTCTGCTTGATTCTCTCTTTTTGTAACGATATACATCTGAAGAATTTGCTTCCTGCTTGTTTGTTGCTGTTGTAAATATTTATGTGGCTGCAAATATATTGTCTTCGGGCCATAGCTAATTCCAGGTATTTACACATTTTGGACAGATTGGTTGGTTGTTGTTGTTTTGCATCCTAGCAACGTGTACAGTCATATTGTGATGGGTACTGACTTGTGACTGTGCGCACTCATGTCGACTTTGTAGTGTTGTCCACTGAGAGACCAGGCAGTCAGCACCATGGCCTGATATCCCACACAATCACATTATCCTGATACTGTGCTAACCAGTTATTGTTCTATCCTATTAATGCTGAGCGCCCAGCCTGGTAGCAAGCAATAAGTATCTATTTTATAAGTCACTGAATAGTGTTGGTCTTCCGGCCATATGCAATCTCAGTAATTCACCATTTTTGGACAAATTGTTAAATTGTTTGTTTGATTATTTGACCGACTTGTGACAATGCACACTCATGAGGAATATTTAGTGCTTCCCCACTGGGAAACCAGGCTACTGGCATCATGACCCGATGTCCCACTCAGTCACATTATCCTGATACTGAGCTAATCAGTCCGTGCCTTATCCTCATAATGGTGAGCACCAGGCTAGCAGGCTAGCAGGCTAGCAGATTAGCAGACTAGCTAGGCAGCAATAAGAATCAATTTGGTAAGTCATTGGGAATCAAATACCGACCTTCCACAAGAGGAGCATGTGCTCTCCAGATTCAGTCACCGCATCTGGGTGGGTTTTTTTTTGTAGAGAATGACATTTGAATAATTACTAAGTGAAATATACAAGCGCGTAGTCAGACATAGGACACTAATATGTTAATACTGTCATCGAGGGTGTATTTTCAAATGAAGCGAAACATCGTACTTAGAGAAGAATTCGAACCCTAAAGCCCTGCTAGTCCGTAGCCATCCTCCTACTTGTTAGCTTAGATAGGCTCCCTAATGCAAACAATCAATCCCTGCATACCTGTGTATGTGATATATGTTCGCGCATTTCCACACCTAAATTCCATCGAAATGGATATGAGTAGCTTGCACAAATTCTAATATGTTATAGTAAGCCCTCACGGACCAATGCGCCGTACCGCGTTTAGATCTTCTAAATCCCGCGAAAACGAGGCTGCGTTGGAGACTCTTAATTCATCAAACCCCCTACGTTCCCTTGCCATCCGGTCAAACTGGACCTGCTTCCAGATTTGCAGATGGCCATGGGACTTGTCTCCAAAGCCGGTGAGATCTCCACACGAGTGGGTGAAAAGGGATTATATTTCCCAAACCCCGTCCCTCCAGAACGGAATGCCGAACTCCGCCATGGCGAATACTCCAGCGGTGCCTCCAATGCAGAACTATGGCGTATGCCCAGACCGAAATCATCGCGACACGCAGTAGTACTGCTACCCTTAAGTACACCCGCCCCCGAATAATTGCTGATCGACAAAGACCGTATATCATCAAGATCGAAGCCCACCTTCACTGTACTCCCCGGTTTACCCTCTCCAGTCTTTATATCACATGAGAGAACATTACACGCCCCGTCTAATGCTACAACATCTTTTATTGCTATCAAACGAGTGCCCAACTGCAAGTCAAGTGCCCCGTCCAGGCCTGACCCCGGTGTAATTACAGAGGCAAAACCTGGCGGAGGACCTCTACTCAATTGAGCTAACTGCGTCCAATAGCTTTCAGACTTATCGACCCTGGGCATGACCAGAGGTGCCGGCACAGGGGTAGACACTCCCCCCGACCAATTAACACCTCACAGCCCTCCCGGATGATGCCTGGACCTGCACTGAGAATAAAATTATCACCCACATTCACCACAACAGGTTTGGGAAGAGTGCGATGCGGCGAAAGCACCACAGAAGTGTTCGCACTCACAGATGGCCCTCCTGCGACGGCACGCCCACCACCATCAATTTGGTATGGGCGCTCACTACGCAGACGGGATGTCGACATCCCCTCCATATTAATTTATGAAGAGAATTTAGGCAATATAGACCTGGACCAGGTCCATCACTCACCCCATACGCAGAAGGCAAGCGCTGGTCACGGCACCAATGTGATAGTCCATGGTCTTTCACACTGGCACACACTCATGGAAGAATGCCAAGATTTAGTAACAGTATGCTTCTGTGGTGTCAACAGTCAACTGACCCGCCCCTCACTCGCTAGGTCCCAGGTTTGTGAGGGGTGTGCTAGCCATATGCAGTAGAGGACAGCCAGGTGGCTAGTGTGCCGCCACCTAGCGCAGTTCATTGTAACTGCGTAGGTGTGCGGCATAGCGTCTGCCACCACCGCATGGTAGTGGAGCTCATGTACAGACTAGTATACAAATGTGTTTCAGTAGACTACAATGATTTTTCAAAGTTTTGGTAAAACCCCATAGGAAGCCTGTGGAGATACGCATGTCGTTGAACTTTGGCTATCTCCAACATAGATACAATTTGTTATCTAACTTCCTGCGGAGATAAGTGCATCTCAGATCGGGAGAGATGGCATATGAAGATCGCTTGTGGAGACTTAGGCTACCAATATTGTCATATCATCATCTCAGGGGAGATATGATACTGATAGAGACTTATAAGTTTGTTACTGAAGTCTATGATAGTGATGTCATAATGGGTTTGTTCAACCTCAGAATAAACAGTAACACCAGAGGCCAGTGGTATAAGATGTTCAAGGAGAGCACCGGACTTGAAGTCAGGAAACACTTATTTTTCTTTTTAGTGATAGATCCTTGGAACAGTCTTCCAGACCAAGTGGATAGACATTGGAGAGGACACCCACAATTATAGGACTTCAGGGCTCCACCGACCTCCATATATGTGCAAATAAATAGGTTTGTGTTACCATAACGAGCTGGCATTAGAGGCCCAATAGGGCCTAGATCAGCCAGATGATTGATTGATTGATTAGTGGTTGCCTTATGCTGTGTCGGCAGCATAGGCCATATTCACGGCGAGAAATGTTTGCTTTTTGTTCAAACCATCGCTTTTTCATGTAAAAGCAGACAATCAATTATGTGCCAATAGACACGCATTAAATTAGAAAGACGACAATCATATATTTGTGGTCAAGGGAAACAAATTCCCATGGAAAAAGAAAAGTTTTATTAATAATTGATAGAATTTATTTAGTAAACTATATGAGGTGGTAGTGTCCAGCTACCCTCAAAATGGCTAAAATGTTTTCTTGTTTTACTTTAGTTAAAAAGGTCATGCACACTGTCTGCAGTGTAGAATTGTTGGCACAGGGCCAAAGAATCAATGCAACTTAGTAAAATGTGTTTGAGTGTCAGCGGGGACTGATACCCAATACATTCAGGGGGAGGTTTCCCCTTGAGCAGAAAAGCATGTGTAAGCCACGAGTGGCCAATACGGCAGCGGCTAAGGACCACTTCATCCCGCCAACCTTCCGCATGAGTCGGTGGTGGTTTTCCCACAGATGGTTCAATTTCTTTAAGTTTATTAATGTTTTCATCCCACTCATGTTGCCATTTGGATTTTATGTGGGTGGCTATTAGTGGTTTCAGATCAGAGTGAGGGATCAGACACGGTTCAAGATCACAGTTCAGGGCCTTCTTCGCAACCCGATCAGCTCGTTCGTTTCCTTGTATGCCGGCATAGCCAGGCACCCAGCACAGGTGGAAGTCATACCCATCCGTTGCCAGTTGGTTCATTTTATAAATGACCGTTGCTAGAATAGGGTGATTCGTTTTCAGTCCAGCAACAGCCATGAGGCAAGAGAACGAATCACTGTATATAACATAGTTAGATCAGCCAGAAGGTGATGTGTAAGTTAATGTGTAAGTTAATCATCATACCCGACCTGTTTGCATGGTAAATCTCATACTTACAAATAGAAATAGCCATAGGTAGCACAGTTACATTAGATACAAAGGGATGGTTTGACACTTTACATTGAATAAGCTTGACAGTATCTTGGTCACAGCATCAATATAGTGGCGGGTTATTTTGTCGAAATTAAGAGAAAACCTATGCCTGGAAATGAAATGGGATTCGAACCCATGCCTCTATCATTCTCGGGTTAGTTCTTTACAGCAATACCGGAGTTTGTTAAGGACTAACAGTGCTTGTGTAGCGATACTTGCTTTTGCTCTGACAATTTTAGTTCTAAAAGTTGCATAGTCCGATGGTTTTGAGTTTCTCTCATTTTCTGAGATAAACATATTAGGTTGATCATTTTAATCTACCTTACTTCAGTTTGAAGTAACTTTTATTTTAAATCGTTAACTTTTCTGATATTTGAAATGGAAACATGCTAAATTAATGTTGGCAAGCTTGTCAAAACTATTACCATAGGCTTCTGCAGTAACAGGTTCTATTAATTGACTCAGTATCCCCTTATATGTGACAACAAATGTTTAATAAGTGCACCGGCATCTAAGTTAGATATGTAGAATCAAATCTAGATAATTGTTTTAGTTTTGAAAATGTTATGTTTTCATCGGACTATGCAGCTTTTAGATAATATATTTATCTCAGTAAATGGCAGAAACTTAAAACCATCGGACCATGCAACATTAACCAGACACCAGTGTACTGACGTCATAGCGTCTGTAGTCGCCATTCACGGGATCTAAGAATATGGCCCAGTGTGGGAACTAGTCACTTACCTAGACACAGTAAGTGTCAGTTTTCCCACCAGTCGTCTTCCCCTCTTTTTTATGCCGTCTTCATAAAGTCGGTGTAAAGATTTCAAATTCCCCCCATATTCAAGTTCCCCCCCGGGAACTTGAAAACGTTTTCAAATTCCTCCCAGGGGAATTTGAAAACGTTTTCAAATTCCCTCCCTCGTTTTAACTTTCCCTCCCCCCCCCCCATTTTTGAGGAATTTTCTTTATTTTTGTTATTTTTTGTTATTTTTCATGACAAATATTATAATATACAGAGAATAGCATAATGGAAATTATTACTAGTACAATAAAACATATTTAACCACAAATGACACAAAGAGTCTCCAAGATGGTTAAAAAGAAACTATTATAGGTCTGAAATTTAAAACGTTTTTTAAAGTTTTTTAAACAATTTTAAATTCCCAGAGGGGGAATTTGAAAATAGGGGGAGTAATCTGAAAACTGTTTTTAAGTTCCCCCCCCCCCCCCAGGAATCTGAAAACGGAGGGAAGTTAAAAACGTTTTCAGATTGCCGGGGGGGGAACTTGGGAAGGGGGGAAGTTGAAATCGTTACACCGGGAAACAACTGGGGAACCCCACCCATGGAAGAATGCGCCTCAATAGACTGGGTGTGGTGAATGAATTGGCAGACTGTAGGCTTCCCGTGGGGAAGGTCAATATTTAATTCTCTGTCGAGTCAAACAAATGACTTGTAAAATAGATACTTGTCATTGCCTCTGCCTGGCGCTTGGGATTACTAGGATAGGGCAAGGACTGGTAAGCTCGGTATCAGGATAATGTGATTGAGTGGGGTATCGGGTCATTGTACTAGCAGCCTGGTATCCCAGCGAGGCAGTGTTATTAAGTCACCATGAAAGCGCAAGTTGGTATCCGTCCTTGATAGAACATAAAACACCAACAAACAAACAAATGCTCCTCAAACTATTTGTTTGTTTAATTTTTACGTCTTATCAAAATCTAAGGTCATATCAGGACAGCTACCAACTTGTGACAGTGCATGTGCACTCATGGGGCCCTACTGGAAGATCACACCATTGGCTCAATGTCATGGTCTCCTACTCAGTAATATTATCCTGATACTGAGTTTATATAGTTGTGTGTGAATGCACATGTATATATGTGTCGGTCAGTGAAACTGTGCACCACATTAGTGATTCAAATAAGGGAAGCCGGAGACCGAGTGGGAGAAAGGTTAATTTATTGACAATGTTATGAAAGGTACAATGGGGGAAGTCAGTTGAGGGGCCCTCCTCGATCACCGGGTGCTCTTAGGCTGCGGGAGTCGACCCCTACGAAGTAGTCCTTAAAATGGAGGGTTGGTAGGTGTGGTAAAAGTTTACTGTCCAACAGTCAAACGAATCCGAATGGCTGGAGGTGGGGCGAGGTTTCCAGGTCAATGATGTTTGTCCGGCCCGCTTGGGGCGTGGTTTGTACCCGGTGTAACGATTTCAACTTCCCCCCTTCCCAAGTTCCCCCCCGGGAATCTGAAAACGTTTTTAACTTCCCTCCAGGGGAAATTAAAAACGTTTTCAGATTCCTGGGGGGGGGGAACTTAAAAACAGTTTTCAGATTCCTCCCCCTATTTTCAAATTACCCCCTCCGTGAATTTAAAATTGTTTAAAAAACTTTTAAAAACTTTTTAAATTTCAGACCTATAATAGTTTTTTTTTAACCATGGAGACTTTTTGTGTCATTTGTGGTTAAATATGTTTTATTGTACTAGTAATAATTTCCATTATGCTATTCTCTGTATATTATAATATTTGTCATGAAAAATAACAATAAATAACAAAAATAAAGAAAATTCCCCAAAAATGAGGGGGAGGGAAAGTTAAAACGAGGGAGGGAATTTGAAAACGTTTTCAAATTCCTCCCTGGGAGGAATTTAAAAATGTTTTCAAGTTCCCAGGGGGGAACTTGAATATGGGGGGAATTTGAAATCTTTACACCGGCTCACCTCATCGAATCAACCACAATTCGGAAATTATGGGCCAATTCTTTTGTGTTTTAATAGCACGTGAAATAATTATTGTTGCCTTGTGTATTACATATCTTACTATTCTTACTATTCTTAGCAACACTAGGGCCTGTACGTGTTTAATCTATGCCACAAAATGAATCCATAGTTTGTATGATCGTGTGCTCCAGTTAAAATGTTAAAATTTGCGTATTTACCCATTTACATCAACGTTTACATGAACCTTTTTTTCCAACTTTGTATCTACTTTTTTCTGTAAGAGATAATTTGGTTTGCTTAATGGTAATCAATAAAATCTTGTTTAAATATGTTGTATATGTTCGAATGATGTTCTGGATGTGTGTTTAATGTCCATGTTACATAGGACATTTTAACATATCTTTTAATTTGTATAAGATCAAAATACAAAAATGATCTAGTTTTTTTTTTAAACAGGCATTTGCACAACATGTGAACCTTCATCTTAGCATGGATTCTGCTATTATTGGGATGTTTTCTGCTATTATCATTATGCTATTTGGAATGTTTTAATGGTTGGTTTCCAAGTCTTACATGTGGTACCCAGTTTCAAAGAATGACCCATATACATATGCGTTATAGTTCAACTAAACCACTAGAGTTTGCTATTCGAGAGATATATTCTACAACATGACATGGTTGTTCTTCTGCTTCTTGAAAATCAATCACTGTGTTGTTATTCAATTGAATCATAGAACTAGTTATATGATTGAATCCAGGGTTACAAAATAGGGTTTGACGTCCAATAGCCAATGTTAAAATCAAATGTCAATGTGTTCAAGAGGCATTGTTAATTTTCTTTTTAAAGCTTTAAAAATGAGCAAAATTGATAAAGGACCACAGACAATTCTATGTTTTAACATTGCCAGAGCTATCTATAGTTTATCTGCTAAGCATTAAAGCCTCGCGGCAGAATTTCTTTATGTGTGTGATGGTATATTTACCCTGTCCCCAATAACTAGTAAGTCGCTTCACAGCTTGTCTTCATTCTTCTTCTTCTTCGCCCATTGTGGCGTCAGCGCCCACCCACACAAACACCTCCTCAGCCGTGTCGTAGATGAATGTGTCGCCTACCACCCAACTTTGGGCATAGGCCACGAACAAGGGCTCTCCAGCCCTCCCGGTCCTGGGCCTTGAGTTTCTTGTTCATGATTCTGTAACATTGTTCTTTTTTCCGGGGTGGGGTTGTTGGCCCCACGCCCAACCCCCAACCTGGAGGACCAGTTGCTGCTCTTAGTCTGTCCTCTACCATGAGTCCTGCCCGGCTTGGTTAAACCTGCCAGAGGGCTAGCCCCCCGCCGGTATAGCTCTCATGGTCACAGAGGCACACAAGCCTCCCCACCACGACAAGGTAGCAACACATTGTCTTCATTGCTGAACAACAATAGTCTGAATTCGGTAGTTGCCTTGTCACCTTAGTTGTAAATATATTCCTATGGGTGAGTGTTCTGGTTGCACTCTGTTGCTAATTCTCAAAGTGCATGTAGTACATTACCGGAGAACTGTCAGTGAATGCCAGTATTGTAAGGTTAACCCTTGTCCCCAAGCAAATACCCTATAATACTAAGACGACTCACTCCCTATCTCTCCCATGGTAATGTAAATTTTGCAGTGCCACCTTGTGGTGGGTTTGATCAGCCCAGCTGCTGGTTGGTGTTTCACATATAAACACATACAATTATATTATACACGAGATAGGTAAGTATGAATACACATCAATATGAAATTGCTATGAACAAATACACATCATCAGCATCGCCATCATCACACATCTTTCACATTCATATATACATTTATACATATAATATAGCACCTGTTTAACCAAGAGAACAGCCAGCGCACCAAGTGGTGGGTTTGATCATTTTGATTACACAGTACAGGCTGAGTGAGCCGTCTCAGTATTATAGGGTCTTTGCCCCAAGTCTTTGTCATATGTGAAAGTGGCTTGTGTAGCCTACCAGGTTGGAGGTGGCCAGGCTTGTCAACCACATATGCACATATTTGCCATCCTGTGAAACTGGGCACTAAAGGCTGACATGGAAACCACAATGCAGATATAACACACAGGACATGGAAGTGGAGATTGGGATAACATGGCTTTATTCCGGGCAGCCCCCAGCGGCATTACATTTTTGGTTGACTGCGTTGGTCCGTGAGCTGCATGGAAGAAGGTCATGTGGTGAGAGTGGTCAAGTGGATGAAAATGGGGTGATTGAGCTGAGACAAGTGAGCATGGTGAAATGGTGAAGCTGGAGTAACTCGCAGGTAGCAGTAGTCACTGTTTCTAACATATCAATATTTATATAAAATTGAAAGGTTAAATGATAATTAATTAGTGAGAAAAGTTATGCAATTATATAAATGATTAAACAAATTAAATGGGATGTTATATAATATTATGTTTTAATCGGGTAGAGGGTGGGTGGGTGAAAAAGCGAGTTGTGGTCAGTCCGGATGGATGATACGGAGTGATCATGGATGGTGGGTGGCCTGTGAGGTCAGCCGTGGGTGCTGTGTGATTGGTGGGTTGTGGAGGTGTGTGTTCTTGCTATGAGTGATGGGGTGCGCTGTGATTGGTTGGTTTTCGGGGTGTGTGATGTGTGGATGTGAGTGAGGGGGAGCGGGAGCAGCATGCGCGCAGTGGCTTCACTGCCCCGCATGTCCTGCAATGACCCCGAATGAGCCCCCACTCATTCAACACAAAGTCAAAGCTTTCCAAATAATAGCTGAGCACATTCCAAATAATAGCTGAGCACATTCCAAATAATAGCTGAGCACATTCCAAATAATAGCTGAGCACATTCCAAATAATAGCTGAGCACATTCCAAATAATAGCAACACGTGATGTAGACCTACCTATGGTGAACGTGTGTTTGGAGGGTTATTGTTTGCTGGGTTCTCAAGGCACGTCTTCCTCCTGCAGGTATCCAGTATGAGATCACCGAGGAGGACGCGCGCAAATACGACAGGATCACGAGGTGAGGGCACTTACCCACTGCCGAGTGAGGTTTTACATCACACCGACGTCTAAATTCACATTAGTATCATAATTCGCCCATTCACGAATTTGTGTCAGATTCTGTTGTTGATACGACCCCACATCTAGTCAAATAAGGAGATGACTTAATTTAAGTAGTGCTCTATTTATCAAACTGGGTTCAATTTTAACCTAATTATATAGCAGGTTCTAATATTGACTTTTTTCTGTACGGGGGTGTCTATAGATGACCTATTTATGTAATGGCGTCTAAATGTAACATAAGAAGAGCTCGTTTCCAAAATGTGATAAGCGCCATTCCAAAAACTGAGTTTGCAATGCCAATGCCTAGTTTCTAGATCGTATTTTGAAAAAGAGCTCTTCACATATATAGAATTACATGAAGAGCTCTTCATATATATATATATATATATATATATAGATAGGATAATCACTTAGCAATGTATAAAAAGGCGGAGCGGCTCATCTTCGATTATCGGCTGTGTTGTTACTGCCCAGTAGGTTTATTTGCGTGTGCAACGAAAATTAAGTTGGTCTGGCCTAATATGGCCTGATGGGATCGATCTCTCTGCCTGCTACTGCAGCGCCACCATGTGTTCGTGCCTGCGCCCTTCTGTTTTGACAAGTGCGCACCGGGTTTTTATATATATATACATATATGAAGAGCTCTTTTCCAAAACACGATCTATGAACTTGTCATTGGCATTGCAAACCCATTTTCTTGGATTTGCGCTTATCACGTTTTGGAAAAGACCTCTCCATATTTATATTCAAGTAAAATGGTGCAACTAATTCAGTGTAGCCAACTCTTCCAAAATACTCATGAGAGTCATGCACATTGAAGGAGTTTGATTAATCACCTCACAAGTCATGGATGGACACGAAAATTCCACGAATTGCTGTACTTTTGTACAAAATCCCATGAATTTCTGTACTTCTGTACAAATTTCAGTACTTTTGAATAAATGGAAGTAAATATCATATAATAAATATATGGTAAAATATTAGTCTATAACCGCTTGAAAATGCCTTCAAGTAGTCCATTTTAAAGCCATTTAAGACAGAAATTATAGGGGGCCATGCCCCCAGATCCCCCTAGCAAGCTTGATGCTCCCACCACTCAGGTTCCACACCTGCAACGCAAATCTTCAAGAATTCGCAGCACCTCCAGGTTGACAACACCACTGATTCCTGTAACAGTGTCAAAGAATAAAATAGTTGTGAAACAGTTAAGCCTATCTCACAATAAACTAATCTAATTTATTTCTGAAACAGACTCTACCGATAACCTAGTTGTCAAACAGGATCTAGTTGTAACCTATTTCTAGTTGTAACCTATCTGTTGTAACCAGCCCCTTTTGTTCACACAAGGTCTAATCATGACCGATATATAAAGCCCCAGTCACGCCTACCCAGATCAGGGGCCGGACGAGCCCTGTACACTCATCCGGGGTGGTCCGTGTCGATCCGGGATGATCCGTGGCTGGTCCGTGGCTGGTCCGTGGCTGGTCCGTGGCGATCCGGCCTATTCCGGCCGGATACGTGGCTCGTCCGGCCTCGTCCGGGCTCTGCCCCGGATGTTTTAAAATGTTAAAAATATCCGGGGTGCTCCAGGGCATTTTGCGATCCGGGCTCGATCCAGCATCGTCCAGGATGATCCGGGGGGTGGTCCGGGTAGTCCCATGGTGCTCCGTGGGTAGTCCGTGTACCGTCCAGGGCCATGGTTTAACCCGGATCAGCCCTGGACTAGCCCAGACTAGCCCCGACATAGCCATGGACAACTCCCGCACTGCCCAGATAACACCCGGACAAGCCGGATCAGCACGGACTAGCCACGGAGCAAGTCCACTTAAAGTCCGGGAGTACTCCGTGGCTATACCGGGGAGTCTGGGGGCGGTCCGCGGCAATCTGGCCTCTGGTCTGGGGCTGGTCCGGGGCTTGTCCAGGAAGGTGTGACTGCGAGGCAAAAAACAACGAAAACAGTCATTTTATCCAGGGCGGTCCGGGACAGTCCGGGCGATTGGTCCGGCTCAAAATCCGGGGCTCATCCGGGTAGCTGTGACTGGGGCTTTAGGCGTCATAGCCGTAGCTAGGAAATTTGTGTTAGGGTAAACCAGACTTGTTGGCATACGCAGATCAATTCTTGGATCGAAGAAGTGCTGACGGCATGAGGCACTAGGGGGACTGGTGGTATCTAAAATGTCATTTCCAGCATTTACACGGAGGTTGCATATTGTTTTTCCGTGGGTTTCTTTGTGTTATTTTGGTGGGGGGCGGCTATTTTGTATGTTGGGGGGCCGGGGGGGGGGGGGGGGCTGCCCTCACCCCCCCCCCCCCCCGCAAGCTACAGTTCCGGTAGGCGAGGATGTAATCATAGGCTAATTCTCAAACAAAATCTAATAATAATCTCTTTCTCTAACAGTGCATAGATAGTTGAGGATCTGGCAACAACCAATTTATCGAACAGTGATATATTTGTCAAACAGGGCCGAACCATTGCATAGTCCTCTAACACTAGTAACAGGACGTAACTACTCCATATTTTTTTAAGGCAGATCTTGCAATAACATTGTTGTCAAAGAGGTCGTAACCATGATCTAATTCTTTAACATGGTCTAATCGTACCATATTTGTCAAAGCGGGTTTTACAAGAAGTTATAGGTCAAACAGGATCTAACCATTTCCCAGTACTTTAACAGGGCCTAGCTAATAACAGATCTTACAGTAGAGTATTAGCCAAACAGGACCTAGCTATTGCCAACTTCCCTAATAGCATCTAACCATACAATATTTGTCAAAGTAGGTATTATATTAACTTATTTGTCAAACAAGGCATATTACCCATTTCTCTAACAGCCTCTAACCATACCAGATTTATCAAAGCAGGTCTTACATTAAATTATTTGTCAAACAAGGCCTCACCATTACCTATTTACAGCGCCTAACCATACCATGTTTGTCAAAACAGATCTTCCAGTAAGTTGTTAGTTAAACATGGTCTAAACATAGTCTACTTCTCGAACAGGGCCCAACCATGACCTATTTCTCTACCATGGCCTAACTATACCATATTTGTCAAAGCAGTTCTTACAGTAAGTTATTAAGGGGCTGTCACATTAGGTTTTTTTGCTGGAGCGTATGGTGGCGTAGGCGCGTTACGTCATATACATCGGCATACGCCGAATACGCTACTCATACGCTACTCATACTCTACGCATACGCTACTCATACGCTACTCATACGCCACCAGATACCGCCAGATGCCGGCTTATGTGAAGCGTATGAGGCATACGCCGCCATACGCTTTCATAAATCCGTCCGTCCAAATTTGTTTGTGCATGCTCAAAAAAACTCGACCTATGAGGGCGTATGCCCCATACTGTCAAAAAATGTCACAGCACGCTCCTATACGCTCCTCGTACGCTCCTCGTAGGTTCCACATATGCTCAAAACCACCCGAGAGGTCACCAAATGTCATCATAGGCCGGCACGCGCAGGACCTATGTAGGTTTTCAATACGTTCCCGCCATACGCCGTAATGTGACAAGGCCTTTAGTCAAGCAGTAACTATACCATTGCCTAGTCTCTAACATGATGCAAGTACTCCATAGTTGTCAAAGCAGGCTTTACATTTACTTATTTGTTAAATAGTACCTAACTATTGCCTACATCTCCACCAGTGTCTTACCTGTACCATATGTGTCTGAGCGATATGCAGTACCTTGTTAGCCAAACCTGGCCTAACCATACCATATATGTCAAATCAGGTATTAGATTAAGTTATTTGTCAAACAAGGCCTAACCATCGCCTACTTCTCTAACACCGCCTAACCATACCATATTAATTTTGTAAAAGCAGGTTTTAGATTACCTTATTTGTCAAACAAAGGCTCACCATTAGTCATACCTATTTCTCGGGACAGTCCGGGAGTGAACCGGGGGTGAATCGGGGCCGGTCCGGGCTATCCGGGGGTGGTCCGGAGCTCGTCCGGGCTCGTCCGGGGTAGTCCGGGGCGGGTCCGGCCCAGTCCGGTACAAGACGGGGTTCGTCCGGGGGTGGTCCGGGGTCTATCGTGGTTCGTCCGGGGCGGTCCGGGGCGATCCGGCATGGTCCGGCGTGGTCCAGCGTCAGTCTGAGCTCGTCCGGGACTAGTCCATGGCTACACCGGGGAGTCCGGGGGTGGTCTGGGGTGGTCCGGGGTGATCCGGCCTCTGGTGCGGGGCTCGTCCGGCGCTCGTCCGGGAAGGTGTGACTGCGAGGCAAAAAAGGAGGAAAACAGCCATTTTATCTGGGGCGGTCCAGGACAGTCCGGGCGACTGGTCCGGGGCTGGTCCGGCTCAAAATCCGGGGCTTATCCGGGTAGGTGTGACTAGGGCTTAACAGTGCCTAGCTATACCATGTTTATCAAAGCAGGTTTTACAGTAAGTTATCAGTCAAACAGAACCTAAATGTTGGTAGGATGTAAATCCCCAACAAAAGTCCCACCAAAAAACTAACAAAAAAGGTATTTTCCGCGCACCACAAATGAGTCCCACCATTGGGATATATATATACACATTAATGCAGGCGGCGTCCCGCTGTGGGGAGCCACACATGACACTGACTTCCTGAACAGAGTCGATCGGCTCACCTGCGGGGAGTTCCCAGGTGTCGAAGAGGACCTTTCTCTAACAGGGTCGGCCTTAACCAGGGACTATATGTTGGGGCGTACCTAGATAAAAGATTCACCCGGTACTTGTAGTACACGGGTGAAGATCAGCCTTATATAAATACGGGCGAAAATAGCGTTAGTATGGAACATCACCTAGAAACTGTGGCTCCAGTATCAAATGGCTACCCATGTAGGCACAGAGTTGGTGAAATGGGAGAGAATGCAAAAAGACAACATGGCGGCCGCAGAACGCCGTCGATTTCACTTTTAAATCTTATTAAACTAGATATTATATTATATTTTTCAACTCAAAGGTAGCGGGCTAATAATAAAACAGATGTAAAGAATAATTGTGGCTTCTTAGATTGTGAAATTAGGCATTTTCGCCACCTTTTACATAGGGTTGGTTTGCACCCCTACTGCAGCAGTACGGGGTGAATCTTGTATCTAGGGCGTACCCAGATGATCACCTATTCACAATGTGTTTGTTCTGTGCCCTTCTGAACAGATCGAAAGAGTGGGCGTGGTTTTCATGGGCCAACAACTCGCCCTTGAAGGAGCCGGTCAGCGGCTTAATGCCTGCGCATGTCAGGTTATCGAGGTCACTGCGGGAAACCACCACTTCCCGTACATGTCAGGTAGGTGAGGCGGGGAACAGGAAAGGGGTGGGAGATAGTGGGCGGGGTGGGTAGGGTGTATAGGGGTGGGGAGGGTGGGGCGGAGCCAGCCACCTGCATCCAATGGAATATTGGCATCCATCAATTGGATAGAATATATTACTGCAGAAGTCTAGGGGGGGTCAGAGTTTTGACAAGCACACCAAAATTAATTTTGCATGTTTTGACTTCAAATAATTATCTCTGAAATTAATCATTCTAAAGCAAGGTTACACTAAACTGAACTAAGGTAATCATAACTATCAATCTAATATATTTCAGAAAATCACAGAAACTCAAAACCATCGGATTATTGAACTTTAACATTAAACAAACAAAGAATAGTACAACAGATGATGTAAATTTAAGTGAGTTCATCGCGTGGTTCGTTTCAGCCCATCGAGGTGGCGCTGCTGGTGAGTGGTCAGAAGGAGACTCGGGCGGTGTCGCAGTTAATAATGACCATCCTTGCACAGCGTTCCACTCCGCTCATCCTGCACATCATCTCGGACAAGAAGACGGGCCACGTCCTCAAGGTCCTCTTCGACACCTGGGAACTCCCCGCAGGTGAGCCGATCGACTCTGTTCAGGAAGTCAGTGTCATGTGTGGCTCCCCACAGCGGGACGCCGCCTGCATTAATGTGTATATATATATCCCAATGGTGGGACTCATTTGTGGTGCGCGGAAAATACCTTTTTTGTTTGTTTTTTGGTGGGACTTTTGTTGGGGATTTACATCCTACCAACATTTATGGTCATGTCAGGGTGGGTACTCTCCGCGGCATAACTGAACCAAATCACACCCGCCCTGACCAGCCAGGTCGCAGGTACCCTCTAATGGTGTGTGTGTGTGGGGGGGGGCGGGGGGGGGGGTGTGCTAGCCAGTCACAAAAGGGGCACCCCCACCCACGGACCGCCTCTGGCTAGGATGCTGCTAGTGGTACCTGTTGCCATGCATGGACAACTGTGGTCAGCGTAGTCCGTGCTGCCACCAGGTGGCAGTGAGGCTCATGTAGGGACTAGGCCTACTGCAGTACATATGAAGAGTTCAGGCGCAAAATCCTGTAAATGCCAATCCAAATATCGAATTAAAATAAGAGATGTTTACCTGAGGGTTTTGTGTTTGTTGTTGTTTTACGTCCTAGCAACATCTAAGGTCATATCAGGACGGGTACCGACTTGTGACAGTGCACACTCATGGCGACTTTATAGTGCTGCCCCACTGGGAGACCAGACCACCAGCACCATGACCTGATATCCCACTAAGTCACATTATCCTGACACTGAGCCAACCAGTCCTTGCCCTATCGTAATAATACCCAGCGCCTGGCTAGGAAGTGACAAGTATCAATATTTAAGTCAGTGGTTTGACTCGACCAGGGTTCGAACCCACAATCCCACGGTCTACCAACACGGGAGACAGACGCTCTAACTCATTCGGCCATCCCGTCTGGTCTTTACCTGAGGATAATTTTAATTCTCACTATTTCAACTTTTCTTATGAAACGATTATAGAGCAACAAACAAAATATGAATGTTAAAAAATGAACATGTTGAAGGTTGTACTCCGTTGCTCATCTCAACTTTTGGATTGGTCTTCCCGGGGTTTTGCGCCTCCTCATATGTATATTTTACAGGGTAAAGAGTCGATATCATAAACACACCTGGGAAGAAAAGTCAGTGCTTTGTGAAAGAGATTCCAATAAAAAACGTAATAATTCCCCTCACCCAAAAAGAATGACAAGATTAAGAAAGGTGAAATACCTTTTTTGTTTGTTTTTAGTTGATGTGAACTACTACGTGGATGAGGACATGAGGGAAATGGAGGACGGGGACAAAGCCCGCACCAACATCCTCCTCAATCTGCACAAGATCATCAACCAAGACGCGCGGGTAAGAGCACAAATGCGCTTGTGCCGATACACACTTTGAGAGTTTCCTCATCTACCTGGTACATTATCCCGATATGCACTGGGAACGGACGCCGTGGCTGAAGCGGTAGAGCGCAAGCTTCCCGTGCGGAGGTTTGGTTGGTTGTTGGAGTTTACGTCCTGGCAACATCTAACTAAGGTCATATCAGGATGGGTACTGCCTTGTGATAGTGCACACTCATGGCGACTTTATAGTACTGCCCAACTGGGAGACCAGGCCACTAGCACCATGACCTGATATCGCACTCAGTCACGTTATCCTGACACTGAGTCAACCAGTCCTTGCCCTATCCTAATAATGGCAAGTGCCTGGTTAGGAAGCGACAAGTATTAATTTGTAAGTCATTGGTTTGACTCAACCAGGGTTTGAACCCAGGCGGAAGGTCAGGAGTAAGAATCCTGACTGAGTCAAATTACTGACTTACAAAATTGATACTTGTCACTACCTAGCCTGGATAGGACAAGGACTCGTTAGTACAGTGTCAGGGATAATATGACTACCTGGGATATTTGGTTCATGGTGCCGGCATCCAGGTCTCCCAGTGGGGCAGCACTATAAGAGTCGCCACGAGTGCACACTGTTATAAGTTAGCACTCATCATGATATGACCTTAAATGTTGTTAGGATGTCAAACAACAACAAATAAAACAAACATTGCCTGGTTATCAGAAGTAACCAGTAGGCATAGTGTGGCGGTCTCTGTGGCGGAGTGGTTAGAGTATCTGACTTTTTTCTAGGTCAGACTCCTAATCTGAGGGTCATTTGGATTTCCACCGCTGTGTATAACTTACAGCATCATCAAAGGCCGCTTGCTCTCATGCCATGTCTATGTGGTGTGGGAGGTTAAAAATCCCTTGGGTCGGTAAAAGTGTAGGCTCGGGCTTTCTATCAACCAGCAGTGGAATGAGGAAGACCAGTCGTCTATGACTGAAATTTCCCCTGCTTAAACAACTAATGGACCAAAAAATAAATAAAAAATACTACTATTATCTGAATTATAATCAACGTTTTGTCAGATTTATTTATTTCTAGAAATCGTTTGCACCTCTCCTACTTCGGTGCTTTCTGGAAGGCTCAATTTCACTTGTGACTTATGAACTTGTAGTAGTCTGTACTGACCTCAGGCAAATAGCCACCTAAAAAGGTAGGGTGGGTATGGTGGGTGAAAAGCATGTGCGAACAATGTTATTCTTACAATGATGGTGAATTCTTTTTTATGAACAACCCTGCAATTAGGCCGAGCGCAATCTCTGTCTAGTTGGACAACTCCAAGCAGATATTATGCAGATATTATGCTGTGAGAGTGTGAGGAGGAAGTGCTTTGTCACAACAGGGAAGGTAGACACAAAGGGTGTGACATTAGTTATTGATGTGTTCCCTGGGGCGTAGTAACATGCGTTGTGCCATGAGAGTGCAATCTCATAAGTCTTACAATCACTCAGGCATAACTGGCCATGAAATGAAGCCATATATTCATAGCCAACAAGAATATATACTTGTGTTTGTTAGAGATGTACGTCCTGCAATACCTCAGATCATATCAGGATGGGTATCGAATTGTGACAGTGCACACGCATGGCGACTTTATAGTGCTGCCCCTCTGGGTTACCAGGCCGCTAACACAATGACCCAATATCCCACTCAGTCACATTATCCTGATACCAGGTATGATTCGTCATATTCGATCATCCTAAATTTTTAGTTGTTTGGTTTTGTTTTGTTTAATATTTGATTCATCTTAACACATATTTTGTCGCGCCTAGGCACTTGTCTTCCAGCCTTTGAAGCAATCACATTTGGTTTGTATATGGTGACGGGGAAGTGGAATGTGCTGCATTGTGTACAGCACACCCCATTCTGAACATTTAAAGTGGAGTAGTATATTGTAATGTGATTGAGTGAGGAACGACCGCACACGTTGACGCCTGGTAACTCAATGGTTTATTCAGCCAGCGCTATAGGCCGTAATCGATTAACACGATCCGGGCGACTCGGGTCACCCGAGTTGTCAGAATTTCAAATAGAACACCGCGAGTGGAGTCGACAAATACACGTGCCGTGTGCAAAACAACCCGACCCCAGTAACCCACCTCTTGGCTGGGGTTTGCAAGGAGCGATGACGTCACATTTGCGCTGGTACCGTCCTGCAGGATAACAGCCACCGGTACCAGTCATACATTTTTTGTTGTTGTAATATCATAGATTAATGAAATGGGAATACCACTAAACTATGCCATCATAAAAATAGTTAAATCATATTTTGCTGTAATTATATCGGCTACTAAAAAAACTAATAAAACGGCGACCATTTTTGTCACCCGAGCGTGGAGAAGATTATTCGATTATTTGACCCGAGTCTGCAGGACGTGCGCATGCGCCAAAAAGTGGCTCGGGTGACCAGAGTCGATTAATCGATTACGCCCATGGTCTACACTGGTCCCGCGCATCACTGGTCCCGGCCGGCTGTTTCCCGGCCCGCTGAGCCTCAGTACAATGCACAACATCTCCTTTTCACAGAGAACAAAATATAAATGATTCTGGAATATAAAAATAAGTACATAAGTAGAAATATTATGTTCCCGGCCCGCCGAGCCTCAGTACAATACACAACATCTATGATGTATAGTGTACAGCATAGACACTCAACATGGAGCAGGAATGAGTCTCCTGCCCCAAGGCAAGACAGAGTGTGCAATGAAGTACACTAGTGTTTCAACCATATACTGTAATTGTATACCAGTTTGAATTAGTTTTAGTTTTGGTTACTCTTTTAATAGTGAAATGTTATGCATATCATTGTTATGGTGGTTTTTAGCTTGTGCAGTGCTGGTTTGTAATGTAGCTGTTCAGTGGCGTTAGTGGGTTTTGAATGTTATTATGTCATTGAGTTAGTGGTGGGTAGGTTTGTCAAGGCGTGGGTAGGGCAGGAGGGGCCCATGGGCAGGGGCGGGGGGGACGGCCGGTGATTATGAATCAGTACATTTGTTACCTTCCCTTCAAAGATGCCATATCCAGGGATGAAAGTGGTCTCTGGGAAAAAAAGCGGAAATGCTGATATTCCCCCATAGGTTTAGCATTGTCAGGGAATCGCGGAAAATTCCCAGAAGTCGGGTTTCATATATATTGGTATAAGCTGATACTGCGGCGCCATTTGAAGCAAGTATTAGTAGTGCACGCTGATAGTGCTGCGGTGTTTGGAGCATTTATTAGTAGTATATGCTGATAGTGTTGCGGAGTCTGCACCACATATTAGTGTACGCTGATGATGCTGTGGGATTGAAAAAATCCCTGAAATCCACGGAATCGCGGAGATTTTTCATCCCTGCATATCTCTCTCACACCAGGCGCTGTGGCTGAATCGGGCCTCGCGTGCGGAATGTCGGGAGCTTGGTTCCCAATCGAGTCAAACCAATGCCGTATCAAATTGATACTTGTCACTTCTGAGCCAGGCACTCGGCATTAAGAGGATAGGGCAAGGACTGGTTGGCTCAGTGTCAGGATAATGTGACTGAGTGGGATATCCGGTCATGGTGCCAGTGGCCTGATTTCCCTGTGGGACAGCAATATAAAGTCATCATGAGTGTGCACTGTCACAAGTTGATACCCGTCCTGATATGACCTTAGATGTTGCCAGGACATAAAACTCCAATGACCAACCAACGTCTCTTTCTCTCAGATCATCGTTATGACTCCACAAATGAGGCTGACCACCGACATCAAGCTGATTTTCGAGGAGTTCAGCAAGTTCACTCCTCACGAGATCATTGGCCTGAGAACCTTCTACAAAAGAAACAGCATCAACCTATTGGTGAGTACAGCAGGTCTTTTTCCCCTAATTAAATTCTCTATTGCTTATTATAAGATGAACCTTGCATTTTCAAGAATTATTTTTGACTGAATGGGATGAGGTAGGAAGGCCCCCATGACACGGAGGTGAGTGGTTCAACAGGTTGCATGCTGGGTAGACGCTACTGCGTCAGCACATTTATGTCCACTTTAAACAAAACCCACCAAAACAACCCACCCAGATCGAGTACAATAAGGGTGAGTTTGGTGGAAAGATTAGCATAGGTGCTTTAAGCTCCCGTCACACTACGGCTTGCGACCACTTTGCGACCACTTTGCGATCACTTTGCACCAAAGAACCCACCTGCCTGCGACCTCCTTGTTACCTTGCGACCTCCTTGCGACCAAAGCAATGATCGCCGACCTCTAGGCGACCACTTTGGTCACAAAGAAATTGTTATTGCATTGGGGATGTTGATTTCAACATCGGTAATTTAACCCGCAAGAAAAAGTACATACTAAATATGGAGGCGACTACTGGCGCCATCTATAACATCTTGCTTAATAATAAATGCTCCGATTGTGGCGCCATCTTCTGTAATTTTGCATAACAAGATGCGACCCAGTTTCATTATAGACACTTCGACCAGACCGTTTCGATCGATAGGACGTGTTCTCTCCTTGGATTTGCCGTCCCACCCACCCAAGCTACAAGTGACATTTATAGGGCTACGTGCCTGAAATCCTCAATTCTTAATAAATCAAACATCTCATGACTTTAATGTAACAACGGAATAGTAAGAATAAATGCCACCTTATACTGTACTTGTCTTGCGTTGGTTGAATTAGCTCCATCCTCCGTTGGCAACTACTGAGGACCACTTTGTGACCACTTGCGACCATTTTGCCCACAACTTGCGACCTTTTTGCCACCACCCCTTTCTGTGGTAGCAAAGTGGTCGCAAGCAGTAGTGTGACTGTAAGAAAGGAATGAAGGATAGACACAAGTAGTGCATGGCAAACAGGATGTGCTGGGAGTAAGTAGCTGTTAAGTCATATGTAAACAATATTTTAATGAATTTTATTTACCCTGCTCATAGTGGATAAGTGTGTTAACACTTCTTTTCAATTGATTTTGTTGTTGGTGTTGTCTTAGTACTAATTTTAGTAGTCTTGCTTGTTTGGTGTTGGTAGGTGTTTGTGGATGATAAGTAATGCTGTCATGTTCATGTTGTTTTCTTTCCTTTCAGGTTAAACAATTCACCATGGATCTAATCCTCGTGAACACAAAGCGCTTAGAGGGATCCGTCATAGTGAAACATGTCGGCACTTTAATCAAGACTTCGGTGAGTGTAAGCAGGGGACCTAGATTTTAGCACACAATTAAAGTTGCATAATCTGCTGGTCACAAAGGGTTGGTTGGTTGTTGGAGTTTTACGTCCTGGTAACTTTTACGGTCATCTCAAGATGGGTACCGACTTGTGACAGTGTGCACTCACGGCTACTTTATAGTGCTTCCCCACTGAGAGATCAAGCCGCCAGCACCATGACCTGATATCCCAGTCAGTCACATTATCCTGACACTGAGCCAACCAGTCCTTGCCCTATCCTAATAATTCAGTAGCGCAAAAGTACATGTATATAAAGTGGTAATTTAGGTATTTTTATTATTTGAATGATTCGTAGTATATTGTAGGTATAATGTCTTGGTACAGGCTATCTTAATCATAACGTGGCGACTACCAGGATGCTCAACCCTAGGCCTTAGATCTTCCAGATGGGTGGGTGGGGTGGCTGAGAAAAGGAGAGACGGCTCCACACACGACGCGGGTTCGGATGCTGCGGACAAAGTGAGCAGCTCTGGCTGGCACCATGTGGTGGGGACTGTAGTTAACACTAGGTGGCGTGGGAGTGCGGGGGTTCCAGCTTTACCTGTAAGGCACTGCCAGGGGAGAACGTTGGAGGCAGCGTGTTGGTCATATGCTTTCGCACCCCGAATTATCCATGTTGACTTCAACATGAGGCAATGCCAAGTATCTGGCTAGGAGGGGACAAGTATGAATTGTTACGTCATTGGTTTGATGCGACCAGGGTTCGAACCCGGGGGTTCGAATCCTATGAACTACCAAAACAGAAGAGGGACGCTCAACTCATACGTCTTGTCAAGTCACAAAGGAGAAATTGTTGCGGTTAACACATTTCTTTTCGTGTCAAAAGTTTATTTTGCTGAATAAGTTCTTTTGTCAGTGCCAAAGCACTCGTCTTCCAGCCATTTTTGTCAATTCATTATTATTTACAGAAAAATGGTATATCGAGTATCTATGTATTAATGTGAGCTAACAATAGCAGTCAAATACACCATTTACAGTATATAGCACATGTACATGACCATGGATATATCACTGCTCTACACCTGGTGCATAACCATATAGATTTATCTACATGAGTGCATATATCACTTCCATACTCTGTGTGCATCACCATGTACATGATTATGCATATCCCAGTACCAAATGCCCTGTGCATATATCACTGCCATACACTGTGTGCATCACCAAGTACATGACTATGCATATACCAGTACAAAATCCCCTGTGCATATATCACTGCCATATAATGTGTGTATCACCATGTACATGACTATGCATATACCAGTACCAAATGCCCTGTGCATATATCACTGCCATACACTGTGTGCATCACCATGTACATGACTATGCATATATCAGTACCAAATGCCCTCTGCATATATCACTGCGATACACTGTGTGCATCACCATGTACATGACTATGCATATACCAGTACCATATGCCCTGTGCACATATCACTGACATATGCACTGTGCATGACCGTGTACATGACCGTTCATATGTCACAACCATGTGCCGTGTATAACATGTCCATGACCTGTCCATGACATTCCATGACTTGTCCATGACCTATCCATGACCTTCCCATGACCTTCCCATGGCCTGTCCATGACCTGTCCATAACCTCTGCCGGTTGCTTGACCTGGCAGGATGACCTGAGCTCTGTGCTGGCCCGTAACCGCCTCATCGTTCACCCCCTGGCTTGTTCCTTCAACCTTCGTCTGGAGCCCGACTCGGAGATAGAGAACTGCCTCGTGGAAGACATAGTGCCGAAGGTGAGCTCGTTGGGAACCAGCGCAATACTGGGGGGAGAGGGGGCGTATTATCTGGGCCGCATTCAGGGTGCGTCTCGGAGACATCTCGGAGATATCTCAGAGACGCCTCCTATTTCAGACAGGAGATGAAAAGCGCCTCGAAAATGGCCTCCATATTCAGTGGTTTCAGCCAATCACAGCTCAGCCTTTCCATTGCAAATGGCTGCCGCCTAGGGGTGCAGCCATTTTCAAGGCGACAAACTGCTTATGCAGTTCAGACTAGCCTGATATCAGGGGCATAGTGGACACGTCTCAGAGACAGATCCTGAATGCGGCCCATGAGAACTGCCTGGTTGAGGACATAGTGCCCAAGGGAAGCATGTCGGGAACCAGCGCAATACTAGGGGACGGTGTACGGTAACTGCCTCGTGGAGTACATAGTGCCCAAGGTGAGCTCGCCGGGAAACAGCGCAATACTGGGGGTGGGGGTGTTACCGTTAGAACTGCCTTATGGAGGACATAGTGCCCAAGATGAGCTATCAAGGAACCATCGCAATACTGGAGGGGTGGGGGGGGGGTGTTACCATTAGAACTGCCTCCTGGAGGACATAGTGCCAAAGATGAGCTCGCAGGGAACCTGGGATCCCGATGTTGCAGGGGCAATAGAAGTGTGGGGGGGCGGGGATAAGAAGGGTTGAGAATGTATACATGAATGTCATGTTTGAAAGGTCACTGTTTGCATTTAAAAAATATTGTTGGGCTACATTAGTTGATTAAGCAGGGGAAATTGCAATCGTGGACAATTGATCTTCCTCCTTCCGCTGCTCCTTGCCCTCCTATCCTAGTAATGCCGAGCGCTAGGCTAGGTAGCGACAAGTATAAATCTTTAAGTCATTGGTTTGACTCGGCCAGTGTTTGAACCCGTGAATTCGAATCCCACGACCTACCGAAACGGGAGGCTGACGCCCACCTTATTCGACCATCGCGTCTGGTCACTCATCACATTGACCTGTTTCATCTCTCCAGGCGCTATGGTGGGGGCCCTTAGCCAAGCACACCTACGTCTCCAGCAGGCTGGAGCTCATCAAAGAACGCGTGGAGGAGATGGTGACCTCAGAAGGGGAGCTGTTCCGCTTGGCTGACCTGCCTTGTCTCCATGAATCCAACATGGCCGCCAAGTCACAGCCGGCCGAGCCGACCGACACCTGTGCCGAGTTCCGGGTGGCCGCCTCGCTCAAGGTAAGATTAGCTGCTGAACAGTAACCGGAAGTAGTTGCTTAGAGGGTCGCATAATTTGTGAGTTGTCTTGCGTTCTTTTCATGTTTTCTTGGATTCTTTTGTAAAAAAAAACTCCTAAAAAAACTCCTAAACAGGAAAAGGAAGTAGTATTTAGAGTGTTGATGGGTTTGGTGTTTTCTTGTTTCTTTTTTTGTTGTTAGTTCTAAATCTTAAACAGGAACCGGAAGTACTATTTAGAGTGTCGCAGAGTTTGATGTTTCTTTGTTTTGTTAGGAATCTTTAAAAAAAAAAAGGTCCTAGCTCCTAAGCCGGAA
Source organism: Branchipolynoe longqiensis (assembly GCA_030323885.1). NCBI lineage: Eukaryota > Metazoa > Annelida > Polychaeta > Phyllodocida > Polynoidae > Branchipolynoe > Branchipolynoe longqiensis. The sequence continues at coordinate 26,698,872 of CM059190.1, read as the reverse complement.
CCGGAAGTAGTATTTAGAGTATTGCAGAGTTTGGTGTTTTCTTGTTTCTTTTATTTTATATATATTTAATTTTGTTATGTCCTAACTCCTAAACAGGAACCAAAAGTAGTATTTAGTTTGCAGCATTCTCTGTGGTGGAGTGGTTAGAGTGTCTGACTTTTTTCTAGGTCAGACTCCTAATCGGAGGGTCAGCGGTTCGATTCCCTGTGCCCCCAGCTCTGCCAATTTGGATGTCCACTGCTGTGTCTAACTTACAGCGTCATCAAAGGCTGGTTACTCTCATACCATGTCTATGTGGTGTGGGAGGTTAAAAATCCCTTGGGTCGGTAAAAGTGTAGGCTCGGGCTTTCTATCGACCAGCAGTGGAATGAGGAAGACGAGTCGTCTATGACTGAAATTTCCCCTGCTTAAACAAGTAATGGACCAAAAAATAAAAAAAGTGTGTTACAGAGTTTGGTGTTTCCTTACAGAGGCACAAGCACATTGACAGTGAAACCACTCATTACCTACAACCTTTGGTGTTTCCTTACAGAGGCACAAGCACATTGACAGTGATATCATCCCTCCCCACTAAAACCCTTTGTTGTTTCCATAACAGAGGCGCACACACATTGACTTCATAGGGCACCGCTTGCCCCCGAGTTTGGGATCCTATGACGTCACGCTCGTCACCCAGCTCACCCTGGACAGGTGGGGCGTGCTGGAGAAGATCCTTCTCAACTACAAAGGACCCATCAGCATCGTCCTCTATGCCAGCGATGCCGAGGCACACAGTCTGGAGGTGAATAGATAGTAGACCCAGGGTCCGTACAGGGTCTGGAAAGTCTTGACAGGTCTTCATTTGCCCCACGTCATGGCCTTGAAAAGCCTTGAATTTAACCTATTTTGGGTAGTTAATCTTGAAAAGCCTTGAATTCCATTAAACTGTCCCCACTGATCTAAATCCCGCCAATGTGTTGCTACCTTGTTGTGGTGGGTAGGTTTGTGTGCCTCCATGACCATGAGAGCTATACCGGCGGGGGCTATCCCCCTGTCAGGTTTAACCAAGCCGGGCAGGACTCATGGTAGAGGACAGACTAAGAGCAGTAACTGGTCCTCCAGGTTGGGGGTTGGGCGTGGGGCCAACAACCCCACCCCGGAAAAAGAACAACATTACAGAATCACGAACAAGAAACTCAAGGCCCAGGACCGGGAAAACTGGAGAGCCCTTGTTCATGGCCTATGCCCAAAGTTGGGCGGTAGGCCACACGTTCATCTAGGACACGGCTGAGGAGGTGTTTGTGTGGATGGGCACTGACGCCTTAACGGGCGAAGAAGAAGACTGATCTAAATTAGTCTGAAATTGCCATTCAACATTGTTGTTTTCTCCTGAAATCCAAATGAAAATAGTTGTGATTGCTATCAAAAACAGCCTTCAAAAGCTGTGTAATAATTATTAACATTGAATTCCATATCTTCACATGTGGACGGACGCTACTTTGATTTTTCATTTCCGAGGTTTCACGTCCTAGCAAAATGTAAGGCTATATATATGTATGATGTTCTCTGTGGTGGAGTGGTTAGAGTGTCTGACTTTTTTCTAGGTCAGACTCCTAATCTGAGGGTTGGCGGTTCGATTCCCCGTGCCCCCAGCTCTGCCAATTTGGATTTCCACCGCTGTGTATAACTTACAGCGTCATCAAAGGCCGGTTGCTCTCATGCCATGTCTATGTGGTGTGGGAGGTTAAAAATCCCTTGGCTCGGTAAAAGTGTAGGCTTGGGCTTTCTATCGACCAGCAGTGGAGAGGGGAAGACCAGTCGTCTGTGACTGGGATTTCCCCTGCTTGGGACAACTAATGTACAAAAAAAAAATTACAAAAAAAATGAGAGACAAATAAGTGTTCACACTTCCTGTCTACCATTCGCTATATTCGCATAACGAATTATGCGAGTATATAGGCGCGGAAGGGAATTATTTGATTATGCTTATTATTATTATTATCCTGATTCTATGCACTGCCTCCTGCGCTCCTTGACTGGTGGCGCCGCTATCGACGCTTGTCGTCCCTACTGTACGCGCCAAACCTCACTCGCACAGGTTGAATTTCAAAATGATATATATGTATACAGTAAAATCTCTCTAACCGACCACCTCCACAAATCGACCACTCCCCTATATCGATCACTTTATTTGGGTCCAAAACGATCGCCCCTCCAATACTATTGTAACGATAAAACAAACCGACCACCTCCCTAAATGGACCATTTAAAGTCGGTCCCGTGGTCGGTCGATTTAGAGAGGTTTTACTGTATATATATAGATCGGGCAATAAATGTGCTTTCTTCTATGGAAATGATGTTTTAATACAAATTTCTCACGACAGGACAAGATTGCTGTGTCGCCGGCATTCGGGAATCGGACGAACGTAGTGATACACGTTGTGTACAAGAGGCCGGTGAGTGACTCAGAGTTTAGGGTTCAGGCGCAAAAAGTGGCATTCTCTGTGGTGGAGTGGTTAGAGTGTCTGACTTTTTTCTAGGTCAGACTCCTAATCTGAGGGTCGGCGGTTTGATTCCCCGTGCCCCCAGCTCTGCCAATTTGGATTTCCACCACTGTGTATAACTTAGAGCGTCATCAAAGGCTGGTTGCTCTCATACCATGTCTATGTGGTGTGGGAGGTTAAAAATCCCTTGGGGCGGTAAAAGTGTAGGCTCGGGCTTTCTATCGACCAGCAGTGGAGTGGGGAAGACCAGTCGTCAGTGACTGGGATTTCCCCTGCTTGGTACAACTAATGTACCAACAAAAATTAAAAAATGAGAGACAAATAAGAGTTCACACTTCCTGTCTACCATTCGTTATATCGCTATTCGCTATAAAACCTGATGCATCCATTTTGGTTGTTTGCTGTCAAATAGAATAGATGAGATCACCGTTCCGACTGCGCATGCACTGAAAACGGCTTTGGCAGCAAAGCAAAGGCATACAGTCATTGAGTTTGCTGATACGCGTAGAGCAAAACTTCAATTATATTCAAAATTAATAAAAATACATAACAATTTGGCACAAAGATGGACAGAAGGAAGCAAGATAATAATATAATGAATATGTTTAAGACACAACTCTCCATAATTAAGCATTTTGAGCTAAGAAACATACAATGTCAGTCACTTTACAGGCTGATGTTTACATCACCATTGATTAGCCAAAAGTATTTCTTGTTCTGAATATTGAAATGTCAAATGTGTCAGCAAAAACTTTTTTCAAAGAGATATATAGCCAATATCTGATTAACCCTACTCATTTTCTATTTGTACATATGTCATTAACCATATGATATAAATAAAAACATGAATAAAATAAGTAAAACTGACTCTGGCTATGGCTCTAACACTATTCTGAGTGCCCAGATTTGTCTAAATCTAAATGCACATGGCACTGCTATTCAGACGCATACAGGGAAGCAATACCAGAGGTCACTCCAAGAAGCTTTTCAAGCCAAGGTACAACAGCTCACTCAGAGGGGCCTTCTTTTCACAGCGAGTGATAAACATGTGGAATGAGCTACATGAAGAAGCGGTGGAAGCAGCTACCGCGAATCAATTCAAGAATGCGCTGGACAGGGCCTGGGCCAGAGAAACATTCCTGTACGATTTTGAGGCTGCATACCATTAGAGCTGAGAGCTACGAGCTTTGTATAGGCTACCACAAGCCTGCATCAAAGAAGAGGATAATAATAATAAGATGTGCTAATTATATTGATGTAAATGCAATGCTGGATAAAAGATTAATATCTTAATTTATTATATATATATATTTTTAGTTGATATTCTATGTTTCAAACAAGAGCTGAGACGAGCTGAAACTATCACATTTCATAGCTGACACAGGGTATTAGCATGTGCCATGTGCTTCTCATGGGTTTGTTTCTCTTCTATGCATCCCACGATGCACCGCGCGGCTGGAACGGTGATGTAGTCTATTGACAAGTTTGGGCGCAAAACCCAGTAAATACCAATCCAAGAATTTAATATTTGTTAAAGATTTGTACTTGAAGATCATTTTAATTCTCACTAATTCCACTTTTCATTTAATGAAATGGTTATGGAGTAATGAACAAAAGAAATAGGAATGTAAAAGGTTTACCTTTTGAAGGTTTGACCTCAATGTTTATCTAAATTTTTGGATTGCCATTTACGGGGTTTTGCGCCTGAACTCTTCAATTTATTGTTATGCTTTCCATTTAAATTCTATCAATGTCATAGTGAGTAGGGAAATATATATAGGAGATGTGGCAGCTTCTGCGAAAAAATGGATATGATTATTAGAATGACGGCAGCTTCAGCTCAAATGTGGTAGTCATGGTTTCATTTCGGCCCAGATGACGTCTGTCGGTTGTTGTGCCTGAACCCTTCTTATTAAACTCGCAGGATATATTAACGCAGTATATGTATATCTAGTGGAGCAAGTGATTGATGGACGATTTTCAAGGAGCATGCGCATTCAGTTAAAACTCTGATTGTGGGTCACTTCTGGAAGCGAGTACAAATTGTGTATAAAGTTGATTTAATGCAATGACTATTGAAACAACACGTGCAAAATTACTAGTTTTTAAACAAAATTAAATAAATAAGTAAAATGGTCCTGGCCTTTAGTAAATCTACATTCACCTACTTTAAAAGTGGATCGAGGGGATCTAGTGGCAGCCATCTTGGTTTTTGTGGGTTTTTTTTCAATCTCTCCCAATTCATCAACTGTATGCCAATAATGATAACCAGTGCATGCTGGAATCATCTTGTTTAGAGTTCAAATCACAACACTCTTTGTTTGGATTCATTAGACATGGTTGTCATTCACCCCAATTACTGCTGGTAGCGATGAATATTTTATCTGCCCGCTCTATTGTTGTGCGTCTGTTTTTCTCTTGCTACAGCGACATATGGCCATCAACTACTTGCGGAATCTCGGGATCAAGGCTGTGCGAACCCCGTTCACGTTGATGATGGACGTGGACCTGGTGCCTAGTCCCAACATGTATCCATACCTGAAGGAGATGCTGCAGAAGCAGAGGAACAACGACTCAGTGGTAAGTGAATCGCAGGCCTGGTCAGAGAGCGTGTTTATATACACGCTCTCTGGCCTGGTGTCGCAGTTTAAAAGGGTACCCAGTTTTCGCAATGTGCATGCGTCAAAGTCGAATGGCAACCCTGAAATATTGTCTGAATATATGGCTTGCTTCTGTCTGTGGAGGAGCTCTCTGGAAATGGAGGGCGAGACAAGGAAGGATTCCTTCAGGAATCATTGTAGTGAATAGTTTATAGCCGTGTTTACACGGGCGAGTTAAAACGGCTCAAATAATGCGCCTTGCCTAGTTCGCCTCACATTCGCCGTGTAAACGTGACTCTGACACAGATTAGGGCTGATTCGATTCAAATGATTCACTTTATGTAAACCACATGTGTCACATGCATGCGCAGTCGAGACCTTAGTTTGTTGACTTTCCGGTCGATCAAAAGCGCATATTATATTATTTTGTCTATGAAACCGCTAGCTGTGCACAGATATTTTGTTCATGATTTATTTTAAGGTTTTCACTGCCCAGCGGAAGTTTTGACCATTCCAAACCAATACGATTCAGTCCATACATATCTAGGTCGAACCCACACTCTCTCGTGGCAATGTCGACTAACCGAAACTGGTGCTGGTTAGTCTGGACTTGCTCATGCGCAGATATCCATCTCCGCCTTAAACCGCTCCGTGTGTAAACGCGCCACTACTTCGCTTCATATAATTCGCTTTGTCGAGTTCAGCTTACAATTGCCCGTGTAAACACAGCTTAAGCTTGATAATATAAATTATCCTCTGCACTAACAAGTTAACAAGCAATTAACAAGTTATTAAACATGGGTACAATCTCAATCAGGCAAAACTGTATGCAGATGCGCATTGTAGAAAGCCCCGTTTACACTGCCACACCGGTATAGGCTGTAGAGATAGCGCAATACTAGAGGGCCGGTGTTACCATGAGAACAATGGCACTCTGGCAAATGCTCTCCAAGCACACCTTGCCTAATTTTTCAGTTTTTGTTTGTTTGTTGTTGTCTTACGTCCTAGCAACATCTAATATCATCTCAGGACGGCTTGTAACAATGCGCACTCATGGCGACTTTATAGTGTTGCCACACTGGGAGACCAGACCTCCAACACCATCACCTGATATCCCACTCAGTCACATTATCCTGACACTGAGCCAACCAGTTTATGTAAGTGCATAAATGTTCGTGGGAGGGTGCTGAAGTCAGTTTCTCCTGCAGTGTGGTAGGTAGTCAAGCAGTATTGTCCTTATTTTATTGTATTATATAGTGATCGTTTGTTTATTCTGCTCACAACGGTTAACCAGACGGGATGGCCGAATGAGTTAGAGCGTCTGTCTCCTGTGTTGGTAGATCATGGGATTGTGGGTTCGAATCCTGGTCGAGTCAAACCGACTGAAATTTCCCCTGCTTAATCAACTAATGCACACAAAAAAAACACAAAAAAACAGTTAAGTGCAAGCAGTTGTTTTCGCCGCTGTGCAGTAGAGGTCATAATCCACGCTAGTCTATATAATTATTATTACCGGACGTGGTGGCCGATTCGGATGAGCGAAGACTTCCTGTGAGGAATGTCAGAAGTCCGAATCACTCCAGTGTCAAACCAATGACTTACAAAATTGATACTTGTCGCTACATACCGAGCCTGACGCTCAGCATTAATAGGGTAGAACAAGGACTGGTTTGCTCAGTGCCAGGTTAGTGCGACTGGCATGGGTCATGGTGCCAGCACACTGGTATCCCAGTGTGGCAGCTCTATGCAAATACAATTTGCCACGAGTGGTTGGTTGTTGGAGTTTTCCATCCTGACAACATCTAAGGTCATATCAGGACAAGTTGCCATGAGTATGCACTGTCACAACTTGGTGTCTATTCTGATATGACCTTAGATGTTGCTAGCATGTAAAACCCCAACAAAGAAATAAACATCTGCTTACCCAATCCACTGAGCTGTGCTATAATTTAATATACGAATTTACTATGGTATATCAGAGTATATTCACCTGAACAATATACCTGTTCCTACATGGTTTATCCATTTCTTTCAGGCTCTAGTCATCCCTGCTCTTGAGTCCTTCGTCCCACTTCCCAACTTCCCCGGTATTAAGGCCAGTGTCCTGAAATTGTGGAAGGAAAAGAAGGTCAACGGTTTCGGGTAGGTTCAATGATATATAACTTGTATATACAGGTGTAGGGAGAGCGCCGCTGCTGGTTTATGTGTCTATGTATATATATATATATATATATATATATATATATATATATATATATATATATATATATGAATCGGTTAAACCTATGGAGTTCAGGTAAATCCCGCTAGGTGAGGCGGCAGCGCTGCGGTGCATATGCCAGCGGGCGGCGCAGGGCCTGAATCACTGCTTTCCGACCTCGAACCGAGTGGACACCTGTACGCGTTGATATTTTTATAAATATATATATATATATATATATGTATATATATATATATATACTTTCATCAGATTAATCTACCGTACATTTGCATAATCTGATGGTTTAAATTGATCTAAGCAAAAATAAAATTGTTGGTTGATCATTATAATCTACGTTACTCTAACCAAAGACCCTATACCACTAAGACGGCTCATTCAGCCTGTACTGTGTAATCAAAATGATCAAACCAACCACCTGGTGTGCTGGCTGTTCTCTTGATTACCCATTTGCTATATCATGTGTATTAATGTATATATGAATGTGAAAGATGTGTGTTTATGGCGATGCTGATGATGATGCTGATGATGCTGCATATTTGTTCATAACAATTTCATATTGATGTGTATTCATACTTACATATACCATGTATAATATAATTGCATGTGTTTACATGTGAAACACCAGCCAGCAGCCGGGCTGATCAAACCCACCACAAGGTGGCACTGCAAAATTTACATTACCATGGGAGAGATAGGGAGTGAGCTGTCTTAGTGTTATAGGGTCTTTGCTCTAACTTTCGATAACTAGTATTATGAACTTCGGAGATGTTTAAGGTGAAAACATGCAATGTACATCGAAATGGTGAACACCATAGGCTTCAGCAATAACAAATTTGATTAAATTGACTTAGTAAACAATTTACCTATGGCACAAAATGTTCAATAAAGGCACCAGTATTTAAGTCGGATATTATATCAAATCAAATCCAGATAACCTTTTTGTTTATGAAAATATGCTTTCATCCGAATACGCAGCTTAAAATAAATCTGATTATATACGTTGCAGAATGATTCGAAAATGGAACCTCGGACACAAACCAACCAACTACGAAAGATGGAAAACAGCCAAGAAGCCATACTTTGTAAGTCTCTGTTTTGTTTGCTTCTTCAGAAGTTTATATTTACTCATTACAGTTGTAGGAGTCCATACATGAGCCTCACCACTACAGGGTGGCACTGGCAGCAGGGAGTATGTTTACCGCCCTTTGCTGATTTGTACCAAGAGGTGGCAGCAGACTAGCCAGCAGCAGGTGGCAGTAGGATATCCAGGGAGAGTCCCCAGGGGAACTGTTCCTGACCCTTGGTTAGCGGCCACGCCACTGTCAGAGGTTACCTGGGTTCTGGTAAGAAAGTGGAGTTGTACCTTTTGTTGAGGGAGCGGGACGTAGGTGTCGGTCATCCTATATCGCCTCCTGCTCAGTGGACCCGTTTGCAGTTTGGGCTATTTTCCATTCCAACCAATGGTCCACAACTGCTTCATCAAAGGCTGCGGTATGTGCTGTCCTGTCTGTGGGAAAGTGAATATAAAAGACCCCTTGCTGCTTATCCGAAAGAGTAGCCTTATTTTTATTTTTTGTTGTTGACAAAACGATGTGGACGTTTTGGCGTACGCGCATACGCCTAGCTACGCCCCTGCCAATGATAGAAAATCAATGTGCTCTAGAGCTGTCGTTAAATAAAACAAACTTTACTTTTTGGCCCTTGTGTTGGGTTTCCTGTCAGAAGCGGAGGATAATAAAAGACACCTTTCTGAAGCAAATAACAGTGTTCTATCATCATGCTGTTCAAAACTAAATACTACAAGACCTGGTCTATCACATAGTTACTGTCTTCAGTTAACACCAAATCACTGTTCTTCCAGTTGGATTAAATACACACAAGTTTAGATGAATTAAGTACACACAAGTTGAGATTTTAACTGATGTATTGAGATAACATTGCATCAATCCTTTCATTTATTTAGCTATGTATATGACATGGTGTATTCACCAAGGAAAGAATTCCCTTAGTACATGTGAAAATACAACGTCTGAACACTTTGACTTCTGGATACTGAATCACTTTATTCCCCTCCAGGGCTCAAACCATAGCCGGCCAAACTTGTCCATGACGTCATCTCATTTGCATATATCACAGCACACATTCCTCTCCTATTCTATCAGAGCATGCAATTGAAATATCATTCCATAGAATAATGGCTACTTAATAAATGCACCAGTAAAGTTGCAAATGCAGGATCAACCGCCCGTGAATTACCCATGTTACGAATAACATGAACAATAGAATAGTTTGTAATTGCAGCCGGGCAGTGCATGGTGGGATGCGTCGTGGCAAAACAAATCCGCGAGAAGCACATGGCTCATGCTAAGACACTGACTGCTGCTATGAACTATGCTAGTTTCAGCTGATTTCAACTCATTGTTAACTAGCGGTATTTTTCACACTAGAATCTTTATAGGAAATATAACCCTAACTTCTGTGTGTGGAGGCCGGAAAGCACTAATGTATTATATTACTCAAGCGATGATCCGCTTACTGTATCTGCTTACTATATCTGCTTACTATATCTGCTTACTATATCGGTTCCAAGAAATATCAAACCAACAGAAATTAAGTGTGGTAAAGTCTAGTAGGGAGGGGTGGCTGGCTCCTCCTGCTGTGCTGTCTCCAGGTCATCTGCCTGCCACACCGCCTGCCCAGCTCTTTTATTCAGATTCAACATTCAAAATACAGGTACAGTTGCTGGGAGTCTCCTCAGTCAGAGAGTGTCACATGGCATTTCATTGGCTGAACCCCTCCAGTCAGTGGTGGGGGGTGGGGTGGGGGGCCAACCCACCCACCCCAAGTCAGATACATATTTTCCCATCAAGTTCACCAATTACACTTATATGGGAATATCAACTCTGTTTATATTTACATAACACCCGTGGTCACCAGTCCCTTAGATTGGGACAACTCCAAAATAGTAGGAGTTTCTACATGCCTTACTTTGAGAATTAGATATTTTATAATCTTTTAGTTCAGCAAACTGCCACCAGGTGGGGCAGGGAGGGCTCACCACACACACACACACACACACTCCTCCCACCTCCAGCCTGACACCTGGCTTTGGCAGGTCCTGCAAACACTCACACACACACACACACAACCCCCATGCATTGTCACCTGTGTCCTAACACTCCCTCAGATACTGGCATCTGTAAGTCATACCATAACAATAACAAGCACACAGAAATTCTTGACTTAATTATTATACCCATTCTGTGGCATTCTTCACAGACTATTTGTCTGGGTGAAGAAACCAGTCTGCATCAACTGTATATGCTGCCCTTAGTTTCAGCATTTACCTCCTTTCATACAATATATAATACCAAACAGACTTCAATTCAGGAATACATGTAAATAAACCAATACAGTAATAATTTTCCAGAGTTATTATCTCCAGTGGTTATATTTGATGTAGAACCTTAGAACAATCTGATATTAATTATCATTTCACTTAATATACATAATCTACCATGGTTTCACAACTTGGTTTGAATATTATGCACATGTATTTAGCAACATGATAGAATGAATTAGGTATTATTAGAGAGGTTTTATAGTGGTACTTATATAATTTTAATATTATTATAATGACTTTATAGAAATAACTGGATGATTTAAATATGATTAAAACAGTTTTCTCAATGCTTCACATATGAGTTTTATGAAAAGGAGATATTTTAGAATATATTTTAACTATTATTTATTTATGAACCAGACCTAAAAAGTCGGAATATTTTACATCATGTTTGAGACATAAGCTGTATTCACACGGGCAAAATCTAAAGCGATCTCCAGGAGGCGAATCATATGAAGCGATTTAGATGCGCGTTCACACGGACACTGCGTGAGGCGGAAGTGGATATCTGCGCATGAGCAAGTCCAGGCTAACCAGCGCCATTTTGGGTTCGACGACGAAGGCACCAGAGAGTGTGGGTTCGACCTAGATATGTATTTAATTAATCGTATTGGTTTGGAACGGTCAAAACTTCTGCTGGGCAGTGAAACCCTAAAAATAAATGATGAACAAAATATCTGTGCATAGATAGCAGTTTCATTAATTAAATTATATAATATGCGCTTTTGATCGACCGGAAAGTCAACAAACTGAGGTGTCGACTGCGCATGCGTGTGACGTCCTAAATCGCTTCATATGCATTCACACGAGCAAGATAAAACGTTTCAACATAGATCGCTTCCTGTATACCACCTAGCGAAGCGTTTTACATTAAACGATTTATATGAATCGATTCAGCCCTAAAACGCCTCACCTTCGCGTTCACACGGCAAATGTGAGTCGCAGTACGCGAGGCGTTTCGCGTGAGGCGTTTTAACTCGCCCGTGTGAATACAGCTATAGAATACCAATTAAAAAAATATATATAAGATGTTAATATTTTATCTAGTATTGCATTCACATCAATGTAATCAGCACATATTATATTATCTGCATTTAGATTTAAACAGATCTGGTGAATCAAACTAGTGTTAGAATTATAGCTAGAGTCAGTTTGACTTATTTTAGTCATGTTTTTATTTATATCCTATTGTTAGTAATATCTGTAGAGCTAGGAAATAGGTATGGTTAATCTAACATTGATTATATATTTCTTTGAAACAAGTTTCTGTTGACACCTTTGACATTTTAATACTTAGAACAATAATTTAAAATGGTGATTAAAACATCAGCCTGTAAAGTGACTTGATTGTTTTGTGGGGAATTGTATATTCCTTAGCTCAAAATGCTCAATTATGGATAGTTGTGTCTTAAATTTATTTCATTATATGATTATATTGCATTCGTGTGTCCATGTCTATGCCAACTTGTTCCGTATTTCTATTAATTTAGAATAAAATCGAAGTTCTGCACTGGGCGTATTGGCAAATTCAATGGCCGTGGGCATTTTTTTTGCTCTCGATGCCGTTTTCAGCGCATGCGCAGTCGGAATTACGAACCCGTCTATTTCTTCAGATCAGCCAACTAAAACCACGTGACCGGATGCTTATTCTCCTTAGGTGGAGTACCAACGTGCCTTCGAGCCTTACGTCGTCCTGCCAACGAAGACCATGCCCCGATACGATGAGCGATTCCTCGACAGGATGGCAGACAAGATAATATATGCACAGGAGGTCTTCGCACTAGGGTATGTCCAGGCAATCAATGGAAGGGTGACGGAATAAACCAACCAATTTGATTGATTTATGTTTCAAAGAGCTTACTGTCCACTCGGCTGCCACATATCTGTGCAAAATAAAAACTGGGAACCCCAACTGAACTGCACCACAAGGGGGCAGGTGATATGTCACGGCCCACCAACTGGACAGCCCAGGGCAGGATAACTGGAAATATAAAAGCCAGATAACATATCCAACAACAATATAAATCAAATCAAATTCAAACAAACATAACTCAACCACCTATTACATACAGGCCTATGGACATGTAAATAAAATAGGCTAGTATAGAATTAAGTAGGAAAAAGTGGAAAACTCTTCCCAAGAAAACCCCAAAACACTAACATAGAACCTTAAGAAAACAACTAACATAGTAATAAGATTAGAACAAAAATACAATGCCAAGAGGGCCCAAAAAAACTAACATAGGCTACTAAACGTACCAACAGACTATCTATCTGCTACTGAAATGCAGACAATCAAATAACTTATCAGCGGCTACTGTTTGATAAGACAACACCAACACTACAGCTGGCCAGCATTGAAAACAAGCCTGGGTACCCGGGCTTACATGCTATGGACAGTATAAATACAGCCTAAATAAAAAAAAATTATAAAATAAAAAATGAAATGCTAGGTGCTGACTTGTGACAGTTTGCATTCATGGCGACTTTATAGTGCTACCACACTGGGAGCCAAAGCCACTGGCATCATAAGCTGATTTCCTACTCAGTCACATTATCCTGATACTTAGTTTTCCAGTCCTTGTGCTATCCTAGTAATGTCAGGGGCTAGGCTTGGTAGCGACAAGTATTAATTGTGTAAGTCATTGGTTTGACTCAGTCAGGTTTTGAACTCCCAACCTTCTGCATGGGAATCATGCGCTCTACCGATTCGGCCACCGCGTCCGGTGATGTGTGTTTTGGTAGAACGAATGAGAGGTTGGTATGACGGAATATATGAGTTTGGTGACGGTAGATATCCTCTACCAGTCATCGTTTATTTCAGGACACAAGTTAAGGTTTATAAATAATAAAAAATTAAGGTTTATAAATAAAATAGATATGAACAAATTTTTCACCTTGATTAAAAGAGAAGGCAGTCAGGGCCATACTCTCAAACTAGTAAAACCCAGAGCCATTTCAAAGTTACGGCAACATAGTTTCTCAAACAGGATCATAAATATATGGAACAGTCTCCCACAAAATGTTATTGATGCCGAGTCAATTAATTCATTCAAGAATAGATTAGAAAAAGCATGGGCTGATGATCCAGGGAAATTTGACCCCTTATTCACCACATGCTACTAATTACTGCTTGTGTTGCTTATTTACTTGCACTCAAGAAAAATGAGAGACAAATAAGTGTTCACACTTCCTGTAAGCCATTCGCTATATCACTTTATTTTGGCTGATTATCTACATGCGCAATGGCCACCAAGTTGAATATGCAATTCCCAAATGGGGGTGTCAGGTAGTCACTTAGGTACAAGATTCACCCCGTACTGCTGCAGTAGGGGTGCAAACCAACCCTATGTAAAAGGTGGCGAAAATGCGGGTCAAAGAATTGAGAGCCTAATTTCACAATCTAAGAAGCAACATTTATTCTTTACATATGTATTATTGAGAGCCCGCTACCTTTGAGTTGAAAAATATAATATAATATCTAGTTTAATAAGATTTAAAAGTGAAATCGACGGCATTCTGCGGCCGCCATCTTGTCTTTTTGCATTCTCTCCCATTTCACCAACTCTGCGCCTATATAAGTATCCATTTGATACTGGAGCCACAGTTTCTAGGTGATGTTCCATACTAACGCTATTTTCGCCCGTATTTATATAAGGCTGATCTTCACCCGTGTACTACAAGTACCGGGTGAATCTTTTATCTAGTCGTCACTAGGCATTTCCTCGTATTATTATTATTAGTATGTGTTATTATGGTGATTATCGTTACACATACATTCAAACAGGAATCATTAAAGTTTCATAGTCCGATGGTTTTGTATTTGTGTATGTTTTCTGAGATAAATATATTAGATCGATCACTAGTATCTACGTTACATTAGTTAAAAGTTACTTTTATTTTAAATGGTAAACTTTTTGAGATATTTTGAGTGCAGATATGGAAAATTAGTTTTAGCAACCTTGCCAAAACTCTGCCACGATAGACTTCTGCAGTAACATGTTCTGTTAAATTGACTCAGTATTGCCTTCTACGCAGAAACAAATGCTTAATAAGTGCATCAGTATCTAAGTTAGTTATGTAAAATCAAAACTAGATAATTGGTTTGGTTTTGAAAATTTGATATTTCATTGGACTATGCAGCTTTAATATCTTATGATATATCCTAATCTGGAACTTTATTTTGTTTTTGTAAATGATTTAAAAAAATTCATACACATCTTTTGTCAGTGCTGAAGAACTGGTCTTCTGGCCGTAGGTTAAGTGTTACAGTGTCACACAATTATTGTAGACGGCGGATCTAGAAAATTAAAGTGGAAAGTAAATTATTAAATTAATATATCTATTATTTTTACTACTGAGGTGAGCAAATTATGTAGGCGCGCAGGCCTTATATATGCCAACGGCTATATGGCGCCGACTGGCAGATTTGGGACGCATAATTAGCCGGTGATCTCATTGTGAATTAAAGCTGCATAGTCTGATGAAATATCAAATTTTCAAAACCAAACCAATTATCTAGATTTGATTTTACATATATAACTTAGATACTGATGCACTTATCAATCATTTGTTTCTGCGTAGAAGGCAATACTGAGTCGATTTAACAGAACCTGCTCCTGCAGAAATCTATGGTGTCAGAGTTTTGGCAAGCTTGTCAAAACTAATTGTCCATGTTTGCATTCAAAATATCTGAAAAGTTTACCATTTAAAATAAAAGTAACTTTGGACTAATATAAAGTAGATACTAGTGATCAAACTAATATATTTATCTCAGAAAAAATACAGAAATTCAAAACCATCGGACTATGCAAATTTAGCCCATGGGGGAAAGAACCCCAATGCGTCTGCCCACACCTGCATATAATCTATATACCGGGTATATATATTATACTATGGAGAGTAGTCTCAGTTCTGTCTGCTTCTTTTATTAAAGTAAAGTTCCAAGGTAAGTGATCAGCTGGTGGCGGTCAGGTGACTGCTTACAGCCCCACACAGACTACACATACCTTACTGCAGTCCACCTGCCCACCAGGCAGCTCCAACAGCACCAACAGATCATTCTAGAACCACATGAACCCACCATAGCTATAGCTCCATTCACATAATATCTGCATAGTTCTCCTCATTATATGTAGATATAATTAATAGTATTTCTTCGCCTATTTTCAGATACCAATTCAAGATTCTCAGCGATTGCTACGTTATTCATCTGCCACATCCAGTAAGCCAGTCTCGGATCCATTGGGAAACTTCCAAGACGTATAAAATGTGAGTTAATTCATTTGGAAGTCGCTACCTCATGTAGGCCTACGGCAGAACGCCTACCCATAGCGTTGTTGTTTTACGTCCTAGCAACATTTAAGGTCATATCAGTACGGGTACCGACTTATGACAGTGCGCACTCATGGCGACTTTATAGTGCTGTCCCACTGGGTTCGAACCCACTACCCCACGATCTACCAGCAAGGGAGACGGACGCTCTAACTCATTCAGCCATCCCGTCTGTTCCCTACCCATAATCCTCTGGGGCCGTATGCATGGGTTGGAGCTACGTGTAGCCGGTGCTACACGCTAGCTATGGGATAGCTATCCGCGGCTAGGAGGGCCTTGGTTAATTAGGTCAAGCCGTATGCACGAGTGTCGTAGCCGGGGCGGATAGCTAACCGTGAAGTTATTTATAGATTTGGGAACTCCTTCGAGTCAACAACATGAATAACACCGCCAATGCAGCGGGCGCGTTAATAATGGTTCGAATTTAGGGTTAAATTGATAAGATTTCACGTATTGCGTATGTAATTCTGTTAAATATGACAGCATTGAATAGATTTGAGCCTAATATATTGCCGCCGATTCGGCGGCGGCGGTGGCGGCAGCGGCCATGTTTAGTTGACGTTGGACAGTATGGATATCGACGTCGCTACAGCGGCGGTGATTTGTTTACTTTACATTCGTCGATTCGAAAATATTAATATCGCCGCTGGTGCGGCAGCAGCGTTAATATCGCTTCGCATTTAGGGTTAAATTGATCAAATTTCACTTATGGCGTACGTAATTCTGTTAAATATGACAGCATTGAATAGATTGAGAGTCACACACGCACACTAACCGGCGCGGCTAGCAGTTAAACCTGACTTGTAATCAGGGTAACTTAGCCTAGGCTATGGTCGGCGGTTAGTGCTGGCACCGGCTCATGCATGCTGATTTTCCAACTTTAGCCGGGTGGCGCTATCCTAGCCGAGGTTAGAGCCCTAACTCCGATTCATGCATACGGCCCCTGATAAAGCTTTCTTGGGACATGTGCACTTGGCCATACCCACAAGAATTGGTTCTTGCCAAAAATGTCAAAGGGCAGGTTATAGGACCTTTTCGGCAGAGCATGCTGCACCCTGAGCTGCTACCCACAACAGTAGTTCTTGTCACTGCCATCAGAGGGCAGGTTAATGAAGGACATATTCTACTAGATCTCTTTCACAGAAAGTTTTGAGTAGTTCATTTTTGTTTTGTACATTTGTTGATTAAAGCTGCATAGTCTGATGTCCACATCAAATTTTCAAAACAAAAATAATTATCCACATTTTATTCTACACATCTAACTTAGATACTGATGCAAATATTAAGCATTTGTTGCCACTTAAAAGGAAATACTGAGTATAGAACCTGTTACTGCTAAAGCCTATGGTATCAGAGTTTTGGTGTGCTTACCAAAACTAATTTGACATGTTTGCACTTCAAATAACTTAAAAGTTAGTCATTTGAAATAAAAGTGACTTCAAACTAAAGCAAGGTAGGTTATAACAATATATTTATCTAAGAAAAATGGGAGAAACTCAAAACCATCGGACTATGCAACTTTAAGCATGGGAAATTTAATCGCAGATAACTGGTCTTCCTCATCCCATGTCTTCTTGCCCTATCCTAGTAGCTAATGTGGAGCGTCAGACTAGATAGTAACAAGTATCAACTGTTAAGACATTGGTTTAAACCTAGATACAAGATTCACCCCGTACTGCTGCAGTAGGGGTGCAAACCAACCCTATGTAAAAACTGTCGAAAAAACGGGTCAATGATTTGAGAGCCTAATTTCACAATCTAAGAAGCAACATTTATTCTTTACATACGTCTTATTGATAGCCCGCTACCTTTGAGTTGAAAATTATAATATAATATCTAGTTTAATCAGATTTAAAAGTGAAATCGACGGCGTTCTCTGGCCGCCATCTTGTCTTTTTGCATTCTCTCTCATTCACCAACTCTGTTCTGATATAAGTAACCATTTTACACTGGTGCCAGGCATTCTACTTGTTGTTCCATACTTACGCTATTTTCGCCCGTATTTATATAAGGCTGGTTTTCACCCGTGTACTACAAGTACCGGGTGAATCTTTTATCTAGTTTAAACCCTATCGTTTTGAATCCCACAAACTGTTAGACGGCAAGCACAGTGGCCAAGTCGGTAAGAGTGTAGGCTTCCCGTGCGGAAGGTCAGGAGTTCGAAACCCAATTTCCCACTCAGTCACATTATCCCGAGACTGAGCTAACCAGCCCTGTTCCTATCCTAGCAATCCCAAGTGCCAGGCTAGGTAGTGACAAGTATCGATTTTGTAAGTCATTGTTTTCATTCATCCAGGATTTCAATTCCCAACCTTCCATACAGGAAGCTTCCATTCTTAAGCCTGGTACACACCTCCCGTATACGATTCACGCTCTAAAACTGACTGCCCAACATGACCCGTCAAAACCTGACCCGTCCCGTTTCCCGACTAAAACTGCCCGATTCATTTTTCGAATCTTATAAGATTCCAGTCTTAAGCCCTAAAACTGAATTTTAAGTCGCGAATCGGAAGGCTCAGGTGTGTTAGGGGGTCACACACCTAAAGACTGAAACCGACTAAAACTCAAACTTAGTCGTCAAACGGGCAGTTTTACGTTTTATACGGAAGGTGTGTACTGGGCATTAGCAATTCAGCCATCGCATCCAGTAGTCTATATTTTAGGAGAGAGCTAGGACAGGGGACCAGCAACACCTTCCGGTATGTAATAATGCTGAGTCACAGTTAGTCCTTCCTCAGTAACTGATGGATGGTAACTCTGAAAATAGCTACTCATAAACAACCATAAAAAAACTAATTATCCGACCACTATTGCTTCAATATTCTCCAAATCTGTACACTATCTGTTTACGCCAGTCGTTTTGTTAGTTTGATTTTTTTTTCTCACAAAAGAAAATATTCTATATTTCAGGTGTGGCTTCACTTTCATGAAGGAAGTCAAGAAGGAATTACAACAGCGATTTCCGGGAAAGAAAATACCCTTCACATAATATAGCTGAAAAATGAGTAGTATTTTGAATTCGAGGTTATCTTTTCACTTTGTATTTTTTTAAACTGTTGTTGATATGAATGTGTGTAAATATGTACTATAAAAGAAGATATTTCCCATTCGGGTTCCATGAATAGGCTTATGCCTTTGTATTTTCGTTTAACGTTGTTATTGATATGAATGTCTTTTTATAGCCCGGTTCACACTGGCGAGTTAAGTCGGCTTAACTAATTTGCCTCCTTTAGTTTGATGCAAATTGGTTGTGTGGACGTGATGTTAGTGCGACTTAGGCATGAGCCGAATCACCAAGTTTGCTTCAAGTAAACCACCTCTCAGGGTAGTATAGATGAAGCAAACTAGCTTAAGTCGGCCCACCTTGCTTGTGTGGACGGTAGCGGTTTACTTGAAGCGGATTAAGCATGTCACACTATATAATATAATTTGGTCTATGAACGGGCTAGAGGTGCACAGATATTTTGTTCATCATTTATTTTTAGGGTTTCACTGCCCAGCAGAAGTTTTGACCGTTCCAAACCAATACAATTCAGTCCATGCATATCTAGGTCGAACCCACACTCTCTCGTGGTGACGTCGACGAACCGAAACTGGTGCTGGTTAGTATGGACTTGCTCATGCGCAGAGATCGATTTCCACCTTAAACTGCCCCAAGGACTGCTTGTGTGGACAGGATGCCTAGTTCGCCTCCTCTAGTTCGCCCTAAAGTTGTGCTGTGTGAATGGGGCTTATGTGTTTTCCCAGGTAGTACGAACAGAGTTTTATATTTTTTGTAATGGTTATTTTCCTAGTTGTTGATATATTTATAACAACAAAAAAGGGTTTATTTTGAATGGAGGAACATAGTTTTGTATTTCCCTTACATGTTTATTTTTTATGTTGATATTTATAACGAAAGTGTGTAAATTTGATTCAGAAACTAAGACTTAGAAAAAAACCTTAATTAAATTAAAGTTACGTAGTTCGATGGTTTGGTCTTTGTAGGTTGATCGTCATAATATGGAATGCACCTTACTTTTGTTTGAAAAAAAATTTATTTGAAATTTGTGGATATATTTTAGTGGTATACAATGATAGTGCTGAGGCATCTGCACCACGTATTAGTAGGCCTATAGATGTACGCTGATGGTGATGCAGGATTGAACATTCCCGGAAATCCGCGGAAACGCGGAGATCTTTCATCCCTTTGTAATGCATTTTTTTTTCCTAATTAGAACCTCCTTGTAATATTCTATAATGCTAGGCCATAATTCAGCGACATGGAACCCGGAGGTACTTTGGCATTTTTATTTATCAAAAAGGAGTTATTTATCAGTAGGAGTTAAGCTCAGTTTATAGCTCGGAACCCTCGGTGATCGACCCTATTGCTGGTATTTTTCAGTTTGGGCGGGTGGGATGGTTAAAATGAGCAAGACGACACTACACGCCATGCTTCAGGTTCGGGTGCTCCAGGTGACGGCAACAGTTGGTAGGTTCTAGTAAAAGCCGATAGGGGGCGTTAGGGTTGGATTTCATTATCTGCTAGTTTAGGCGTGATAATGATAGTAAGGTGTCACCAGGGCCGCGTTCAGGCTCCGTCTCGGAGGCACCTCGGAGATGGCCGTGACGTCACGCAGTTTGTTGTCTCGAAAATGGCCACCCCCATAGGCGGTGGCCATTTGCAATGGAAAGGCTGCACTGTCATTGGCTGAAAGCACTGAATGTGGCAGCCATTTTCGAGGCACCTTTCAGCTCCAGAATGAAAAGGGAGGTGTCTCCGAGACGCACCCTGAACGGAAATAGGCCAAAAAGCATCGCCGAGACGCCTCCGAAACGGACCCTGAACGCGGCCCTAGTCCATGGGCAAGAGTGAGGGGTTTCACGCTCTGAATTACCCATGTTGCCATGCAACATGAACAATGCCACAGAGCGCTTGGACCTACACCCCTACCCCATAACAGCTACGTAATATTTAAATGGCCCCTTCCATGTGAACCATTGTATTTAAGTAGAGGGGACATTTGTTGTTGATATATATTTTGTATTGACAAACAAAGACAACGGTATATACTATTTATTCATATGGGATGAAACTGGTCTCAGACAAAAAAAATGCGAACTTTCGAGAAAACGCAGGTTTCCCCCATACGATTAGCACTGTCAGGGATTTTTTTTCTTTTGGTAAATATTTTATTCATCTGAATACATATTTTGTCAGCGCCAGGGCACTGGTCTTCCAGCTGTTGGAGTGATCGCATTTGGTCTGTACATAGTGGAAGTAGACTGCGTTGCATTGCGTGCAGCGCAACCCATTCTGAACATAAAAAGAAAGTGGGGGAGCAGCCTATGCTGCATAGTGTGTGTACATCATAGGTAGTCAACATAGTGCAAGGTATATGCATCAAGATAGAGTGTGCAATAATTTACACTAGTGGTTAAATCATATGCTGTGTTTCATTTGCAGAGAAAATGTTGGAAGTCATGTTTTAACTGTCCTTGTTTTGCCTATATTATTGCCCATACCTGATTGGTTCTTGGGAGGGTTTTATGGTCTAGCAACATCAAAGGTCATATAAGACGGGATTCAAACTAATCGATTGTCATTTTCATCCCGATTCCTTGACATTTTGTCTAACGTTAATCTGCAAACATTTGAACAAAATCGCAGAATTGCGCGAAAACGCGATCTTCCAACCCTGATGCATCTTCATTCATCAATGCCACCAGAATGCTATTGCTGTGATCTAATTCTAGTGTAATAGGCCTAATACCTGGCTGAGTGGAATCGAGCACTAGAAGTGGATTCCATGACTACAGATCATACATGTTTCTGATGTGGAGGCCTATATATACGTTCTAGGGCCTACATATAAATTATCGAAGGTTACATATTGTCATCATTGTTTTACTTTTTATCTGTTTGTACAGGTCCATATTCCCTTATCGGAAATCCTTGGGGCCAGTTGTATTTCGATATTCAAAATTTCTTTTGATTTCAGAATAAAGGTATTGTGATGGGGCCCCTTTGTTGGCCGGCCGGGACTTGACCCTCATGTTGTAGACCCCCCAAGCAAGCAGGAGAACGAGTATGTTTGCTTCTCATGTCTTTAATCTCTGCTCACTGCTGCATCCACGATCAAGTGACCCTCCTCTGACCTGCTGGGTCCCATGTCAACTTCCTCGGGGAAGGTTATGCTAGCTGCATGCAGTAGGTGGCAGCCCTGTCACAGCACTGCCCGGCGGCTACCGTACCGCCACCTATCGCTGTAAACTGTGACAGTGACGGAGCAGGCCTTGCTGGCACCATATGGTAGTGGAGCTCATGTCTGGACTTCTACACTGCCCCCCCCCCCCCCCCCCCCCCCCCCCCCAGATTCTCACCGGTTGCAGCATGCGTACCAATGAAAATCAAAATATTATAGAAGTCAACATGAGATCCAACAAAACCGGAGGAGAAGCCTTACAAAACATTGTATCCTTCTGTGCAATGCCTAAATCTATAAGTAAATAACTGGGTTAGTCAATAACGAAATGTGTTAAAGTTATTACTAGAAATAGATGAAGAAAAGGAACATTAATTGCTCTCTCCCCCTTGTGGGAACCTGACAAACTCTCTCCCAGCCACTAATTATTGTTGGTTATAAGTGTCTTTTTTGCTGGGAGAGAGGAGAATTGTTCACACCACACAGATGGTCGCCCTCAGAAAAGGCCACTTAGGAACTTCACCCCCAGCGACCCCCTCATCAGGAGACCGGTTGTGTGTCGTCCCTTTCTTCTGCACGGAGCGACTTTCCTCTGGAGCTCCCTCAGTCAGCTCTCCTGGTGTCCATGTAGTCTGCAATCTGCAGATGGCTGTCTGTCCTGGACACTCCATGCGTCGTCACCCGGGTGTGGCCATACTACACAGCAACCGCTCCGGTGGTAGATGCATGGAAAGATAGAAGGGTGGTGTTACTTAAAACATTTGAGGAAGTCTCCGCAGAGCCATCACTGAATGCAACACATCCAGGAGAAGATCAGGTTACCAGCACAACCATATTCCACCTGGGTAAATTCCACTGAGGGTAACCAACACTGTCATAAAACAGCCTCTGATTGAACACGATGCCTTTTATCATCTGCCAGAATTTATTTTTAATAGTTTAATATTTTTAATAAATATTTCTTTAAATAAATAAATGCATGACCTATGGTCAGAGTCAGGGAGGCACAAAATAATGATAATATTGTATATGTATGGTGCCAACCCTTCAACTCACACACCTGTGAAATATTCTGATATTTGGCGCAGGGGGGAATGCAAATGTTCTATTACTGATCGGTGTATGTGACCAGGCACATGTATGTATATATATATATGTATGGGTTGGTGGTACCTGAGTGGGATGTAAATAGACATAGTGGTGCTGGCTGGTATGGGTGTGATTGCACTCAGGGCCTACCCCCTCTGCTGGGATGGGGATCACCACACTCAAAGGTCAAGGTTGGTGGTGGCCATGGAGCAATACAGCTTGTGGTGGTGGGCAGTCCACTGGTATCCATGGGGACCAGGAATGCTGGATCCTATTGGTTGGGCCAAGAATGCTTGTTTCCCATTGGGAAAAAGGGGTGGGTTGATACTCTACAATGAACCCATGTAACCATATAAATAATAAACCAGAGGGCTTGACTCTCTCTTCTTCTTTACACTTTATACTCTTCCTTTCTCTTTGTCTGTACTGATTTCACCATAGCCTGCCTACACAGCCACAGATTCGAGCCTTAGCCTTTACATACCATCGGCACTTCTTTCCACAAGTTTTGATTTTTCTGTTTCCTAAAAAGGTGGAAGAAAGTACCAATGGGGGGAAATTTGGGGAATATTCATAATAATAGCAAACATTATTATTCCAACTCCTGCATCTAATGGCAGATAATAAGTAACTAAACCCTCCAATCGGGAGAGAATAAGTTCATCACCACAACTTAGTAAATAAAGAATGTACTGCTGAAATATAAAGACGTATTAATATGGAGGAAATAGCAGTACGAAAGATTAATACAGTGGACGGTTATCAATGTAAGTGCAACAATATTTTAATTGTGCAATATATATTTATATATATATATAAATATAAAACAAATTTAGTGGGTTCTCAGACTCTGCTTGAAAGCCCGAAATACCCACAGGGAGTGCTGGCTAATTTACATATTACCCCCTAAATTTTGAGACAATGCAGAAGGTGGCAGCAGCAGGGACCAATCCACTGCATATGCACTGAACGGGTGCCTGCTTACTGCCGCCGCGCATCTGGAATTTTGCTGTCAGCATCAGGGACGTCCTGCACTGCCCGTTCGAGTAGTGTGCAGTAAGCTGTGGCCACCAATTGTACTACACTCACGGACAGCCCATGGAGTCTGTCCTCAATGCTGAACCTGGAGAGATAAATCTAGTAAACTGAAGGTTCAGAAATTTATCAGGTGGCATTCCTGGGTGTGCAAGGAAGGAACTATAAGAGTCCTCCCACCCACATTTGCCAATTAACCAACATCAGAAGCATCGACACACATCGGCTAGGTGGAACTTCCCCCCACTGACTGTGTGAGACGCAGTATGGGAACCGTCTACCCAGAGGCAGCGGCCACACCAAAGGCAGAACTCACAGCAGTTTACATAGGGGGGTCGGACAGCAACTGCGGCCGGTGGTGCCACCTGGCATGAACCCAGTGAACCACCACTGAGAGGCTGCGCCATCCTCTCCTGAGTAGGGCTCAGAGACAACGGATCCATAAGAGACTAGCATGACGACGTGACTGACTAATCTTGGCGAGCTTGCCAGACTCGAAATCTGGCAAGCTGCTTGAGATCTGCAAGGATAACCTGGGACCTATTAATTTGAACATGCTGAGGGTCCTCACTGGTATTTACGTTGTAATGCTATATGTTCAGATCGGTGCAGAGGCGGCAAATCTGACACAGCCTTAAACGGTCCAACTGGCGAAGGATCCCTACTGCTATCCAAGCCACTGCATGGAAAAACAATACTGTCCGAATCAGTCCCTGCTTTAGACCGAACCTTACAATTCTTCCTCCCTTTATTAGGCCTGTGCCGCTTAGCATGCACAGCCTCCTCCGCAGTACCGCTCGGACTGTGGTGTGTGTAATTGTGTGCTCGCAGCGATTGCGCCGGTAAGCCTGGCAGATATAGATGCCGATGAACTGTGGACATTGTCAGAGGTACATCTTGCACAGCATCAGGATCCCTCCATCCTGACAATTATCAAGTGGTTCGAGGATGGCCGTTCCAAACCGACGAGAGAGGAACTGGCAGTGGAGAAAGCAGAGACCCGAAAGATTGTGAATCAATGGGACCTGCTAGATTGTTTGTTTGTTGTTGTTTTAGATCCTACAAACATCTAAGGTCATATCAGGACGGGTACCCACTTGTGACAGTGTGCACTCATGGCGACTTTATAGTGCTGCCCCACTGGGAAATCAGGCCGCCGACACTATGACCTGATGTCCCTCTCAGTCACATTATCCTGACACTGAGCTAACCAGTCCTTGCCCTATCCTATTAATGCCGAGCACCAGGCTAGGAAGCGACAAGTACCAATTTTAAAGTCATTGGCTTGACTCGACCGGGAACCAAACTCCCAACCTTCCACACGCGAGGCCCACGCTCTACCGATTAGGCCACCATGCCCGGTGGACCTGTTAGAACTGCGTGAGGGTGTGTTATGCAGGTGAAAGGTGGTGTGAGTAGCAATCCACAGTCGCCTGCAGATCTGTCCTCTGAAATATCGGAAACAGTTGAGGCATAATGAAAAATGTGCCCCCCGATCTCCAGAGCCGCATTGTTTAAGCGGTGCTCCGGTGTCGGTAACTGGCTTCATACTATTATCAAAAAACACCTTGTCACCGTCTAAACTATTGAAAAATTTCCTTCCAACACACGTGACCGCAGCCCCACTGTCTACTAAGAAATAACCAATAGCCCCCCTCACACACACTCGAACCTACCACCTTTTCCTGTCTAACGTGCGGAAAGTGGAATCTACGAATAGGCGCCTACCATAAGGGTGAGATAGGTCGCAACCCTGATGCTGTACTATATACCTCATACAGTCGTCAAAAGGAGCGGAAGCTAAGGCTGAAACGCACTGCACTATCTGCCTCCTACCATCCCACAATACCATATCAACCAGGATTCCCTCTACGGCGTCAATCACCAGCGTCTCCCGCTAGCATCTGATTGCACACCGGCTTCCTTGACAGTAACCACCTGATCGACAGCGGTGGCATCCAGACTCACCATTTGGGTTGGGCTGAAGCCCTTACAGTCCAACCCTATGCGTTTAAACCTGGCCTAGCCTTCCCTTCTCTGCCTCTTAGCAGACGTTCCAGCTTCACCCTGTCCAAGCCAGAGTGGTCTCATCCTTCTCGATCGCTGGCCAAAACCGCCTCTTCAAGAGAATGCCTCGCTCCTCCGCACTGAATCGGCCAATGTCTGAAAGCAAAGCAATGACTACATTCAAGATTCTGAACCTGTGTCTCCCTCCTCACAGTCCTCCTGTGTACCAACAACCCTGATGGGCCTGGCTCAATGCTGTTAACTGTGCCACAGGTTTCTGCTCAGCCACCATCGCTTTCGCCCAGTCCTTCCCCAGGTCCCTCATGATCGGTGGTGAAAGATAGCCCTCCCAGATTTTGGCTGGAAGTTTGGACTCCATCCATCATGATGCGGTCCTCATGGCGCTGTAAATGCTGCCACCTCGACCTGATACTCGCTGTCTGAGTCACTCCCGAAACGGACAGTGTGAACAGGGGTGGGGCGCACAGCACGACATGCCTTAGTGCAATAATCATCCACCACCTCCATCAACTCCTCCAGAGATGACATGTCCAGCCTCCAGCGATCATATGCTGCGCGCTGCTCTCCCGGATCCATCAGTGAGCACACAAAATGCTCTACCACCTTATTCTCGATGGCGCGCTCACTCAACCCGGTCACGATTGCAGCCCGCCTAGCATCAAACTGTAGCTGGTGACCACAGGTGCAGTACAAACTGCTCTAGGCAGTCTGGATGCATTTCTTCCAGGTGGCCCAACACGCTAGAGGATCGTCCAGTCTGAACTTATACGACAAGATCGGGAGCAGCTCCCTCATTGTTGTCAACCCCCTGCGTTGCCAAGCCTCCACGCAGTCGTGCGCTGGTCCTCGTCATAACAAGGGTAACAGCTGGGTTAGAGCTACATCCTCATCCCACATATTAAACCTCATGTCCATAGTGAAATCCTGCCACCAGGTATTCCAATCTAGGTCGATACCCATAAATGGCTTAAGAAGTAACATGCGTACCAATGCAGAACCTGTGCCGGCGCATCTCCACACGTTTGTCTCCATCTGCGATCAACTGCCTCTCCTCCAGGGTGATAACGGGTCATCGGCAACCCCGGTACAGTCGCAACCAACGTCGCAGCCTCACTTTTTTTTTATAGGTGCTGCCTACCCACCCCCTCGCGCACATTTACTCCGATTACCAATGTACACGGCATCCTGCACAACACCCTGCTGGCATTGTACCGGGCTCCCCTCCTCCCTCGTAACAGTAGGAGAGGTCGTCTGGCACCCTGATCTACCTGAAGCTCCCCCGTTCTCCACCTTAGGCGAGGAGCTCCTGATATCACCATTATCAGGGCCACCGGTATCTCACAAACGTTCCTCGTACTGCGGGTGCTGCCATGGCGAGCGCACCCCACAAGTACAGGCACCACAACTTCCCCAGCCCTCCAGGCTGCATCTCAACGCTGCCATCTCGGCCTGAAAATCTACACGCTCCTAGGAAAGGGCCGCCATAGCCTCACTGCGCTCATGCTCACACCTGTGGCTCTCCTCTTCCCGTCTCGTAGTCAACGCATCTTGCTGAGAATCAAATATTAATATTGCAGTTAAAACATGAATAGTCACACTTAGTGGGATAAATAAAGACTAGGGCCTACTAT
This sequence comes from Branchipolynoe longqiensis, assembly GCA_030323885.1. NCBI lineage: Eukaryota > Metazoa > Annelida > Polychaeta > Phyllodocida > Polynoidae > Branchipolynoe > Branchipolynoe longqiensis. Next base: position 26,670,863 of record CM059190.1, on the reverse strand, counting down.
TAGATCAAATTAAATAAAGACTACACATAGCCTACTATTAGGAGCCTACACTTTATGTATAGAGTAATATGCCCATAAATGGAACAATGGGATAATTATATGATATATAAAAGCATTTTATATTATAAGAATGGAACGGTTTTGATATAGTTGTATGGGTTTGGTAGCTTGAGCAGCTTGGGGAACCATTGTCTCTATGGGCAGGTAAGCCTAGTAGGGGTGCTGTGGGGGTTGATAAGCGGGTACCCACTGCACAGAAGTAACTTGCTGCCAGATTTTTGTTTTACTAAAGAAGGCGGGTTGGATTGTTACCAGCCAGAGAATTGCTCAACCATGTTTGGACTGGTCTTGGTGTGTCTGCAATGGATAATAGACCAGATATATACTACTCTAGTATAACAGTTGGTGTAACTTAAATATATAGGCCTTACACTTTCAAATAAACCTTAATCAAACACATTAATATTTCTCCATAGAAATGTATGAATATTCAGACTAAGTGAGATAAGTAAAGTATATTAGGCCTACAGTTTATTTATACACTGTACAGAAGAAGAAAACAAAATCGGTTTTCGGATAAGGGAATATGGACCTGTAATTTGAGGCTGAAACAAAGCACATTCCAGTACTTGCCATGCCTCGGATGGACTAGAGGTTCAGTATATCTGCTTCTTGTGGGTTCAATCACTAGGTGAGTCAAACCGCATTATTCACATTATGGCTTTTGTCACTATGTTCAATTCGCATAGTTTGATGGTTTTAAGTTTCTATCATTTTTCTAAAGAGAAATATATTAGGTTGAAGTAAGTTTTCTATTAAATCATTAACTTTGCAGATATTTGAAGTAAAACCGCGCACAATTTTGATGTGCATGTCCAAATTCTGGCATGCAGGGTTCATACAAACATTTGAAAATGAAATTCAAGGGTTTTCAATGGTTTTGTGGAGTCGGTTGCCTCGAAAATGGCCGACGCCAGAGGGGGAAGCCATTTGCAATGGAAAAGAAGTGCCCTGATTGGCTGAAATCACTGAATACGGCGGCCATTTTGGAGATGCTTTTTGCCTGCTATCTGAAAGCCGAGACATCTCTGAGACGTCTCCGAGGCGTACCATGAACGCGGCCGAGAACTGTCGTGCCAAGCCACACCATCACGATTCCAGGGTCACCGTCACCCATAAGAATAATGATACTTCCCTGGCCTTCTCACGAGTCCTCATATACTTTATTATTAAATAAATATAACTTAAACTGTTTACATGCTTTGTCACTTTGTCCGAGTGTGTGAATTATGTATGCGTAGAAGTGTTCAATCGTCACTGCATTAAATAATTACTCTATAAAACCATTGTAGGCCCTACTTGCCCCACAACAATCTCCTATTGCGCTTTGACTTAAAGTTTCACAGTCCGATGGTTTTGAATTTCTGTAATTTTCCTTCGATAAATATATTAAATTAATTGTTATAATCTACCTTACTTTAGTTTGAAGTAACTTTTTATTTTAAATTTGAAGTGCAAACATTTCAAATTAGTTTTGGCAAGCACCCCACAACTCTGACACCATAGGCTTCTGCAGCAAGAGGTTCTATTAAATTGACTCAATGCTCCCTTCTATGAAGCAATACAATCTTAATAAGTGCATTAGTATCTAAGTTAGATATATGGAATCAAATCTAGATAATTGTTTTGGTTTTGACAATTTGATGCTTGATCACACTATGCAGCTTTAAATAAAACACTTATTTCAAACCAACTAAACTCTTCCGCCAGTTTGTTCTGTTGCTCTTCCTTTTGTTTTTAGATTTCAGTATTCCATCAACAAAGTCTTCGGTAATACTACCGCTAAATCCTGACTGTGACAACCTCATTTCCAATGACCTCTCCTGCAATGTCAACTTTCGCCGCTTGGGGCTCTCTGCTCGCTTGGAGTATGTGACCTTGAGGTTGTCGAAGATGGCATTTCCGAACTCTTCTGTGCCAAAGGCAAGAAAGCCATTAACCGAAGGCGGCTTGGGGACGGCTACATTAATAAATGCTGAGTCATCTAGTGACACATTGACTGCATCACCCTGCAAATAGAAACACGACATCTGTAGCTTGTTTTAGGTTATGTTATTTTATTCAGCAACTAATAAAGTAATATCTCTTGTCAGCGCCAAGGCACTCATTTTTCTGGTCTGAAAAATCAAATAAAATACTCTGCAAGGCGTTAGCTAGTGGGGAGGGAACAAGGAGGGATGCCTGCTGGTTTGCGCAGTATCAGAATGATATGTGGCTGACAGGGCTATTAGGTCATGGTGCTGGTAGTCTCAGTCTCCCAGTGGGGAAGCACTATAAAGTTGCACAAATGCGCACTGTCACAAGTCGTTATTCATTCTGATGTGACCGTAGTTGTTGCTAGGACGTTAAACAACAACAGTTAGGGACCTGGGTGGGGCGGACAATTTCTTGCTGTGGGGTGTGGCGTATGAATGTAGTATGGGTGATTTGTTAGTAAACCCAATGCACTAATAATTCAATGGATTGATGTTGATGTTTTACGTCCTGGCAAAATCTAAGGTCATATCAGGACTGATACCAACTTGTGACAGTGCGCCCTCATGGCGACTTTATAATGCTGCCCTACTGGGAGACCAGGCCATCAACACCATGACCTGATATCCCACTCAGTCACATTATCCTGACATTGAGCCTATCCTAATAATGCCGAGCACCTTGCGCTACCTAACATATCTGTGAGTCATGTGCTTTTTGTACATTTTGGGGATATTCGAAGTGAAATTATACTAAATGAATTTTGATAAGATACTTAGATAGTGTCAATGCCGGTAACATTTCACTTACCTTCACTGATAGTGTAAGGGTGTGCCACGCATCGACTGCAATATCTGTCGCAATCTCAGCGTAAATGACACTTCGAGCTGGAATAAATTCAATTAAATATGTGCTACATGTATGGCATTGTATGGTTCCAGAATTTTCTTTCATTTATAAAAATGGGAATAGCAGGTCAATTCCACAGAGAGCCTACGATGTCCAGCATTTTGATGTGCATGCCAAAAGTAATGTTACATGTGTAGTTATCAGTACATGAGCCTGGCCACCAGGCGGTGGCTGCTCAGGGACTGCACTGACCATTGCCCTTCTATGGTGGGGGGGGGGGGGTGTTTGTTGTTTTACGTCCTAGCAAAGTCTAAGGTCATATCAGGACGGGTACTGACTTGTGACAGTGCGCCCTCATGGCGACTTTATAGTGCTGTCGCACTGGGAAACCAGGCCGCCGGCACCATGACCTGATATCCCACTCAGTCACATTATCCTGACACTGAGCCAACCAGTCCCTGCCCTATCCTATTTATGCCGGGCGCCTGACTAGGAAGCGACAAGTATCAATTTTTAAGTCATTGGTTTGACTCGACCAGGGTTCGAACCCACGGTCTACCAGCACCGGAGACGGACGCTCTAATTCATTCGGCCATCCCGTCTGGTCCCCTTCTATGGTGACAGGTGGCAGAAAGCTAGCCAAAGGGTGTATCCCGAGGTGGACCACCTGCCTACTGCGACTGGCTATCGGCCACCCCCACCATCAGAGGTTACCTGCGACCAAGCGGGTCAACGGGAAGGTCACTTGGTTCTGTGACACCGCAGTGGGTGGGGCAAGGAATTAAATCCTGAAACATGTTTCTCTCCTCAACTTCTCTTTGCATTGCATCAATTTACAGACATGGTTGGACGTCTTAGACATGGCCTATCACCTGTTTTCACTTCACGTATCTCCAAGTTTAGTCATTACTTCAAACTATAACATAACGTTAATCAACTATCAGACTACGCAATTTACAAAAAGTAAATTTACTGTGGTTTCCTGACAAAGTCAGGGTCTGCTCGGCTCCAGATGCCCATGCGTAGAAACCGTTGCTGTACATGACGTCACATCCGCCAGCGTCTACCCGGGCAGCCAGGAAGATGCCGGTGGCGCATGTCATGCAGCGTCCCAACCGGAAGTCGTACTGGACTGTGACGTCACTCCTGTAGGGTGTCGGTAAAGAGAGAAGGAACTACAGTTCGTCCATTATTGACGATCCATTCGGTATCATCCTAGTTACCCCTGCAGCCCTGTTCCTGTGACAGGGCTATTGAAGAACCCATTAGAAAAGGTGACAGGAAGCTGGATTATGGAAATAGCTACATCAATTTACAATCTAAACTGCTCAAAATAGAGTTCAAATGCTTTTTTTATCATAGCCCGTTATGTAGAGAAACAAATTGATGAAATCATACAGATACCGGACAAGTTTAATTTAGAGCTTTCTGTGGCCACCATCTTGTTTTTTTTTGCATTTCTCTACTAATTTCTCAACTTTACATCAATAGATTAATAATGTGCATTGGAACCACTACATCCACAGTGATTACCTTTTTGAAGCAATATTTGCTCAGATATAGCCAGTTACCATTCATTAAGTCTTATCCCCAATAAGCAAGGGCAATACATTCATTATTAATTATTCATTAAGTGTCATCACAGATAAACAAGTAGAGTTAATCCATTATTGCTTATTGCTAACTCAATAGGCCCCACCTGAGATTACCCTGAACACAAGTTCTATCACAAAGGCCCACCCTACATCCCCCATCACCCTTTCAAAGAGTATGTTACTAATAGAAAGATAATCAGTTATGCTCCATCCCCTACTAACGCCTACCATACTAGTTTAACATAGCTACCTCCCCGCATATGTTTCTTTTCGCTTATCTTGTTCTTTACCTATCATTCATGTACCGATGTTTTGCTTAGTTTCCTGTAATTGTCTATCTGTATATTGTTGTAGATTTCTTTACTGTGTAAAGGCAATTGTGATTAGGGCTGGAAGACCAGTGCACTAGCACTGACAACATATTATTGTGAGGAATAAAAACACTTGAACCAACAAAGAAAAATAAGAAAATTAAGGCTTATCCTATATGCTCATGTACACTTTGTCCATTATTGATATTTCATTAAGTCTTATCTCAGACAAGCATGTACAATGTGTCGTACCAGTCCTTGTCTTATCCTAATAATGCCAAGCACTAGGATAGGTAGTGACAGGTATAAATTTGGTAAGTTATTGGTTTCACTCGGCCTGGTTTCAAACTCACAACCTTCTGCGCGTAAAGAGTGTGCTCTAACGATTCGGCTACCGCGTCCAGTCTTGTGTATTGAAGTATTTATTTGTCTCCTATGTAAATGAACTCCAATTATGAAACAAACAGCGAAGACAACAGAAAATACCCAACAGGCGCACCGGGGACGGTGGCCGAATCGGTAGAGCGCGGGCATCGCATGCAGGAGATCGGGAGTTCAGTTCCCGGTCGAGTCAAACCAATGACTTATCAAATTGATACTTGTCGCTTCCTGGCCTGGCGCTCAGCATTAATGGGATACAGCAAGGATTGTTAGCTCAGTGTCAGGAGGACAATGTGACTGAATGGGATATCGGGTCATGATGCCAGCGGCCTGATTTCCCAGTGGGGCAGCACTATAAAGTTGCCATGAGTGTGCACTGTCACAAGTCGATACCCGTTTTGATATGACCGTAGATGTTTCCAGCAGGGTTGCCAACATTGGAAAATGAAAAAATGGAAGATCTTAAGGGATGCTATATTTGGGGTTCTAGGGGCACTCCCTCAGAACAATTTTAAAATCTTATATGCTCTGTGTTGCATTTTGGACACAATAATCTAAAAGATTGATATAATATTACTCTATTAATGGTATTGCAGTGTTGCCAACATTGGAAAATGAAAAACCAGAAGATTATCATAAGGTGATGATGGGGACATAACATATTGTACACCTTACACTTACAGCAAAGCCGTAAGGGTTGGAAATCCTGCTCCAGGACATAACACTCCAACAACGAACCAACCAACCCAAGAGGCGCAATTGCAATTTACCAGTTATAGTCTCCGAAGACGACAGTGGGCCTGGTCATGCGCAGTGGCAGGCAGGTGTCAATTGGTGGCTGGGTCACCACCTGAAGCAGGCTCTGGCCGTGCAGGCTGTCACTAGGTGGCGCCACCTCGAAGCTGCCAGCCTGCTGGGCCAGGTTGTAGGCCTCGCCTCCTACCGGGTAACCTGCATGTGGTAGATCTAGCAAAATTAGGGGGGTCATCCAAAGATTCCAACCTGTTCATGGCCGTACAGAGTGTCGTGGGGGGGGGGGGTGATGACAATGGGAAATATTGCACCTAGAGAAGTAATCGAACCCACATCTCTTGCATTCCGGGCTAGTTTGCAAATCATTATACCATATAGGCACTCTGAGTAGCATCACCCTATCCACGCTCACCTATCGACGTGGCTCCTTCCCTGAGAGGTCAGTGCAGACTACTACAAGAGTATTCAACATGGGGAAGATGTGGTTTTTAGGAATATACGATATTTATGGCCTAAGGAAATGATGATATAACATAGACCTCTTCTATCATATTCTGTCATAAAATATTGATGAGTATAAATTCTTCTTCTTGGTTGTCCATCGGTGGTGATGATGACAGATGACAGCAACTAATCATTTCTTGTGAACTAGTTGATGACTGATGAGCCCAATTTGTGCTCGGAATATATGGTGGCATGTTGGACATGTGTGTAGATGCAGTCAGACAGTCAGAGTCTGGTCAGTGAAGGAGTAAATCTTTTCTCTGCTGACACTTTTGTTTAGCTTGAGATATACACTCAGTTTCAAACTGTGTTGTGCCTTTATGAATAGAAGCACGCCATGAACTCCTTTCCTTGGCCACTCTATCAATCAATATATGATATTTATGGTTTAAGGACATGATATCACATGAACCACTACTATCACCTTTTGTCATGAATTATTGATGGGTATAAATTACACTTTATGACACATACCTTCAAAGTCTTCAGCATATGTAGACGGGAAAGGTGTGGGAGGTGGGGGTGTCGGGTAGGAGCCTTTGTGTCCGACACCAGAGGGCAGTGTTGTGAGGGTACAAATCGTGTTAACGGGTAGAAACAAGCTGAAGCTGCCATCTTTTACCTAGGCAGAAAAGATAAGAATTTGAGGACTATCATCTCAAATGCTAACCAGAGAGTAGGAATAATTAAAAGAACTTTCCATCGCCTCAACAAGAACAATTTTCTCATTCTATTTAAGTCTCTTGTTAGGCCAATTTTGGAATACTGTCCACAAATTTGGAGCCCAATTTTTCGGAAAGATATTCTGCAATGAAATTAGTTGCAGTTATAAAGGACTTACCCTATGAACAATGGCTTAGGGAATTGAAACTTCCTACCCTTTCCTACAGAAGGAAACGAAGTGACATAATTGAAGTATTTAAAATTATGAAAGGTTTTGATAAAATAGATATGAACCAATTTTTCACCTTGAATAAAAGAGAAGGCAGTCGGGGCCATACTCTCAAACTAGTAAAACCCAGAGCCATTTCAAAGTTAAGGCAACACAGTTTCTCAAACAGGATCATAAATATATGGAACAGTCTCCCACAAAATGTTATTGATGCCGAGTCAATGAATTCATTCAAGAACACATTAGAAAAAGCATGGGCTGATGATCCAGGGAAATTTGACCCCTTATTCACCACATGCTACTAATTATTCCTTGTGTTGCATATGTACTTGCACTCAAGCAAAAATGAGAGACAAATAAGTGTTCACACTTCCTGTCTACCATTCGCTATTTCGCTATTTCGTATCAGGGATGACCAAGTGTCATCAGTTGTATTTATGTGGAGGGGTAATTAGTTTGTTTTTCAGATGGGAAAGCGGGTGATATTAGGGTCGTTGAGCCTAAATGACCCTCCTTAGCTGTTAGAGTGATATATAAGCAAGGAAATACTTACACAATTGAATAGGCTTTCTTTATCAAATAGAACTGAAACCATGGGTCGCTACTTATAGAGAAGGGCTATAAACAAGGAGTATGTTGCAAAAGAAGTCCTAGGGAGCTGGTGGTAGCTCAGGTGGTAGTGTGTCCACCTGTGAAGGTGTCAGTCATCCTATTGATCCTGCTCATTGGGCCCATTTGCAGATTGGGCTATTTTCCATTCTAACAACTGGTTCATTGAAGGAGGTGGTATGTGCTGTCCTGTCTGTGGGAAAGTGCATATAAAAGGCCCCTTGCTGCTTATCAGAAAGAGTAGACTCTGTGCCAGCAGCGGGTTTCCTCCAAAGAAATATGTCAGAATGACCATATGTTTTGACGTCCACCAGCTGATGATAGGAAAATCAATGTGCTCTAGAGTCATCATTAAATAAAACAAGCTTTACCAAAAGAAGTCACCAGAAAGCTATTTCCAACCAGATTACATCTGTGCAATTCCTAATTGCCCTTTCCTGTCCTACATGATGAAACGATTAGCAAAAGCCATGAGGCACTAGTTCCAACCTGATTATCACTAATCGACAAGTTGGAGCCATTTCGACTAAATCTTATAACCTATGTAATTCCTATTTGCCCTTTCCTGTTCTACATGACGGAACTATTAATAAAAGCCATGAGGCACTAGTTTCAACTCGATTATCACTAATATGCAGGTATTTTACACATGGCCTCAGGACAAGTGATGTCAATGCGACATAGAATAGTGATTACATCAATCAGCCTTTTTTCAACTTGTTTCTATTTTAGGATCATTCGTCACTGCAATTTTCAATAGCAATATTTGCTTATTCGACATCATCATTTTTGTCATCACATCTCATTTCAAACTTTGGAGGTGAGTGCCGATCACTACACAAGCCATGTTGGATTGACAATATCGTGAAAGCACCACACCCACCTTCACAGGAGGTCCCTCCACAAAAAGCTGTGTGTTGTTTCCCTGAAAGTCGAAGAATGACCACCAAACCCTCAATTCTCGGATATTAGCCTGCAATGGCGAGAGAGGAGGCAGCAATTATGAGCAGCAAAGAAAACAATAAAGCGCTAAGTTCACAATTCGATGATATTCTGATTTACCGCTACCTTTCCTCCTATGTGAAAGGAAAAAAAACCAATGCGGTGGCATAACTTATGTCAGTCCTGAGGGTACTGACATACCCTCAGTCAGTACCCTCAGACTGAGGGTACTGACTGAGGGTATGTCAGGACTGCCCAACTTGAGTGCTGCCACCTACCGGTCCTTCACACATTTATCCCTATTCTCAAATATCGTAACATTTTATAATATATAATACGTGGGTTGATTTGACTGTTTTTTAAATAGGTCACAGCCAAAGGTTGAGCCCCAATTGAAAGCAAGTGACACAATATTACCATGCTCACAGGTCTGACCAATGAGGTCTTTCGCTTTTTAAATTTATATCTGAAGAGCTCAGGTGCAAAAAAAACGATAAATCCATTTGAACTGTTTTAGTGTTTTCTGCAAAATGGAATTTGTTGTTGTGCTTTCCAGTTAAAGATTATCAATTTCATATTGAGTTGTGCATTATATAGGGGATCTGTTAGTTTCAGGGGGGAAAATGGATTTGATTATAGGAATGATGGCACCCTCAGCTCAAAACTGGTAGTCCTGGTTTCATTTCGGTGCAAATGGTGTTCATCAGTGTTTGCACCTGGACTCTTCATATATGGCTCTGAAACTGGGTTGGCTACAAAAGTGTGAGATGTAGACCAAAAGTGAAAATATTCCAAATGATAGCAGAAAAAATTCCAAACAACAGCAGAATCCATAGCTGTATTCACACAGGGAAGTTAAATCGATTCATATAAATCGACTTGCCTAGTTCGACTCACATGTGCCGTGTGAATGCGCGGCTGAGGCGTTTTAGGGCTGAATCGATTCATATAAATCATTTAATGTAAAACGCTTCGCAAGGTGGTCTACAGGAACCGATCTACGCTGAATCCTTTTATTTATGACATCACACGCATGCGCAGTCGAGGGAAACGTGACAGTCGAGACCTGAGTGTGTTGACTTTCCGGTAAATTTGCTTTATGAACCTGCTAGAGGTGCACATATATTTTTTTCATCATTTATTTTTAGGGTTTCACTGCCCAGCAGAAGTTTTGACTGTTGCAAACCAATACGATTCAGTCCATACATATCTAGGTCGAACCCACACTCTCTCGGCCGACGTCGACGAACCCAAACTTGCGCTGGTTAGTCTGGACTTGCTCATGCGCAGATATCCACTTCCGCCTTAAACAGCCCTAAGTACTGCCTGTGTGAATACGACACACTTTGAAACTCAGCCCGTGTGATTGCGCGCCTAGATCGCTTCATATAAATCGCCTTCTGTAGATCGCTTTAGATTTTGCCCGTGTGAATACAGCTCATGTTCATATGAAGGTTTAGATGTTGGGCATATGTCAGAGTTGATAAAAAAAGATATTTCGGCTTTTGATTTTGATCTTTTACAAACAAAGATATACATTAAAATCACTGTAACATGGAAATTAAACACACATCCATAACATAATGTTTGTATACACAGCAAATTTAAACAAGATTTTATTAATTAAAGTTAAGCAAAAAAGATTATGTCATACATGAAAAAATATTGAAAAAGAAGTTTGGGTGGCAATGTGTAAATTGTCACATGTTCACTTAAGTATAAAATCACACAAACATACTTTTGATACATTGTGTGGGATAGATTAAATACATGTAGTATTACTAACATACTAAATACACCGAGGCAACAATAACTAGTTGACTTTCTACCAAAAAAAGAAAGAATTAATTACCACCATCGATATGTCATGCCCAGGTTTCGTAGAATGACCCAGATATCAATGACTTTTTATATTTGGTAGGAAACTACATTCTTGTGATGTCATGTGGTATGCGTTTTATTTGGACTGCTGCTACAATACATTCCATTGTGTCTCCACAATTATCCAAGCTGCAAGGTCCATATACACGTAAAGATATGGAATTCAAGGCTTTTTCAAAGATGTTTTTGATAGGAATTCAAGACTATTTTCCTTTGGATTTCAGGAAAAAAAACAAAAATGGTGAATGTCGATTTCATACTAATTTAGATAAGTGAGGACAGTTTAATGAAATGCAAGACTTGTCAAGACTAATTACCCAAACTAGTTTCAATGCAAGGCTTTCCAAGGCATTGAAATGGGGCAAATGAAGTTCAAGACTTTTCAAGACTTTCTAGGCTCTGTATATGGACTCTGAAGATACTCACAAATGATCCCCGCAGAATGAATGTGGCAGTCTGATCCCTGATTGGGTATTGTGGCATGGAGTAGAAGCAATGTGACCTGGCAGGGTCCTGAAATGACAAAACTGTATCTGGAATCTGCACACACCAGGGATGAAAGCGGTCTCTGGCAAAGAATGCGGATTGTATCCAAGACCTTGGTGCCACCTAGCGTGTTCCGGCAGAACCAAGTCATCGTCATCAACACAGATTTTCCCCCATAGGATTAACACTGTTTAGCAAATCGTCGAACAATGACAGAAGTCATGTTTTAACTGTGCTTATTTTGATTGTATTATCGCCCATGCCAAACTCTTTCTTGTTTGAGTTTATGTTCCAGCAACATCTAAAGCCCCGTTCATACAGCACAACTTTAGGCCGAACTAGAGAAGGCAAACTAGCTGAGGCGAACTAGGCGTGAAAGTGTGTCGTATCCACACATCCAGTGCTTGGGGCGGTTTAAGCCGCAAATCGATATCTCCGCATAAGCATACTAAGTCCATACTAAGTCCATACTAACCAGCGCCACTTTCGGTTAGTCGACGTTGCCACGAGAGAGTGTGGGTTCAACCTAGATATGTATAGACTGAGTCGTATTGTTTTGGAACGGTCAAAACTTCTGCTGGGCAGTGAAAACCTATAAATAAATGATGAAAATAATATCTGTGCACAGCTAGCGGTTTCATAGACCAAATTATATAATATGCACTTTTGATCGACCGGAAAATCAACAAACTCAGGTCTCGACTGCGCATAGGTGTGACGTGCTTAAGCCGCCTCAAAGTAAACCGCTATCGCCGACACAAGCAAGATGGGCCGACTTAAACAAGTTCACTTCATATATACTACCTCGCGACGTGGTTTACTTGAAGCGAACTAGATGAATCAACTCAGCCCTAATCCGCTTCAGCGTCGCGTCCACACGGCGAATGTGAGGCGAACTAGACAAGGCGAACTAGTTGAGCCGACTTAACGGGCGTGTATGAACAGGGATTAAGTTAATATATGAACGGGATTCGGACTAACCATTTTGCTGTCCTATATAGTATATAGGTCCTATATTCAATAATATTGGCATGTTGTGAATGTTAATCGGTGAATATACAAAAGTCGCTGAAATCCGCGAAATTGCGGAGATCCTTCATCCCTGATTCATAGCAATTTATTAATGCAGCAATTTATAGTAGGCCTATGTGTCCTGTTGCAAGATTTCCCGCCAATAGCCGGTGTCTACTTTTTGTGCTGGGGAGGGGGGAGGGGGTTGTTAAACAAACAAATGTTGCAAGATTGGCTGATTAAGCATTTTCTGGAGTAGTGATTTCGGAAGATATTTCAAAGGTAGCCTAATTATTTATTAAATGGACAGAAGTGAATACATACATTGCCGGTAGGCAGGTATGGCGCTGTGGTGGGTGGGTGGGGATCTTACCAGTGTGTCTGCGATGATGGTGAGGTGGCTGTATCCGGGGTTTGTGAGTGAGACGTAGGAGCCGTTGAAGGCTAGATGCCCCACCCCGGTCCTGTGTTTCAGGTAGCTCCACCCAGGTTCCATGAACTGGGTGAAGTGGGCTGAGGTGGAGAAGGAAACATTTCATCAGGTCAAAACCTTTTTTTTTCTCATTTTCATTTGTGTCAGTGAGTTTGATTTCATTTTGGTGAATATTTCATTGATATCAATATACTAGATCACCGTTCTGACTGCGCATGCGCTGAAAACGGCGCTGGCAGCAAAGGCATACAACCATTGAGTTTGCAGATACGTGTCGGGCAAAACTTTGATTTTATTCAAAATTAATAAAAAATACATAACAATTTGGCACAAACATGGATGGATGCAAAATAATAATATAATGAATATGTTTAAGACACAACTCTCCATAATTAATCATTTTGAGCTAAGAAACATAGAATTTCAGTCACTTGACAGGCTGACGTTTACATCACCATTGATGAGACATAAGTAATTCTTGTTCTAAATATTAAATTGTCAAATGTGTCAACAAAAACTTGTTCTATGGTCATGTATAATCACATTGTAAATGAGTTTACAGTTTTATTTAACCCAAAACATGCAGTATACTAGTGAGGTAACTGTATGGCTTCCCCAAGGGGTGATCTTTCAGTCATCGTTACATTGAATTAAAAATCATACTTATGCAAAATACATTGCTACAACAAAATCCGCAATTGAAATCTTTACCTAGAATCAGATGTCATTGTGTGTATGTATACATCCATGTAAACATTTCACATACATATATAACCACATGATAAGTGTTGTAGAAGTTTGTTGTTTAAAAAATATTTTGATTACATATGTGGATTTAGCAGGGACAATTTTAATCACCGAAAATTGGTCTTCCTCATTCTACTCCTATTTTTTATTTTATATTTTTTGGTCCATTAGTTGTTTAAGCAGGGGAAATTTCAGTCATAGACGACTGGTCTTCCTCATTCCACTGCTGGTTGATAGAAAGCCCGAGCCTACACTTTTACGACCCAAGGGATTTTTAACCTCCCACACCACATAGACATGGTATGAGAGCAACCGGCCTTTGATGACGCTAACAATATGGTGTGTTTTGTTGATGTGCGACAGTATGGATATCGACGTCGATGTGGCGGCGGCGATTTGTTTACTTTACATTCGTCGATTCGACAATATGAATAACACCGCCAATGCGGCAGCGGAGTTAACATCGGTTCAAATTTAGAGTTAAATTGATCAAATTTCACTTATTGCCTATGTAATTCTGTTAAATATGATAGCATTGAATAGATTGACACCCACACACGCACACTAACCGGCGTGGCTAGCAGTTAAACCTGACTTGAAATCAGGGTAGCTTAGCCTAGGCTACGGTCGGCGGATAGCGCTGGAACCGGCTCATGCATGCAGATTTTCCAAAGTTAGCCATGTGGTGCCACCCTAGCCGCGGTTAGGTCCCTAGCACCAGCCCATGCATACAGGCCCAGTGGGGGATGGGTGGCCGCTAACAAATGCACAGAACCGTCCACTATTGGGACTGCCCCGGGTAGCATGCTGCCACCTGCTGATGCTTCTGACCAGGAAGGGCCAGTGCAGTCGAAACCGCCACTGTCTGATAGTGAGGCTAATTACTGACTACTACGATATCAATTTGTGACAGGTGTATCCTGTGCCTCTAACTGTGGATAGATGCTAAGCATATAAGCATTAAGAGTGTCCATACACACGTGAAGGTATGGAATTCAAGGCTATTTCAGGGCTTTTCAAGGCTGTTTTTTTTATAGGAATTCAAGACTATTTTCATTTGGATTTCAGGCCAAAAAAAAAATCAATGACAAATATCGATTTTAGACTAATTCAGATCAGTGGGGACAGTTTAATGGAATTCAAGGATTTTCAAGACTAATTACCCAAAATAGGTTAATTTCAAGGCTTTTCAATGCCTTGAAATGGAGAAAGTGAAGTTCAAGACATTTCAACACTTACGGATCCAGCGTTACCTACCTGATGCCCATATGGGTGAATTCACCTCATAGTTCCCGCTCCAGGGTTGGTTGGCAACCATTAGGCTGCTCCTTGGGTATGGCAGGTTGTCATAGTAACTGGTGATCAGATTCCATGCGACTACCCTAGGGACGAATTATAAATATGCATTACCTGTATTTACTTTAATTTATTTCAACCGAGGAATACTTTTGGTTATTCACTTCTGGCTGACTATTCCAATTAAACCATAAAAATGTTACCTTGCATAGATTGGATCCTACCTATTAAACCCCAAAACTGGTGTCTTTATTTGATAGAAGAAATATTAAGTCATGTTGGGACTGCTGCAAGTTCTAGATTATGTGCTGGTCCACTATCCCTCTCAATCCGAATTCTTTGGGGACATTTGTTTCACAATTCAGAATTTGTCGGATTTCAGAATAAAGGTAGTAATCAAACATTACTACTGCAGTAAAAACGAATGAATACGACACTAAGTGGAATCAGCCGATGGTATGTAGCTAACAATATGGCTGAAAATCATCGGAGTATGCAAGTAGACTCTTTAAGTATTGTACAGGCTGTGTGTTTATACGCATCTCAAAGCAGCAGGGATCTACCTAGTGCCTTCTGTTCTGTGGGTATATGAATATTATTATGTGTATGTGTCTATTTGGTATAGATATGCCTGATGGAAGTTTAGGAGAATATGGGTATGCCTATTCTGAATTCTGCTGGTCAGTCAGCTTTGCATTAGTCTGGATGCTCTGTCAGCTTTCTGTATATGCTTTGTCAGTGTCATATTGCAGATATATATATATATATATATATATATGCTAATATAAGTTTTCATTTGCACACCCACACTAACAGTTCATTTCCAATAGATATGACATAGGTAATTATTGTATTGAAGGAAATAACAGCATTTTGTGAAATTGTATATATATATATATATATATATATTTGTTTCTAGCATAATTTAATATGAAACAAATAAATGCACTACACTGTAACAATTGCGACGCCGATATCTGTTAAAGATGTCGGCGCCGATTATTGAATGTTGGCGTCGAACGGCATAATTATAGTTTAGCATTGACAGAGGTGTTGGAAAGTTCTTAAATTTATCCTGAATGTAAAGGTAGAGAAAATACAACAACCCTATTTGTTTCTAGGATAATTTAATATGAAACAAAGAAATGCACTACACTTTAACAATTTTGATGCCAACATCTTAAAATGACCACCAATTAGCCCATTTTCGTGAGACCAACTCATATATATATATATATGCATATGAAAAGGACACCCACCCTGATATGAAGCCATTGACATAGCTTTCACAGAGTATCTGAAAAGAAAAAGAAAATTGTACAATCAGCTTTCAGTCTTGTTCGTACTCCTAGTCATGATAAGCTATAGGATGGCTTCAGGGGCCTAGCCCTATCTTCCATATATACGGTCTTCTAGGACATTTCAACCACCAAGCCTTGTTGCCAGTGCTAGTGCACTAGAGCTGGTGAGACACCCATGCTAAAAACAGAAAGATCCAACTGTGGCTGTTTTGACAGAAGCGTATTAGCTATGAGCATAATACCTTGGAATAGCCAAAGCAGTGATCTAAGAAACAACAAAACACTAAAGAGAAAATACTAAAATAAATTTAAGAAAGACTGGAAATGCGATATAGATAAAGAAATATAAACTAAGTAATAGATGAGGGATAAACAGTGAGTAGGCCTAAGTCATAAAACATTACAAACCTATAGGAGACACCATACTAAACAACTAATGACCATGCAGACCTAAGTGCCAGGCAAGATGTACAGTTGAAATAATAGTATATGTATCTAAAGCAAATTGAGCTGAAAACAACAACAACGAAAATGGAGAACCTGAAACCTGTACAAATTATTCACAAAGCTAACCTTCAAAGGTGTGACAAAAACAAAAACACTAACCCAGTAGGCCTATATCTAGAATAAAACACTAATTGCATGGGTACAAGGTACCACAAATGTTAACTATGTACACAAATATAATAAAAACCAAAGAAATTGGAAAAGGAAATCGATCCATATGGATTATGACCACTACTGCAGAGCGGCGAGAACAAGTGCATGCACTTAACCGTTATGAGCAGAATAAACAAACTATCACAAATTAAAAAAGACCCACTGGCGACTCACCCGTGCCCAGCAGCCTCCGCCCGTCAGGTCGTTGGGGGCGCTGTATTCCTCAGACGCCCATAGGGGGCGCCCCAGGCGTCGGGCGTCGACTGGCGAGTAGGATCCTGGGTAGTGGGCGCTGGGACACAACGGAAAACACGCCAGCAGTCAAACACAGCCATATCTTTTCTTTTTCCTTTTTTAAAATAACAATTGCATTCATCTGAACATATTATTTTGTCAATGCCGAAGCACTGGTCTTCCGGCCGTTGAGACGATCATATTTGGGTTTGTACTTGGTGATGTGGGAGTGGATTGTGCTGTATTGAGTGCAGCACACTCCACTCTGAAACAATGCAAGTGGGGTGCAGTCCATGCTGTATAGGATTCTTATAAGCATCCACTTTGTATTCATATACCACAGGTGTAAGGTGACAATCTTTGTTTGGAGAGTAAACTTTCTTTGGGAGATTTGTTTGGGGGGAAGCAGATAAATTATTAAAACGAATGATTGCCGACGGCATTAGGGACTAGGGGATTAGGTGGGTATTCCCCCCCAACTCCCCCCCCCCCCCCCCCCGCCCAGGAGATTTTGAATTCTAGAGGATCTGAAATGCCATTTGCAGCCATTTCAGGGAGGTCACATACTGATGTTTTTTTTCTCTTGATTTTGTGGGACGGCAGGGGAGGGGGGGGGGGGGGGGAGCAATTCCGGCAATTGCTCTCCCTCCAGCTACGGTCCTGTATTGAACAATCTTATATTTTCATTAGGCAGTTGCCGTAATTGGTTGTAATTGTATTGCTATTGACTTAGAGTTTTAACTTTTATTTAACCACAAACATGTAGTATCAAAAGTACACTTGCATGATGTTGTGATAAAGTGAAAATGTACACATCGACACAATGTATTTACCCTAAATTTGTTGTATTTACCCTTTTTCCCAACTTTTTCCATGTAAGACATAATCTTGTTTGCCAAACTGTAATCAATAAAATCTTGTTTGACATTGTTGTGTAGGTTAAAATGATGCTCTGTATGTGTCTTTGATTTCCATCTTACACAAGTGATATTAATGTATTGCTCAATTAGTATAAGATCTAAATCAAAAAGTGAAGTAGTTTGTTTTTTTAACTCATGAAGGTTTGCATGTTCTGCATACATCATGGATTGTGCTATTATTTGGAATTGTTATCTGCTATTATTTCGAAGAATTTCCCTTTTGGTTTCCTTGTCGCACTTTAGTACCCAGTTTCAGACAATGACTCGCGTATTGTCACAGGCGCTAACTGACTCACCCAATGGGACCAACTGCTTCGAGCAGCTCTTCGTCGCTGAGAAGCTCCTTCACGATGCTCCAATCACCATCTGTCACCACCACCTGAGTTTGTTGGAAACCAGCAGCATCCAGACCAGCTCGCAGCATCTAGAATTCGAATCGGCGCATAATTTCCGAATTGTGGTTAATTCAAGGAGGGGAGCCAGGTACCCACCACGCCCCACGTTGATTGGATGAACATCACTGACCTACAAACCTTCACCCCCCATATAGTGACATGGGTTCTTGGTAGGGTATCATACCACCTCTCTCCACCAATAGGAATCTAGCATTCCTGGTCTCAACCAATAGGAATCCAGCATTCCCGGTCTCCATGGATACCAGTGGTCTGCCCACCACCAGTAGCAGTCTGGCCCCATGGCCACCACCAACCTTGACCTTCTGAGTGAGTTGACCCCTACCTCAGCAGAAGGGCTAGGCCCTGAGTGCAATCACACTCATATCTGCCGGCACCACTATGTCTATTTACATTCCACTCAGGTACAAACCAACCCATATATATATACATATATACATATACAAACGCACCTGGCCAAGCAAACCGAATAGTAATAGAACAATTGCATTCCCCCCTGCCGAATATCGGAATATTTTACTAAAGGAACCCGGATTAATGAGGATTGACTGTAGATAGATATTCAATTTAATCACTGCAAACTTACCTTGATATAGGTTGTATCGTAAGCCCTTTCATTCCATATCTGATGCAAGTAACACAAAAGCTCATATTAAATAATGGTATGCAGCCCATGAAATTAAAGTTAGTTCAACGGCTGTTACTGTTAGCACTATAGAAATAATGTTATTAATCCAACATATTGTATTATATAAAGCCCTTTATTATGTAATAATTGTATATATCTCTATTATTGTCAAGAATAATCCTTGCTATTTATACATTAGGCATTATATATAATATTATATATAATCTTTTTTATTTTTTAAATATTAAATTAATCGACTAAATACGAGTACTTTCCATTTGCAGACAATTTGTTTTACTACATTTAGGCATTCCACTGCTCCATGTCATATCCTATTATCGCATTGTCAAGGGCCAAGCTAGGTAGTGATATACTCTGAGTAGGCCTATACATTTGTAAGTTATCGGTTTGACGTGGTTGAGTTTTGAACCAACAGTTGGAACTGCACAACCTGCCACAGTTGGAACTCCACACATTTGGACATCACGTCTGATTGAAGTTTGTATCTGAGCAGTAAACATCTAGAATATCTAGCGCCATAGGACGCTGGGAAAAGGTAAAACAGAATAACTGATAACACCAATTTAAAGCCCCAGACACTATTGCTTGCGACCAGTTTGCGATCACTTGGCGACCAAAAGGCCAACTGTTCACCGATTAGTTGCCGACTGGTCACAATTAAGTGCTGAATGTGGTCGGTTACCTCCATGCGACCATTTTGGTAGAAACCTGCACCTGCAACCTTCTTACGACAAAAATGGTCGCCGGGTGGTCAGTGACCGATCACCCGCCAATCATTGACCGATCACCGACCATTGTTTTCCACGCCTCCTTTTTGCTTTGGTTGCAAGGAGGTCGCTGGCTTTTGGTCGCAAAGTGGTCACAATTAAGCTGTAGTTTGACTGAGGCCTAACAACACACTTACCCCAACGTAGTCTATGTAGAGGCGGTGATGCAGCCAGGCCCCCTCTACCCAGTTGACCACGTAGCCCACCAAGGCAGACCTATTGGAGTAAGGATTGAACCCGGCCCCTCCTAGCCATCCAGGGAACACCCACGGCAAACCATATAGCTTTATGTGAGGGTTCCGCTGGAACAGACAATTATAAGGCATGGTGAGGATGCAGATCTATACAAGAAATAATATACAGTGAAACCCCATTATGATGCGATTATTGGGCTCAATAGAACGTCACGAATCGCGACCACAGCGGGATCACGCTACATCGGAGTTCAGTTATATTTTACCTTTGAGTTAAGGAATTCCGGGTCTAATGAATCATCATGTCTGGTTTCAACATGGCCGCGGCGTGAATAGCGTCAATTCAAAACAACGAAACAGTAAGTGGGCCTACCCGTTTTGTCAACGAATTGGTCAAAGGGGCATTTTACCGATTCCGGTCCCAGGGGCATAGCTAAAACCTCCACATCGTTTTGTCCAAATTTTTTTTTAATTAAAAAGTAATAAAGAGAGAGACAGAGCGAGAGAGAGAGGAGGCATGTAGTAGTCCGGAGTGTTGAAAACTCAAGTGTAAAAGGTGTAAAATCCACCAGCTTAAGCTTAAGCGGCCCCCTAAACCCCCTGCCGAAATTAGCAGTACACATCGTTAAAGGTCTAGCTACGCCCCTGGGTCCTACATTGATACAAATTTCCTCAATGATTGTTATGCAAAAATACAACTACATGTATTATCTTGCGATTGCACATTGATGAATTGGAAAACATTAATATTTATTAGTTTAACTGTGTTATCATGTGATCCTATCGCAATGTGCAAACTGAAGCTCCACCGCGTTCAAAAAGATAGTTCATATCTGATGCAGTCTCCCCAAACGATCCTGTGTCTTATCTTACTACTCAATTCACACTAATTGACCTAATTAGGCATCAGAACGAGGCTGAGTATGCGTCGGGCGCTGTGAAACAGTGAAAATCGCCTAATTCGGCATCAGAACGAGTCTGAGTAAGCGTCAGTATTGGAAATGGCCATAAGACACTACTGTGTGCCGATGAGTATGAACTAATACAGAAATTAAAGGAGTAAGATTTGAAGATATTAACTTTTGAAACTATCATAATCATTTTTGCATACCTTTTTTCTATTTATTGGTCAATTTTCATGAAGATTGTGTGATGATCAGATGCATTTCAGTAGGCAATGTCAACAAAGTCACTCACCTTGGCTGCTAATCTTTTCTTAAATTCAAAATTGCATAACTTTCTTAATATAAATATATTTTTTAAATATATTTTAACCCCTTTAAAGCTTTTATTAATTTGTAATTAGTAAGACTAGTTGTTTAACTGTGATACACAGATAACTACACTGACAGTGCTGCATTACATGATACCACCATAACTATGCAGACTTGAAGTTGACAGTCACATTGTAGTTAAAGAATGGGAAAAGCACCATGCAAGGGTCACCCAATCTTCGTAAAAATTGGTCAATAGATAGAAAACAGGTATGCAAAGATGAATATGGTAGTTTCAAAAATGAATACCCTCAAATTTGAGTGATTTTGAGAGGTATTGGTCGACGAAAAAGTATTCACATTACTTTTCATACTGCGGCGCCTCGCAGATACTTACTTGGCCTCGGTATAGTTTCAACATGGCCGCGGCGTGAATAGTGTGAATAGACGCTATTCACGCCGTGGCCATGTTGAAGGGGAGGGGGGGAAAGAATTGGTGTGGGGATCCCAATGGATTCACTGTCTAATGTGCCCTGCAATGACCCCGAATGAGCCCAAGCTCATTCAACACAATTAAAGCTAGTCCTTGTCCTATAGAACTATGAAGTCGCCATGAGGGCGCACTGTCACAAGTCAGTACCCATCCTGATATGGCCTTAGATGTTGACAGGTTGTGAAACTCCAACAACCAACCATCTACGAATGACTACGGCTAGGGATAGTGAGAGTACTCTATTAAATTAAGGGTGCTACTGCTTCCTTATGGGGTATAGTTTACCTTGTGCGCCTCTGACATCAGCCACCATTCGTATCCGCGGTTGAAGTTGAGATCTGAGGAAGTGTGCATGTGGGATGCCTCCACACCATCTGTTAAGATTCACACAATGTTCGCAGTAAACAGCAGGGACAAAAAGAGTAAAGTGGTGTTGGAAGGGTTCGTACGGATCCTTGAAAACCCGGAATTTCATCATTCAGGATCCCAGGGTGGGAAAGACATGGAATTTGAATAAAGATCCTTGAAAATCTTTGAAAATGTACCAACAACGGCTGGAAACCCAGTGCATCAGTACTAACAAAAATACTTTATTCAAAAGATATATTTACTAGCTTACCTGTGCTTTGTGAATCACCTCCAATCTCAACCTTAAGGATCTGTAAGGAGGCACCGAAGTTGGGCTGGAAGGAATTAACTTAGTGGTATGAGATTGAAATACAACAATCAATTTCTGATGATAAGGAATAGATAAGTCAAAAGGAACGCCATGGTTGACTCATGTGTATTGTTGAGTGACACACCTTACACAGTTTACGTTAACCTCCAGTAGCCTGAGTAAGTAAAGAGCACACTTGGATAGATCTGTGAGAATATATTATATATAACTTGATGCTATCCTATAAATTGGCCATTTATGGCAGGCAATCCAACAACCCATCAGGAAGTATTCCCAGTTTATCAAACTAGGCTAAAGGCCAGCCCCCTTCTATAATAATATATATATAATAAATAGCCAGGTAGATTATAACGATCAACCTAATACATTTATCTCATAAAATAATAAAAACTCAAAACCAGGACTATGCAACTTTAAAGACAGCTACTAGTGTACCTGTATTCGTGGTGAAACGAGTACTAGAATTGTATATGTTTTAGTTTGTTGTGTTATGTCCTAGCAACATCTAAGGTCAACTTCAACCGCGGATACGAATGGTGGCTGATGTCAGAGGCACAGAAGGTAAACTATACCCCATAAGGAAGCAGTAGCACCCTTAATTTAATAGAGTACTCTCGCTATCCCTAGCCATAGTCATTCGTAGATGGGCACCAACTTCAGACAATGCGCACTCCTGGCAACTTTACAGTCCTGCCCCACTGGGAGACCCGATATCCCACTCAGTCACACTATCGTGATACTGTGCTAACCAGTCCTTGTCCTATCATATTAGTATTAGGCGACAAGCATAAATTTGATTAAGTCATTGGATTAACTCGGCTGGGATTCGAACTCCCAACCTTCAACATGGGAAGCCTGTTCTCTACCGATTCGGCCCCGGTGCCTGGTTATATATTTAAGTTATTATGCTGGTATAAAGAAACGGACGGGGCTGCCTTCTATGGAAGATCTTCTGATCAAAAAGAATCTCCGGTGGACTGGACACCTCATGAGGATGTCAACAGACAGGCTGCCAAAGCAGATCCTCTATTCTCAACTGTCTTCTGGTTACAGAAAGAGAGGGCGCCCTCATCTCTGGTTCAAGGATACCATCAAGAGAAACCTGAAGCTGAGAGACATTAAGACTGACTCATGGATGCAACTCTCACAGCAGAGAGCTAAATAGAGAGCGGCAGTCAAGTAATGAAAGCAGTCTTTGTCGTATCGCGACTGACAGCGTGATGATAAAGAAATGAAGTTAAGCAGAATTTATTTATACAGCGAGCTACCATAATATAACTGAAATTCCATTATTGAGAGCAGTTTGCGATAAAACTGAGTAATAGTTCAGTGTAACAGATGGTGCAATGCCAATGATACCTTAAAAAGATAATCGAGTATTTCGTCTCGGATTGTTGCATTGTAGTTCGTCAACAGCTTGGAGGTGGCCTGCAAATGGTAGAAACAATAGTTCAGTTCAATTCAGAATGGTAGAAACAACAATTCAGTTCCATGCTTGGAACCTTCTGGGCCCGTATGCAGGAGTCAGTGTTAGCGGGTTTTGGTGTTACAGCCTGTTACCGTTTAGCTATCACCGACGTTGGGAACTGTGTCAAGTCGTATGCAGGAGCACGTAACACTTACATTATAGCTAAACATGAAGTTATTTATAGATTTGGGAATTCCCTTGAGTCAACAATATGAATAATGCCGCCAATGCGGCGGCGGCATTAACATCGGTTCGAATTTAGGGTTAATTTGATAAAATTTCACTTATGGCATATGTAATTCTGTTAAATATGACAGCATTGAATAGATTTGGGCATGCGGCGGTGCCGGCGCCAGCGATTTGCGACAGTATGGATATCAGCGGCGACGATTTGTTTACTTTACATTCGTTGATTCGAAAATATAAATATTAATATCGCCACCGTTGCGGCGGCAGCGTTAATCTCGCTTCAATTTTAGGGTTAATTTAATCAAATTTCACTATTTGACTATGTAACTTTGTTAAATATGACACCATTGAATAGATTTGATACCTTACACCGCTGTAAACTAGCTAAATTTCTGGTTTACTTTAATCTGGTTTAAGCTTCTGGTGTTAGGCCTATCACTGACTCGCGCATACCATTTTTCCCCGCTAAACGGGAATTCCGGCCAAACACCGTTTTTCCTAGCTATCACCGACTCCTGCATACAGCCCTTGGGGTGTAAACTATAATGGCTACTGTATGATTCTATTACATGAATAATTGAAACTGAATATCACAATGAAATAATCACATTTTCGAAAACAAAATATGTATCTAGATTTTATCTGACATATTCAACTTAGATATTGATGCCCTGATTAATCATGTATTGGTGCGCAGAAGGAATATGAAGTCAATTCAATAGAACCTTTCCCCGCAGAAGCCTACCTTTTTGTTGTTCTTTTTTTGGTTGTACATTAGTTGATTAAGCAGAGGAAGTTTCAATCGCAGATAATTGGTCTTCCCCATTCCACTGCTCATTGCCCTATCCTAGTAATGCCAAACGTCATGCAAAGTAGTGACAGGTATCAAGTTTTAAGTCACTGATTTGACTCGAGCAGGGTTCGAACTCATGGGTTTGATTCCTATGAACTACCAAAACAGGATACAGACGCTCAACTAATTAGGCTACCTACCGTCTGGGTCCAACATTCACAGGTGCACACCAACATTCATCTCGCATGTTTTCATTTTGACATTGCCAAATTAACTCTTTACGCCCCAGTCACACATAGCCGGACGAGCCCCGGATTTTGAGCCGGACCACCCACGGACCAATGGCCCAGACTGTCCTGGACTGCCACAGATAAAATCACTGTTTTCGTTGATTTTTGCCTCGCAGTCACACCTTCCCGGGATGAGCCCCGTACCAAAGGCCGGACCGCCCTGGACCACCCCCGGAATGGCCCTGGACGAGCCCGGACTGGGCCGGACCGGCCCCTGACTAACCCGGATGAGGCCGGACCACCCCCCGGACTGCCCCGGACTGTCCCGGATCACCCCCGGACAGTCCGGGAGTGGTCCGTGGCTAGGCCGGGCATAGTCCTGGATAGTCCGGGGATGGTCCGGGTCAAACCATGGCTCAAAATGACCCTGGACCACCCCCAAATTACCCAGACCACCCACGGACCACCCCTGATCATGCCGGATTGAGCCCAGATCGCAAAATCCCTCAGACCGCCCCGGATGTTTTAAACATTTTAAAACATCCGGGGCTGAGCCCGGACGGCGCCGGATGAGCCACGGATCAGGGGGGGTTGCCACAGACGACCCATGGATGACCCACGGATCGCCCCGGACCACCCCTGATGGCAGTCCCGGGCTCGTCCGGCCCCTGATCCGGGTATGTGTTACTGGGGCTTTATTAAATAATTGTTCAGCGTTCCGCTGGTCCCTCAAGAGACACTAAAGCTGCAATCCAGTATGTGAGGTCGCAGCTTCAGTTTCAGCTTAGACTGCAGAAGGGCAATTACTGCCAGTCTAGTTTCTAACCCTGGTCGAGTCAACCCAATGATACTTGTCACTACCTAGGATAGGACAAGAGGCAGGAGGCCTATATACAGTATAACCCCGTTAAACCAAACTTGAAGGGACCCTATAAATTTGTTTGGATTAATCGATCGTTCGTTTAACCGAGCTTTGACTTCGACTTGGCGGAGAGGGGAGGTAGGTGGGGGGGTGGGGGGGGGGAGATTTAGGATGGGTGGGAAATGGGGTGGGGTGGGAGTTGGAGAGTGTGAGATGGGAGTGGGGGGGGGGGGGAAATAGGGGTGGCGTGGGGTTTGGGGGTGGGAGGTGGAGGTGCGTGGAAGATAGGGGTGCATGGGAGATGGTGGGGTAGGATTTGGTGGTGGGGGTGCGTGGGAGATGGGGTGGGTGGGAGTGGTCTCAAATGACCTTATGAAACATGAAAGTTTGGTTTAACCGTACCGACAGTGGCCTGCGGTCCGAATTTTTTTTTGGATTTACCGATAATTTGGATTAACTGACTTTCGTTTAACCAACCTTTTTATATCATAAATGGTAGTATTTTGCCAGGCCGCTGAAAAAAGTTTGGATTAAACGATCGTTTGGTTTAGCCAAGCTTGGTTTAACGGTTGGACACCTCTGACTCTGGTTCAGAGGCTAATATAGGCCTACTGGGTGACTCTTTTAATTATCTAGGAGCAATAGAATGAGGAAGGGTGGTGGGGGGAGGGATAGGTGTGTGTGGTGGGGTGTAGGTGGGAGGAGTAGGCGTTGAGGGTGTGCATGGTTGGGGTGTATGTGTGTGTGGTGGGGGTTGAGGGGGTATACGGGGGTTGTGTGTAGGTGTGTGTGGTTGGGTTTGAGGGTGTCTAGTAGGGTTGAGGGGTGTAGGTGGGTGCGGTTGGGGAATAGGTGTGTATGGTGGGTGCAGATGTTTGTGTGGTTGATGTGTAGGGGTGTGTGGTGGGGACAGGTTTGTGTGGTGGGTGTGTAGGGGGGTGGTAGAGGTGTAGGGGTGTGGTGAGGATGTTGGAGGGCAGGGTGGGGGGGCGGATTTAGAGGTGTGTGGTGGGGGTGAATGGGTGTGTGGTGAGTGGGTATGATGGGGGTTTAGGGGTGGACGGGTGTGGTGGGGGCTTAGGTGTGTGGTCGCTGGAGGTGGTGGAGGTGTTGGGGTGTCTTGCAGAGCGGCACCTCACAATCTTTAGCATCCCTAATCCCCACCACACACCTACACCCCCACCACAGCCCTAAACACCCCCACCACACACATATACCCCCACCCCCTACACCTCACCATCCACACCTATACCCCACTACCCTCTACACACCTACCACACACACACCTACACCCCCAACACATCCCTAAACCCCCAGCACACACCCTCACCACAGACCTACATCCCCACCACACACACCACCACCACACCTACACCCTAACCAGACACACCTATGGCTACACCTCAACCCCACACACTTACCTACACCCCCAACACATACCTACACCCCCACCACATCCCTAAACCCCCCACCACACACACCTACACCACCAACATACACACACCTACACCCTCACCACACCCCTAAACCCTCACCACACATTGGCTCCAGTGCATAACCATGTCGGTACTTGGCCCGAGTTGCGTCGCAGCGCCACGTATCGATTAACGTGGATTTGTCTAATCCCATTGGCATTGTCCGCGATTGAAAAAACTACTTTACAACACAATGTTTGCATGAGATAACTTCTGCACAGTCTAAAGCCAGAGTATGTTTGTATGCATGGATGGTTCATTGCGGCCATGGCACACAGGATAAGGAGGCACGGATGGGATAGCATGTCTTTATTCCGTTTGTTTGTTTGTTGTTGTTTTACATCCTAGCAACATCTAAGGTCATATCAGGACGGGGTCAGCCCCTGGGGGCATTACATGAATGGCTTTTTGGTTTGCGGGGGTCCGCAAGCTGCAAAGAATCAGTGTCATGTGGTGATCAGAGTGGGGGATGAGAATGGCATGAATGAGGTGCGACAGGTGAGCAAGGCGAGGTCAGATGTCAACCAGCGGGTAGCAGTGGTTGAGTAATGTAGAATATTATATAATAATAATTAATGGTTAATTAATTAATTAATAAGTGTCAATTAGAGGAATGGTCGTGACCATTATTTAATTACGCTCCCCCGCAATATAATTAATTGATGATTTATTGGTATTGTTTATATTTTTCCGTGGTGCAGGTGGGTGTGTAAAATTGTGTAGTGGTCAGTCCAGTGTGTGAGGCGGAGTGACCAGCTGAGGGCGTGAGCATCGGTGTGCATGCTCTGTGCCCCCCCCCCCCCCCCCACCAGGTGGTTGGGGGGGGGGGGCGCGCCGCCCCGCGTGCCCCCGAATGAGCACACGCTCATTCCCCACATTCTTTCCCGGCTTTCAATATATTATATGTACGGGGAGTGCCAAGTGGGGAAGGACTATCGTGGTACGGACTCTTGCACCGCTATACTAGACTTACTCCGCCGCCGCTGATGGCTCCTATCCCGTCAAATATCCGGCCGAGTCCCGGTCTGTCATCCACGAAGTAAATCCCTTCTGAAGCGTACACTGGTCCCACCTGAGTCAGGAGAATGTTGACAAGTCCAATTAAGGCAAACCAACGCTTCATAGTGGGACTTTGGGAGTCTCCCTTAACTCCTGTGTGTAAGAATGTCACAGTTTGTTGTTGTTGATCTTGGTGGGTGTGGCGGTGATTGTTGTGTTGTTGTTGTAATATGGTCAGATGGTACCTATTCTCAAAGATCCGACGACAGGTTTGTTGACAAGCAGTACTGGTCTGCTGAACTCTGATTGGCGGGGCGCGTATCACGTGACCCATGCGTATCGGTGTAAATGGGACGCAGACTACTGAATGGAGGCATTCGACTGGGACCTTTCTATCTGCAAGATTTACGGATGGATCGGATGGAGCCACAACATACATCGGAATCATGCGCATAGAAACCCACTTCCTGTCCCAGTCGAATAGCAATTTGTAAGGAAATATTTTTATATTCACACAGAGAGAGAGGCCTAGTCGAATGCATCCATTGTTTGCTTCTTTTAAATAAAACAAAACACCCAAAATATGTGACAGAACCTTCACCAAAAGACATATTAAAACAAATTTAAGCAATGCTATAATTATAAGTAAAGGTGTTACTTCACTATGCGGTCTATAGAGGGGTTGTAATGATGTCACGAGACAACTTCCGGTGGCCATATTGGATTACATATGAAAAGCCTGGAAGGTCTTACATTGTGTTTATTTACCGATTTGTTGGTTTATTTGTCACTGCTTTGAGCAGTTTGGCCTCAAAAGTTGGTGGAAAAGGTTTTTTTTGATGGAGGGGAAGTATTTTTTTAATCATGTAGCATCAGATTGTCGCCCCTAAGAGCAGTATGTTGACACTTTAGATGCTCTGGCAAAGGATTAGAAAGGTTTGGTCAGTACCCGCTAAGTGGCACCACATACTTCGGCGGCCCTGACTATAGGTAGAGCCAGTGGTGGAGGTAGTGTTCTTGCTATAAGAGAGGGGGCACCATAGGTGGTATTAAGTGTAATCCAAGATGGCTAACCACTGAATGATGATGTCACTTGCACTCCCTCAAGGTTAGGACTTAGGCGCGACCTGCCATGGGCTAGGCCTAATTACAAAGGGTCTTTTTTTAAATATAACAAATTTCCCGCCCCTGATTTTTGTTTAAACTGTTAAATGGAGAGGGTGAGTACAGTGAGAAAGGGAAAGGAGAGTGGGATGGGTGGAGTGAGAAATAGAAAGGGGGGTGAAGAGGGAGGAATGGACAGGGCAGTGGCCCAAGTGGGGGAAATGAATGGAGAGGCATTTGAGGGGTGATATGATGATGATGGATAGAATAATAATTGGAAAGGGGAGGGAGTAGGGTGGAAAGTGGAGGGGGGAAATATAATGTCTAGCCCACCTCACCCAGATTTGTATTTCAAAAGGAAGATCACCAACTTTCTCTTTTATTTGCCCTGCAGGGGAAAATGTATAGGTGGTCGAGAAAACCTTAACGTTTGGGCATTCCACACCTTGGTAGCCATTTCCAGCATGCTTCTCTCATGAGCTTTTATTTGGCTTCTGGTCTGCTTTAGTAGTGGCACATTATTTGCTCTGGTAGCCCTTTGTGGTTACATGGTGATTATTTAGTATCTGTAGATGTTTGAGATTGTTTTGTGTTGGGGTTGGCTATTCTAGGTCGATCTGAAATAGGGACAGACTGCTAGGTAGCTGTTGGCAGTTAAGTGTGTTCTTGGCTTATAGCTGCTTGAGCTTGTTTTGTGTTGGGTTTGGCTATCCAAGGTCGTTCCGAAATAGGGAAGGACCATTAGATAGCTAAAGGTTTTAGTTCTAAGTGTAGGTGTTATTGGTTTTATTTCCTGATCACCCTTGTAGTGGATGCAAATAGTATATTATTTTTTTATTTTTTTATTTTACTACTACTTATGAAATAGCCTACTCTACATTTATAGGCTTGTACATAGTTTGTAGTTGTTCGTTATCTACTGAGGGTGGTCCAGATTACCCCCTTGGGGCAACCCAGTTTGTGGGCCGTGACCTATCACATGCCCTTCTGGGGTTTTGCCCCAGGGTGTTTTCAGGGTCTCCCTTTTTTACATATATATTGTATGTTTTCAGATCGGGAGTCTCCGTTTTTGGTGGTTTGTTGTTCTTTCTTATCTACTGAGGGTGGTCCAGGTTTCTCCCTTGGGGAAGCCCCGTTTGTGGGCCGTGACATATCAGATGCCCATCTGGGGTTCTGGCCCTAGGGTGTCATCAGCGTCCTCCTTTTTTTACAGAGATATTTTGTGTATGTCTTTAGATCATGGATCTGCCTATATACAAGGAAAACGTTATTTTGTTATTGAATGTAAAAAAGAGTGAGATATGTGCATTTGAAAGTTTTTGACTTTCAGATCTTTTGTATTAGCTAATACAGCAGCCATTCCATGCTGGCTAGATCAACCGGGCCTGAGGATTAATAGTTTGATGGGATCCGCCGCAAATACTCAGGTTTCCGGTTTTAATGCTATGATGGCAGCAGCCGTTCTGGTTGTGCCTATGCGTTATCGTTTGGATGGGATCCATCGCAAATGCCCCGGGTTCCGCGCTTAATGAGGGCAGCCATATTCTACGATCCAGCCGGACCTGAGCATTAATGGCTTGATGGGATCCGTCGCAAATGTGCAGATTTCGAGGTTCAATGCTATGATGCCAGCGACTGTTCTAGTCATGCGTTATCAGTTGGACAGGATCCATCGCAAATGCGCCGGGTTCTGGGCTTAAAGCTAAGATTCCATACATGCGGTATGCGGCATGTGGTATGCGAATGCGAATGTGGTATGCGGCATAGCTACCCATGTCTACCCCCAATACCCAATGTGAACTTTTTGTGCTGGGGTATCGTTAAATAACCCCCCCCCCCCCAAATATACCCATGCGATTATTGTGGTTTTTTGCTCCAAATTTGTGAAGACAAATCAAAGTTACTGTGGTTTTCTATGGCAAACGCACCTGTATTCGCATTCGCACCGATCGGTCCATGGGTAGATCCATTTGCCGCATTCGCATTCGCGTTCGCATTCACATTCGGACATATGGAAGCGCCACTATTCATTTACATACTTTTCGATTTTTTGCGGCATTCGCATTCGCATACCGCGTATATGGAATCTGAGTTTTACGCTATGACCGGCTGCTCCGCACTGTATGCGCCGGCGGAGTTAGGTTCAGGGTGAGGACTAAATTCCCTGTAGACCACATACTAAAGTAGCACTTACTAAAACATGAATAGGCTGAACAAAATGGCCATTAATATTTGTTGTTGACTTCTTGGTCCGCAAAATAAACAGTTTCAAGGTAGGCCTACGCTTTTATTAATCTAAACTTGAGAGGTTAAGTTCTAGTATCGCGCATTTCCAGTAGGTGGCAGCATGTCACGTACTGAGAGGCGAATGAGTTTAGCATTATGTCTACAAGGTGGCAGCACTACCAAAGAAAATGCTGGCAAACCTAGCATTGTACACTGTTGTATCCTAATCTAACCTTTTCCAAAACGGAAACATAGGAAATGCGCAGCATAGGCTACCTAACTATTTTTCCGGAGACACGGTATCAACTATTAGAAAGGCAACGGTTACATTGCATGGCCAGTGTGAATAATAATGAGATAGGTGTCCATCGACCCGAGTTTGTGGTTCCTCAGGAAAGTTTGAGGTTGGAACCGTGCCAGGTCGCTGCTCGAATTTAAAAGACGGAACGTTGGGGATGTGGTGTATGCATGTATATAATATATATAATGTATATATTGCACATGTTATATATATACTCTATGTAATATATTATATATAAATTATATAGGGTGTTTATTGTATATATTTTGTATATATTGCACATGTTATATATATATATATATATATATATATATATATATATATATATATATATATATATACTCCATGTATTATATTCTGGGGTATAACTAGTTATGCTAATATTATTTAGGCTAATATTTATTGTGACCCGACCGGCTGGGGGCTGGTCGCTGTGCCCTCTGTACTCCCCCGTCTCTTGGTTCGCTGAGACGCGGGCCTCCCCCAATCAGGAGGAAGATTTGTGGGGGAGCCGTTTGCGGGCGGTGGGAAGATATGCGGGGGAAGTGATTTTGGGCGGCGCGACACGCATTTGGTATCCAGTCAGCCGGAATTTGGACGTTTTGATTGATTGCTTGTTATTTGATGTTGAACTGTTTGACTGTTGTATTTTGATGTTTGAACTATTTGATTAAACGGAGGGGCCTTTAGAGGTACCAGCCAGAGTTTATCTCGTCCAACTACATGTGTGTTTATTGTCTATCCGGAAGATATAAATAATATATATTTATTATATATGGTGTTTATTGTATATATTTTGTATTTTGTATATGTTATATATGTATATATTATATTATTGGTACATTAATAATTCCATTGCAATGGACTGTTTTTCCAGAAGCTACTGACCGATGCATATAAACATAATTATTTCTATGCTATTTTCTAGAGAAAGCATCTTGGATTGTATAATTATTCGCTGGCCCTGATCACTCTAAAAGCCGAGGAGTGCCATTACCACATATACTGTCACCATTGATTAAGCACTGAATAACTGTTAATGTATCGGTTGGTTCAAGATATACATCATTGTAATTATGCATACGTAGGCCTACAGTTGCGTTAGTCATGGTCAGAATAGTGGATTAGCAATTAGGGTGAGTATGTTTAACCTAGAGCCTCAGTCACACCTACCCAGACGAGCCCCGGACTTTTAGCCGGACCACCCCCGGACCAGTCGCCCGGACTGTCCCGGACAGCCCCGGATAAAATCACTATTTTGGTCATTTTTGGCCCCGCGGTCACACCTACTCGGAAGAGCCACGGACTAGCCCCGGACCAGAGGCCGGATCACCACGGACTGAGCTGGACCACCCCCAGACTACCCAGTGTATCCACGGAGTAGTCCCGGATCGGTCCCGGACAACCCCGGACGAACCCGGATCAACACCGGACCACACCGGACCACCCGGACCAGCCCAGATGACCCCCGATCAACCCCGGACCACCCACAGACTCCCCAGTGTTTCCACGGATTTACCCGGACTGGGCCGGAGAGCCCCCGGACTACCTCGGACGAGCCCCGGACCACCCCCGGACAGTCCGGCCAACCCCCGGTTCACCCCCGGTCGACCACCGGGCTGCCCGGACCAGCCCCGGACTACTCCCACAAAGCTATGAGTATAAAAGACTGCGTGGCGCTGGAGGGCTCATTTCCAAATCCAGCAGCGCCGAGGACACATCTCATGACCAAACAAACTGGGAAGAGAATAGCATCCAAGAGGGTTGCTCAGAAGGATACTGCCAAACACAAGGTCACCACCAAAGCAAGGAGGAAACCAGCACCCTCACCCTTAACTTCCGGGTTGTCTTCCAAGGAGGACTTTGTCTGGGACGTGTCGCCGCCTCCCCGTATTGTATTTATTGAGTTATGATGTCAATCATGAACTGAACTTCTGTACATTGTATTTGTTGAATTATTATGTCAAGTGTGAGTGATTCTGATGGTGATAATGAACAGAGTTGTGATTGTGTATGTATAATAATAGTATATTATTATCACTTGTTGAAAATAAAAATATGAAAAATATGAAACCTTAACTAAATTATGTTTGTTACAATCTATATTTACGCCTTAGTCCATTTAGTTGGTAGTCACTTGTAATAAATGTAAATATGATCTGAAAATAAGTAATAACTATTTACCAAATATATGTTCCTCCCTTTTCCGAAAACAACAACCTCGTTTTGATAAATAACACATGAAATACAAGAACTAAACAGTAAAGCTCTCATAGCAACAATAAACAACACGAAATTACATCTTTTAAATTATTTTAAGATTTCGTTATTAAGGGCTAGGCTTCTTTTCATGACAATATAACCTCCTATGTCAGGACAACATTGGTTTGGATATGGAGATACTACCATACTGATCTAAGGTTACTAAACTTACACATGTGTTTG
The DNA here is from genome assembly GCA_030323885.1 of Branchipolynoe longqiensis. Classification (NCBI taxonomy): domain Eukaryota; kingdom Metazoa; phylum Annelida; class Polychaeta; order Phyllodocida; family Polynoidae; genus Branchipolynoe; species Branchipolynoe longqiensis. The sequence goes on along the minus strand of CM059190.1, from coordinate 26,636,523 downwards.
TCTTGTGTTTCTTGTGTATTCTTCAGCAGTGTACTAAAAAAAAGACGATATGTCAGTGATCGATTTTAATTCCAAGTGATATCAAATATGAAAAAAACCCAGATTTGTTGAGGAAATTCTATTCGATGTGGGGAGTAAATTAGTTGACATTTTTAAATCGGAGTTCTCACCTAAGTGACAAGCCATTATCGGTACATGCTTACCGCCTTCCCAGGACAGGCACACACAGGTCCGGTAATGAGGGGAGGATGTGTCCCCAACGTGATATTCACAGGAGTGTCAACAGACAAATCTGAATCACTGAATCAGGTGTCAGGCCCACAACACGCGCCGTGCTTGTCTCATAGTGTCAACGTTCATTAGGAACTGACGTGGTGTGGTGTAGTAATGTGGGGGCGGTGTGGTGGTAGTGTTGGGGTGGCTTGGTGTGATGGGGTACTGCGGGGTGGGTGGGGGTGTGGTGTCCTGGTGTGGTTTGTGACTGTGTTGGCTTGGTGGTCTCGTGCAGTGGTTGTGTTTTGTGGTGGTGTGATGGTGTGATGGTATAGTGGTTTGTCAGTGTTATGGTGTGGTGGTCTGGTAGTGTTGAGTGGTTGTGTAGGATAGTGTTGAGGGGTGGTGGTGTGAGGTGGTGGTGTGGGATGGTGGTGTTGAGTGGTGGTATGGGGTAGTGGTTGGGGGTGGTGGTTGGGTGGTGGGATGGGGTGGTGGTGTGAGGAGGTGTTGTGGGGTGGTGGCGTTGGTGTGCTGTGGTAATGTGGGGTGGTGGTAGTGTGGCGTGGTGTATGGGGGATGGTGTGGGGTGGTGTGGGGTGGTGGTATGGGGTGGTAATGTGGGGTGGTGGTAGTGTGGTGTGGTGGTATGGGGCGTGGTGTGGGGTGGTGTGGTAATGTGGGGTGGTAATGTGGGGTGGTAGTGTGGCATGGTGTATGGGGGATGGTGTGGGGTGGTGGTATGGGGTGGTAATGTGGGGTGGTGGTAGTGTGGTGTGGTGGTATGGGGCGTGGTGTGGGTGGTGTGGTAATGTGGGGTGGTAATGTGGGGTGGTGGTAGTGTGGCGTGGTGGTATGGGGGGTGGTGTGGGGTGGTTTTTCCTCCCAGAAACTGACGAGTAGGTGATTCTCGTATGAGGTGTGACAACTTCATTAGGTTGTTGTTCGACAGTTTATTCCAATTAAATATTTATTATTCTTAACATGGAAATGTGATATTATATCGTATACTGTGGTTCGGTGCGGTATTATATGGTACATTTGGAATTTCTACAACCGAACTGTTAATATGCTCTAAGCAATACTATAGCAGGAACCTATCAAGAGTTACACAGAACATCTGCATCGTACTCTGGCATGTGGACTATTACCACAATATAGTTGATATATAGGAAGATATATATATATATATATATATATATATATATATATATATATATATATTTACATATATCCATTTTCATATATATTTTAAAATATAGAAATGTTGTTGTTGCCCTATATTATGGCATTATAGGATCATATCTCCTTGACTTCATACCAATTATAATCTAAATTTACTAAACCAACCTCACCAACCAGCTAGATAAGCATCGCTTTTCTGGGATCCTTTCTGTCTGTAAGGAATTTGTATGCATTTATTGTATCACCTCAATTTATTGTAAACATACCTTGCAGAGAGTTAAAATAAAAGAATTGAATTGACTTGCAAGAGCCATTCTAATACCATGTACACAAAGTCCCCAGAGGATGACATTTACAATATGGTTACACCAAGTTTAAATGGATAGAGAAAACACCATTAAATAAGGGAGTCTCAATGATGGAATGACATATTTACAAGGGATGCTACTTTTCTTGTCTTACCTCCTCCTCCAGCAACCTACTTTGTCACCTTGCAGGTAGGTCGGTGCCCGCTGGTGGAGCAGGCACAATATTAACTCGAGCTGTGGGCGGGTGCCCAGCAACAGCTATATCCACACTGGCTCTGTGGGATATGTGAAGCGTGGCTGAGTTTCTTGCCGTTTTGTTCAATTTTGTTCAGATTTGTCAGGAAACCTTTGATTCATACTATCACACCTAAGACATTATTATTAGAGATAATGTCCTGCTGGAGTAACTAGCACTCGTTCAGATTCGGTCCAGGAGATGCAAAGGTCGATGGAAATCCAAAGAGTTGAGGAATGCAAACCCCATATCATTGGGAATACGCACTGATTATATTTGGACCTCTATGTAACAACTCCAAACCCCAATTAAAGCTGCATAGTCTGATGAAATATCAAATTTTCAAAACCAAACCAATTATCTAGATTCGATTTGACATAGCTAAGCATTTGTTTCTGCATATAAGGCAATACTGAGTCAATTTAACAGGACCTGTTCCTGCAGAAGTCTATGGTGCCAGAGTTTTGGCAAGCATGCCAAAACTAATATTCCATGTTTGCTCTCAAAATATCTCAAAGGTTTACCATTTAAAATAAAAGTAACTTTGAATTAATGTAAAGTAGATACTAGTGATCGATCTAATATATTTATCTCAGAAAAATACAGAAATTCTAAACTATCGGACTATACAACTTAAAATAAAAGTGTAACCCCTGAGGGAATTAAATACCAAATGTTTGTTTCCCAAACCAACTCAAAGATTTATAGGCGTGTCCTTTTACATGGAATCCGATAGTGCTGAGAAGATAGACCAAGATGGCTACTGGGCACGGTGGGTGAATCAGTAGAGTGCAAGCCTCCTGTGTGGGAGATTGTGAGTTCAATTCCCAGTCAAGTCAAAGCAATGACTTCAAAATTGATATTTGTCACCTCCTAGCTTAGTGATCACCATTAATAGGATAAGGAAAGGACTGGTTAGCTCAGTGTCAGGATAATGTGTGATATCGGGTCATGGTGTTGGCAGCCTGACTCCCCAGTGGGGCAGCACTATATAAGGTCGCTATGAGTATGCACTGTCACAAGTCGATACCCATCCTGATATGACCGTAGCTGTTGCCTGGACGCAACACTCCAACAAACAATCATTTCTTTTCTTACCTATTCTAGGTCGGTGCCCCCGGGCGGAGCAGATAAGAGATTAACTGGAGCTGTGGGCGGGTGCCCAGCAACAGCTATATCCACACTGGCACTGTGGGATATGCAAAGCTCGGCTGACTTTCTAGTCATTTTGTTTTGGTTTGTCAGCAAACCTTCGATTCATACTATCACAACATTAACAAAAAGTAAGACACTGTTGTGAGTGTAGTTAACACTCGTTCAGATTCGGTCCTCCAGTTCAGTCCACGATAATGCAAAGGCCAATGGGAAATCAAAAGTGTTGAGGAACTCAAACCCCATGTTATTGGGAACACATATTTATGTAATAGTGATTGTATCTGGACCTCTGAGCAACCGCTCCCGACCTCACACAAATAAAAGTGTAGCCCTCGAAGTAATTAAAGACTAAAAGTTAGTTAAGGTATGTCTATTTATATGGAACCGGATAGTGCTGAGAAGATAGAACCAAAATGGCCACCTCAGCATTGAAACTAACAGGACAACAGCTACAATAGGTCTTAGGTGTGAGTCTAGTTAAGGCTAAAATGGAGACCGGACGTGATGGCCAAATCGGTAGAGCGCAGGCTTCCCTTGCGGAAGGTCTGAAATTTGAATCCCGGCCAAGTCAAACCAATAACATATCAAATTGATACTTGTCACTACCTAACCTGGTGCTCGGTATTAATAGGACAAGACAAGGACCGGTTAGCACAGTAATCAGGATACTGTGACTGTGTGGGATATCAGGTCATGGTGGCTGCGGTCTGGTTTCACAGTGGGGCAGCACTATAAATTCGCCATGAGTGCGCACTGTCACAAATCGGTACCCATCCTGATATGGCCTTAGCTGTTGCTAGGACGTAAAACAACAACACACTTTGATGGAGAGAGATGGCTTAGAAGTGATGAGACTGGATTGACAATTATGTATGTGGCGTGAAAGATGATGAACTGAGGAATCGATTACTACAGACTCATAATTTGTCTTTGGAGCAATGCATTCAGATGTGCCGGTTAAGTGAGAACACAGCAACACAAATAACCAGGAACAATAACAAACACGAGGATCGAGTGGATGTCATAGCAACAGCCAACGTCAGAAGACGAATTCACACAACACGTACATCTCAATGGCGACGATCGTCAACGATGCAATATCAACAACGATTTCCATCGGCATCCTCACAATGCGATCGTTGTGGATACAATCATGCTAGAGGGAACTGCCCAGCCAGAGGGAAGGAATGTTCAGGATGCCACCAAATCTGACATTTTGTCAAAGTTTGCCGGTCGCAGCAACGACAACAACACACTGCACCGGTTAACAAAATTAATGGTGATCCTAACAACGTTAACGAGCAGTGCATACAACAAGTAGAAGAGGAGGAGTATGATTTGTTTGTGGGGGCCATCTACAACAACAAGATGAACGACAGTGGCCTATGGTATACAAACTTGGATACTAATGAACAGGAAATATCTTTTAAGCTGGACACCGGGTCTGAGGCGAACATTCTACCTCTGGAAACATACAAGAAACTCAGGAGTGCCAGTATGAAACTGTCGAAATGTCAATTAGTCACTTACAGTGGCCAGCGCATACAAGCCAATGGAGAAACTACACTGAACATAAAAGGAACAGAACTATGATTTCAAGTAACAGATGCAGGGAGTGCCATACTAGGAAAGGAGGTGTGTGTCAAATTGGGACTATTGGCACGCATAGACACGATGGACACCGTACCAACTGACAAGACAGCACAAGATATGATAGAGAAATACTCTGATGTTTCTGATGGTTTAGGCCTCATACAAGTTATTGCAAAAATACATGTTAATGATAATGTACCACCTGTTGTAGACCCACCACACAGAATACCTAGCACTTGTAGATGATGTCCAGAAATAATTAAAATGAATGGTAGACCTAGGTGTAATCATTAAACAAGACAAACCAACCCTTTGGGCGAATTCTATTACGATTGTTCAGAAACCTGGTAAGCTTAGGATTTGCCTAGACCAAACAAAATTAAATCAAGCAATTTTACAAGGGCCATATCCAGTACGGATTGTCGAAGAGGTAGTAGCACAGATAAATGGAGCCAATTATTTTACAGTATTAGATGCAAAAAGCGGGTACTGGCAAATACAATTAGATGAAAACAGTTCTAAATTAAGATCTTTCAATACCCCATGGGGCAGTTTCCGATATTCACGTCTACCATTTGGGATAAAAACTGCAGAGGACATATTCATACAGGAAATTAATGAAATAGTGCTAAATCTACCAGGGGTTCATGTAATTCACTAAGGTGGAGACACGGCTGGTTATATCAGCGTTTATTTTGATCATTAAGAGTCTAGTTAAGGCTAATTAAGAGGTCACATAATGCAATGTAAGGTACAGTAATGCGGGATTTCCCGGAATGTCAATTAATGAGGTTACACAAGTCAATGTAGCACTAAAGGAGTAGTCAGGGGCTCCCCACAATGACATGTAATGGGGGCCATATCCTGCCACCAACCAGTTTTATCATGATTTGTCCCAGGCAGCATGAGACGCCCAGCCCCCTCTCCCGAGCCCGGGGACCACATCCCGTATGTGGACTCAAACCCTACAACCAATTAGTGGGAGGGTTCGAGAGGTGCGGTGATCCGACCAGGCTGGAGGTAGGTGTCTGGTAGGTGTCGAAATGCACGAGGCTTGCTCCCAGGAGTTGGCCACCCGTCTTGGTGCCACTGATGTAGTTCATGGCGGCGCTCGGGGAAGCCTGGGTGGAAGCCATTCATCGCCGCAAACGTGATGTACTTCCTGAACTGGGCCGCCTTATTTTTCCACGTCCCAGGCGCCCACCCGGTGAGGTATAGGCGTAGAATCTTGTTATGCGTCTCGTCTGGGTAACCTGGGGAAGAGAGGTGCAGTTTAGCGATCTTACCAGGTTACCCTACAGGCCCTCGGTTAGGATGTCTTCAAAGGAGACAGAAATTTCAGTTAACCCCAGTTCGGTGCAAGTGGAATGGGCGATGAGCTCGGCACCGTTGTCAAAGCTGCGCCTGCTTAGGGCGTCGGCGAGAACTAGTTCTTTGCAAGGCTTGTGGCATATTTTCACCTCACAGGACTTTGTTGCGGCGAATAGCCAGAGTTCTCTCACGCAGGCCGTCAGGACGAGGTCTCTGCCCGCTCCGGATGTCAGCAATTTCTGGGTGGCTTCGTTGTCGGTGTTTACCACGCCTCTGGTTGTTCCGGAGCCAGTGCTTTTAGGGCTATTATGAGTTTTAGGGCCTCGAGGTGGGCAATGTTCATGGTTTTTTCGATGGTCTCTTCATCATATACATGTCCATAGAACTCGAGTGGGGACTATGCTCCCGCCCCAGGGAGGGAGGAGTCGCACTCTATATCCATGTTCACACGGGCAATGTAAATCGATTCGTAGAAATCGACTTGCCTAGTTCGATGCACATTTCGCATGTGAACGGGCGTCTGAGTCGAATTAGGGCTGAATCGATTTCTGTGATGCGCATACTGTAAACCACCTGTCGAGGTAGTTTATGTGAGTCGATTTCTGTGAATCGATTTATTTTGTCCGTGTGGACGCAATAAGGCGGATTAAGGACTTCACACGCATGCGCAGTCGAGAGCTTACTTTGTTGACTTTCTGGTCGATCAAAAGCGCATATTATATAATTTGGTCTATGAACCGGTTAAAGGTGCAGATGTTTTTTTCATCATTTATTTATAGGTTTTCACTGCCCAGCAGAAGTTTTGACGGTTCCAAAACAATATGATTCAGTCTATACATATCTAGGTCGAACCCACTCTCTCGTGGTGACGTCGCCTAACCGAAAACTGGCGCTGGTCAGACTGGACTTGCGCATGCGCAGATATCGATTTCCGGCCCAAGTACTGCCCGTGTGAACGGGCGTCTAAATCGATTCATATTATTCGCCTTGGCTGAATCGCTTTAGATTTTGCCCGTGTGAACACGGCTTAGGATCCGGTCTTGGCATTTTTCCTTTTGTAGGAGAATGAGCCGGTTGGATCTCCGGCCAAAACCCAGGAACCATTTTATGTCCGCCCTGAGCTCAATGGTGACGGGGTCTGCCGGTGTAGGGTGCTTGTCTGAGGGCCTCGAAACTGTGTGTCATGAATCTGTGTGGCTGGTTCGATGCATCGCGCGATGTGATGTAGTTTCCTGGCCAGTTTCTGAAGCTCCCTTCGCGTTGTGTTAGCCTTGCTCATCCATGTGGCGCATTCTTCCAGCAGGTCGTCCATTTTTGTTCGTCTGGCATGGTGAATCTCAAATGTTTGGACGATATGGTGAACCCAACCCATTTTTGTGGGCGGCGTGCATTTGTGGTCAGAAAGGAAGGGTAACAAGCAATGTCTTCACCAACATTTAAAAAACAGGCGACTATATATTAAAGAAGTCAACACACAAGAATCTAGAGCTGTATTCACACGGGCAAAATCTAAGGCGATCTACAGAAGGCGATTTATATGAAGCGATCTAGGCGCGCATTCACACGGGCTGAGTTTCAAAGTGTGTCGCATTCACACGGGCAGTACTTAGGGCGGTTTAAGGCGGAAGTGGATATCTGCGCATGAGCAAGTCCAGACTAACCAGTGCCAGTTTGGGTTCTTCGACGTCGGCCGAGAGAGTGTGGGTTCGACTTAGATATATATGGACTGAATCGTATTGGTTTGGAACAGTCAAAACTTCTGCTGGGCAGTGAAACCCTAAACATAAATGATGAAACAAATATATGTGCACCTCTAGCAGGTTCATAAAGCAAATTTACCGGAAAGTCAACACACTCAGGTCTCGACTGTCACGTTTCCCTCGACTGTGCATGAGTGTGATGTCATAAATAAAATGATTCAGCGTAGATCGGTTCCTGTAGACCACCTCGCGAAGCGTTTTACAGAAAACGATTCATGTAAAGAGATTCAGGCATAAAACGCCTCAGGTCGCATTCACACGGCAAATGTAAAGCGATCTAGGCAAGTGGTTTTACGTGAGGCATTTTAACTCGCCCGTGTGAATACAGCTTATGTGCATGGACAAATGTGATCTTTTCCAAAAGGTGGTAAACGCCGGTCCCCCCAAAAAAGCTTGCAATGCCAGTGCCAGGTTCATGGATCGTGTTTTGTCGAGGAGCTCTTCAGGAGTTGTTTATACATATAAATGAAGAGCTATTTTCCAAAACATGGCCTACAAACTTGGCATTGGCATTGCAGGGTCAATTTTTGGATCGGCGCTTATCAGGTTTTGGAAAAAGAGCTCTTCATTTATGCCAACTTAAAGTTTTCTTTAGATCATTTTTGAGCATGTTTTTATTAATGGAAAGAATGCTTGCTCCAGTAGCAAAGTACTGGATTTTGGACAGGTGGTGTTGTATTATTATTTATTATGCAAATGAAGCGTTCAGGCCCAAAAACTGACAAAAACCATTTAGGCCAAAATGAAGCAATGACTACCATATTGAGCTGAATTCCAACAATCAAATCTGCCCCCCCCCCACACAGAAACCAACAGATATATATATGTATATTGTAATAATATGTCAGTTTGATTCAGTCGGAGTTCGAACCCAACACCTTCCACAACGGAAACAGACGCCATTATGTACCAAGGCACCATATTAGGTAACAAGGCTCTCTCGCTTTGTTCTTGCAAAGACCCTATAATACTAAGACGCTCACTCCCTATCTCTCCCATGGTAATGTAAATTTTGCAGTGCCACCTTGTGGTGGGTTTGATCAGCTCAGTTGCTGGTTGGTGTTTCACATGTAAACACATACAATTATATTATACATGAGATAGGTAAGTATGAATACACATCAATATGAAATTGCTATCAATATGAAATTGCTATCATCATCAGCATCATCATCAGCTTCGCCATCATCACACATCTTTCTCATTCATATATACATTTATACATATAATATAGCACCTGTTTAACCAAGAGAACAGCCAGCACACCAAGTGGTGGGTTTGATCATTTTGATTACACAGTACAGGCTGAGTGAGCCTTCTTAGTATTATAGGGTCTTTGGTGCTTGTTGCTGGAACCAGCCTTTACCTGTCCCTTCCTCCTGAACCCTTGCTGCTGCTGGATACGAGTGCTCCGCTACCGCCGGACAGGAGTGATTCGGTAATCGTGACCAGTGTACGATTGGCAACAGCTTGGTGATCTGCCATCCCATCAGCCAATCAAATCCAGTGTAATGCAAATTTAAGTAGGTTTGCTGCCAGGCCATCCTGTCCCCCAATCAAAACCAGTGTACTACATTGTGAAATATGCCTGCTGCTATTGCGTCTCATCAGCCAATCAACACCAGTGTAGTTCAGGTTTAAGTTGTTTGCCTGTTACCCTGCCATCCCACCAGCCAATCAATATCAGCGGATTAGATGTTGAAATGAGACTCTTGTTCTGTTTATAAACAGTCTTCTACATGTTGAAGCCTATTTTCCGCCAAGCCCGTTGCTAGGACGTCAACCAATCATAGCCACCGTACTTCAGCTTCAAGTCTGTCGACTGCTATGTGTGCCCATCAGCGAATCATAACCAGTATATTTCAGTACTAAGTCAGACTGCTGTTCTGTGATCCCACCAGTCAATCATCACTCGTGTACTACAGGTTTAAGTTAAGTCAGTCTGTTGCTCTCCCATCCAATCAGACAATCGGCAACTTTGTACTACAGGTCTTAGTCAGTATGCTGCTATCTCATTCCACCAGCCAATCAGCACCTTTGTTCCACAGGTCTAAGTCAGTATTGCTGCTACCCCATCCCACCAGCCAATCAGCACCTTTGTACTACAGGTCTAAGTCAGTCTGTTGCTCTCCCATCCCATCAGTCAATCAGCAACTTTGTACTACAGGTCTAAGTCAGTATGCCGCTATCCGATCCCACCATCCAATCATCACCTGTGTACCACACAGTTAACTCAGTATCCCGCTAACCCATCGCACCAGCCAATCACCACCTTTGTGCTACATGTGTAAATCAGTATGACACTGTCCCATCCCATCAGCCAATCAGCACCTTTATACTACAGGTTTTTTTCAGTGTGCCGTTATTCCATTGCACCAACCAATCATCATCTTTGTACTACAGGTCTATGTCAGTATGCTCCTATCCCATCCCACTAGCCAATCAGCACCTTTGTACTACAACCTGAGGCTCGGGGCTGCTCCTACCTTGCTTTGGCGACCTCTGCACTGCCTGGCCGCTCGATCAGTTGCCAGGCTGGTCAGGTAGTGTTGTCACGTGATGTCGTTTCATTACGTAGATTACAGTCGCCGTTCAACACTAAAAAGGTGCGACCTTGCAATGTGGGGCCATAATTAGACAAAAGGGGGCTAGTAATGGAAGGGCCCTTATATAAAATATTCCATGACATAATGTGTTTATTTATCTTGGCATGCGTCCACTAAGAAATGAACCGACCAACCTGTAGATACTTATTATAATAATTATTTCTGAAGATACAATACTGCGTTAGCGCTTTCATTAATAGAGGGATGCCAGTGCTACTTTCGCGTATAGGTTACCGGGACTTCAACCCTACCCCTAACCCTAAATAGTTACATTTAGGGTTAGGGATAAAGTTCCGGTTAGGGTTAGTGTTAGGTAGACCGCATGCTAAAGTAGCACCAGATTTCCACAACCAACCCTTCCTCTATCAACAGTGGCAAGAACTAGGTAGCCGCTCACTGCGCAGCATGCTCTGTGGTACAGGCACATGCTTTTGACCACAGGGATGAAAGATCTCCGCGGTTTCGCGGATTTCCGGGATTTGTTATATTCACCTATTAATATTAAATTCCAGAAAATATGACATGTATATTGTATATGACAACAGTTCGGTGGTTCGAAATCTGTTCTCATATGACCTGAAATGTAGCTAGAACATGAAACAAGAAAGGGTTAGGTGTGGGCGATAATACAGTCACAACAAGGCTAGTTGAAACCCAACTTCCAGTATTTTTACGCAATTCCCTGACAATGCTAAGTCTATGGGAGAAGATCCGCGTTATCGCAGAAATTCGCCGTTGCTGTAACAATCTCGGCTTGTTTTCCGCGGTTTTTGCTAGAGATCACTTTCATCGCTGCCACCACCAACCTGCCATCTGGTGGCAGTGCAAGAACTAATGGTGAGGGTAGCAGTTCATTCTGCAGCATATTCTGTGGTACAAACACTAGAGGATTTCCACCACCAACCTGCCATCTGGTGGCAGTAGCAAGAACTAATGTGTGGAGCAGCTCATTCGTTATGTCGCATGCTCTATAATAATGCTCATATAAAGGATTTCCACAACCAATATGCCTCTGACGGCAGTGAGAAGAACTAATATGGGTAGCAGCTCATTGTTAATGTAGCATGCTCTATAATAATGCTCATATAGAGGATTTCCACCACCAATATGCCATCTGACGGCAGTGAGAAGAACTAATGTTGTGGGTAACAGCTTAGTTACCGTTCTGATATGACCTTAGATGTTGCTAGGACGTAAAACAAGAAATTTACATTATTTACACTGCTCATTGTTTATGTAGCATGCTCCATAATAATGCTCATATAGAGGATTTCCACCACCAATATGCCATCTGGTGGCAGTGAGAAGAACTAATGTTGTGGGTAGCAGCTCATTCGTTATGCAGCATGCTCTATAGTTATGCTCATATAGAGGATTCCCACCACCAACCTTGTAATATTTTCCGTATTATGTAACTATATAATATATTATATACATTATACCTACTGGCTAGTTCATTTATCTGCCGCAGGGGCGCCATCTGTGTGTGAAATAGTTATCTTTAACCATCACAAAGGATAACAATAGCCCGAACAACATTCTCCAAAATGAATAGAGTGTTAACATCAAGTAAGATATTAATACAAACAAGGAAGCGTATTCTTCAGTGTTATGTGTGGTCTACTCTAATGTATGGGGCAGAGACATGGACAATCTCTAAGAAAATGTACAAACGTTTAGCAGCATTTGAGATGTGGACTTATCGAAGGATGATGAAAATATCATGGACAAAGAAGATCACCAACAAAGAAGTTCTCAGAAAAATTAAAAATAAGAAAAGCTTGTTTGCCACTATACAGACAAAGAAACTTATTTATTTTGGCCACATCATTCGTTAGAGTTCAATATACCATACATTGTTGGAAGGGAAGGTGAATGGCAGCAGAGGGAGAGGGAGACCAAGAACATCATGGTTTACAAATATTTCACAGTGGACAGGCTTGAATTATTCACAGTCTATCAGAACAGCACAACATCGGGACAAGTGGAGAACCATTGCATCCAACCCTCGACTAGAGGATGGAACTATTGATTGATTGAACCATCACAACTCTCGGATTTTTACTGTATGTGTGTATGTATGTATATATGTGTGTAATATATATATATATATATGTATATATGTATATATATATATATATATATATACATAAATGCCAACTATAACAGTCAATGAACAACAGGACAGTATAAGTGGGATGAGTAGATGTATTCTCTGGCTAGATACATTCATATACAGTAAAACCTCTCTAACCCACCACCTCCACAGATCGACCAGTCCCCTATATCGATCGCGTTATTTGGGTTCCAACAATACCATTTTAAATCGACCACCTCCCTAAATGATCCATTTATAGTCGGTCCCATGGTCGGTCCATTTAGAGAGGTGTTACTGTATATATATTAACTTGCACACAAAAGTACCAATATATATATGTATATATAAATATACATATGCATACAATATATACAAATGTACCGACGATTTTATTTCAAAATAAAATAGAGGGAGGTGGAGGAGGTGGCAGGGTGAGGGGATAAGGGGGTGGGCGGTGAGGGGGGACAGAGAGGTAGAAGCAGAGGGATGTGAGGGTAGGGGAGGAGTGAGTGGGAAATGAGGGGAAGAGGGAGGTTTTTTTTCTAAATAAAATCTCAGGGAGTGATTTTATTTCAAAATAGAATCACCAGTCGATTGATTTTTCTAGAGGGAGGGAGCACCGGCTTGAGTGACATCACTGGGAGAGACCTGGGCCTCGTTCAGGCTCCGTCTCGGAGGCGCCTCATAGATGGCCATGACGTCACGCTAGTCTGAACGGCAAAAGCAGTTTGTTGTCTCGAAAATGGCTGCCCCCATAGGCGGCGGCCATTTGCAATGGTTAAGCTGTGCTGCCATTGGCTGAAACTACTGAATGCGGTGGCCATTTTCGAGGCGCCTTTCAGCTCCAGAATGAAAAGGGAGGCGTCTCCGAGGCGTCGCCGAGATGCATCCTGAACGGAAATAGGCCAAAAAGCATCGCCGAGACGTCACCAAGGCACCTCCGAGACGGACCCTGAACGCGGCCCTGGGCCGCATTCAGAGTCGACTGTGAGATGTCACACTTTTCGAGTAGGTGGCGAAAACGAATATCGGTTGCGCATGCGTACCGAGCAGCAGGGAAGTGCAAGTTATGGAGGCCGCCATTTTCGAGGCACCCAACAGCTAACATGGCATTCAGAGTAGTACAGCATTTCTCCGGGGTGTCTCAGATTAGCTTAGTTGAACGTGGAACAGGTCGATGCACCGTACCTGGCTTACTTACTCGTGTTCATTACGTAGCGTGACGTAACACGTCACGTGGGGCATGTCGCAGAACCATGGCTGCTTTCCCAGAAGGTGAGCGTAGTGTTGGTTTGGCGTCTAATTTCCGGTTACAGTCACGTGGTGCCGTTGGTGTCACTACCTTTTTTTGTGTAAATATTGTTTATTCATTGAATAAAGTCTTTTGTCAGCGCCGTGGCACTGGTCTTCCAGCCATGTGACATTACAGTTATTTACAATATATGTATATGTAGTCTGATATTGTCATCAACAGCTAGTTCAAGTCAGGTGAAATAATAACATTAATCATTCCAAGACTTACATATGGTATAGTTTGACAATTCACCCATGAGATAGTAGTTATATGTTGTATACATACATACCTAGATACTGTGTGGTGAATTGCATAATTCTCATGTTGTTGGAGATGGGATTTTGAGATGGAGTGTTAGTAGAATGGTTTGTTTATCCTGTTAGATGGAGTGTGGTTAGCTTGTAGGGTTATGCTTAAAAAGGTTAATACCTGGGGGAGGGGGATTTGACTACATGAAGTAGTTTGAGTAAGTAGGTTGTTACTGACAGTAATGATGGGATAAACTATGCTTGGATGATTGTACATTTCAGTCATTTAGTAGTCTAGTACAGTATTTTTTAGTGTCTATTTTTATAGCAATACTACTGGACTGATACACATTTTCTGGAGTTGTTGGGCAAATAATTTGTAAGGTGGATAACTTGGTTTGCTGTCAGCAGGTAAGGGAGCGCAGTGTGGTGGGGGAGTGGGTGACCACAGGTGAAGTTTTTGAATTCTAGTTGTGCTTGTGCATGTCTAATTCTGACTAGGAGTTCATTCCATAATTTGCTGCCTTTGTAGATAGGGGCTCTTGTCAGTCTATTTGTGAGTGGTTTAGGAACTTTGAGGAGTGTAGCATCCCCCTGCCTGGCAACTCTCGTAGTATGGTCTATGTACTTTTCATCCTTGGTTCTGATAAACATAAGAGATAGCAGATGTGCATCTCTCTTTTGGCTCAGGTATGTAAAATTAGATCTAGTGTGCATTTCATTCACTGAGAGAACTTTGCCCCTATATACTGTTCTAAGAGCCCGGTTTTGGGTTGTCTGTAATTTATTTTCTTGTTGTTTTGTTAAAAGGCCATAGATTAGATCATTATCATCTACTATTGGCAGTATAGTTGCCTTATACAGTTTGAACGTTGTGTTCTCACTCATGTTTTTTTTTTTGTTCAAGTGTTTTTATTCCTCTGAATAACATGTTGTCAGTGCTAATGCACTGGTCTTCCAGCCCTAATCACAATTGCCTCTACACAGTAAACAAATCTACAACAATATACAAATAGACAATTACAGGAAAATAAGCAAAACATCGTTACATGAATGATAGTTAAAGAACAAGATAAGAAAAATAGAAACACATGCGGGAGGTAACTAAGTTAGACTAGTATGGCAGGCATTAGTAGGGGTGGGGCACAGCTGGTTGTCTTTCTAGTAGTAACATACTCTTTGAAAGGGTGATGGGGGATGTAGGGTGGGCCTTTGTGATTGAACTTACGTTCATGGTAATCTCAGGTGGGGCCTATTGAGTTAGTAAGTACGTTAATATTGATTAATCATGTACCTCAGTAGGATCCAACTACAATCATTTCCAGGCTCATTCCATTGTAGATGGGTTTTTGGTCTAGTTGGCCGCTACTGGTTGGGTTTACAGTGTTTGTTTGGGGGTGGGGGAGCGGGGGGACAGGGAAAGGAACGTAACATCTTATTTTTCTAAATGTTGTCATTTTCATACCTAGAATTTGGTTCAGCCTCGATAGTTGCTGGTTCGCATTCAGTGTACAGTCAAGTGTGGTTCCTAAGTATTTGTACGAGTTCACTTCTCTTAGCACTGCATTGCCTATACATAGCTCTAATTTTTGTGCTTGAGATTTTCTAGATTTTGTTCCAAATATCACATATTCAGATTTGTGTGTGTTTAAGGTAAGTTTGTTATCAGCACACCTAATATTGACCTTTCTTAACACCTTGTTTAGTATATATCGCTGCCAGAATAATGTTTTTATTGTGTACTGGGAGGACGGCATCATCCACAAAAAGTGTGAAATTTGCACCGGCAGATAGCAATGGTAGGTCATTAATAAATATCAGAAAGAGAAGTGGTCCCAAAGTGGAACTTTGGGGCACTCCTGTTCTAACAGTTCTAGTGGAGGATTTTTTATTATTAATTGTTGTGACTTGTTGTCTGTTGTTCAGGTAGTTGGATATGAACCTACATGATCCTTTTCCTAGTCCAGCTCTTTTGATCTTACATAGCAGGATTTTGTGGTCAATTGTATCAAAAGCTTTCTTGAAATCAAGATAAACAGCTATTGTAAGCTCACCTCTGGTTGTGTTAATCAAAAATTCATCTATTAAATGAGGCAAGTGCCTAAGTCGTTGACCTTTCTTTTCTGAAGCTATTTTGTTGGGTTGCTAAATAGTTAGTGTCCTCAAGAAATGTTTGTATTTGGTCGTGAATTATCTGTTCAATTATTCTGCCAGGGAGAGGTAGTATACATATTGGTCACAGTTCATTACAGGACTTTTGGTTACCTACCTTGAGTATAGTGGTAACTGTTGCTCTCTTCCATTTTTCTGGGAAAATTCCAGTAGTAAGTATGAGGTTGTATAGGGATGTACATTCATCTATTAAAGCCTTAATGGTGCCCTTGATAAAGGTTGAACTGATGTCCTTCATACCTGAAGGTTTGAATGGTGACAGGTTTTGTACTTTTGTAAGGATCTTCTGTTTTGTTGTTTCTATAAGATCATATCTATGTTGGTTACCTACAACCTTATAGTTTTCCTGGATATCATCTTTTGGCTGAAATAGTTGGGCTAGGTTAGCTCCTATATCAACCAAGTAATTGTTGATCTCTTCTGCTAGTTGAATGTCAGGTATTGTTTCACCAGTGCTGTCGTTTATTAGATTACTGATCTTTGGCTTGGGATCAGGATCTATTTGATCTATTTCATACCAACATTTCTTGGGGTTTTGGTTGTGTATGATGGCTTGGTCAAGATAGTACCTTGATTTTGCCTTTCGAACCTCAGTCCTGGCCTTTCTAGTTGTGCATTTGGCTATGAATGTATCACCTGGGTCTTTGGTTAATTCAATAAAGTAGTCCTGATCTCAGTGTAGGTCTTGTAATTCATCATTTAAGTATTTAGCTGTGTTTTTTCTTCAGTTCAATCATTGGGCAAAGTTTGTCAGCGGCTGTATTAAGTATAGCTTCTAACATGTCCCAGCACTTGTTTGGATCTTGCTCATAAAATATTTCCCACCATTTCTCCCATTTGACCTACTTCCCCCACTTCCCGAGACATATCCCCACACCCAGGCAGCTGGTAGTAATGGACAAGCGATGCCAATAAATAGGGCACACACTCACTGCTGTAAATGTGCACTTCACTCACTGAGGATGTCCGAGCACCATTAGTTCTGAACAGGGAATAGGCGGTGCATATCGAATTTACCAATAATCCCTAATGACCGAGCTGTGCAGATTGGAGAATAGGTTCGGGCTAGTCTCACAGGCTGATTAACTTC
This sequence comes from Branchipolynoe longqiensis, assembly GCA_030323885.1. NCBI lineage: Eukaryota > Metazoa > Annelida > Polychaeta > Phyllodocida > Polynoidae > Branchipolynoe > Branchipolynoe longqiensis. Next base: position 26,619,255 of record CM059190.1, on the reverse strand, counting down.
CTAGATGCGGCGGAATTCTTGGTAAGACTTTACTTTGCTACCGATTGCACTTCCTTGCTCAAGGGGGACCCTCCCCCTGAATGTATTGGATGTCAGTCCCCACTGACAGTCAAGCACATTTTACTAAACTGTGTCGATTTGATGGCACTGCACCAACAATTTGACACTGTAAACAGCATGCATGACCATTTTACTAAAGTAAAACAAGAAGATATTTTAGCCTTTTTGAGGACAGCTGGTATGTACCACCTCATATAGTTCATTAAAACAATTTCTATCCATTAATTCTTTCATCTATTTTATTTACCTTGACCACAAATTATATGATTGTGAGCTTTTAAAAATTCACAAGTGTTTATTGACACATAATTGATTGTATGCTTTTGCATTATATGTAAAGGCGATGGTTGAATAAAAACAAACAATTCTCGCTGTGAATATGGCCTATACTGCTGACACGTCATAAAGAAACCACCAATCAATCAATCAATTAAAGCGCTTAAGTTTAAATGGGAAGTAACATGACTATGCGGGTATGCAGATATTGCAGGAACTCTGATACCTTAGGTGCTAAAATACCTCAGGGAGTTTGACGCCCCTGCCTTGTAAAGTTGTAAACCACTGCATTGTGTTACAGGTTCTCGATAAAACCAAAGGCTAAGGGATGATTTGATTGATTGATTGGTGGTTGCTTTACGCCATGTCGGCAGCATAGGCCATATTCACGGTGAGAAATGTTGTTTTTTGTTCAAACCACTGCTTTTACATGTAAAAGCAGAAATCAATTATGTGCCAATACACACCCATTAAATTAGAAAGCTCACAATCATGTATTTGTGGTTGAGGGAAATAAATTCCCATAGAAAAAGAAAAGTTTGATTAATAATTGATAGAATCTATTTAGTAAACTATATGAGGTGGTACAGTCCAGCTGCCCTCAAAAAGGCTAAAATGTTTTTCTGTTTTACCTTAGTTCCCTTGAGCAAAAAAGCATGTGTAAGCCACAAGTGGCCAATACGGCAGCGGCTAAGGACCACTTGGTCCCGCCGACCTCCCGTATGAGTCTGTGGTGGCTTTCCCACAGATGGTTCAATTTCTTTAAGTTTATTAATGTTTTCATCCCACTTATGTTGCCATTTGGATTTTATGTGGGTGGCTATTAGTGGTTTCAGATCACAGTGAGGGATCAGACATGGTTCAAGATCACAGTTCAGGGCCTTCTTCGCAGCCTGATCAGCTCGTTTGTTTCCTTGTATGCCGGCATGGCCAGGCACCCAGCACAGGTGGATGTCATACCCATCCGTTGTCAGTTGGTTCATTTTATAAATGACCATTGCTAGAATAGGGTGATTCATTTTCAGTCCAGCAAGAGCCAGGAGGCAAGAGAACAAATCACTGTATATAAGATAGTTAGTGTGGTTGGATACCTCGATAACCTCCAACGCGAGAAGGAGTTCTCGGGCTTCTGCAGTGAAAATTGAGCTCTGATCGGGCAAACATACACCAAATCTTTCCTGTCAGCAGACTGCCACAGCAGCTACCCGGCTTTGGTCTTTCGAACCATCAGTGTATATGGAGAGGTGGTCTGCAAACTAGCCTTGAATCTCTGCATGCAGTCCTTGGTACTCGAGTGGATGTGTCCCAGACTTCATCAGTTCCGTGAGTCGGAGGATAACCGATGGCTTTCTCAACGACCATGGGGGATGTTCTGGGACTTTGGCATCCTCCAACACGTCCAAATCCACGCCCAAGACCTCTAAATGAAGTTTGATTCAGAGCCTCAGTGGCCCGATATAATTCGGCCTGGCTTCATACCTGGATTCGTCATGTTGCTCGAATAGACAATTGTGTGCAGGATTCAATGCATTAGTTTTTATCTTGACTGCATATTGCATGGCCAGTTTGATTCTCCTGTTGTTAAGTGATGGTTCATTGGCTTTGATGTAAAGGCTCTGAACCGGTGAGGTGCGGAAGGCCCAAAGAGCCAGGCGCCATCCCTGGTGGTGGCTAAGGAAGCAAACCCTAACAGAAAACTATGTTACCATGGTAGCATTAAGGCAGTGATGAATAGAACTGCCAACATCTGCCGACCAGCCATTGCAGGGACAAATACTTTGCGCCTGCCTTGATGTGTTCTTGCCAGTGTGAGATGTCTATTTGCTCCCTTAGAGACTTCCACTAGTAACTTGCAAAAGCCAGCAGCACTTCAACACTTCGCAAGCAGCTTATATTAAATGTGGAGAGCGGTGGGTAAGTAATGAAATCAATCTTTGTCGCATTACAACTGACAGCATGATGATGATGATGATGATGATGAATATGACAAATACAGCTTTTGATATTTACAAGTTTCATCACCTAATTTGGCTAGCCCTAGTTGGTATACATTGAAACAACCTACTAATAGTTATCTATGAGACGATGAAGGGTGGGTGTGAAGCTCTTGCTTATTATTAGGACCAATTAACCCTACTGATCCTCCTCAGTTGTTTAGCATCACATAGACCAGGGAATAATTCATCATCATCATCATCATCCTTGGTCACGATGTGACAAAGACTGCTTTCATTAATTGACGGCCGCTCTCCATTTAGCTTTCTGCTGTGAGAGTGATGTCCATGAGTCGGTCTTAATGTCTCTCAGCTTGAGGTTTCTCTTGATGGTATCCTTGAACCGGAGACGAGGGCACCCTCTCTTTCTGTAACCAGAAGACAGTTGAGAATAGAGGATCTGCTTTGGTAGCCTGTCTGATGACATCCTCATGAGGTGTCCAGTCCACCGGAGATTCTTTTTGATCAAAAGCTCTTCAATAGAGGGCAGCAGAGTTTAAAACACATTCTCAATGAAATAGAACTGAAACATGTTTAGCTGCAAGAATCAGCTAATTATAGAGAAGGGTCACACATCGAGACTTTACCACAATAGAGTTCCCCAACTAAGCCGACTTTGCTGAATAGTGAATTTGAAACCCTTTGAGTCCACCTTATATTATAACCAGTGTAATTTCACCTACCAATTCCTTGCTTGATGGCACATAATGAGATAGTTGAGCTCCAACCCAGTAGGTAAAGATTTGTTTGTCCAGGGCTATTACACTAATCATCTCTCATGGTTAGCCTTACTACCTATGAATGTAATACCACCCATAGTTCCAGCATCTGAATATCTTATTCAGATATAGTGAATATTCATACAAATGACATGATGTTAAAATCTTATTCAGATATGGTGAATATTCATACAAAGAACACATGTTAAAATCGTAATGATCTTCCCCTTAACTATCAAGATATGACCTTGGATGTTGCTTGGACGTAAAACAACAACAAACAAACATCAAGAACTTCCACTATTTTGCTCTACTGAACAATTGGTTTTACCCATGATGCCTTACCTTACAATGTACGGTAACGCACCCAATAAGTTACATTTACCGGCAAATTGATATAACCCAATTAGTAGGTACCAGCATATTTCATTTAATTATATCAACTAATTTGACTAGTTCAATATACATTATATCCATATTTACTCAATGTGTATATAGTTAAACAGAGGCAGACATCCTAATACAATAATCTAAAAAAGTGTACCACATATTCATATCATGTACATACTACTTGAGTATCCAACTGGAATTGTATGGAGGTTACTATTACAATTGATACACCCAAGAGAGGAACAACCAGGAATACAGTCCTAAGCAACTACCTCCCAGCTGTAATATACAGTTGGAGCTCTGTACTGCAACTGTCTTTATTACTTATTACTAATATTAGTCGGTCCTATCTCAGCCACTGGTCACATGATCACCTTATCAGCTGGTTGGGCAATTAGCATACATTACACCAGAGGGCAAAACCAGGGGATAGCGATGCCTTTCTTCCCAGATAGTTTATAATTGGATAGCCGTCATTAGACATTCCAAAGAAGGTGGTCCAATATTTCCATGACAACAATAACGGTTCACAGGAAATAATCGATATGCTGACCTACAGTACTGCGACATTAGGGGCTATCCAAAGTTTTCAGCATTTTGCCGGTGGTACAAATATACTACTTTTCCAGACCACCCCCTCCCCGGAAAGTAGTAAACATCACCATTTTCATCATCATCATGCTGTCGGTCGCGATGAGACAAAGACTGCTTTCATTACTTGACTGCCGCTCTCCATTTAGCTCTCTGCTGTGAGAGTTGCATCCATGAGTCGGTCTTAATATCTCTCAGCTTCACCATTTTACTACAGAACATAAAGACAACAATATGCATGATTTAAATATCAATATTTTAATCGATGATAAAATCATACTTGGTTGATATTCCCCCCCCCGTCTTCCCCTCCTGACTTACACTTTGTATGACAATGACAAATGTTGATAACCTTGGATGGAATCTTAATGTAAAATATCGCTACCGCGAGAAGGTTAACACATTGTCCCCAAGTTAGATTTCACAGGGGCTTGGCTTTAATATATATGATACACGCGAAGGAGCCGCTGATAGTTCTCCGTGGATTCAATGCTTTCACTCAATCTCCGGTAGTGGCTATAATACAGCCACTACACTGCCATGCCTTCGCATGGTGATAGAGACCCATTGCGCCAGACTGCGGACAAAGGGAGGGATACTAATGAGGGTCAATGCCCTCTGAGCACGGAGAGGTCCGACAGAGGGTACTTCAGACAACCAATTACGGATTCATTAAAGCCGCAAAATCCAATAAAAAACATTTACTTTTCAAAAACTAAAACGATTAGCATATTTTATCCTGCATATGCAACTTAGGTACTGGTGCGCTCTTAATCATTTATATGTTGCTGTATAAAAGGTATCGTCAGTTATTTTAATTCAACTTGTCCCAGTAATGTTGAATGTAGCCTACCATATCCAGTAACTTGAGGCGCAGAACAACATTATAACGAGCAACATGTTACATAGGAAGTATATAAATGGGTGGAGAGAAATGCGTAAAGGGTGCATTCCTCACATGCGGCATGCGGCATGTGGTATGCGAATGCGAATCCGACAAAAAATCGAAACGCCTTGAAGTCAATGGACTACATTCCTTACATGCGGTATGCGAATGCGAATGCGAATGTTAATACATCAAACCGATCGGTCCCTGTAGCGATCGGTACGGCATGCGGCATGCGGCATGGGGGTGCAAATAGAAAACCATCAGTCGCATTTGTCCATTAGTTATAGACGAGGAGAGGTGACTGAACATTACTGAACGGTCACGCACAAGGCTTCTAAGAGGAAAACCATCAGTCGCATTTGTCCATAGGTTTAAGGCCGGAGGAGGCGACTGATAATTACGGACACATTTGTGCTGAGGGGAAACATATGGTAGTGGTGGTGGGGTTCAGTCAGTCACACTTGTCCATTAGTTTTAGACGAGGATAGGCGACTGCGCATTACGGAACTGTCACACACAAGGGTGCTGAGGGGAAACATATGGTAGTGGTGGTGGTGGGGGTTCGTGTTGGTAAAAATGCTACCAGAGCCACAAAAATATGAATACTTATCTATAATTTGTAATTATAAAGGTAGGAATATAGCCAGTCATGCTTCATGCCGCATGCCACATGTAAGGAATGCTGCCATTTGCATACCGCATGCCGCATGCCACATGCCGCATACTGCATACCGCCTGTAAGGAATGCCCGCTTTAGGGTATTATTTGTTTACCACAAATATATTGAGTATATTTGTATAGGTAATACAGTGTTTGTTTGTTGTTGCTTTACGTCCTAGCAACATCTAAGGTCATATCAGGACGGGTACCGATGTGTGACAGTGTGCACTCATGGCAACTTTATAGTGCTGTCCCACTGAGAAACCAGGCCGCCGGCACCATGACCTGGTATCCCACTCAGTCACATTATCCTGACACTGAGCACACCAGTCCTTGCCCTGTCCTAATAATGCCGAGCGCCTGGCTAGGAAGCGACAAGTATAAATTTGTACGTCATTGGTTGACTCGGACAAAAGATTACAAATGATGGGAGATGTGAGGAAGAAATTAAAAGAAGGATAACAATAGCCCGAACAACATTCTCCAAAATGTATAGAGTGTTAACATCAAGTAAGATATTAATACAAACAAGGAAGCGTATTCTTCAGTGTTATGTGTGGTCTACTCTAATGTATGGGGCAGAGACATGGACAATCTCTAAGAAAATGTACAAACGTTTAGCAGCATTTGAGATGTGGACTTATCGAAGGATGATGAAAATATCATGGACAAAGAAGATCACCAACAAAGAAAAATTAAAAATAAGAAAAGCTTGTTTGCCACTATACAGTCAAAGAAACTTATTTATTTTGGCCACATCATTCGTCAGAGTTCAATATACCGTACATTGTTGGAAGGGAAGGTGAATGGCAGCAGAGGGAGAGGGAGACCAAGAACATCATGGTTTACAAATATTTCACAGTGGACAGGCTTGAATTATTCACAGTCTATCAGAACAGCACAACATCGGGACAAGTGGAGAACCATTGCATCCAACCCTCGACTAGAGGATGGAACTATTGATTGATTGGTTGACTCGACCAGGGTTCGAACCCACGACCCCACGATCTACCAGCACGGGAGACAGACGCTCTAACTCATTCGGACATCCCGTCTGGTCGGTAATAGTTGGTGAATACATAATTTGCATCGTATACCCCAATGGCTTGCTGATATTCACGTACAAGCACTACATTAATAACGCAAAACAAGTGTCCTATGATTACATCAACAGATCAGTACTAAATGGATAAATGTGAGTATTGTCTTGGGATTTAGGCCTGCTCTTAAATTATCTCCTCCATTCATTTAGGGTTCTAATTGAAGTCATATTAAGTTTAAATGTAGGTGCCAAATGGGCAGTCAACCATTCAGCTGGAGTTAGACAAGTAGGCCGTAATCGATTAACACGACCCGGGCGACTCGGGTCACCCGAGTCATCAGAATTTCAAATCGAACACCGCGAGTGGAGCGCGAGTATGCAAAACGACCCGACCCCAGTAACCCACCTCTTGGCTGGGGTTTGCTGAGAGTGATGACGTCACATCTGTGCTGGTACCTGAAGGATAATAGCTACCAGTACAACTCTGACGTGTTGTTTTAATGCTCTTTTTTATAATAACCCAGATTGTCAGCTTCAACAATGATAAAATACTTTAAATCCTATTTTGCTGTGTATATCTCGGTTATTGAAAACAAATATTAAGTTTTAGATTAAGCGACCATTTTGTCCACCCTGAGCGTATTCGTTTATTCAATCCGAGTCTGTAGGACGTGCACATGCGCCAAAAGTGCCTCGGGTGACCCGAGTTGATTAATCGATTACGCCCTTAATGGGTTAATATCAATAGACCCCCGCCAGTTAAGCTGGAAAGTACCTGGCTAGAGTGGTTCCAGATTCTGCAGATATATGTCGCTAGTTTAACTGGAGGGGTGTAATACGCGAAAAGAGCGGCGGTGAAATTCCGGAAGAAAAGTAGAATATAGTTGTCATTTTTTAAATATATATTACAAGGATAAGTGCTTGAATCCTGATGCGACATGAATATCTGAATATAATTAGGCATTTTATTATTTGTCCAGGCATTTTTATGGAGATATAGCATATGAAATTATAAGCACTTGGGGAATATACCCGAATAGAGTGGTTCCAGATTCTGCCGATAGATGTCATTATAGCTTAACTGGCGGGGTCTATTGGATAAGGATCTTCATGTCTTACCTCATTGTCATTAGGTACATGCGTTTTTTTAGTTGCAGTTTGATGTTTTGGTTTGATAGTATTTCAGTGGTAATGGGTGCACTTGTTGGCAATATCAATCACTCCCTACCGGATGCGGTGACCGAATCGATAGAGCGCAAGCTTCCCCTGCGGAGGGTCAGGAGTTTGTATCCCATCTGAGTCAAACCGATGACTTATAAAATTGATACTTTTCATTACCTAGCCTGGCGCTAAGCATTAATAGGATAGGACAAGGACTGGCTAGCACAGTGTCAGGATAATGTCACTTTTGGGATGTCTGATTATGGTGCCGGCGGCCTGGTCTCCCAGTGGGGAAGCACGCCAAATCGCCATGAGTGTGCACTGTCAAAAGTCGGTACCCGTCCTGATATGACCTTTGATGGTTTTAGGATATAAAATATAAACAAACAAATGATCAGCCAGTCTCACTGTTGGGGTAGGATAATTAGTAACACGTCGAGTCAGCTGTGTGTAAGCTGAAGCTGCGACCTGGTGTGTTGACACACCAGAACGCAGAACCGGTGTTGCAGTTTCCGTGGCACATCAGTTTGCGAGGGACACATCCATTCAAATGCATTGTCAATGGCCGTGAGCAAATCTTCATACAGAAAAAGTGAAATATCTCTACAACCACACTACCTAGAAACAAATCCCTTGGTACACATATAGAAAACATGTGTACCAAAAAGATTACATTAAATTGATAAGGGTAGGATTCTGAATTTCTATTAATTTTGAATAAAACTAATATTTTGCACTGCGCGTACCGTCAAACTCAAGGCATTGTCAATGGTCATGAGCAATCTGCATACAGAAAATACAGCAAAAGTGAAATATCTCTAAAACCACACCACCTAGAAACAAATCGCTTGGTACACATATAGAAAACATCTTTACCAAAAACATTATATTAAATTTATAAGGTTAGTGACGCTGCTGTTCGATTTTGACGCATGCGCAGGAGCGATGTGTCCCTCGCAAACTGGTGTGCCACGGAAACTGCAACACCGGGTCATCGTGAAGGACCAGCAGACACAAACACGGAGTAACTAACGGTACTTCAGGGGAACCAGTGTCGTCAGGTGTAATCAGCTGCGGTTGTGAAACGCCACATACATGCAATGCAAGGAGCCAGCCACATTGACAGGTAGGCGTAGATAGGGTGATTGCATCAGGGAATCTAGGTAGTGTAATGATTAGAATGCTAGCCCAATAATGGCAACAAGTATGGGTTTGAATCCTGTTTAGGTGCAATATTTCCCATTTTCATCACCCTTATGGCATTTGTTGATGTGACTTGTATCCTGTATAACCCACTCACTGCATGGTTGTTGAACCTACCCTGTGTATGTATATGTAAGTGGATTGCCTGTTTGTATGCAATTGTAAGCATTCAAACATTTATGGATGTAAATCATTCAAAAGACTTACAATTCGAAGGGGAGCTTGTGTAGTAGTTTGCACTGACCTCTCAAGCAAGGATCCACATATAGAGATAGGCCTGGATAGGGTCATGCAACAGGGTGTAAAAATATACGGATTTTCGGTAAAGAATTATATATTGGCAGAGAGCATTATTATTCTTGGGCTTTGGAGTGGGGAGAAGGTTATGTAATCTAAAAGCAATGGTGCCCCCCACTCCCATGATGACATGATATAAACTATATGAGATATATGTTCATGCATGATGCCTAAAGTTAATGAAGAGATGTTCTTAGATATGAAGCAGTTCAAGGTTGATGAAATGTTCCTCTATGTATTCATAAAGAATACAATTGGAGAAAAAGGAAATTTTTTGGTATATACATATATATATCTAATTGTAACTGTATACAACTACCTGCCCCTACTGGACCCAGGGCCAAGCACACCAGCCATATCACATTCCTTAGAGCCACACCCTGCAGGCTGGTTTGGGTGGCAACTCCCCCATATTAGGGCATTGCACTGACCAGTCTGTAGGGGAGTGTCTGATTGGCTGGCTGTGGGAGATCTGATTACCTGACCCCCCTTGGCCTATCATGGCCATGCATGTCTCATTCTAACTAATTATTCAAGAAACTTCTCCAGACACTCTGGAGAGGGATCACTCTACTCCTGGCTCTTGAGTGAGACATACCTACTCTTGAGCAGGAACCCCAGACACTCTGTCTGATGCTAGCCAAATTCACCTATTCAAATTGAGTGTATACACAGCCATAGGACTCCTGTCCCATGGGTTGTAGGCACTGCTTTCAGTATACAGGCTAAGTTGGTAATGAGACATAGTGTGGACAGTAGAAGGTGAGGGGTTAGGTTGATAGGTCACTGGTAGGTGAGCAGGAGTTGGTGTCATTAAAGCACAACACCCTCACTGTCTATCTGTGTGACTTGTCTTCCTTTCTTCCTTAGTATTGGTTAGTGTTGGTTGATAAGTTGGTACTATTGGTTTAGTATGACTGCATCACCGGTGGGATGAAGGGGAAGAGTTTTGTAGTAGCATGTGGTGCTCAATGCGGCCGAGTAACCTCATGTTATTATAAGGGACTTTGGATATAATGGTTAACATCCTAGTCCCCGAATGGCAAGTAGTGTGGGTTTGAATCTTACTCTAGGCGCTATATTTCACCCCCATGATACCTGGGTTACCGTGATTGCATGACATTCTTATATCGATTAATTGTAAAATATTCCGATAATGATGCATTGGTGGGGAATGCAAATGTTCTATTTATGAAAAAGGTATATAGGGCCAGGTGCATAAATGTGTTTATGTAGTTGCTGGTGGTACTTGACTCATTGGTAAATAGACATTGTGGTGCTAGTAAGATAGTGTGTAAGGGGCACTCAGAGCTCTACCCACTACGCCCTTCCCCCTCTGCTAGGCATGGATCACCACACACTCAGCTCAGGGCAGCTGGTGACCAAGGGAGCCACGCCGCTTGGTGGTGGTGGGCAGATCACTGTAACCATGGGGACCAGAACTGCTTGTTTCTCATTGGTAGAGCTGTAGATGCTTGATTCACATTGGGAGAATGTGGTCAGGTGATATGCCATACTACATCCATGTACCATATAAAGAATAAACCTGAGGGCTTGGCTCTCTCTCTTCTTTCACTCTTTATACTCTCCCTTTCTCTTTTTGCCTGTATTGATTTCACCATAGCCTGCCTACACAACCACAGATTCGAGCCATGGACTTTACATAATGTTTCAGACTATGGCTCCGGAATGGCAGAAGTGGTGGTTCAAATCCCACTGTAAGCACGATGTGTCCTTGCCTTAGAAAACCCCCAAAGACAAACTATTACAACACAAGCAATGTCAAGTACAAGGCAAGGTAATGATACAAACTGATGGTGCACCTGCTAACTTTGTTTTGAGTTTACTGCCCAGAATTGAACCCACACACTCCACCAATGCCATGCGGATATCCTCTAAAATAATTCAATATTTAGTCAAGGCGTAGGTATTAGAATACTCTGCATATACATAGTGAACAGTTATATGAACGAAAGAGTTGAAATAAATGCTTGGTTTGTTCGTTTGTTTAACGACACCCCCCCTCCCCCCACACACACACAGCATAAGTAAACATTGGCTATTGGGGGTTAAATAAATGCATGGATGCGCAGGGCTGTAATCGATTAACACCACCCAGGCGACTCTGGTCACCCGAGTCGTCAGAATTTCAAATCGACCACCGTGAGTTGAGTCGAGAAATACATGTGCCGTGTGCAAAACTACCCGATCCCAGTAACCCACCTCTTGACTGGGGTTTGCAAGGAGCGATGACGTCACATTTGCGCTGGTACCATCCTGCAGGATAACAGCCACCGGTACCAGTCATACATATTTTTTTTTGGTAATAACATAGATTAATGAAATAGAAATATCACTAAATCCTGCCATCATAAAAATAGTTAAATCATATTTTGCTGTAATTATATAGGCTACTAAAAAAACTAATAAAAGGGCCACCATTTTTGTCACCCGAGCGTGGAGAAGCTTATTCGATTATTCGACCCGAGTCTGCAGGATGTGCACATGCGCCAAAAAGTGGCTCGGGTGACCACAGTCGATTAATCGATTACGCCCATAAAGGGCGCCATGGGCACTCTAGGCTGGGTTGGGGGATGGGCATTATTAGCCCATGGGGGAATGGGCAGAGAGTACTGTAATGTAAGTTGGATATAGCGAAGGGAAAGGGAAGGGTTAATGGTAAATCATTAGTAGATGTGGAACCTGCAGCAAATAATAATAAATCGCCCACTAAGATCGCCCACTAATGATGGTGCTACGAGACTATACTCTCAAAGCAAACACTGTTATAGATATATGTATATAGTGTCCGCCTACTGAATAACAAAGACGACAAGCAGACTTGATTTGGCTACATTTATTGTCTGGCTGGGGCTAAACAATGCGCCAGCTATAAAACAAGTTAAACGCAATGTGCTCACATTGTGGCACAGGTTTGGTTGTCGGGGATTCTGGTCACACGATCACTCGTTCCAGCGTCTACATACGCTGCTGGCAGCGCCCACTACATGAGGGTTCCAACACTATATGGAGTCTTATACAAACGCGTAAGGTGTTTCAAAGGTTTGATTAAAAGCAATACACAAAAACACCAAAAAAATAACTAATTGATTAAAAGCAATACAAAAAACCCACGGAATTCACCCTATTCACGCCATGGCCATGTTGAAACCAGACCGAGGGCACTTATGTGTCTGCGAGGCGCCGCTGTATGTAAAGTAATGTGAATACGTTTTTTGGTGACCAAAACCTCTCGAAATCACTCATATTTGAGGGTATTCATTTTTGAAAGTAAAATATTCATCTTTGCATACGTGTCTTCTATCTATTAGCCAATTTTCACAAAGATTCGGTGACCCTTGCATGGTGATTTTTCCCATCCTTTAACTACAATGTGACTGTCAACATCAAGTCTGCATAGTTATGATGGTATCATGTAATGCAGCACTGTCAGCGTAGTTATCTGTGTAACACAGTTAAACAACTATTCTTAGTAATTACAAATTAATAAAAGCTTTAAAAGGGTTAACATATATTTTTTAAATATATCTATCTATATTGAGAAAGTTATGCAATTTTGAATTTAAGAAAAGATTGGCAGCCAAGGTGAGTGACTTTGTTGACATTGCCGACTGAAATGCATCCGATCATCACTCAATCTTCATGAAAACTGACCAATAAATAGAAAAAAGGTAAGCAAAAATGATTAGGATAGTTTCAAAAGTTAATATCTTAAAATTTTACTCCTTTGATTTATGTAGTAGTTCATACACATCGGCACACAGTAGTGTCTTATGGCCATTTCCAATACCGACGCTTACTCAGTCTCATTCTGATACCTAATTAGGTCGCGCATGAATAGGGTGAATTAACTAACATAGCATATCTAGATTAAAATATTAATCGCAACGGCATAATATATTTCAAATGTTGACTATGTACAAAAACTGAATGAATATATAAACGATAACCCCAATAAAAAAGAGGGGAAGTCCCAGATTTTACAGCCTAAGCAAGTTTAGGGAAGTTATTGATAAACAAAATCGATCCTCATAAGATAATGACCACTACTGCACATCGGCAAAATTAAGTTCATTCTGAGTAGATTAATAACTACAACCCAACAGAAAAACATGAGAATATTCACTGTTCCCACCATTTACTTCTATATAATATACAACATATATATACATACTGTAATGTATATGATATTAAAGCTACATGGTCCGATGAGAGCGTAACATTTTCAAAAGCAAAACAGTTACCTTTTTTTAAAATTAATTTTTTTTAATATTTTTTATTTTACATTTTTACCTAAATTTGATCCTAATCACATGGTTCCAACACGATGATCACAGGTAGAAGTAATGCTTCCATAAGATTCTGCCAAGGAACGACACAGACAAATAAAGCCCCAGTCACACTATGCCTCGCGACCACTTTGTGACCACTTGTTGACCACCTTGAACTGAAGCACCCACCTCTTTGTGATCAACACAATGGTAAACAACCATTTTGGTCACAATGAGGCTTACCTGCAACCTCATTGTGACCAAAATGGTCGCAAGAAGGTCGGCGAACAATTCGGACCATTTTGCGACCATTCTGTGACCGTTTGTGATTTCTTTGTGGCCACCCTTTTTGTGTGGTTGCAAATTGGTTGCAGGCAGTCGTGTGACTGTGGCATAAGGGCACTTGAAAAGAGCTTATTTATTCAATAGGTACAGTTGCACCCGATCTCGGCCTTACAAAGAAACTAAACAGGGAAGTAGTAGGTTTGGTTGGCGGAAAGGTTTGCACAATACAGATTCACTGAGAAATGATGAGAGAGGAGGAGTACAGTCGAAGGCGGAGCGGGAAAAACTGTAATAACGAAACTACCAGATTCCATAGTCCTATATGTTTTGCCGCCAAGCAGACATGTTGGCCGAATTAGTCGAGAGCAAGCTTCAGAGTGGATGGTTGGTTGTTGGAGTTTTACCTCCTGTCAACATCTAAGGTCATATCAGGACGGGTACCGACTTGTGACAGTGCGCAGTGATGGTGACTTTCTACTGCTGCCCCACCTAGAAATCAGGTCGCTAGCAACATGACCCGATGTCCTACTCAATCAGATCATCCCGACACTGAGCTAACCAGTCCTTGGTCTATCCTAGTAATGCCGAGGGCCAGGCTAGGAAGCGACTAATATCAATTTTATGTCATTTGTTTGACTCAACCGGGAAGCAAACTCCCGACCTTCCGCGCTCTACCGATTAGGCCAGCGCGCCTCGGTCAGGTGTGAAAGTTGGGAGTTCAATTCCCGGTTGACTCAAACCAATGAGTTAAATAATTGATACTTGTCATTACCTAGCATGGCACTTGGAATTACTAGGATAGGGCAAGGACTAGTTAGCTCAGTGTCAGGATAATGTACTGACTAAGTACCATAGCGGGTCATTGTATCAGTGTCCCAATGGGGCAGCCTTATAAAGTCGCCATCAGTGCACAGTGTCACAAGTCGGTACCCATCCTGATATGACCATGGATGTTGATGGGATGTAAAACCCAAAGAAACAAGCAAAGAAATGTCAGGCAGCCCTTTCCGGCTTTCCCTAACTAGCATCATCACTGACTCATTAACTCAATATATCTTGCGAAGAACAATATCTCCGCTACTTATATATATATATTTATCATCATGCTGTCGGTCGCGACGTGACAAAGACTGCTTTCATTACTTGACTGCCGCTCTCCATTTCTACATATATATATAATCCATTATATATTTGATGAATATATCCACGCCTACCTGTCCATGTAGCTCCTGGCCTGATAGGTCAGTGCAGTCACATTATCCTGGTACTGTACTAACCAGTCCTTGTCCTGTCCTATTAATATCCCACACAGTCACATTATCCTGATACTGTACTAACCAGTCCTTGTCCTATTCTAGCAATGCTGAGCACTGGCCTAGGTAGTGGCAAGTATCAATTTTCTAAGTCATTGGTTTGACGCGGCTAGGATTCGAACTCCCAACCTTCCACACGGGAGGCGTGTGCTCTACCGATTCGGCCACCGGGTCCAGTTTTTAGTGTTATGCTACAGTCTGATCTACTCTCACCTTATCTGAGCTGTGGGTATTGACATTTATCGCTACCTAGCCTGGCGCCTGACATTACTAGGATATGGCAAGTACTGGCTAGCTCAGGATAAAATGGCTGAGGGAGAAATAGGGTCATGCTGCCAGCGGCCCAGTCTCCAGGTGGGGCAGCACTATAAAGTCGCCACTAGTGCACACTGTCACAAGTCAAACAAACAATCAGGCCTCATTTCCGCAGTGTTGACGCTAACTTCAGTATCCTGAAAGTGGGTCATTCTCTGAAACTGGGCACTAAAGTGTGACGTGATGGAAACCAAAAGTGAAAACCTTCCAAATAATAGCAAGAAAGATTGCAAATAATAGCAGACATGGCCATGGCCTATGATGATTTTCATGTTGTGATATGTCAGAGGTGAAAAATACCTATTTCACTTTTTAATGTAGATCTTACCCAAATTGAGCAATATGTTAATATCACTCATGTAACATAGAAATCAGAGACACATCCAGAAAAGCATTTTAACAGAAACAACAAATTGGAAAATTGGAAAAAGTGTTGATTGATTAGCATTAAAGAAACAAGTCTTACAAGTAAAAGGTTGAACACAATTTGAAAAAAACGTGTTGGTAAATGAATGGTGTTAGTAGACTGGTGTTGATGTGAACATTTGGACATTTTCACTTTAGCTCAAAATCATACAAGTATAATGTTGATAGCTTTTGTGGGATAGATTAAATATATGTAGCATTCCTAACGTGCCTAATACATACAGGCAACATTCACTATTTTACTTGCTATCAATAAAGGAAATAATTGCATATGTTGGTGAGGCAACATTGGTAATTTGCGAGTGAGGCTAACGTGACCTAATTACTTTCTCGTGACCTAGTTAGAGTTTTCACGTGACCCAATTCTCCCTGCCCTCTCTCACTTCACCTCGCCCACTGAGACCAACCAGTTCATTTTTCATTAGCAGCTGCATTCAGCTGAGTAGAAGTCGATTTCGTTATTTCTCGTATCTTCGGAGGGAGGAGGAAGTGCCAACTGTGTACGGTATAAGAAGTCTGTATCAATTTCTGTTTGTGTAGACTTGCTACACGGCTACTATCAACTGTACACATATGGTTAGGTTGGGTTCCTAGATTATGCTTCGGGGAAGTATGTACTTCTACTGCATAAGCACACTGGTCCACATGATGCAGTGTGTCACAGAAAAAAGGGGGCGTCAACCGCTGGCAGTGTCACAAGACTGATACTATGTGATATTTTGTTTCTTATGTCCATATTTAACTATGGATGGTTACCATTGTTTCTCATTAAAATTGTTCAACTATGCTAACAGGCTCTCTCAGTCTGGTTTCTCCTTGCTTGTATATATGTGTCACGGGATAAATTCATCCTTCTTAGTCGTGTGCACTCTCATAACGTGGTTAACGAAGTGATAGTAATGTTGCCACTGGCCGGCGCATTCCCTCGTACTAAGTATTATGTCATGTTACCGTTCTCAGTATGAAGTCGTTCTAAGTCTTTATTTTTACCAGTGAGTAGACTTAATTTAATTAATAGAGTTGAAGTGCATACAAATTCCTGAGTTTTATTTTCGGCTTGTGTACACGGCACGGTATCAGCTATACACGGTCACATGATACATCTACGGATTTGAGGCAGTTGGAGGTTTTCTACTTCACATTCTTTGGGTGTGTTTACTGAGGGCGAGGTGACAATAACCGCTCCTCGTTGGGTCATTTCCTCACTTAGCACTCTCATGAATAACAGAATTGAGTTACGTTAAATTACACTATTTATTATTAGTAGTGAATAGTCTTAAGTAACATAATTCAAGCAGTGGAATGTTTATTACGGCAATTGTTCTTTCACGTTTTTCGGATACGTTTTCCGAGGTGACAGCGACCACTGTTTCACGTTCATTTTCTCACTTAGTATGCTAATAATAATTAGGCACGTCATTCACTCGTCTTAATTAACAGAATTTCACCTAAGTAGTGCAACTGGTATTATTTTATTTTATTAACTTTGTCACAGTGTTACTTACCTCTGCTCACACGCAGCCACTCTTGCAGTGGTTATATAGAAATATAAATTAGTCATCCTCACGAATTAAAGAATTTGCTGTCATCTTTAAGGAGGGAATTTCATCTGAGGTAGTGCAAGTATTATTTCTCTTACTCCATTAACGTTGTTAGGCGTGATAATGACAGATAATTGCGCTTCACGCGCGCTACAAGCGTACAAAAATTCATAAACATTCCACGGTGCGTGGTGACGGGGACATGCGCTCTAATTTAGAAATTTTTATGAAGCATTGCAACATTCGTTATTCTATTTTGTTTGCGGTGTATTGACAGATAAAACTCGATAATAGCATAGGTATGACCTTCATAATGCAAACATTACGCCGGTGTGACCCATTCCTTAATTTAGAATTTCTGGTGAAGCACTGTAATATTCTTTATTCTCTATTGTTGTCGGAGGTTGGTGCAGGTCGTTTCCTCCATACACATGCCATATTGATGACACCGTATAAAGAAGTGCAGGGGGAGGACCCAGCTGGCATACTGGTCACAGATGACGAGGGCGTGTGGACGGGCGTCTGGTAGCAGCGAGATTCCCATAACTCCGAGGTTGACTCCACTGCTACTCTGCGCCTACGTTTTGCATGATAAGTATTATAAGTATGAAAATAATGGTACCTGACCCACGGTTTTCAGTTAGTTCTCGTGAAATCTTGATATCCTCCCAGATAATGCAACCTTCATGTTTGTGGGGACCCAATTTCCTCTGATGCCTGCTCCGCTGCCACTACATGTTCCGCATTCGGACACGCAGAATTCAGAATATTAAACATAGCCATGCGCGTATCTATAATAGGGGCGCATGGTTGCAACATTCCAGTTCACACAATGTCACACTGGTCCCGGTAGCATGACAGTACATGTTCACGGTTGCACAATTTATACTGGCTAAAATAATGGTCACTGATGCACTGTATTCAGGTTAGCACTCTTGCAATATTGAATACCTCCCAGATAATGGAAGCTCCATGTTTGTGGGGACACAATTTCCTGCAGTGCCTGCTCCACTGCCACTACATGCTGTTCACTCAGACATAATGCGACCAGTGAAGAATGTTGTTGATGCAAGTTCCGATGTCGGTGTAATTGTAAATGACTGGCTGTGTACGATAAAACAAACAATTCATAATATGACAGGTCTTGGCCAGCTATATGCGCGACAGGCGGTTAATAGCTACTAGCCTCGAAGTCACTCACTCACTTCTACTCTACTCAGATACGCTATTAGCCATAAGTCAGTCGAACCCTGCGTTCAGTCAAACACAACTCGGGGTGTGTTATTTGGTGTGAAATAGGTGTTCAACACACCAGTTACACTTGACGATTAGGCCAGTCCAAAGGTCCTGATTGAAATATTTTGTTTTGATACTACTTCTCATGCTTTTCATTCTACTTACAGAGATTAACACGGCAAAGCACTGGTGGAGAAGTCGCGGGATGAGTCCTCCGCAAACTTTGGCGGAGTTCTGACAGTTGAAGTTACGGTTCGTATACGGTTCATCTCTTGCGTTACACAAGTGGCTCTGTGCTTGCTCTGCTGCCACTACATATTTCGTTTGCGACATGATTATTTTCCAGTTCATGGACAAGAAAGAGTCCCTGAAAAGATAACCGCTTATCCATGCCTTGGGCAATAAGGTTAAGCTGGGATGATGAAACTCTACCTTCAGATTGATAGTTACTAGAGATATTTATCTCCTGAGATTCGGGCTGCCCATAATTGTCATATAAGTAGACTTCCGGTTGTCCAGCCATTCATAAAATCATATCTAGAACTGACACCACTCATTCTAGTTTCATCAGCACTTTCTCAACTTTGTTGGGTTAAGTGCTGATTTCACTAATTGCCTCTATTCCTAGGTCGTAAATATATCTTTCATCTTGCTGTAGAAAGATGTCCGGCCGTACTTGTCAACTACAACAGCCAATTGATGTACAATAAGGAAGCAATCCTTCCTTAATAACGGTGCCAGTCATCCCCATTTGAGTCAGCCTCACTCATCTCTCTGGCACTGACCTCCACAACCTAAGACCAGGTGCTGCCCAGGCCTGCTTGGCTGAAAAATGTCATCTACCAGACATAAAGCCATCTGGCTCTGGGTCCAGTGACCTAATAGAAACATACTCGATAGCACCCCGATAACACTGGCTCAATCAGCACTCCTAAAATTGTTGGGTTAGTGCTGATTTCACCATTTGACTCGATGTTACCTTACATGTCTGTCTAATTTTGCTTCAGGAAGATGCCCAGTCGCATCCGATAAGCTACATCACCCAGTCCATGACATTACGGAAGCCAGCTCTTCCAGCATCTCGGTGCCAGCACCAGTCAATGAGCCAGCCTCACTCGCATATGTGGCACCGACCTTTACTGTGTGAATTGTATTATCTGATCTATTAAGATATAATGATGATTAAAGATAACTTGAATTGATAAGTAATTAGTCATCACAAAATAAATTATTTGAACCCTTCATTGTCGTTGTGTCCGAGCGCTGCAAATTAATGATCAGCCTTGTTCCGTGGAAATGAAATATATCGTGCCCAGCTTTAGAGAATGACCCAAGTACAATTATTAATAAGTATTTCTGGTGCTCCGGCACTACTCCACCGTCACTGAGCTTACTCACGGCACATTAATATATCAGTCGCTGCTTGAATGATTGCAGCTTACTTGCCTTATCTTATTTATACAGTCATCCTGCTAGATCTTAGCAAATATTGGGATGATAGAATCCTGAATCGACACTGAGCGTAAACAAAACTGTTTCGAACACCCGGGGCCATTTAGTTTTGTATTTGCTCATTTGACGCGTCCTGGTTTGGACAGTGTTGGGATGCTCAAATGCTGATGATGGAAAATGCCCATTTAAGGATAAAACCTATTAGGGAAAATGCCTATTATGGAAAAGGACCATAGGGGGAAATGCATATTATGGAAAATGCGTATTAGGGATAATAGGTAATACCCCTGTCACACTACGACGTAACAAGCCAACGTGAGCCTAACGTGGGCATTTTTCGTCATGACGTTGGGTTACGTCATGATGACGTCAGAATGACGTTAGAATGACGTCAAGCTACGTCACATTACGTCGTGTTACGTCGAGTTGCGTCAAGGTTTTGGACATGTTCAAAACTTTCGACGTAGGTCGAACGTAAGGGTTTACGTTCGCCGTACGTTCTGTTCACGTTCGGTGAACGTCAATGACGTTAAATGGACGTTATTTCAACGCTGCTCACTACGTTCAACTACGTTCCACTACGTTGACCCACATTAAACCAAGTGCAAAAGCCTACGAGGCTTAATGGGAACGTCAGGAGAACGTCAGGAGAACGTCAGGAGAACGTGCATTCAACGTACGTTCAACGTGTCACGACATAGCTAACATCATGTAACGTTCTTCTGGCGATGGAATAACGTTCATAACGTTCCGTGAACGTAGTGACGTTGTCCTCTCTCAGGGATTGACGGTATCACTACGCTTTACCAACGTTACGCTCTCGTCCACTACGCTGCATCCACGTTCAACTTCTGCCCAAATTTGCATACTACGCCGAGAAGTTCAACGTTCTTCACGTTCTCCCTACGTTGACATCGTTACGTCGTAGTGTGACAGCCCCATAACAGGGAATGTGAATGCTAGGGACAATGACTATTATAGGAAATGCATATTATGGGAAATGTCTATAGGAGAACATTTATTTAAGGGACAAGGTCTGTTGGGGTAAATGCCTAGAATAGAAAATGCACATAAGAGAAATTGTAAATTAGGGAAAATACTACTCAGGGGAAATGTATCTTTTAGAAAATTCCATACATGATAAATTCTTGCCAGGGAAAATGAAGAGTATGTAAATATATACTACGGATAATGATTATTCCAGTAAATGTTCATTGGAAAATGCCTATTTGGGAGAATGCCTGTCCGACAAAATTAATGTACATAAGAGATATTTTAAATTTCGGAAAATGTATATTAAGGAAAATCCTTATTATGGAAAATATTTATTAGGGAAAATGTCTCTTAGTGAAAATGTACATAAGCTATTGTGTATACTATTGAAGTGGGCGAGACTACACTCGAGCTATGACCATTGCGGGCTTGGGCCGAGCAACCCGCATTCTGAAATGCGGGTGGCTCGCCGGGACAGGCCCGCATCGGCCATCAAATGTGGGGCAAGGTTTACGGCCATAACGCGTTCCTAGGAGACGCCGATTGCGACTTTCCTAGCAATGGTGGAAGGTCGTGCGCTCGGGCTCAGACCCATCGGACGTGTTTCTGCATGCTCTGATGTTTTAGACAAGATTTAGGCCTTTATTGTCGGAATTCTGTATTGTTTTAAGATAATCATGGTGGGAAGGGATGTACTTATGCGTATTCATCATTATTAGCGGATTGGATTGTATCAGTAGTGTTAGGAATAAAGCAGTAAGATCTTAAAAGTGATTGGAACGTTCCTGGCATTCTTTACTATTCTCCAGTCTTTACGTATATTAACCGCTATGGTCAACTTGATATTGATATTGGATTATTCTATAAACATATAAGTAATTAAGGGCCTTCTGCCTGGTAGGCCTTAAGCAACCGATCAACCCTTCTGCGGGGATATAATAGCCACCTTCTTACTGAAAACCTGGATTAACATAATGATACTTAACTGAGTAAAACATTAACGTAGGCTGTTTATAAGTGACAGCGGTGGCACAACATAGGGTGTCGGCCTAGATCTTGATTAGCTAAAGTATATCAACACTCGCAAACGGCGGGGAGGAGAGCCAGTTAGTTGAAACAATAACTAACTTCTTTCTTATATAAATGCGGGGGAGGGACAAACCGTATTTCTATGATACTCTGGCTGTCTGCCCTTAGCCCGGGAATCACACCGACGGAGGCGGTCAACCTGCAGATGGGACGAGAGGTGGCGGCAGCCCGCAGCAGGCCCCGGATATTGCCAATGACATGAATATCAGGGTTAATGTTTATTAGGGAAACCACCTATCAGTATATTAGGGGAAATTCCTATCAGAAAAAAAGTCTACTCAGGGAAGCGACTATTAAGGAAAATACAAATCGAGGCAAATTCCTATGAATAATAGGCTACATTAGTGATAAGAAAGTGATATTTGGGGAAAATGTCTATTCATCACTCATACGCAACTAAGAGGTAGGATATAGGATAGTCTGATAGTGAATACTGTAGGTACATCGACAAGGCGTCATAGCCAAGAAACCTGATATAAACATCAACAACCTCATCATTTCATAACAACACTCTTTTTAATATGCATCCCGTAGAGATTACTTTCTGAAGTTTCTGTCTCCGATGGAAGTATAGATAATTAGCGTTGATTGACCAGAGTAGTCATTGCTAGTCATTGCTGTGCTCCAAATGCCTGCCGTCTTGGTGATTAGGGCTGTCAGTTCCCAGGGGGACGGATTAGTAGAAAGGTGTGGACAGACCTACGTCCCTATTTGACTGGACGCAGTGGCTGAATTGGTAAAAGGTCTGGCGTCCATTGCATTGTCGGGGATTCTGGTCACACGATGACTGGTTCCAGCGTCTACATACGCTGCTGGCAGCACCCCCTACATAAGGGTTGCAACACTATATGGAGTCTTATACGAATGCATAAGGTGTTTCAAAGGTTTGATTAAAAGCAATACACAAAAATACACAAAAATAACTAATTGATTAAAAGCAATACAAAAACCCACAGAATTCACCCTATTCACGCCACGGTCCAGTCAAACTAATTAATACAACATAGATACTTGTCGTTAGGACAGTCTAAGGATAATGTTACTGAGTCAAATATCAGGTAATGGTGCCAGCGGCCTGATGTATAGCCGCAATGCCGCCGACTCAAACCAATGGCTTATCAAACTTATACTTGTTACTTACTATCTATCCTGGCGCTCATCATTAATAGGATAGGGCAATGACTGGTTTGTTATGGATCAGGATAATGTGACTGAGTGGGAGATTGAATCATAGTGTTGACATTCAGATCTTTTTTTGTTGTTACTAAATGTATTTTATTCAGCGAATAATTTACATACAGGAACAGAAGAGAACAAGGCAGAATGGAAATAACAAAATTTATTGGAGAACATAACCTGCAGGCAGGTCGATCTTGGCTGGAGAACATATCGGTATCGTGTATCGTGTCTCGTGTCATAATTAAATGACCGTGATATTAGTGCGGTATCGTATAGAGTACCAATCAAGTTAAATGACTTCAAGATAAGTATGAATTAAATCGATCAATGATTACTCAGTTAAGAGTATTACTAGTTACATGTTGAAAAGTAAGTGTAAATGTTAAGATCAAGAGCGAGATGAGAGAAAATTAACTAGCACCGAGAACCAGCAGCCCTCAACCCCTCCCCCTTTCGATCCATGCTTATCGGGTGGGTGGGTGGGTGAAGCGACTTGCAAGAAGGAGGACCGGCGTGAAAGTGAGCAGCAAGATGGCCGTCAGCGAGAAAGAAGTAGAGCAAGAAAGTAGTGCGAGAGAAAAGAGTGCCCGTGTTCCCGCCAGTAAATTATCCATGTTGAAGCCAACATGCGTAATTTACATACGGGAACAGAAGAGAACAAGGCAGAATGGAAATAACAAAATTTATTGGAGAACATAACCTGCAGGCAGGTCGATCTTGGCTGGAGAACATATCGGTATCGTGTATCGTGTCTCGTGTCATAATTAAATGACCGTGATATTAGTGCGGTATCGTATAGAGTACCAATCAAGTTAAAAGACTTCAAGATAAGTATGAATTAAATCGATCAATGATTAATCAGTTAAGAGTAATACTAGTTACATGTTGAAAAGTAAGTGTAAATGTTAAGATCAAGAGCGAGATGAGAGAAAATTAACTAGCACCGAGAACCAGCAGCCCTCAACCCAAAATAGAGGCGAGGGCTGCTGGCACGGCAGAAATTACTGACTGAGGAAGATAATCAGACACCACGTTACTAGTCCACGGCCCCGCTTCATTAATCGCACTCAGCGGCACTCCTGCAGTGACACAGGCCTGCACGGCTCCTCTTCGGAGACCATGCAGAGTTCCCGGCCGTTCAGGTCCAAAGAGGATTTTAGCCACCGTGCCTAAAATTTTAGTTAGGCAACCCGCTGTCAGAGGGACACCTGACGGCAGCAGGAAAGCGGGACCAGCCGCAGGTGGATTAGAAAAACACTTATATCTCAACCAGGCACTCACCGGACAGCACTCTGCCGACGGAATTCTTGGGATTTGATAGACCAGCGGAGCCTGAGACCTAGTACGTGTCTTGGAAGACGTAAAAGTCACCAACATTCCCTGGTTAGAAATAACAATCTCATCAGCATGAATTGTATGGGGACCGAAGAGAATCTGGGACGGAACCGTCACATTACTCTGTCGACATAATGTATAGTACATTATCAACAGGGCAGAGACATACACAAATGCAAGCTCATTGAATTGTAACAAATATGAGATTATCATCTTCAGATCGGAGGGGGTTATTGGGGATGCCCGTGATGTAATATGAGTAGAATTTTTAAAAATTCCTTTCTTAAGTATAGTCACATGATATGCATCAAAGTTAGCAACGTCACCACCAAGGGCTTGAATACAGGTCTTAGCTCCACTTAGATAGTTTGCTACCGATCCCGGGGATCTGAGTAGTGAGTTAAGGAACATTATATATGACAATATATCATACACCGAAGGAGTCAACAAGTCGACACAGTGTTTGAGGCAGAACCTTTCATAGGTTTGGAGATGGAGGCGTTTGTTTGACCAGGTGCCCCTAGAGAGTGCCTCTGTCAATGCAGCCACTAGCTGCAGATGCTGAGTCAAGCTGTAGCCTGGAAGATAGAAGCAGAAAAAGTGTCTATCTTCCAGTATTATCGTATAATAACTACAAGGAAAAATCAATATTTTTCAACGAAAACGTGACTGGAATGCGGTGCAAGTTGTTTCGTCGACACTCGAGGAGTGCCGCTTCTTCAGCTTGCTTATTATGGTGAAGCCTGCTCAGGTTATCGGCATGAACTAATTCAGCTCCCTCTTTATGTATCACTCTGATATCACAACTATTTAACGCTGAAATTAGCCAAAGTTGTCTTGCAAAGGCAGTTAACATACCATCCCTCCCTCCCCCTGAAGCCAGCACTTGTTGAGAAACTAAGTTATCGGTATTGACTACCACCGTCCAGTTCCTCGGAACGTCCGGGAGAAGCACAAGAAGCGCCGTAATTAAATTAAACGCCTCCAACTGATTAATAAATTTCAAGGTATGAATCACCTCAGGCGGATACTCTGCAGCATAGAATGCCACTGGGGAGAAAGCCCCCCCTGATTTCAAGGTAGAGTCACACTCTATTATCCACTCCAAGACCGGCTTCAAAGGAAGAAGAACTACAGAATTAAACTGTGCCGCAAAATTTATGATCCAATCTATGTCCTTCATTAGTTCATCCGAAAACGGATGCTGACCGGCATTAGGGGAAACCCTAATGGCCGCTAACACTCTGTTCATGAAAGCCCTGGCAGGCTTCACGCATTTCGCAACATGCTGCATTTTTCCTGCTATGCTCTGCAGCTGTTTCTTTGAAGCAAGCTTTTTCTCTTTCCAAGCCTGGCACTCCGAAAGGACTTCAGCAAGCTTCTGTTCTGGAATAGTGACAGTCATATTAATCGCATCTATCAGAAAACCAAGCCAGCGTATCTTATTGGCCGGAGGAGTACATTTAGCAGGGGCAACTGCTAAACCTAGGGTATCTGTAAGTTGAAAAAAGCAATTGTACGCTTCCAACGCCTTTTCCCTTGTCTTTTCGACCCCCACAAAATCATCCAAGTAGCAAAGACAGAAAAAACCTTTCTGTCTCATTAACCACACCACTGCCCTGGTAGTACAGGCGCATGCCAGGGCAGAAGTCCGACAACCGAAGGGCGGGGCAATATCAATGAACGTGTCTTCACCTAACTGTATTCCTAAGAGCGGAACCGACAGCGGACAAACTCTAAGTTGGCGATAAGCCCGGGCTAAATCCGCCGCCCATAAGTATGAAGTCGTACCTGTGACAACTAGTCTGTCTGATAACGTAGTCACAGACGGGAGTGAGAACGAAAAAGGTCTACCCAGGTAGAAACCCCTCTTGATGCCTGAGTTAACACTTTCCCCTAGTGGAAAGCTAAGGTCTATTATAATACGCTTTTCAGTTGAGTCTTTTTTAGGCCTCGTCATTACTGGGCTTATCTGCACCCAAGGGGAAAAAGGGGGCTCCTTAAAGGGGCCTATCATAGCATTAAAACCACATTCTTTCTTTATAAATGATGCCACATGAGTCATAAGCTCATGTTGTGGCGCATGGTTTTTTAGTGTTGGGGTTGGAGGAAAACTAGCCGAATAGTCTATTGGCCAGCCAAGCTCCAAATGATCAATGACTTGCACATCTGGGTAGTTATCAAGCAACTGCCTCCACATCGAAATATTCAAGCCCGAGGTCACCGGAACTCTCGCCTGCAGGTAATTGGGGAGGCCTGTTATCCTCACTACAGAATAAATATCAAAATATGTTTTAAAGTTTAACCAGGCATTTGGAACAGCAGAAGGCCAGAAAGACAACAACGTTGGACTATAATCCAACGGGCTCGGCGGGGCATATGCTTCAGCAGCTGATCCAGCAGGCGGATCATCAAGAAACACAAAACCTGGATCAAAACAGTCACACATAAAATCAACAGTGACATCTACAACATTATCATTAGCAATTACAGAAGCATCAACATTATGATCAATATCAAGGCCCATTACAGGAGGAGGCAGAGTAGCCGCCTGTGACGGCAGATCAGGAATAAGAACATCAGGATCAGACCACAACTCAATACTGTGTAGTATCGCCGGAGCCTGACCCAGTAACGCAGGCGTAAGCAACAGCTGCGAGGCACTCAGAGGCCTATTACTGCCTATTAGCGGAAGCTTATTACTACTAGTACAGTTCACACTTGCCGACGAGGGGGCAGCGTCAGAAAACACCTCCCCGTCAGCCGACTGACACTTGTCTTGGCCTGACGCGCCGGAGACTTGTGAACTCAACACGTCTTGACTCACATCTGGTGTGGCACCTGGCTGAGGCGCTTTCTTGTCAAGGAAGCGCCGCTTCTTCAGGCAGTCCTGCTCACGATGTGTTAGCAACCTCTTATACCGAAGCGCACACCACGCACATATGTGCACAATCCGAGCCGGAAGCACCCCATGCGACTCAGTGAAGCCACAAGCATCCCCCCAATTCCACTTATGACAAGGGACACCCTTGACTTCTTTCACGTAGTCGTCTCGCGGATTAATTGGCTGTGTTGACTGTTGTTGTTGATTCACGTTCACCGCTGCCACACTATGCACCGGTGTAACACTAGCAGCTTGCTTCCCAACCGCTGCCTGAAAGGAGTACTGCTGAAACGCAGCTTGAGCCTGCTTCATTGCTGCCGCAGTAACATCACGTTGAAGATCTTTAATCACTGTTTCATTATCCCAGCCGTTCTTAATTCTGCCAGCTGCTATCCTTTTGAACACCTTTTCCGACCACCTCCGGCAGGTCGGCCAGTCCCATGTTTCCGCAAGCTCCGCCAGCTCCTCTTCATGACGAGACAAAGCCGGCAGCCACTCGGGAGGTAGAGACGGGTGTGCCGCAAGCCTCTTCAACGCACCAAAATATTCGGGCCACGTTGCCTCGCCCATTGGTATCGACCTACACGCATCCCCACATGTTATAAATGTATGCGGTTGGAAAACTATACCTTTCGTCTTCTTGACTACTGAAGAACCGTCCAAGAGCAACTTGACAAGGGCTGAAGCCGTCTGCTGCGCCTGCTCCACCGACGAACCAGCAACTGCACCGGGCACCGAGGCCAACGACACCGGCACTACCGTATTTGGAATAGGGGGCGGGGCCACCGGCAGCGGGACCTCAGTCGTCACGGCTCCAACCTGCCCCGCCTCTTGACACTGTAGGGGCCCCTGAGGGGGCAACAGAACTACCACCGGCACCGACGGCTGCACAGGGGCCTCAACTGGGGGAAAAACCACTGGCGACCTGGGAGGTGACGGACGGCTTACAACTAGCGAACGTCTCCTCCCCAAACCAGCACTAGCCTCCAAGTCCGCAACTCTGACAATAAGCTGCCTATTTGTCAACAGCATTTCTTTCTGCATTTCAAGCACCGTCATACTGTCCGGGTCAGGAAAATCCGGAGCTGCCGAGGTAGACGGCACCGGCTCTGCAGAAGCACCCGCCGCCCCTCCCCTCCGAGAAGGGGGCGTTTCCTTGCCTTCACTTTGAACGACTCTCGCACTTTTCCTCCTTACTTTTTCCACACTTCCCGACGTAAACTTCACCTTACTCTTCCCTTTACCTTTCTTCTCTCTTTTTGGTGGCATACCGGAATTCTTGGTAGAATAACGACACTCATACACAACCAGCAACAGTAGTTCTGAGGCAAGCTATGTGAAGCGACTTGCAAGAAGGAGGACCGGCGTGAAAGTGAGCAGCAAGATGGCTGTCAGCGAGAAAGAAGTAGAGCAAGAAAGTAGTGCGAGAGAAAAGAGTGCCCGTGTTCCCGCCAGTAAATTATCCATGTTGAAGCCAACATGCGTAATGTCTTTTGTCAGCACCAGAGCACTGGTCTTCCAGCCGTTCATTACAATTTGTTGGTACATAAATGACAATATCAGTTGCAATAATAACCACATGAAAAACCTGTTCGATGATAGAAGCATAATATAAATTGACTATTTGTCGTAATAGTAACTGCATGCAATTCCAGTTCAACATATGTATTATGCACTTGGTGAGCATGCATCAATAAATGTACAATATGACTCTAGAATTGTCTTTAAACACTTCTTTCTTCCTTTGCTTTCTCTTCTTTTTTCAAAAAGATATAACATATCTCCAATACACATATGTGGCAGCACTATAAAGGCCTCATCACTGTGTTCTGTCTCAAGTCGATGCCCATTTTATTATCACCTGAAAAGTTGCTAGGACATGAATCATCAACAAACAAACATCATCCTTATTTCAGTTGAAGGCAATAAGTTAGGTTCAAATACATAATAAACATGTCCAGATAATGCATTATGGTTTACAAATGAGATGTCATAATATCTATTCAACTACACAAATATGACCTAAACAGAGAACAATCGGAGTATGCAACTTTAAATAATGCAACCAAGCATATCTAGGTACGCAACTCCACCTTACCATATTGAATCATTAGCGATATAGCGATATAGCGATATAGCGAATGGTAGACAGGAAGTGTGAACACTTATTTGTCTCTCATTGATGTCGTCATTTTTGTTGTTGTTTGTACATTAGTTGTCCCAAGCAGGGGAAATCCCAGTCACAGACGACTTGTCTTCCCCTCTCCACTGCTGGTCGATACAAAGCCCGAGCATACACTTTTACCGACCCAAGGGATTTTAAACCTCCCACACCACATAGACATGGTATGAGAGCAACGGGCCTTTGATGACGCTGTAAGTTATACACAGCAGTGGAAATCCAAATTGGCAGAGCTGGGGGCATGGGGAATTGAACCACCGACCCTAAGATTAGGAGTCTGACCTAGAAAAAAGTCAGACACTCGACCCACTCCAGCACAGAGAACGCCCCCTGAAATTCAATTCAAAAGGTGAATATGGCATGGCTTTAAAACGAATTGTATGAGAAATAAAAATTGTCCTGAATAATGCGATATATTTATTAAAGTTGGATAGTCCTAGGGTTTTGACGTTCTGTCATTTTTCTGAGATAAATATATTAAATTGATTGTTTTAATCTACATTATTTCAGTGGCGGCCGGATCGGTATAGCGCAGGCTTCCTGTAGAGAAAGTCGGGAGTTTGTCGTTAGGACAGTCTAAGGATAATGTTACTGAGTCAAATATCAGGTAATGGTGCCAGCGGCCTGATTTCCCAATCGGGCATCACTATAAAGTCACCATGATATGACACTGTCACTAGTCAGTATCCATAATGACATGACCTTATATGTTTCCAGGACGTTAAACTCCAACAAAGAACCAACCAAGTCATGCGTAGAACTAAAAACAAACACCCAAACAAGCCATGGGTGCATGGTGGCTGACCTCTGCTATTGCACTCTCCTAGTTCTGGGTTTTCCCGTCAGGCGGCACCACAGTATTGGCGCGGCGCGGCAGAGCTCGGAGCAATCCAAGCCCTCCCACCCTCCCCACCCTTCTGCCCTCCCGGTGTGGCGTGCTCAGCCGTGTACCCTGCTCAGCCGTGTACATAGACTCAAACTCAAGGCATTGTCAATGGTCGTAAGTCACTAACCTTATAAATTTAATATAATGTTTTTGGTAAAGATGTTTTCTATATGTTTACCAAGTGATTTGTTTCTAGGTGGTGTGGTTTTAGAGATATTTCACTTTTCCTGGATTTTCTGTATGAAGATTGCTCACCACCATTGACAATGCCTTGAGTTTGACGGTACGTGCAGTGCAAAACATTAGTTTTAATCAAAATTAATAGAAATCAAGAACTCTAACCTTATAAATTTAATATAATCTTTTTGGTGAAGATATTTTCTATATGTGTACCAAACGATTTGTTAATCGGTGTGGTTTTAGAGATATTTCACTTGTTCTGTATTTTCTGTATGAAAATTACTCACGACCATTGACCATGCCTTGAGTTTGAGTCTGTGTACACGGCTGAGCACGGGGCACGGCTGAGCATGCCACACCAGTCTCCCCCTACCACCCTCCACCCTGCCACCCGTCCCCCTCCACCCTGAACTTCCGACCCGTCCCCTCCCACCCATCCCCACCCCACCTGTCCCCTCGCACCTTCCCGCCTCCCATCCTCCCCGTTCCCACCGTCTCCTATCCCACCCACCAACCCTCCCCAGCGTACCACCCACGGGTCTGGTACAAGGAGTTCTTGCTGACAGTGGTTCAATCGGGAGGTGAGGAGCCTGTGATGGAGACACATTGAACAGTCCAGCTGCATCACTGCATCACATCGCATCACCGAATAACTACATCACCACACCAACATCACGATATAACTCAACACTGCAACACGGCATCACCGCATCACCATCATATCAACACCACATAACTGCATCACCGCATCACTGCATCACCATATCATGCCATCGCAGCATCACAGCATCGGATAATCACTGCATCACCCTGCTGACTTCCATTGCCCACAAAACCAAATCAAAGACTCTACTCTAAGAATGGAATGGGTGCTAGTTGAATGCGTGGTTGGCGTTTAATTGGCCACCTATCCGTGGTGTTTGGAATCTATCTTGAATTGCGACAGGTGGGACTCAATAGATGATTTCCACCACAAACCCGGCCTCTGCTTCCAGTGGAAAATACATGATTGATTGATTGATTGGTGGTTGCTTTACGCCGTGTCGGCAGCATAGGCCATATTCATGGTGAGAAATGTTTGTTTTTTGTTCAAACCATCGCTTTTACATGTAAAAGCAGACAATCAATTATGTGCCAATAGACACTCATTGTGGAAAATACTAATATTGTGAATAGTGCATCGGTATGCATAGAAAAGTCTTATTTATACAGGATTTCCATCACCGATCCACCTACCTCTGGTCACAGTGCAAAGAACTATTAATGTTGTCGCCAACAGCTCCCTGTGCAGCCGGTTCTGGGGGAAAAAAACAAGTGCTATACCGTGTTTAAACAAATAAGTTGCGCTCTGGTGGCGGCGGTAAGAACTAATGTTGTTAGTAGTGGCTCACTACACTACGCATGCTCCGCATGAGACACCTACCGCGCATGCGCGCACAGGGAGAGAGCGAGGAAGGAAGGGGACGCAAACAATCCACTCACTCATTGCATGTGCGCGGCGTCAGCTGCGAGCAACCCCGGATCAGTTGTGAGCAGTTGTGAGCCGTTGTTAGCGGTTGTGAGCAGGTGTGAGCTGCTGTGAGCAGTTGTGAGTTGGATGTAAGTTGCTAATGTTGCAATGATTTCCGCTCTCAGGTTGTCAATGGATATTACGTGAAAACAGAGGGGCCAGACAGTGTTAGTGTGTCAAGCGGCTGTGTCTTGGGAAGTGGGATGAGTGTCTAAGAGGATTTATTTATATCTCGCCGTGACTCCTTGATACTCGGGCGTCTGGGTGAAGAAAGGGGAACAGGCCACTTTATGTACGAGAGGAACAGATGCTGGTGCGGCCGCCGGACTTCTTCTGGGTGTCTATTGGATTGGAAGCTTACGGTATTCACATCTTATTTCTGCTGTGTTGTGATAGAAAAGGGAGGTGAGGCACCCAGTTGTACAGACATGAGTGGGTAGTGTCTTTATCTTGGTTCATTATGAACATCAAATCTACAGTCTATAGTCATGAGTAAGTAACTAGGAGACTCGGTGCTGGAAGCTCGGTGGTGGAAGGGAGGCATGGTGGACCGCCGTTAACCAGGTTGGAGGACTCAATCACTAGGGCCCAAGGCCACAGGTGGGATGGATGTGGGCCGGGGTGTGGGCCGGGGTGGAGGCAAATGCGGGAATGCTGTGGGTATGTGTGTAAAGGGTTTACTGTGACAGGACACCTCCACACGCAGTGGCACTAACAACATGCAGCGGCACTAACAACATGCAGTGGCACTAACAACATTCAGTGGCACTAACAACATTCAGTGGCACTAACAATGTGCAGTGGCACTAACAACGTGCAGTGGCACTAACAACGTGCAGTGGCACTAACAACGTGCAGTTGCACTAACAACATACAGTGGTACTAACAACATGCAGCGGCACTAACAACATTCAGTGGCACTAACAACGTGCAGTGGCACTAACAACGTGCAGTTGCACTAACAACATGCATTGGCACTAACAACATTCAGTGGCACTAACAACATGCAGTGGCACTAACAACGTGCAGTGGCACTAACAACGTCACGGGTATACTTGGAACGTGATGCCTGGAGCAGGATACCCAAACGTGTCTAGTGGATATATATGAGCCGTCCTGATAGGAGCCATGAATGTTGGTAGGACGTAAGACCCTAAAAGCCTAACTGACAAACAAACCGACGTATGTGGGTACACATATACTACCAGTATACCTACAAAGTGACATTTTTAATGGGATGACAATACTTGCAATGTGGAACTAGCAGCCTGATATACACAGTGACACTACCAACATATTTCTACATTCATACAGTGACGCTACCAAGAAGTTACATATATCGGTACAGTGACACTACTAGCTGAACAGCTACGCACATTCTGTGACACTGTCTACATGTCGAGACGTATTCACCGATAGGGCCTACTACCAGCAGGATACAAATACCTGTGTAGTGACACTACCAACAACACATTTATATGTGCTCAGTGATACTACTGGCAGGATGTCTGCTATTATAAAGTAACACTACCAACACCACATTTATATTGCAGTGACACTACCACCAGGATACCAAATATTTTACAGTGACACTACTAATAATACCTTTATAGCCGCAGTGACACTACCACCAGGATACCTAATATTTTATAGTGACACTACCAATAACACCTTTACACCCACAGTGACACTACCACCAGCATACCTAATATTTTACAGTGACACTACCAACGGCACGTTGATACCCACACAGTGACACTACCGACATAATACCTATCCATGTGCGGTGAGATGGTGAATATTATGTGTGTTCAGTGTCAGGATAATGTGACTGAGTGGGGTACCATGTCATGGTGCCGGCGGCCTGGTTTCCCAGTGGGACAACACTATAAAGTCGCCATGAGTGCGCACTGTCACAAGTCGGTACCCGTCCTGATATGACCTTAGATGTTGCTAGGACGTAAAACAACAACAAACAAGATATCCTTACCTATTCAATGACACTACTACCAGGCTACTTATAACTATACTATGCCACACATAGAATCACCCACCAAAGCACAGCCGGGTAACACATAACCGCCTTTACAGAACGGTTCGCCAGCAACGGGTGGAGCGGCCAACCGTTGAGATTACCACGCCAGTGTGCTGACCATTTGCCAGTCCTTCTGACTAAGCAAGGGCCAGCTTAGTCGAGACCGCTAATGGGGTCGATATATGTGACTACTGCATTACAAATGAGTTGTATCTATCTACCCAGGTCGCAGTAAAACAAGTGTGCACATATATATGTGTAAATTGTCTTTGCCAATAGGGTTAGTAGCTTAGTAACGTCAGCAATGAGGTGCATCTACCTTTACGTTAACCTTCGTAATAAGCTGCACCTAGATGGATATTGACAGGCATCTTAATGTGCACCTGCTGAGAAATTGCTCTTGACATTATGATGGAGCTTCACAATGCATCTTGGCATTGGTATCCCTAGCGTGGTGGACTCAGAAGTGTTGTAACGATACAAAACAGTGGATATATCAGCACAACAATATCTGGTTGACATTATGGAACTGCATATTTATCTTCCTCTCTTCTTCTTGGTTGTCCATCGGTGGTGATGATGACATCAAACTCATCATTTGCTATGAACTTGTCATTGCCCGATGAGTCCACTTTGTGCTTGGAATGTATGGTGGTGGTGGCACATTGGACATGTGTGTGTAGCCACAGTCGGAGAGTCTGGTAGGTGAAGGAGACAATCTTTTCTCTGCACAATATATGTGTATTTAGGAGACCAGATAGATTGATACTGATAGACCAATATGCTAGATAGTGTTAATAGCAAATGTTGATGAATACCACTGCCTTGTGGTACAGGTTCTTGACAGAACTGAAGGCTAAGGGAGCAAACCCTGAACAGAAAACCATGTCACTGTGTCAGCATCAGGGGCGGTTGATGTATCGAATTCCCAACATCGCCCGACCAGCCACTGCAGGGACAAATAGTTTTACGCCTGTCTGGACATGTTCTTGCCGGTGTGAGACCTTTATTTGCTCCCCGAGAGAGTGCCACTGGTAACTTGCAAAAGCCAGCAGCACTTAAACACTTTTGCAGGCAGCTTTCATGAAATGTCGAATGGAGAACAACAGTCAAATAATGAAAGCAGTCTTTGTCGCTTCGTGACCGACAGCCTGATGATGATGATGATGATGATGAATAGGGTGCTAACAAAGATCTGGCATACCGGTGCAATTGTTTAGCTGAACAAATAGCTGTTGACTCTCCACACAGGTGGGTCAATATTACAGTAGATCATCCAAGATCGTCCGGAGTACAGTGCCCCAGATGTGATGCATAGACGATTTCCACCACCAGCTCATCCCACACCCTGGTGTCAGTAGGAAGAACTAACGTTGTAGTTAGTAGCTGACTGTCTAGCGCGCTCTGTGAGCAAAATCATATAGAAGATCTCCACCACCAAACTCATCCTTTTAGCATAAGTAAGAAGCAAGATTGGATGTAGCATGCCACAGTATAGCAGCAGCATCTGCGGTAATAGCCACATAGACGATTTCCACCAGCAACTAACCCTCTGATGTCAGTAAGAAGAACTGTCATTGCATAGCAGGCTCTGTGAGAAAAGTCATATAGACGATTTCCACCAGCAACTAACCCTCTGATGTCAGTAAGAAGAACTGTCATTGTATAGCAGGCTCTGTGGGAAAAGTCATATAGACGATTTCCACCAGCAACTAACCCTCTGATGTCAGTAAGAAGAACTGTCATTGTATAGCAGGCTCTGTGGGAAAAGTCATATAGACCATTTCCACCAGCAACTAACCCTCTGATGTCAGTAAGAAGAACTGTCATTGTATAGCAGGCTCTGTGGGAAAAGTCATATAGACCATTTCCACCAGCAACTAACCCCCTGATGTCAGTAAGAAGAACTGTCATTGTATAGCAGCATCTGCGGTAATAGCCACATAGATGATTTCCACCAGCAACTAACCCTCTGATGTCAGTAAGAAGAACTGTCATTGTATAGCAGGCTCTGTGGGAAAGGTCATATAGACCATTTCCATCAGCAACTAACCCTCTGATGTCAGTAAGAAGAACTGTCATTGTATAGAAGGCTCTGTCGGAAAAGTCAGACAGAGGATTTCCACCACCAACCACAAACCACCCTCTAACGTGAGTAAGAAGAACTAACCTTGTAGGTCACACTCTGTCGGAAGAGTCGCGTCGAGCATTTCCACAACCAACTCAGCCTGTGACTTCAATTAGAAGAACTGAAATTATCAGTAGAAGCTCACTGAACAATATGATATGTGTGAAAAAGGTCATACAGAGGATTTCCACAAGTACCTCACCCTCTGACGTCAATGAAAAGAACTAAAGTTGTAAGTAGAAGCTAATTGTACAATATTGTCTGTAGAAAAGGTCGCAAAGAGGATTTCCCCCACCAACTCAACCTCTGATGGTAGTGGCAAGAGAACTATGTTGTAAGTGACAGTTCATTGCCCATGCTCCGCGGTACAGGTCTATAATCACTGCTTCCAGTGGGGATCCCGGTGTTGTGGTTTCCACGGCACACCAGTTTGCCAGGGACACATCCATTTAAATGCATTGTCAATGGCTGTGAGCAAATCTTCATACAGAAAAAGTCAAATATCTCTCAAATTACACCACCTAGAAACAAAACGCTTGGTACACATATAAAAAACATGTTTACCAAAAAGACTATATTAAATTGATAAGGTTGGGGTTCTGGATTTCTATTAATTTTGAATAAAACTAACATTTTGCACTGCGCGTATCGTCAAACTCAAGGCATTGTCAATGGTCGTGAGGAATCTTCATACAGAAAATACAGAAAAAGTGAAATATCTCTAAAACCACACCACCTAGAAACAAATCGTTTGGTACACATATAGAAAACATCTTTACCAAAAAGATTATATTAAATGTATAAGGTTAGTGACAATGCTGTTCGATTTTGACAAATGCGCAGAAGCGATGTGTCCCTGTCAAACTGGTGTGCCGCGGAAACTGCAACACCGGTATGCGGAGATTCTTGCAGCATTCAGGATAGAGGCCACAGTTCAATATATGGGACAATCTTTTTGGCATGGAGTGTGACTGACAACCGAAAGCACTAGACATCGATTGGATTCCCATCGATGACATGGGGCTTTCCACACACCTTTCAATGGTATGATATATCACTTCCGTGTTCTCTATTGGATATACTCATGTCACGTGATTGCCAATGTAGTTTGCTAGGTTGGACGTACAAGTGCCTTAGAGAATCTAATCTAGAGAGCCCGGACTGAATGTAATGGTCAAATCGGTATGAGTTATTGATTCCCATGTGGAAGGTTTGGTGTTTGAATCCTCACTGAGTCAAGCCAATGACTTACATAATTGATACTTCTCGCTTCCTAGCATGACGCTCGGCATTAATAGGATAGGGCAAGGACTGGATGGCTCAGTGTAAGGATAATGTGACTGAGTGGGATATCAGGTCATGGTGGGGCAGCACTATAAAGTTTCCATCAGTGCACTCTGTAAGACGTCGATACCTGTCCTGAAATAACCTTAGATGTTGCTAGGACGTAAAGCTTCAACAAACCAACCAACTTACAAAATTGACACTTGTCACTACGTAGCCTATTCTTTGGCATTATTATGATAGGGCAACGACTGGTTAGTTCATTGTAAGGAACATTTGACTGAGTGGGATATTAAGTCATGGTGACGGCAACCTGGGCTCCCTAGTGGAACAGCTCTATGAAGTCACCATGACTGTACACCATCACAAGTTAGTAAGTACCCATCCTGAAATGACCTACATGCATAGTCGTACGTAGTGGGGGAAGAGGGAACGTTATCCCCCACCACATACACACCAAGAAAAAAACAGTATGTACAATCCCTGAAATGGCTGGAAATGGCATTTCAGAAGCATTATCACTGACAGTCTCTCGGTGCAATCTGTTCCGTTGATGTATTTCAATATGTTAATTGGTAGGCTTTACTATAGGAAAATGTGTTATTGATTATATCCAGTGAACCTCTGTTAATTGGCAATAACTATTTATATTAATAGAAAGAGGCAAATCTGCTGCACCAATTAAATGACTATCATCCACATTTGGTGTTTCATTTAAGAGTAATTAAGGATTGAATTTACATTAAAACAGAAGGATTTCTATGTATTGTGTCTCATATCATAGTGGTTTTGTTAAACTAGCAAATAATCTTTATATTTTTAAACTAAGCATCTGTCAGTTTTATGTTTATGTGATCAGGGAGATGCTCTGGTGATTGTGTTCTAGCAAAGTAACCGTTAAATATGGTAACTGCTGACTCAGGGCATTGCAGAGAATGAGTGTCTGCTGTGGGTATATCACTGAACTTCTGGTCAGTTCTCCTGGACCGAGCACATGTGCCCCCCCCCCCCCCCCACCATAGCCACTCCCAGCTGCACCAGCACCCCCACTCCCCCAACACACACAGTGGACAGTGTGGGATGTGCTGGTTAGCAACAGACACCCCTCCCCTATGGATGGGAGGGGGCTATCATGGTTGAGACCGGGTGTGGGTGACTGAAGTCAGTACAGATCTATGAGGGGATTGAACAAACGTATAGGAAGTGTCATGGCCTCCTCAGTAGGAGAAGTGTGGGAGGGGATGGGGGGGAGGAGGGAGAGGGGGTGGGTTGTCAAAAGGAGCCTGCAGATGGACGCCCCTCAAGCACCACCCACTGACACTGACACGAGCATCTCACCCTCCCCCTCCCCCCATACACATATAACTCCTCACACCCATGCCTCACCCGTTCTCACGCAGTGTCACGAGGCAGCAGTTATAATAATTAAGGGATATTTTGCGGGAACACGAACACCAGGTCATTGCCCTGATCACATAAATATAAAATCTGCAAATGTTTCTTTTAATAATATAATTATTATTTGCCAGTTTAAGAACACCACCATTATATGAGGTTCAATACATAACAATCCCTGTTTCAATGTACATTCAATCCTTAATTACTCTTAAATGAAACAGTAAATGTGGCTGATATTCATTTAATTGGTGCAATGTAGATATAATGACAGGAAGAGATGGAGGTCCATTGCAGCCAACCTTCTTCGAGAAGACGGCACCCATTGATTGATTGATTGAGATAGAATAATTCTTACATAGGCAGAGACATATTACGTTAACCCGCCCTTCCCTCCCCTCCCCCTCCCCTTCCCCACCCCTTCCCCTCCTCCCGCTCTTACCCCTACTCAGCCCAATAACTCCCATTTCCCCCCTTCCACACACCCCTACCCCACCTCCTGCGATTTATCCCTCATTTGCACTTGCTGCTAGTGGTTGAGGGGAAAAGAGAGAGTAGTAAAGAGAAAGAGAAGGGTGGGAGGAGAAGAATAGATGGGTGAGGGAAAAAAGTGAAAAGTGAATGGGGTACTTATCCGTTTGCGTTTTCATCTGCCTCACTTCTGGTTCGCAATGATGCAGTCAGCTATTTTGTCTTCCACATTGTTGGCACAAGTTGTTGAGTAGTGGACACCATCGTACAGGCCATATGCATAGCGAGTTATCCATTTTCCTTTCAGCAAGTTGTGGATGTATGTCGCATATCTTGGGGTTCCTAGGTTCACTTTCAGTAGTCCCTCATTCAATTTGTGTATGAATCTGTTAATTTGAGTTATGCAGCTATCTATTAGTTCCTGTTCGACGGTATGGTTCCTATTCTCTGTGTACTCTGCTATGTCCATCCCCACCAGTTCACAGATTATTGGTGTTTCAGTTATTTGTAGGATGGATGTTTGCACATGTCGGTATTCTTCCATCATATACAGGAGTAGTGACTCCTTATCTTGGAAATGCGGGATTACCTCGCTCCTTCCTCTTTTAATGGTTAGATCACAGTCTCCTGCCATGACGTAGACCTGGTCTAACCTTTTTGTATTGTATTTCCGAAGAATTCGGTCTACTATTTTGCTGGTCCCTGCGCCAGGATAGGTTTCTGCATGTACTCTGAAGTTTTGCTGTGTTTTCCACTTCAGTTTCTACACTATATTTTTATCTTCCATTTAACCCTGTTACTCACCTTGATCCTTGGAAGTTTGCCTGTCACATTGCTTGTCATTCATCCGTTTCGTCATCCGTGCGGTTGATAGTCTCGCTACGTCATCCATCAAGTCCCGCTCCTCTTTCTCCAGTTCAGCTAGTCGTTTCCGTTTCCGTAGCTTGAGAATACATGCCTTGATTTCCCGTTCTTCAACGTCGCTAGAGTCATCCACCTGGACGACCGGGTCCTGCTCGGCTTCAGGCTTAACCATTACGACTTTCCCGCTATCTTGTCGATTTTTTAAGTCGAGTGCATCATCCATTTCATCGTCTCCCAGCGCCTGCAGCCGTCGTTAACGGGTTCTAGATGGACTACACGCAGTAACCCCTTGGCAGCAGGGACTACCATATAGACAGTGGGCCATAGGGGCGGCCGTATCGACAGTGAACCGTGTCGACATTAAATATATATATATAATTCTGTAACGTAATTTAAGGTATTTAGAAGTCCCATAGTGATAACCGTAACCGTAACCGAACACAGGTAGT
The DNA here is from genome assembly GCA_030323885.1 of Branchipolynoe longqiensis. Lineage (NCBI taxonomy): Eukaryota > Metazoa > Annelida > Polychaeta > Phyllodocida > Polynoidae > Branchipolynoe > Branchipolynoe longqiensis. The sequence goes on along the minus strand of CM059190.1, from coordinate 26,578,249 downwards.
GGCAGGTAGACTTTGTATGAAGTTTATGACTGGCTTAACCATTACAACTTTCCCGCCATGGCCGTATAGACAGTGAACGTGTCAACAATAAGGTTTAGTTTTAGCTCAAGGTTTCGTAGTCATCTCGAGTCGATCAACATTATTTGTGGAGTAAATGGTTTGGATGATCCATACAGACAATCCGTAGAGACAACCATCGAAAGACAGGTAGAAGCGGGTAGACTGCATATGAAAGGGTAGTGTGGCTGCACTGACTGGTCGTGACACACTGAGGCGACCAGCAAGAACAGGTGTAGGGAGGACCCGGACCCACCTCGTGGGTTGGCCGCATACTATCCTGTGAGCCCCCCAGGAGCCCCTGGGTGGCAGCACGATGCAATTCTGTTACATCCGCATATACGTTGTATATACATGGGTATACATAAATACATGTATGCATAAATCCCTACATTTATGCATGCATATGTATTTACAATTATATATACATACATACATGTATGTATAAATCCCTACATTTATTCATGCATATGTATATAACATTGTATATACCTACATACATATATGTATAAATCCGTACATTTATTCATGCATATGTATACACATTTATATACACATACATACATGCATACATATTTACATGCATACATACACACATCTATACAGATAGTGATGAACCCCTTATCATGTGTAATAAGCGTTCTCTGTGGCGGAGTGGTTAGAGTGTTTGACTTTTTTCTAGGTCAGACTCCTAATCTGAAGGTTGGCGGTTCGATTCCCCGTGTCCCCAGCTTGGCCAATTTGGATTTCCACTGCTGTGTATAACTTACAGCGTCATCAAAGGCCGGTTGCTCTCATACCATGTCTATGTGGTGTGGGAGGTTAAAAATCCCTTGGGTTGGTAAAAGTCTAGGCTCGGACTTTCTATCTACCAGCAGTGGAATGAGGAAGACCACTCGTCTATGACTGAAATTTCCCCCGCTTAAACAACTAATGGACAAAAAAAAAAGAAAACAAAAAAAAAAAGAAGAAAAAGCTCTGTAGTGTCTTGCAACCCAAGGGGTGTGTGGGGGGGGGGGGAGAGGGCATTTATAAGTGTTCCACAGAAACCCTAAACTCGGTCATCGCTCCCTCTTCCCTCACCCCCTTACCCTCCCCACAAGGAACCATAAACTCTGTCATCGCGCCCTCCTATCCCACCCGTAGTGGTTGTGTTGTGGTTGAAGGGGAGGAGGGGCGTCATTTGGCCCGGTGTCATGGTATAAAACCCCGGCCCGATCGCAGCCCCTGCCGTGAAGACAGTTGACTAAGCATTTATTTTTGTAAAATAAATTTTAAAACTTTCATTGGATCGATTAAAAATATCTTAATGCACGATTGAAGAGGAAGATCTGAAGTATTTAATGTAACCTAAGAGCAATTTATGCTGAAAGTATTAAAAACAGAGATAATAGTGAAAGTTGGGATATTCTGAGTGTGAGTGCAATCTTCATACAGAAAAAGTGAAATATCTATGAAACTTACACCACCTAGAAACAAACCCCCTGGAACATATATAGAAAACATATCCAACGAACAGATTATATTAAATTTATACGGTTAGGGTTGTGCATTTCTATTAATCTTTAATAGACACTGGCAGTGTGTATTCGTTCTGCAGCCGAGCGGCGCCTGTTTACAAACTCTGCGCATGCGCAGAAGCCATGGCAGGGGCTGCAATCGGGCCGGGGTTTTATACCATGACACCGGCCACCCAATCTGCCTCTACACTCTCCCAGCACTTCCCCATACACACTGGATATATGCTTGGAGTTATCCCGTACTGAATTACATCAACGGAACAGATTGCACAAACATACCCTCATTTCAGGTGTTTCCCCAACCTGATTATATTTCAAAATGTCTGTAGGGTAGGGGGGGGGGGAGTTATAGCCCAGAACTCCTAGTTTCTCACACCGTTGTCACTCATCCATTCTAAAAATGTATCTGAACCCAAACACATATTTCTAGCTATGGTCATGATATGTTGCTATGATGTAAAACCCCAACAAACAAAGAGCTAATGTCCCCATTTCATAAGAATGAATTTCATACACGACATACACTATTCAGAAACTGCGTACAATTTTGAAATAGCTTCGGTAGGTCCTCCTTTACAATTTGTGTAAAAACCTATTCAGGGGCATGCCACACACAGGAAATAATTTGCTTCACTCGGCAAGAAAGAGACAGAGATAGCAGAAAGGTAACTTTGGAAAGTTTAATCAGGATGGAAAACATAGCGGGGCCTGCAGGCAGGCTTTCAAGCGGGTGACAGTGACCCTTCATTTTCTGGCAATAGCATGTAACACGTGGCTTGTATCAAGTGCCGGGAGGGGCAAATCTGAGGAACCGGAAGACAGGAGAGATCAGCGCTCACCTCCCCCCCCCAGAATGAGGGTGCGAGGGTGGGGAAGCGAAGTGGACAGACAGAGGTGCCGGGGTAGAGTGGCGTTACAGCGTAAAACACAAATCGAGGAAAGCAGCGAGAAACCTAGCCTTGTTTGCAAATTATCCATGTTAGCCTCCGCCAACATGCTCAACGTAGGAATGTTATTTGTGTCCAGCAAAGCTACGCTTAACTTCTTTTGGTAAATCAATGTGCTCTAGAGGCGTCGTTAAATAAAACAAACACAACAATCTTTTGGATATTACCAGACATGGAGGCCGAATCGGTTAGAGTGCTAGCGGAAGGTCGGGAGTTTGAATCCCAGGCAAGTCAAATGAATGACTTACCAAATTGATACTTTTCGCTACCCAGCCTGGCGCTCTGCATTACTAGGAAAGGGCAAGGACTGGTTAGCGCACCATAAGGATAATGTGACTGAGTGGAAAACAGGTCATGGTGCCCGTAGCCTGAATCAGTACCAGTACTTAGCACTATCTGGGTTCTCATTTGGGAGGTTGGTCGTGGGTTCAAATGCCGGCAGAGTCAAACAACTGACTTGAAAAATTGAATAGTGTCACCACTTATAGCTGCATAGTTCGATGGTTTTGAGTTTCTGAAATTGTCTGAGATAAATATATCAGTTTGATCCTTGTAGTCTACATTACTTTAGTTTGAAGTAGTTTTTATTTTAAATGGTTGACTTTATAGATATTTCAAGTGAAAATATGCCAACATTTATCTCGGTTAACATGCCAATATTCATAGGCTTCAGCATACCACTAAGCGCCAGACCGCCATAGTGCCTTGTCCCTTCGGCACTTGTCATCAGGTTGGAGAGCTTACCTCGTTTGGTCTAAGGGGGTTATTGGATGTCTGATTGAATTACGAAGGTCAAATTTTATATAAGATTATGGTGCAGTTTGACAGTTTTGGCTATGACACACTAAGTTTTGGGATGTTTCTATATTTGAATACATCACTAGAAAGAACAAAATTATATCTAATTTCCGGAATATTTCCAATACATTTAGTTGGGACCGGATTGATTAAATTAGCAGTTAATATTAGGAAATAATTCATTAGTTACAAGAAATTGCTATATGCAAAAACTGTCCATGATAATCCTGTGTTGGTATAGCCATAATTCCCAAACAATAGGGCACCTACAGTCAACCAGAGGGGTATATGCTGGTCTCTAGCCCACTCACATACTTCCACTTGCCACTGGGGGAGGAGGCCCTGTCGGGGACTGTTGTACATCATTTAGATATACTTTTTGTATACCACTTTATATATGCATAATAAATAATTCACGATTTTCATGCATTTGATACATAATCACCACAAATATGGTTTTTCATGCTGGCAACATTAAGAAAAACTGACCTTAAATATCTTCTTTTTTGTTGTTGTATTGTTTGTTGTCACTTCTATATTATATTCATATTATTTGAAGGGAGGTCCGGTACCAGGAGGCCGGGACCCCCTGTGCTGGGCGGCCGGGAACCCTGGTGCTGGGAGGCCGCGATAATGATAATAAACATCATAAGGAAAATAAATATAATTATTATATAATTATGCATTTATTTATGTAATTATTTAGTTATATAGTAATGTATATAATGATGTATATAGGAAGGGAGGCATATATATGTACGCATGCACACATCATATTATATATATCAACTTCTGTGTGAGTGGAGGTAACCGCCCCCCTCCCCCCCCCCCCCCCCCCACACACAGGGGGTTGGTCGTAATGCTTTGCATTCAATTTGATTGGCCACAGGGGTGGGGGGGGGGGGGGGGCTCTGACACTGTCACCTCTGCCTCAGGCGACTCGGGCTTTCACGCCTCGGCGACACTCATACCGTGGGCTGCCACCACACAGAGGGGGTAGGGAGTAGGACACAACATGTATATCCATATATGTGTATATTATATATGTGTATATAAACATATATGTAAATTAAAAATAATGCCCATGATAATGCCAATGATAATGACAATAATAATGGAAATAAGACATTAATAATAACGACAATAATAAGTGATAATAATTACACCAATACAATGTCAACAATGACAGTAATAATAACGACAATATATTGACAACCATAGCAATAATAATCATGACAATAATAATAATGGCAGTAATGAAATATGAAATAAATCAAATAAGGTCCACAGTCAAATGTTTCAAGGGGCCCGGTGATGGGGGGCTGGGAGGCCCGGAAGCGGGAGGCCAGGATCTGAATAAGTGGCCTCCTAACCTACTACATATTATGCACACTATTATTGCAATATATAGTGAAGAACTTAGCAAATCTGCTATATTTATGGATGAGTGAAAGCTGAGATATTGATGAGTGGCCTCTTACCTTGTTACTATTTATTCATAATATTATCATAATATAAAGTGAAGAAGAACTTGTTACTAAATATTGCACAGTAATCCTCTATTTGCTAATAACAAGATGATCCATGGGTAGTCTGTACCCTCAGAGATGTGTGGGCAGTGCACTGTGACACTGGGCCTGACATATCTAATCCAATCCACCCTCACACCTATTCCAAGTGGCATAAGCTGTGACACCTTCACACTCAGTGAACTCCGATGTCAGTGGAGGTTATGCGGTATGTATTTATATATATATATAATATATATGTAAATATATGTGTATATACATGTATATACATGTATATATATATATATATATAGATATAGATATAGATATAATTATGATAATAATGATGTACATAATGATGGATATAATGATGTATATCATTATTATTTTGGCATTGTCTTTATTATTAGCCTAATTGTCATTAATATTGTCATTATATTGTTGTCATTATTAGTATTGTCATTATAATTGTCACTATTATTATTATTATCACCATTATTAATATTACGTACTATTTTCTTTATTATTGGCATTATCATTGACATTATCCTTAAATTTACATATACATATACATAATAATGTCATTAATAATGACATTAATAGGTACGACAGAAAAAATGATCATGTTTGGAATGACCAGGGTGAGGGAGAATGCCATGAAGCAGCAACCACTCGCTCACCTGCGAACCTGACTCACCAACAAACTCTTATGGGACTCACCAAAGATTCTCACGGGACTCACCAAAAACTCTCATGGGTCTCACTTCCCCTCACCCCCACACCCCATGCTCAGGGCCAAGAGGATATAAGGAGTCCCAAGACACATACTGGTCAGTCCCGATCTTGTTCCAGGACCAAGCACATCATATGTATATCAGTATTATTGTTATTGTCGTTATTATTATTGTCATTATTATTGTCTATTATTGTTATTGTCATTATTATTATTGTCATTATTGTCATTATATTGTCATGATTATTATTCTCATTATTCGTGGTCATTATGCCTCAGATGCATAATCACAGTGAATTTTCTAGTATGCATATATATTGGTATGCAAACCAATATATCTAAATGATGTACAGCAGTCCCCACAGGACCTCCCCCGGTGACAAGTGGAAGTATATGAGTGGGCTACAGACCAGCATATACCCCCATGGTTGAATGGAGGTGCCCTATTGTTTGGCATTTATGACTATACCACAGTACTATCATGGGCAGTTCTGGCCTGTACCAATTTGTTGTAACTAATGAATTATTTCCTAATATTCACTGTTAATTACTCAATCCGCTCCTGACTAAATGTCCTGGGAATATTCAGGAAATTAGATATCAGTTTTTGCTTTCTAGTGATGTATTCCAATCTGAAAACATCCCAAAACTCAGTGTGCCACCACCATATTTGTGAACGTGTACATTAATCCTATATCAAATTTGACCTTGGTAATTGAACCGGGGATCAAATGAGGTAGTCTAGCCACCGTAGCCCAAACGAGGTATGCTCTCCAACCTGGTCATTTCCAAGAATGTGTCACCCTCCAAATAAAATTCCATCAATTACCATCATTTACCTAACTGGAAACTTCGACGGGATTTCATGTGGATGGCCATATATCACTAGCTACATTAGTAGTATAGAGAATTACGAATTTAAGCAACAATAATTCTACACTGCTAGTCTAAGCAGACTAGGAGTGTAGCTAATGTGTTGCTACATTGTTGTGGTGGGGAGGCTTGTGTGCCTCCATGACAATGAGAGCTATAGCAGTGACGGATATCCCCCCCCCCCCCCCCCCCCCCCCCCCCCCCGGGCAGGTTTAACCAAGCCGGGCAGGACTCATGGTAGAGGACAGACTAAGAGCAGCAACTGGTCCTCCAGGTTGGGGTTGGGCGTGGGGCCAACAACCCCACCTCGGAAAAAAGAACAATGTTACAGAATCATGAACAAGAAACTCAAGGCCCAGTACCGGGAAAGCTGGAGAGCCCTTGTTTGTGGCCTATGCCAAAAGTTGGGCGGTAGGCGACACGTTCATCTACGACACGGCTGAGGAGGTGTTTGTGTGGGTGGGCGCTGATGCCACAACGGCCGAAGAAGAAGAAGTCTAACCAGACGTGGTGGCTGAATCAGTAAGAGCGCAGGCTTCCAGTGTGGAATGTCAGAAGTTCGAATCCAGGCCGAGTCAAGCCAATAACTTATGAAATTGATAGCTTTCGCTACCTAGCCTGGCGCTCAGCATCACTAGGATAGGGTAAGGACAGGGTAGCTCTGTATCAGGATAATTTAAAAGTGGGAAATCACGTCATGGTGCTGGCGGTCTGGTCTTCCAGTGGGGGGGGGGGGAGGTGGCACTATGAAGTCGCCATGAGTTTGAAATGGTACAAGTCGCTGCTCATTCTGATCTTGCCATTGATGTTGCGAGGATGTGAAACACCAACAAACAGACCCATTTAATAATACAGTATAACCCCGTTAAACCAAACTTGAAGGGACCCTAGAAATCTGTTTGGATTAACCGATCATTGGTTTAACCAAGCTTTGGCTTTGACTTTGACTTTGAATAATAAGAGTGTATTTCACATGTAATATACAATATATGTGGACACTGGTTATTGTTTTTTGTTAATGTATATACAGTTTAACCCGGTTAAGGCAAGCTCAGTTAAACCAAACGATCGGTTAATCCAAACTATTTCGGCGACCGGACAAAATAATACCATTTATCATATACAAAAAAGTCTCAGATGACCTTATAACCACATGAACGTTTGGTTTAACCATACCGGGGTGGCCTCTGGTCCGACAATTTTGTTTGGATTAACCGATAATTTGGATTAACCGACTTTGGAATAACCAACTTTTTTATATGATAAATGGTAGTATTTTGCCGGGCCGCAGAAACAAGTTTGGATTAACCGATCGTTTGGTTTAACCGAGCTTGGTTTAACAGGGTTGTACTGTATATGGGTTGTGTGTCTGACTGTCTGAAACTCACGGTGGTATGAAGCTGCTTGAATGGCACTCAGAATGTCAGATACATGTCAGATGGCAACACGTTACCATTATGTAGTGCTATACTCTCAGATGCAAGGAAACTTCCAAACTACAAACTTTGAAAGCGACAAACACTTATTCTTTAATCGTGTTTTAGCTCAACTATTAAATCTAATATAAGCAGGACAGTGAGACAGGCCTACTATGCCATAGGAATTAAATCGCCATTTTTGGTTATCCTATTACCTTCTGGTCTGACATCGAAACGATCAGATTGCAAATTAAGTTTGAAACAAAATGCCCTGCCGACAGCAGTGCACAATAATTATAACGTGATTGCGGCTTAAATATCCCAATTCTAAATACTACTAATGTGGCTAGTGCAATGGTTGGTTGGTTGTTGGAGTTTTACGTCCTGGCACCATCTCTTGTCATATCAGGACGAATACTACCTTGTGATAGTAAGCACTGATGGTGAATTTATAGTGCTGCACCAATGGGAAATCAGGCCGCTGGCACCATGACCCGATATCTCACTCAGGCTCATTATCCAGACACTGAGCTAATCAGTCCTTGCCCTATCCTATTAATATTTATTTGTTTATTGTTGTTTTACGTCCTAGAAACATCTACGGTCATATCAGGACGGGTACCGACTTGTGACAGAGCACACTCATGGCGAGTTTATAGTGCTGCCGCACTGGGAGACAAGGCCAGCAGCACCATGACCTGATATCCCACTCAGTCACATTATACTGACACTGAACCAACCAGTCCTTGCCCTATCCTAATAATGTAGAGCACCTGGCTAGGAAGCGACAACTATCAATTTTTAGGTCATTGGTTTGACTCGACCAGGTTTCGAACCCACAAACCCATGTACTCGGATCTCCCGATCTCCAGGAGATGGATGCTCAACTCATTCGGCCATCCAGTCTTATTAATACCGAGCGGCAAGCTAGGAAGCGACACGTATCAATTTTAAAGTCATTGGTTTAACTCGACCGGGAATCGAACTCACGATCTTCAGTACGAGAGGCCCAAGCTCTACCTATTATTAGGCCACCGACCGGTGCTAGTGCTATGTTACCAGAAATAGGAAATCCCAAATTGTTATACAAATTGAGAATGCTCTTTAAATTAACCATGTAACATCCATCCATTAAATCATTTGAATAAACCTCCATAACATCATTTTAATACACACAACACATTAAAACAGGGTTTTATAGATTACAGTTAAAGTAAACCAAAGGACTTGTTTCGTACAAGAAAAGAAGTTAAAAAAAACCCGTTTCAGTTGATGGATGTTGTCGATATGCAAATTTTCATATTTTCACTTTCATCCAAAATCATATAACCATATTTTGAATACATTTTCTGGGATAGATTAAATACATGGGGTATTACTAGCATAATTAATACAAAGAGGTAACAATAATTATTTGACTGACTACACCCCACAAATAAGGCAACATCATTAACGATCTAACGTGGAAACCCCAAATGTGGCACACAGTTTCCTGAGAATAAAAGACTAAGAGTGTAAAAGTGTGATGTGGTTGCTGACTAGGGTTCGCCACAATAGGACTTTCCGGTCAGCCGAGATAATGCTAGGTGGCACTCTTGTACTATTGGTCCATACTCTTTGTGTACTATCGATAATGCCGCAGCACCATGCTAACAGGAACCCCGTCGATAGAGGAGACAAGGGGACCAGACTACTCTGCATCTCAATCTGATTCTTATTGCAGATCACTCAGTGAAAAAGCGGAAACAGTCAACGATAAACAAAACCCTTTCTGCTGATTCTCAAGTGACATCTGATTAAAGTAAACTTTGTTATGCCATCTTAGATATGCATGACACTATTTAGCACAATTTGGGTAGCGTAGCGTACATAAATAAAGAACAATGATTTTGAATGAGCCAATGCTGACTGATAGTAAAAAAGCGTATTGACTGTTAGTACACAAGTGCGATCTCCGTTGTTATCTCGGCCAGCAATTCTTCTTAGGCCATGGTTTGGGCTATGGGTTTTGAGTATTTAGTAATGGACCAGTGGTGTGCTGTGAGTTAGTTCCCCAGCCCCTACTCACCTGTGACGTCGTTCCGCAACCACTGGCACCAAAGGTGCGTCATGTTTGATCGGTTGGTTGTTGGAGTTTTATGACCTGGCAACGTTAGTCATATCATGATGGGTATCTACTTCTGACAATGCACGTTCATAGTGACTTTATAGCTTTGCCCCACTGGAAAATCAGGCCACCAGCACCATGACTCAATATCCCACTCAGTTATATTATCCTGACAGTAAGTTAACCAGTCCTTGCCCTATCCTATTTATGCCAAGCGTCAAGCTAGGGAGCGTCAAGTATACATTTTAGAGTCATCGGTTTGACTCGACTGGGAACCGAACATATAGCGATATATAGCGATATATAGCGAATGGTAGACAGGAAGTGTGAACACTTATTTGTCTCTCTTTTTTGTTGTTGGTCCATTAGTTGTCCCAAGCAGGGGAAATCCCAGTCACAGACAACTGGTCTTCCCCACTCCACTGTTGGTCGATAGAAAGCCCGAGCCTACACTTTTACCGACCCAAGGGATTTTTAACCTCCCACACCACATAGACATGGTATGAGAGCAACCGGCCTTTGATGACGCTGTAAGTTATACACAGCGGTGGAAATCCAAATTGGCAAAGCTGGGGGCACGGGGAATCGAACCGGCGACCCTCAGATTAGGAGTCTGACCTATAAAAAAGTCAGACACTCTAACCACTCCACCACAGAGAACGCCACCGCCACAGAGAACGCCACAGATAATTTGGGGTTTCCACGTTACATTGTATGCGAGGCCCGCACTGTAGTGATTAGGCCACCGTCCCCGGTGCATCATGTATGAAATTGGATGGACTACAACCGAGGGTTAATGGCGACCCTACTCAGTGGTTACCCAGCTTCAGCAAGTGAGCTGTGTTTGGCTTGCTCTCAATTTCAGATTGTCCATTAAGACAAGGTTTCCGTGAGATTAAGCTAAAGGGAGATTAATACCAAACATTTACAGGCGTACATTCTGCGACATCCATAACAACTGCGAGTTGTGGAGGTATAAATGGCATTGCAAATAGGCCTATATCCACTAGTATAATCTTGCAAGTGTTATATGAATTTGTAGAGACGAGGAAAAGAAGGTATAATTGGGAAGCATTCAGTAGGTTTGTTATCTATTCTTTTTACTTGCTTAGTCCGATGGTGTTGAGTTTCTGTATTTTTTTCTGAGATACATATATTAAATTCATTCCTAGAATTTAGGTTACTTTGGTCGTAATGCGAGCATTGCGTTTGATGCGTGGAGAGGAAGAGACCCTCCCCCCGCCTCCCCGGTCGTCGCGCAGCATTCGCACTTCGCGCGACGTCCGCCTCTCAGCTTTCTCCCCCGCCCTCCCCCGGGCCCGCTGTTTTCTCACCTCCCCTGCCATCGCCCTCCTGCCCTCCCTTATAAGGCCGCCCGCCGGCCTCCCTCAGTCACTCGCCCTCCAGCCTCCTCGACGCCCTGCCCTTTTCCTTTTTTTGGCCTTCACCTCGGACCGTTGGCCGTCACCTCGGACCTCGGACCGTTTCTCCACCTCGGACGCTCCAACACCAGCATCATGCCCAGAAGCGAGGGGAAGCCACCGCCCAGCCCGGGGCGGCGGACGGCGTACAGCACACCGCCCATCCCAGCACCTCGGGCACACGTCGCCGGGGGGGCGCACCCTCCCCCGCCACCTCAAGCACCACCACCCGCCCCGAGGCGGCGGATGGCGTTCCGCACACTGCCCATCCCAGCACCTCGGGCACACGTCGCCGGGGGAGCACACCCCCCCGGCCCTGCATCCAGGGTGCCGTCGACCACACACGGGCATCCGCGGCCGACGCCCTCCGGGGGAACCTGGCGTCGGCCGAGGTGCAGCACAGCGGGAGACGCCATACCCCGGCCGCCTCGGCGGATTTTTGCTCCGCCGCCCCCACCCCCCCCCCCCCCCCCCCCCCCCCCCTGGCCGGCCGGGGGGGCCATCTCTGGCGCCTCACCCACACCCATGCCGACAACCCCGTGACCACCACCGACAATCCCCCAGCGACCACCGATCGAAACACCGCCCAGACAGAGCCGGGGACCATCACCTCGCACCGCAGGCCCCAGACGCCGCCCATCCTCAGGACGAACCCTCCCCAGACATCACCGCCGCCGACCATCACGACCACCGACAACCCCCCAGCGACCACCGATCGCAACACCGCCCAGACAGAGCCGGGGACCATCACCTCACACCGCAGGCCCCAGACGCCACCCATCCTCAGGACGAACCCTCCCCAGACAGCACAGCCGCCGACCATCACGACCACCGACAACCCCCCAGCGACCACCGATCGAAACACCGCCCAGACAGAGCCGGGGACCATCACCTCGCACCGCAGGCCCCAGACGCCGCCCATCCTCAGGACGAACCCTCCCCAGACAGTACAGCTGCCGACCATCACGACCACCGACAACCCCCCAGCGACCACCGATCGAAACACCGCCCAGACAGAGCCGGGGACCATCACCTCGCACCGCAGGCCCCATAAGCCGCCCATCCTCAGGACGAACCCTCACCAGAGAGCACCGCCGCCGACCATCACGACCACCGACAACCCCCCAGCGACCACCGATCGAAACACCACACAGACAGAGCCGGGGACCATCACCTCGCACCGCAGGCCCCAGACGCCGCCCATCCTCAGGACGAACCCTCCTCAGACAGCACAGCCGCCGACCATCACGACCTCCACGACACCGCCTTCATCAACCCGCCCGACCCGACCCCGACCCCCACCCCACCCAGCCCTGAGGACTTCGCTGCCCCCCCTGCTAGCCCTTTCGCCGGACCTCCTCACCCCATCTCTCCAAGGAGCGGGCCTCCCCCCCTTTTTGGCCGCCCGCTCCCTCTCGACGTAGGCCCCGGACACTCACCACACCCAGACCTTCAACTTCCCCAGCCCCCGCCAAGAAACCCGCCCAAGCCTCGCCTGGGTAACCCCCCGCGCTACCCCAGCCCTGGCCCTGGACCTCAGATGCGGCCTACGCCTCGGCCCCCCGCCTCGGGCGCGCCTCGAGCCCTCTCCTCCTCTTTTGGTGGAGGGCTCTTCGGCACCCCTCGCCACGAACTCTAAGCTCCCCCGGAGCTCCTTAGCATTAGGTTATCTTACCACCCCCTTACAGACTCCTTATTTCCTGAGGTGCCAGCCTTCAGCTTATTTTACCTTACCTCTTTCTTACCGCCTCCCTGCACTTACTTTGTTTATCTCCTGAGGCGCCTGCCTTAGTTGATCTCACCGTTGCCCTATACATACTGTATTTTCCTGAGGTGTTCTCAAATAAAGCACCTCCTTTCCCAGTTTGAAGTAACTTTCATTTTAAATGGCTAAGTTTTGAACATTTTAAATGGCTAAGTTTTGAAATATTTTGACGTGCAAACATGTCAAGTTTTGGCATGCACACCAAAAGTCTGACACCATAAGCTTTAGGAAGAATGCGGGCAGATATGCATACAGCACAAACAAGTAACTATATAAACCTGCCAAAATGTATATGCTTAACTGCAAGATTAGACCTGATGGCCTTAATAGGACCAAATACCCTATAATACTAAGATGGTTCACTCAGCCTGTACTGTATAATCAAAATGATCAAACCCACCACTTGGTGCGCTGGCTGTTCTCTTGGTTAAACAGGTGCTATATTATATGTATAAATGTATATATCAATGTGAAAGATGTGTGATGATGGCAATGCTGATGATGATGTGTATTTGGTCATAGCAATTTCATATTGATGTGTATTCATACTTACCTATCTCATGTATAATATAATTGTATTTGTTTACATGTGAAACACCAACCAGCAGCCGGCTGATCAAACCCACCACAAGGTGGCACTGCAAAATTTACATTACCATTGGAGAGATAGGGAGTGAGCCGTCTTAGTATTATAGGGTCTTTGATAGGACCTAATGAAATTACCAAGCAATGATAGAAATGCATTTCAAAACCCCACAAATTATAGGTAAATGGACACAAAGCATGGTAAAAGCCGGATGTTAAATGTGTGTACTCTACAAGCAGGTACAACCCGTAAACAAGATTCAACAGCAAAACCAAAATTATTATTAAGATAAAATTTAAAAGATTTGAAGCACATTGCACTAGTGCTGAGGCATGAATATCCATGCCATTTTCGGTCCTTCTTGCTACAAATTTGTGAAGGAAAGCCAAGTTCCTGGTTACTCTATAGTAAATGGAGCAGCATTCGCATTCGCATTCACACTAATCATTCCATGTAGTGATCAATACACTTGGCGCATTCGCATTCACATTTGCATTCGCATATGCATTCGGGCACCCAACATGCATTTACATGCTTTCCCATTTGTTTTGGCCACATTCGCATTCACGTACTGCATACCGCGTATATGGAATCTTACCTTCACTCCCTCCTGGAGTCACGAAGCATCCGTTCTGGATGCTCGTCAGTGAGGGGGCAGAGAGGTGAGCGGGGGCAGGGGCAGGGGCAGGGGCAGGAGAATGACGTGAGGTCACGGAAGAGGAATAATGCCCGCATGACAGTTAGTGCAGCAGGCATGATGTCACGTACGAGATCTGCGGGAGGGAGCCAATAAGAATACGTAGATAAGCTGGGATCAAGACTGTTGGGTCATGCATTGGATAATTGGATTAGTTTACCAGAAATGGGGCGAAATAAGCAATCGTAATTACCTGGTAGTTCTAAAAGTAAATCCTGCAACGGTTATGTTGCAATTCATACATTTTGTTGTTCTTGGTAAAACAGTTTATTCATCAGAAAACATATTGTTTTTCTGCGCCAAGGCATTGGGCTTCCTGCCCATTTGCATTGTAGATAGGTAGTTATCGCAGTGATTTTCGCCTTTCCTACCTGACATGGCACCGGGCACGGTGGCCAAATTGGTAGAGGGCGGGCCTCGCATGCAGGAGATATTGGACTTCGGTTCCCAGTCGAGTCAAACCAATGACTCATCAAATTGATACTTGTCGCTTCCTAGACTGGAACTCAGCATTAATAGGACAGGACAAGGACTGGTGACCTCAGTGTCACGATAATGTAGCTGAGTGGGATATTGGATCATGATTCCGGCAGTCCTATTTCACAGTGGGGCAGCACTATAAAGTCCCAATGAGTGTGCACTGTCACAAGTCGGTACCCATCCTGATATGGGTTAAGATGTTGTTAAGACGTAAAACTCCAACAACCAACCAACCAACCCTTACATGGGATCATGCAATCACCATTAACTAACTAGAGAGGTAGCTAGATAGGGCATATAAGTAGATCAAGAAGGAGGTTAGTGTGTTACCTATAGTAAGTTCAGTATTCACCCTATTCATGCGCGACCTAATTCGTCATCAGAACGAGGCTGAGTAATCACCATTAACTAACTAGAGAGGTAGCTAGATAGGGCATATAAGTAGATCAAGAAGGAGGTTAGTGTGTTACCTATAGTAAGTTCAGTATTCACCCTATTCATGCGCGACCTAATTCGTCATCAGAACGAGGCTGAGTAATCACCATTAACTAACTAGAGAGGTAGCTAGATAGGGCATATAAGTAGATCAAGAAGGAGGTTAGTGTGTTACCTATAGTAAGTTCAGTATTCACCCTATTCATGCGCGACCTAATTCGTCATCAGAACGAGGCTGAGTAATCACCATTAACTAACTAGAGAGGTAGCTAGATAGGGCATATAAGTAGATCAAGAAGGAGGTTAGTGTGTTACCTATAGTAAGTTCAGTATTCACCCTATTCATGCGCGACCTAATTCGTCATCAGAACGAGGCTGAGTAATCACCATTAACTAACTAGAGAGGTAGCTAGATAGGGCATATAAGTAGATCAAGAAGGAGGTTAGTGTGTTACCTATAGTAAGTTCAGTATTCACCCTATTCATGCGCGACCTAATTCGTCATCAGAACGAGGCTGAGTAATCACCATTAACTAACTAGAGAGGTAGCTAGATAGGGCATATAAGTAGATCAAGAAGGAGGTTAGTGTGTTACCTATAGTAAGTTCAGTATTCACCCTATTCATGCGCGACCTAATTCGTCATCAGAACGAGGCTGAGTAATCACCATTAACTAACTAGAGAGGTAGCTAGATAGGGCATATAAGTAGATCAAGAAGGAGGTTAGTGTGTTACCTATAGTAAGTTCAGTATTCACCCTATTCATGCACGACCTAATTCGTCATCAGAACGAGGCTGAGTAATCACCATTAACTAACTAGAGAGGTAGCTAGATAGGGCATATAAGTAGATCAAGAAGGAGGTTAGTGTGTTACCTATAGTAAGTTCAGTATTCTCCCTATTCATGCGCGACCTAATTCGTCATCAGAACGAGGCTGAGTAAGCGCCGGTATTGGAAATGGCCATAAGACACTACTGTGTGCCGATGTGTATGAACTACTACAGAAATTAAAGGAGTAACATTTGAAGATATTCACTTTTGAAACTATCTTACTCATGTTTGCATACCTTTTTTCTATTTATTGGTCAATTATCATGAAGATTGAGTGATGATCAGATGCATTTCAGTAGGCAATGTAACAAAGTCACTCACCTTGGCTGCCAATCTTTCCATAAATTCAAAATTGAATAACTTTCTTCATATAGAGATATTTAAAAAATACATTTGAACCCTTTTAAAGCTTTTATTAATTTGTAATTACTAAGACTAATTGTTCAACTGTGTTGCACAGATAACTACGCTTACAGTGCTGCATTACGTGATACCACTATAACTATGCAGACTTGAAGTTGACAGTCACATTGTAGTTAAAGAATGGGAAAAATCACCATGCATGGTCACCCAATCTTCGTGAAAATTGGCCAATAGATAGAAAACAGGTATTCAAAGATGAATATTTGACGTTCAAAAATGAATACCCTCAAATTTGAGTGATTTCGAGAGGTTTTGGTCGACACAAAAGTATTCACATCAATTTACATACAGCAGCGCCTCTTCAACGCATAAGTGCCCTCGGTCTGGTTTCAACATGGCCGCGGCGTGAATAGGGTGAATTATGCACTTAGATGGTGGGTTGTTGTATAACCTGTGCTGTTAATATGGGAGTGGGGTATGGGGGGGGGGGGAAGATGGAACCATCTCTCACAAGTCTGCACACTCAATCTGATCTGTTCTGACACACAACCAGGTTATCAATCAACTTAGTAAATGTTTTGGGTTGGAATCCGCTGTGAATAATGATCCATAGAAAACAAATAACTGATTGAGAAATTCCACCACCACCATTCCCGATGATGGTATTGGGCAAGAACTAAATATTTGTTTGTTGGATTACTATCGTTTTGGACATCACATAACCCACGTATATGAGGTCTCCTTCCTATCTGCACCGTTTTCCATCATCTAACAATGTTATCTAAAGATCCGGTCAGATTTTCTTTCAATGTATGCCTTACATCAATTGATAATGGATCTTAATAAAAGATCACACTTAAATTGGCCTGATTGATCTTGAACTATTTTCCACTGGTTTCCAAGTGTGCTTGTGTTTCATAGTCTACGTTTCTGAACCCAGTCATTAGGCTCCTTGTCTGAGAGGTCAGTGCAGACTATTACACTCGTCCCCTTGACCTGGTCATTTAATGCTTACAATTACATACATACATACAGGCAATGAGCTTACATGTATAGACAGAGGATAGGTTCAACAACTATACAGTGCATAGGCTTGTACAGGACCCTGGTCATGATACCAGTTTTGTGGGGGTGATGAAAATGGAAATATTGTGCCTAGAGTGGGAATCAAACCCATTCATATATATATAATATATCATATATATAACATATGTATATAATAGTTGAAATCTGTGAAGCGAATGGAGATCTGGTGGGCGGTTCAGCACCGGATAGGCCCGCAGAAAATAGTATATAGTTCGAATGACGGGATGGCCGAATGAGTTAGAGCGTCCGTCACCCGTGTTTGGTAGATCGTGGGGTCGTGGGTTCGAACCCTGGTCGAGTCAAACCAATGACTTAAAAATTGATACTTGTCGCTTCCTAGCCAGGTGCTCGGCATTATTAGGATAGGGCAAGGAGCAGTGGAATGAGGAAGACCAATCGTCCACGATTGAAATTTCCCCTGCTTAAACAACTAATTGCCCAACAACAACAAAATATATATATATATAAATATACATGGCAGAGTAGAGGGAAGCATATCAATTAGAAAAAGCTGCCCCGCCAATTTATATACATGTAATCTGTATATTACACAATACACTTCAAAATGGCTAAAAGAGCGAGCTCATAAGACAATACATAATTTACTCAAAAATAAGAAGATGGTGATGGCATGGCGTTGTTGCTATGTTTTTTTGTTGTTTTTTGTTGTTGTTATTGAGGCTGTATGTATACTGTCCATAGCATGTAAGCCCGGGTACCCAGGCTTGTTTTCAATGCTGGCCAGCTGTAGTTTTGGTGTTGTCTTACCAAGCAGTAGCTGCTGATAAGTTATTTGATTGTCTGCATTTCAGTAGCAGATAGATAGTCTGTTGGTATGTTTCGTCGTATTTTTGTTCTATTCTTATTACTATGTTAGTTGTTTTCTTAAGGTTCTATGTTAGTGTTTTGGGGTTTTCTTGGGAAGAGTTTTCCGCTTTTTCTACGTAATAGATGGTTGAGTTATGCTTGTTGAATTTGATTTGATTTATATTGTTGTTGGATATGTTATCTGGCTTTTGTATTTCCGGTTGTCTCGCCCTGGGCTGTCCAGTTGGTGGGCCGTGACTGTCCTCAGCTACTCCTATCGGGTCACTAAGACACCTACTTCGTTTACGTAACAGCTGTTTCTCACTGACAAAGAATATGTTTGCTCGGCTGAGTGCCCAGATGTAGGATCCTAGAATATTCATTAGTACGACGTGACGTCATTCACGACAGGAGCACAAGGCACAGCAATCAATCTCGGAGAGTAGCGAGGGATTAGCCAACAGGTCTCCCGGCATAATTACTGGTGTTTCTTTGTTTTCTTCTTTTTTTTCTTTTTATTGAGGCTGTATTTATACTGTCCATAGCATGTAAGCCTGGGTAACCATGCTTGTTTTCAATGCTGGCCAGCTGTAGTGTTGGTGTTGGCTTACCAAGCAGTAGCTGCTGATGAGTTATTTGATTGTCTGCATTTCAGTAGAAGATATATCTGTTGGTACGTTTAGTAGCCTATGTTAGTTGTATTGGGCCCTCTTGGCATTGAATTTTTGTTCTATTCTTATTACTATGTTAGTTGTTTTCTGAGGGTTCTATGTTAGTGTTTTGGGGTTTTCTTAGGAAGAGTTTTCCGCTTTTTTCTACTTAATTCTATACTAGCCTATTTTATTTACATGTCCATAGGCCTGTACGTAATAGGTGGTTGAGTTATGTTTGTTTGAATTTGATTTGATTTATATTGTTGTTGGATATGTTATCTGGCTTTTATATTTCTGGTTATCCCGCCCTGGGCTGTCCAGTTGGTGGGCCGTGACATATCATCTGCCCCCTTGTGGTGCAGTTCAGTTGGGGTTTCCAGTTTTTATTCTGCACAGATATTTTTTGTATGTTTTTAGGTCAGGGATTTGACTTTCTTTCACCATTTATGCATTCCATGCCTTGGTGGCCATTTCCAGTGTGCTCCTTTCATGGGCTTTGATCTGGCTTCTGGCTGCCTTAGTAGTGGTGCCTTGCTTGCTCTGGTGACCCTTAGTGGTTGGCTTAGACGCCTAATGTCTTGATTATATCCATATGCTAATGTTTTTAGGTGGATTATTCTTCTGTTTTCTAGTAGCTTTACTTTAGTTCTTTTGTGTAGGTCATAAGTGGGGTGTAGTTTGTCTACTTTCAGGCAGATTTTCAGGGCCCTATTTGGTAGTGATGGCAGATAGCATCGGTCATATATGCAAGGTTAGACATTGCCCCATAAAGATTAGAATACTGAAGCTAGTGTCGCACCACCGACCATGCCCTCTAACGGCAATGGCAAGAACTAATGCTGCGGGTAGCAGCTGACTGTGCATGTTCTATTGAAAAAGGGCTATTGAGAAATAACAAGTCTTCTCTGTGGTTAGAATAAGGAGGTTGGATTGAATGTTGTAGTGTCCTTCGGCTGATAACTTTCTGAAATATTTATTAAAAATAGATATTAGGTTGATTATTATTATCTAGTTTAATTTAGTTTGAAGTAACCTTTATTTTAAAGGGTTATCTTCAGAAATTATTAGAAGTGTAATCACAAAGAAGATCACCAACAAAGAAGTTCTCAGAAAAATTAAAAATAAGAAAAGCTTGTTTGCCACTATACAGACAAAGAAACTTATTTATTTTGGCCACATCATTCGTCAGAGTTCAATATACCGTACATTGTTGGAAGGGAAGGTGAATGGCAGCAGAGGGAGAGGGAGACCAAGAACATCATGGTTTACAAATATTTCACAGTGGACAGGCTTGAATTATTCACAGTCTATCAGAACAGCACAACATCGGGACAAGTCAAGAACCATTGCATCCAACCCTCGACTAGAGGATGGAACTATTGATTGATTGAATCATGTGAAATATTCAGATATTAAAACTGACAAGCACAATCTGGGTTAAATTGAAGCCATGACTACCATACTTGAGCTGAAGCTGCCATCATTCTGGTAATCAAATTCAATTTTTTCGCAGAAGCTGCCACATCCGATATGCTTAATTTGAGGTAACTTTTATTTTAAATGTCTAAATTTTGAGATAGTCGAAGTGCAGAAATGAAAAATTCGTTTCGGCAAGCACACCAAAACTCTGACACCATAGGATTTTGCAGTAATAGGTTCTATTCAATTGCAGCATGTATTCCCTTCTATGAGGCAATACATGCATAATAAGTTCATCAGTGTCTAAGTTAAATAGGTATAATCAAATCTAATCTAATCTAAATAATTGCTTTGGCTTTGAAATTTTGATATTTTCATTGGACTATGCAGCTTTAAATCACCATAATAAACGGGGATGGTCCAAGAAGAGGATGCATCCTATGTATAGGTGGTGCGACTGACACTGGTCTACATCCGGTGGAGGTGAGGAGGAAGAAGGTGGAGCCACCGGTACAGTGTTGGTCGTACGGAGTAAACCAATAATAATAATAATAATAATAATAATAATTAACCCTTATGTATGTGTCATGGGGGTGATGAAAATGGGAAATATTGTGGCTAGAGCGGGACTCGAACAAACATCTCTTTGCATTCCGGGCCAGTGTGCTAACCATTACACCACCTAGGCTCCCTGATATCAACACACTACCCATGCCTACCTGTCTATGTGCTTACTTGCAGACCACTACACTCGTTCCCCTGGAATTGTAAGTCTTTTAATGCTTACAATTACATACATACAGGCAATACACTAACACATACATACACAGGGTAGGTTCAACAACCATACAGTGCAAAGCTTGTACAGGATCCTGATCACAGCAACCAGTGTCATGGGGGTGATGAAAATGGGAAATATTGCGCCTAGAGCAGGACTCGAACCCACATCTCTTTGCATTCCGGGCCAGTGTGCTAACCATTACACCACCTAGGCTCCCTGATATCAACACACTACCCATGCCTACCTGTCTATGTGCTTACTTGCCTGAGAGGTCAGTGCAGACCACTACATATGTTTATGCTCGCATAATTCGGTATACATCACAGAATAGTCAAAGTAGTTGAGCAAACTGTTTGTAAACCACTCAAAACTGAAGGTGTGGAATTATTTGAAGGCAATTTGTAGCCGATCAAGAATATTCCTATAGCGCTGCGTTGTCAATGTCTCAATTATGGAATTGCATATTCCGGGCGACAGCTAGCGGAGGGACAAGGTGGGGAGTTGCCCCTCCGAAACAAAAAAAAGATCTAATATGTATCCTTCCTGACATGGCTGGAAATGGCATTTCAGAGCCTTTATATTCAATATTTCCCTGGGGTAGGGCATACCATGCCCCCAGACCCCGCTAGTGGCTCATTCCTGCCAATTGCTTAGGACAAATGCTTTTTTTGTGTGGTAAATATTCATTTTTATTCGGCGAAAAAAGGTATTTATTCAGCGCTGAGGGACTGGTCTTCCGACCATTTCATGCTATATTCATTCACAATTACATATAACAGAAACACTAACTCCTAACTACGGCTATGATAACCTCAGAGCTATTTAGATTGTTCACTATGAAACTATTTTAGCTTGATTTAGAAATGATGCTCGTTTCCGTCACTCAAGTACCGGACGTGGTGGCCGAATCGGTAAAGCGCCGGCTTCCCGTGCGGAAGGTTGGGAGCTCTAATCCCGGCCGAGTTAACCCAATGACTTATCAAATTTATACTTTCACTACCTCGCCTGGCACTCGGCATTAAGAGGATATCACAATTACTGGTTAGCGCAGCATCAGGATAATGTGACTCAGGGATATTGGGTCGTGGTGCCAGTGGCCTGATCTCGCAGTGGGGCAGCAGTGTAAAGTCACCATAAGTGTGCACTGTCACAAGTTGCTACCCATGCTAATATGACCTTAGCCATTGCTAGAACGTAAAACAAAAACCAACCAACCATCACTCAAGGAGAAGAAGGTGATAACAATAGAATCGCAAATGACAAGTGTTTAATTCATATTTTGCAGAAAGACGAAGGCAGAGACAGACAGGCGTTATAGTGGCTGAGCTAAGAGTTGAGCCCCTTGCGGCTGACCTTTGACCTCTGACTTGACCTCTGCGCATTGATGGTGTGCGCCGACGCCAACATCACCGGGTAGCTCCCTCTCCATGAGTCCCGGCGTTCATGCCCTCACCCCTCCAGGCGACCCCCGGGAGGGTGTGTCCTGGCTGCGTGTCTCCTCCTCCTCCTCCGCTTCCAGTTCCGCCGCTTCCTCTTCCGCCGAGGGTGTCGGCGGCGGCGAGCGGCAAGCGCTGCTGCTCTTCCAGATCCAACGGAACCTCAGCCTTCTACTTCCGGCCGAGGTCACGAATCTGCTTCCGGCCGAGGTCACCAACTTGACCGACTGGCGTCCGTTCCATAACGGCTCCGAATCATCGTTTTCCGGTTCCGGTGGCATCGGTTCCGGTGGCGTCGGTTCCGGCGTCGCCGTCGGCGGCGCAATGTTGGGAACGGGCGTGGGGACCAGCCTGGGCGTTGGAGTGGGAGTGGGCTTGGGTGCCGGTCTGAGTGTTGGGGGCGGTGCTGGTGTTGGTGCTGCTGGTGGCGGTGACGATGGGGGTTATTTCTCCGGCCCGACCGACTCCACGCCGCCGCCGCCGTGGATGCCGGCCGTCGGGGTCGTGTTGGCCGGCATCATCCTCTCCGCCATCCTCGGCAACGCGCTCGTCGTGACGGCCGTCGCTAGTTTCCGGCGACTGCGTTCCGTCACCAACTACTTCGTCGTGTCGCTGGCTGTCGCCGACATCCTCGTCGCAGTGCTCGTCATGCCCTACTCGCTGCTGTATGAGGTGTCGGGAACATGGCGCTTCGGCTGGGTCTTCTGCTACTTCTGGATCTCCTGCGACGTCACCTGTTGCACGGCATCCATTCTCCACCTGTGCGTCATCTCGCTCGACCGCTATCTGGCCATCACATCACCGCTCACCTACAAACTGCGCATGTCCCGCCGGCGCGCCGGAGTCGCCATCTGCTGTGTGTGGGCGTGCAGCGCTGGAATCAGCTTCGTGCCCATCTACCTCGGCTGGTTCGCCGATACTTCACAGATGGCGCTGTATTCAGGCGATTCCACCACATGCGGGTTAATCGTCAATAAGACCTATGCTGTCATATCTGCATCGCTGTCCTTCTACATCCCGCTGTCCGTGATGCTCGTCGTCTACTCCCGGATCTACCGCATCGCCTCTCGGCAGGCGAAGGAGATCGAGCGACTGGAGAGGTCGGTGCTACACCTCCCGGCGGCCGGGGAGTTATACAGCCCCGGGAGAGGAGGTGGGGCGACGACGGGGATGCCGGTCAGAGGTGGGACAGCGGCGGGGACTGGGACGGGGGCGCGCGACGGCAACAAGAAGGTGCGTTTGAAAAGGACCTCGAGGAAGGTGAACAAGGACTTCAAGGCCTTAAAGACGCTGGGCACGCTGATGGGTGTGTTTTGCGTGTCGTGGCTTCCGTTCTTTCTGATGTACGTCATCCTGCCATTCTGTACTTCGTGCGCTGTGCCCGAGCAGGTTGTGTCGGCCATCACGTGGCTCGGCTACGTCAACTCCAGCCTCAACCCGGCCATCTACGCCTACCTCAACCGCGACTTTCGCGCCGCCTTCAAGAAGCTGCTCTGCTGCAGCGGCGAGCGGAGGTGGCCCATCATCTACCGCAGGAAGTGGACTGCCACGGCCGGTGGCGGCTGCGGCGGCGGCGGCGGCGGTGGAGGCGCTGGTGGCAGCGTTGGGGGCGATGGGCAGGAGTTCATTGGTCACGATGGCCTGGACCCCGGCGGGGGAGGATCGAACGGCGGTCAAAACAATGTGTCCTATGGCGTTCCGCTCACCGACATGTGACCGCTATGCAGCACTGTGGTGGAGGACGGGTTGTCATCACTGTGCAGAACTGTATGGCAGGGTGTGTGATTGCTGTACAGAACCCGATAGTAGGATGTGTGATGGCTGTGCAGGACTGTTTTGTAGGGTGGGTTGTGACTTCTCTTCATGACTGCATTGCAGAGTGTGTACTATTACTGTGCTGTACTGTATTGCAGGATGGATTGTGAATACTGTGCAGAACTGTATTGTTCGATGTGTGATGGCTGTGCAATACTGTATATAATGATGTGTGCTGGTTGTACACTACAGTATCGCAGGATGTGTGGTTGCTCTCCATGACTATATTGCAGGATGTGTGGTTGCTGGGCAGGACTGTATTGCAGAATGTATGGTGGTTGTCCATGCCTGTATTGTAGGGTGTGTGAGTGGTGGCTGTGCACGACTCTATTGTTGGAAGTGTGATGGATGAGCAGGACTGTATTGCAGGATGTGTGATGACTGTCCATGCCTGTATTGTAGGATGTGTGAGTGGTGGCTGTGCAGGACTCTATTGTTGGATATGTGATGGATGTGCAGGTCTGTATTGTCGGATGTGTGATCACTGTGCAGGACTGTAGTGTAGGATGTGTGAATGGTGGATGTGCAGGACTCTATTGTTGGATGTGTGATGGATGTGCAGGACTGTATTGTAGGATGTGTGATCACTGTCCAGGACTGTATTGTAGGATGTGTGAGTGGTGGCTGTGCAGGACTCTATTGTTGGATGTGTGATGGATGTGCAGGACTGTATTGTAGGATGTGTGATCACTGTGCAGAACTGTATTGTAGGATGTGTGAATGGTGGATGTGCAGGACTGTATTGTTGATGTGTACTGGCTGTACATAAGTATTTCAGCTTTGGTTGTGATGGCTGAGCAGGACTCTTGACTATAGGCTGCCTGATTTATGAGCATGATTCGATATTATGTGAGGTTTGATTGCTTCTCAGGACTGGGCTCCACGCCTATAGGACCCTTTCTACTGCCATCTGACAAATACAGGACTGAATTAAAAAGTCATTTGATTATTGCATGTCATGCAATCACCATGCAGAACCGCAGCACACGTTACATGACCCATTACATGACTGGATCTCCAACAACACTGGAGGCCCTACTTCTATTTATGTGGGTGGCGTGCAAAACTTCAATGCCTATCATCCCAAGCCGTGGCATGTCACGTGACCTCATCTCCCATTGCAAGTCACATCACTTCCTGTAACACTACCTTGGAAGTCCCTTCAATGTGCTTGTATGTGTTTGGGTTGTTTGCAGGTGTAGTCAGGTGCACTGACCCCCCCAGGTGAAATGCCACATGCAGAGCTTAGAGTGGCTAGGATGATTGCATCAAGTAACCTCCGCAATATAATGGCTAAGACTTTAGCATAACAATGACAGAAGTGAGGCGGTTCTAGGGATGGTGATTTTTTTTTTTTAGCAAATACACTCCCACCTACACATTTGCGTTGTTTAGCAGGATTTTTATAGACGCTTGCTGTGAACTGGATATATATTGTTGAATGTTCAATGTGTATGGACTGGACGGGATGGCCGAATGAGTTAGAGCGTCCGTCTCCCGGGTTGGCAGATCGTGGGGTCGTGGGTTTCGGACCCTGGTGGAGTAAAAGAAATTACTTAAAAATTGATACTTGTTGCTTCCTAGCCTGGCGCTCAGCATTATTAGGATAGGGCAAGGGCTGGTTGGGTCAGTGTCAGGATAATGTGACTGAGTGGGATATCAGGTCATGGGGCGGGTGGCCTGGTCTTCCAGTGGGGCAGCACTATGAAGTCGCCATGAGTGCGCACTGTCACAAGTCGCACCCGTCCTGATATGTCCTTCGATGTTGCTAGCACACAAAACAAAAACAAATAAACAAATCAATGTGTATGTGTTCTAAGTGGAAGTGGGAAGTTTGAAGCTTACAATTCCAGCAATACCGAATACAGCCACATGATAGTACTAATGGCCGCTTGCTGTGCACCGTATAATTATGTTATTGAATGTTCAATGTGTATGAACTGTAAGTGTGTCACCTGGATATCTGTAATAGGAAGTTTGAAGCTTACAATTCCAGCAATGCCGATTACAGCCACATGATAGTATTAATGGCCGCTTGCTGTGCACCGTATAATTATGTTATTGAATGTTCAATGTGTATGAACTGTAAGTGTGTCACCTGGATATCTGTAATAGGAAGTTTGAAGCTTACAATTCCAGCAATGCCGATTACAGCCACATGATGGTATTAATGTCCGCTTGCTGTGCACTGTATAATTATGTTATTGAATGTTCAATGTGTATGTATGTGTGCCACCTGGATATCTGTAATGGGAAGTTTCAGGCTTACAATTCCAGCAATGCCGATTACAGCCACATGATGGTATTAATGTCCTCTTGCTGTGCACTGTATAATTATGTTATTGAATGTTCAATGTGTATGAACTGTATGTGTGTCACCTGGATATCTGTAATGGGAAGTTTGAGGCTTACAATTCCAGCAATGTCGATTCCAGCCACATGATGGTATTAATGGGTATGTGTTGTTTCTGCAGGAAGTAGGGTAAGTCAGGGGGTGCAGTGTATTTACTGTAAGTCACGTGGTCTCGTTGTTTTTGTGTATGTGCAGGAATATATTCAAGGTTATGTGACAGTGCGGAAAAATACATTGTTGTAATCATTGTAAGTTGTGTGCAGGAATGTATTCCAAACCCTGCGACCGTGCAGTACAAGTTGTATGCTTGTCAAGGCCTGTGGCAGTGCATTGCAACTTGTATATGTGTTGACCAGTTTATTCCAAGGCCTGTGACAGTGCATCAGCAGTTCCTCAGGTCTGTGCTCTAGCCCTATGACAGTAAATTGCAACTTGCATGCATATTGTGCAAGAGTTTATTCCAAGGCCTGTGACAGTGCACTACAAGTTGTGCAGGATTGTTCTCACGCCCTGTGACAGTGCATTGCAACTTGCATGCTTGTTGTGCAGCAGTTTATTTCAAGACCTGTGACAGTGCATTGCAACTTGTGCAGGACTGTACTCAAGCCCTATGACATTGCAATGCAACTTGGATGCTTGTTTTGCAGGAGTTCATTCCAAGGCCTGTGACATTGCATTACAATTAGCATGATTGATGTGCAGGAGCTTATTCCAAACCCTATGACAGTACATCAACAGGTGTGCAGGAATGTACTCGAGCCTTGTGCCAGTGTAATGCAATTGACATGCTTGCAGTGCAACAGTGCATTCGAAACCCTGTGACAGTTCATCATAAGTTGCTGAGGACTGTATTTAATCCCTGTGACAGTGCATTGTCAATGTTGATATCAACATGGGTAATTTAACCCGCGAAACATGTACACTACTTTCTATGGACGAGACCATTGGTGCCATCTATATTCTAACCGAGAACTAGTAATATCTACCGATTGAGCTGCCACCTGGTGTAAATTACTTATAACTAATCGATGACATGGGAACTTACGATCACTTCGACCGGAGCACCTGGACTGGGAGGACGTGTCCATAAGGTTCAGATTTGCCGTCCCTCCCACCCAACTATATGGTGTTCATTTGGTTAGTGTCTGGTATCCTCGAATCATTGCTTAAAGACTCACAAATCAAGACTAATGTAACAAGTTAAACAAATTTAATAAATGCCACTTTATACTGTACTTGTGTCGCGTTGGTTGAATTGCAAGTTGTATGCTTGCCGTGCAGGACTGCCTTCTAACATCCCTGCTTGCTGCATAGCTGTTTATTCCAGCGCAGATACTTATGCAGGTATTGCAATACCTCAGGGAGTTTGACACCCCTGCCTGCAGAGTTGTAAACCACTGCCTTGTGGTACAGGTTCTTGACAGAACCGAAGGCTAAGGGAGCAAACCCTGAACAGAAAACGATGTCACTGTGGCAGCAACAAGGGCGGTTGATGTATGGAACTCCCAACATCTCCCTACCAGCCACTGCAGGGACAAATAGTTTGCGCCTGTCTGGACATGTTCTTGCCGGTGTGAAACCTCTATTTGCTCCCCGAGAGAGTGCCGCTGGTAACTTGCAAAAGCCAGCAGCACTTCAACACTTTTGCAGGCAGCTTTCATGAAATGTACAACCGCACAACACATCACTCTCACGGCAGAGAGCTAAATGGAGAGCAGCAGTCAAGTAATGACCGCAGTCTTTGTCGCATCGCGACCAACAGCATGATGATGATGATGAGATACTTAGTACTCAGGACTTCATTTCCCGTCATGTGATTGTTAGCATTGTTGTACATGATTGAACTGCGGACAGCATCGTTACAGTGTAGCACGCTAATTAAGCTCCTGCAATTGTTGTCTACGCAGTTGCTGCAGTCTATTGCTGCAATGCATACTGTCTGAGCATTGTGTCGGCCTCCATTGCGGCGAATGGGATCAACCCTTCAAGGGGCATACATTTTCAAGTTGAAGTGTCCAGATGCAAAATCACGTAAACGCCAATCTAAAGTTGTAATTACAATAACATATTTCTACCTGGAAATAATTTTAATTCTCATAAATTCTACTTATCTTGTGATGACATGATTATGGAGCAACAAACAAAAAAGTAGGAATTGTAAAAAAAACCTACTTTTTGTGGGTTTGATTCCAATGTTTATCTCAATGTTTGCATCGGCGTTAACTGGGTTTTGAACCCGAGTTCTTCATTTGTTGAAACACTGCAATAACAACTGTTGGACAAATATTTACCCCTCTCAGTATGTGTCAATAGAAATGTGACTACTCTGGGTAAATAGAGTAACAGTGAATAAATGCTGAGAAGCCCATGCATATGAAGGAATATGTATATATTATAAATGGTACATCATATTTTTGATTATTGATTATTGATTACCAGATCGCAAACTAACGCTCAACAAACACAACTAAATATAAATATGCCGATAGCCAAAGATGGATAGATCTATCTATACAATTTACACTCAGTGCCCACTTTCAATAGTTATAATTGCATGTCATAATAACCAGGTTGTATTGTCATTGCTGACATTGACTTGAGATGCATCATTTCCTATGTATTCCCAACTTGAGATGTCAATTCAGGTAAGCATCTTGTTATTAAACTCAGATATCTGGGTTGAGAATGGTGTATATCTCGAGCTGCAATGCTGATATCCAATATGACATTATGAATTATAATTAAAGCTGCATATCCCTCAGGTTTAACTTTCTACCCCCTTTCAGATAAATATATTTAGCTTCATCATTGCAGAAGTACCTTTGAATATTTTTATTAATTTTTTGGTCCATTAGTTGTTTAAGCAGGGGAAATTTCAGTCATAGACGACTGGTCTTCCTCATTCCACTGCTGGTCGATAGAAAGCCCGAGCCTACACTTTTACCGACCCAAGGGATTTTTAACCTCCCACACCACATAGACATGGTATGAGAGCAACCGGCCTTTGATGACGCTGTAAGTTATACACAGCGGTGGAAATCCAAATTGGCAGAGCTGGGGGCACGGGGAATCGAACTGCCAACCCTCAGATTAGGAGTCTGACCTAGAAAAAAGTCAGACACTCTAACCACTCCTCCACAGAGAACTTTGGCGATATCTGAAGGCAAAACATTAAAAATTGTGCTTGTTATTCGTAACATGGGTAATTTACGGGCGGAGGCGCGAAACTCCTCTATTTGACTTAGCAAAATGCAACAAAGGCTTTAACAGTAAATGGTTCTATTGCCCTGATTTAGTAGCATTCCCTTTCATATAAAGACACATATTTCAGAAATACACCAGTATCTGTGTTGGATATGTAGAATCAAATCTTAGTAAGTGTTTTTGTTTCGAAAATTGCCTGCTTTCATTGGATTATGCAGCTTTAAATAATGCATCAGCAATAAATTGGATTCCTGAGAAAAATACTGTGTTTATATATGTTTATATAATGTTATAATGCAGTACATGTATGAATATATATGCGACGTATAATGAATTATTCAAGAATAAAGACAGGGAGAGAATTATATGTCCTTTGTATTGCTTGGAATCCTCTATGACCTAACTCACATGCATTTGCGAACGCATATAACATCTGCATGGTGGACACATATCTGACGTAGTGGTTAAAACATTGACATATAATGAAATAGAATAAAATCATGACCCATAGTTGGTATTTGTATTACATGTAATTATGCAAGTATTATTATTCGAACTGACTGGATGACTAGGCGGCTGAGTTAGCACTACCGCTAGCGGGCTTAGTCTGTGGAAGGGCATGGGTTCAAACCCAGACCAAGTCAAACCAATCAATTCTGAATATATTATACTTGTGGCTACCTAGTCTGACGCTCTGCAATTCTATTAGAGGGCATTCAATTGGTTGCTCACTACCAGGATAATGCGACTGAGTGGGATGTCAGGTCATGGTGCTGTTGGCCTGGTCTCCCAGAGGGGTAGCATATGAAGTCGTCATGAGTGCGCACTGTCACAAGTCGGTACCCGTCCTAGTATGAACTTAGATGTTGCTAGGGTGTAAAACCCTTAATAACCAAACAGATTAGAACTGAATCTGATGTCGAAAATTTCATTGTCCAAGGAATAGGGTAATGAAGGAGACCAATTGTCTGCATTTGACATTGTTCGCGCTAATGTCCGTCCCCCCGAAAACAGAATTTGTTAAAAGCCCACACACAGCACCTGTAAGATATGTAAAAGGAACAAGACCTTGACAGCTGTGTCTCATGACAGCAAGTGAAGTTTATTGGAACCACTGTTTACCTTGTTACCTTGTCACATGACCTGTTGCTGGTTCCCGGCTTCCACACATAGACCGGTGTGTCTATACATCACATCTCCCTTTTATATGGAAATAACATTGTATCACCGAACAAGACTGTGTCTAACAATCAACTTTTTACACAACGATCCGCTGTACAGTTCTGCTTATGACAATGTGATTCATTTTTACAGTACCTTCAACATAGTTAGTAAAGAATCATGTATGGTACATATTTGCTTCAAACTGTTTTAACTTACCCTCGTATGCCACCTCTTTTCTGACCTCTCCTACATGGACTACTTTGCACTATGTTACATTATCTTATTTACTCTTTTTTTTTTTATATATTTAATTTTTTTTTAAATTATTGGCTGCTGCCTTTCGCGCAATCTCGCGCTTCTTACACAAAACAACAAAATTTACCAAATATGTTTTATGGTTGTTTTCAACTTAGACACTAACATTATTATATCTTGGCCTCCACACTTTATCATTATCCTTCACACTGCACTTCCGGTTTTACCATAGCTTGACTTCATTCAGTCCTCATCAATCGTTCAGCCTACAGCTGGGCCTGACTACTCTGCCGTATCGTGTTGTGTATGGCGCCCTAATTGCACTCTTTATTGCTTGATCGCTGGCCTTTGGAACAGGTGTTGGCCCTTTTGCTGTGTTTTTATGTTTTGATTGGTTGTCAGCTGTCACCTTTGACCGGTTTTGCATGTTCTTCCCTACGCTCTGTTCTTTTACAATGAGGGTTCTGTTTCTTCTTAATATTCGATTCTCACTATTTCTAATCAGATAATCTCGTCTATTCATGTGGTTTATATCTACAATAGTGCCTTCTTTCCATGACCCTTCATGGTTTATGTACCGTATTTTGTCATTTTGTTGTAGTTCATGATGCGGCCTTTTCGCATTTCGGTCATGGTAGTATTTCTGTTTGTTTTGCACACATTTAAACTGTAATTGTTGTGTTGTTTGTACTGTTGGTTTTAATAACTTCGGTATCACAGGTATATTTGACCTTAGCCTCCTGCTCATAAGGAGCTGGGCTGGGGATGCTCCTAGAATGTTAAGGGTGGTATTTCGTTAAGCTAACAAAGCTAGATTCACATCTGTGTTATTTGCCCTGGCCTTTTTCACTAATGCTTTCACAGTTTGTATCGCCCTTTCAGCTTGCCCATTACTTCGTGGGTACAACGGACTTGACCGATTTGATTGAAAACCATATAGTACTGCAAATTTTCTGTACTCCTCACTTACAAATTGTGGTCCGTTATCGGAAACAACTTCCTTTGGTATGCCATGCCGGCCGAAACACTCTTTCATGCCCTCAATTACTGCGCTCGTTGTGGTATTCACCAATTTAATTACCTCAGGATATTTTGAAAAATAGTCAACAATCAATAAATAGTTTTCATGTTCATAATAAAATAAATCAGCTCCTACCTTATAGAATGGAATCTGTGGTATTTCATGGTTAATCAATGGCTCTTTTTGTGGCCGATTTCTCTCCTCCAGACATATATTGCATCTTGACACCGTATCTTGTATTTGTTTATCTAACCCCGGCCAGAAAATGTAGTCACGGGCCAGCTGTTTGCATTTAACGACACCGAGATGTGAGCTGTGTATTTTCTTAAGCATATTTTTCTGCAATTTGTGTGGAATTACTATTCGTGTGTTTTTCATTATTACATTTCTATGTATTGTCAAATCGTCTTTATACGTTTGATAAGGCTTCATTTCCGAAGGAGTGTCTTTGTCATCTGGCCAACCTTGTTGAACGTATTCCTTTAACTTGCTTAGAGTTGGATCTCTGTTGGTTTCATACGCTATTTCTTCCAACTCTTCCTCAACGTAGCTTATAGCTGCAATAGACATTGATGCATCATATAAATTATGCGGTTTCACATTTGTTGTATGCGCTCTTGACAGCGTATCGGCAAAATACATATCTGTCCCTTTAATGTACACTACCTTTAAATCATAATTCTGCATTCTCATTCTCATTCTCTGTAACCTGGCAGTTAACTTTCAAAAACTTTCTGAGCTTCTGTCCCCGCAACATACAGGAAAGAATTACACTGCATTTTCTCACTCTTAGAGCTGATTCCTGTAGCCCCGGCATACAACGTGTACATACGGAACCAAGTCCGCCAATTCAGTGCCACATTTCCTTCCAAATTTAAGGGAGCCGGTGGCCTCAATCCTGTCGACGTCATGTTGGCATTCGTTCATGTACATCTGACACCATGTAAGATATGTAAAAGGAACAAGACCTTGACAGCTGTGTCTCATGACAGCAAGTGAAGTTTATTGGAACCACTGTTTACCTTGTTACCTTGTCACATGACCTGTTGCTGGTTCCCGGCTTCCACACATAGACCGGTGTGTCTACACATCACAGCACCCACTGAGTGTGTGTTGTATACCAGACCCAGTCCCAGGTAGTAATCCGGCATAAGCATATTCAGAGCTGTATGGAGCGGGACAACCAGCCACGTTTGAACTCATTTGAGCCCATTTGAACTTGCCGGAGATAGACTTTCCTCTTCTCGTGTTCGCGAGAACTCAGTGAAGTAGAATTTACCGATATGCGCAGTTCAAAACTTAGATTTTATTCAAAATTAAAAGAAATAAAGAACAATTTGGCATAAACATGGATGCACAAATGAAATATTAATAGTTTATTCTGCGTATTCGATTATAACGACCGCGACTCGGATCACGCGAGTTGCTAGAATTTCAAATCGAACATATTGCAAATGGTGGCCACCATAAGGGGTGGCCATTTGTAATCGAAAAGAACAGCTCTGATTGGCTCAAATTATGGAAAGATCCCATTATTTATTTAGTAGTTTCTTGTTCAGACATAGTTTCACATATATGTATCTTTTGCACAGATTAAATAAGTGGTTGAAGTATATTTTAAATTTATCTACATCAAATTCTGTTTAAATCACACAATATCAGAACTTAAATGTAATGTATGTAGTTGTACGAATGCCCCCAGCATAATACCGGACGACATCATGACTAGTGGTTCTAAATAAAGTCAGTTACATTACAGAACTCATGGTGTTAACACATCTTTTACATGGTGTCAGATGTGGAGGCAATGGTGCTTTCAAGCTCATTGCTTCTGGTGGATACCGGGCAACAGCACCCCGGGCACCAACCAACATATACTACAAGTTCCTTCTACCAGGATCAACAACCTGGACACAGAGAAATTAACAAGTATTTGAAATTCGAGTTGAAGTAGCTGCAGCACGCCAGGCAGCCACTCCCCGGGCACCAAGAGAAGCAGCACTGACTTTAATGTGACAAATGACAAGACAAAGCCTGGAATGATGGCACATGGATGCACAGATGCCAAGAAGCAACCATGGCTGCACAAATCATCAACAGAGACGAACGGCTGC
Organism: Branchipolynoe longqiensis; assembly: GCA_030323885.1. Classification (NCBI taxonomy): domain Eukaryota; kingdom Metazoa; phylum Annelida; class Polychaeta; order Phyllodocida; family Polynoidae; genus Branchipolynoe; species Branchipolynoe longqiensis. The sequence goes on along the minus strand of CM059190.1, from coordinate 26,543,601 downwards.
AATGAAAACAGCCAGAATGAAGACGCGCAAGACGTCAGGCAAGCTAAGCAACAGGCAAGGCAACGAGATATATTGAGAGGTAAACACGGAGCGCCGGGAAGAAAGCACCGGACGCCAGGCCACTTGAGGCATGTGAATAACATTAAATGTGACTTATTATGAGATGTGAATTGACATAAGATGGATTATGAGACAATACAAGGTAAATAAACAATTATTTAAAATGTATAATTATATCATTAACATCGACATGAAAATATAGGTATGCTGATTTCTGAACATCCCCAGGACGGCGGAAAGCCATGTCACAAAAGAATGTAGTTCAAATTGGTGAATGCGACAAAGTAGCAGTTGATAGTCTGCATTGTTAAAGCTGCAAACTCCAACATAAAAAAAGAAAAACACCAAAAAAACAACATTGATGTATGGTTTCATCATTTAATATTGCTATGGACTAGTTATTAATGATGGAAATTGTAAAACCTAAATCAGTTGTATCGTATGAAACATAGTACATACATTCATATATTCATACAATTGTGTAAAATATTGGTTATATGGAAACCAGAGTAAGCCAAGTATGCATAATCTACCAAATGATACTGATATTTATGATGGTGAATTTAATGTCATATACATTTTGAAAGTGCATATTATATCTAAATAATATTACACCACTGCCAAGCAACCAGTGTATACAGTCAAAAGCACACACGAGAAATATGGTCACACTGAAATTAATTGGACATTCTAATGTTAATAAAATAGTATTTTTATCAATATATTTGATAAATATATTGTTGTATCAAAACTATATATGTATCTAAAGGATCAACGAAGGCAATCCAAAACATAGAATGTCGATTGTACCATTTGAAATTAAGAATGGTTTGGTTCCATTGGATTGTGCTTCTTTAATAATTTCGCACAAATCTTGATGTTCTGTTTCATTAAGTTAGTGCTACTAGACCATGCAGCCGCCATACGGCTCGATATGGTGAATATTTGTTGTGGATCAATTTAATAATATTGGTATATGTTGCTGTACATTGTAATTCATGACGCTGGAGACAGAGATAGTGCACAAATTATTTATTAGGACAAGGGAACAGGATAAAGGGGGCGGAAGGGGGCGGTACATCCGGGCCGTCGCATCAATTCATTATCCTAAACAGTTAACGTGAACCTACCTAAAAGCTCTCATCTGAATGTAACATGGCTTCAGACTCATCTTACCTTAGACTGTAACATACGCGCACGTTAGCAACACTCGAACAAACTGGTAACCAGGCAAGTAGGCAAAGGTTAAGCTTAATTACCACATCAGTTAGCATTAGTTACTCTACCTATACACACTCTAACTGAAGTAAACACGGCTTCAGGAGAACTTACACGGCGCGATAACAGTCACATGCACTTACGGGTTCCAGCGGACAGGTAATCGATGTGTCACGATAATAAGTATCATGAGATCAGTTAAACTTAAGAATAGTCATTCACAATAGGGTGCGATAACAGTCACACTCACTTAAGGTTTGCAGTTATCAGTTGGATGGTAAGGCAGTTGGCAAGTATCATGAGATCAAGGCAGCTTAACAATAGCAAGGCGTGTTAGCGGTGCAATAACAGCCACACCTCTTAAGGTTTGCAGTGATCAGTTGAGATGACAGGCAGAGGTTTAAGTAACATGAGATCAGGTATGCTTATGACTAGTACTCAAGGGCGGGGCCCTCGGCCACCCACTCAAGGGTCGCCGCGAACCGTCAGTACGTACGACAGAGGAAGTATCAAGAGGCCAGACAGCTTAAGGGTAACTTACGGTAGTGGAAGAAACACAGCTTCAGGAGTCTTAATCGAGGAGATGTCAATCACTCCAGCCTTAACAACTGAAAAAGACATTTAACACAACGTCAGATGGTGCACCCTTGTAATACACAGACATTCGTAACGACACCACCTTGTTTACAGAGACAGGCTTTGTTCAATATTTCTTACTCACAGCTACTCACCGCAACATCCTGGCAACACGTCAGATAACCAACTAGTAATGAGGGCCAGAGAGACCCTTGACATGTGCAGCCACCGTTCTAAGCTTCACCCAGTTACGTCGGTAGTCACATCACTAACCGAGCTGTCAACAAGTTTACTCACCCCACACTAACCCGGCTCATGAAACAGACCGGTTGCAAACGTTCTTATGGAGTCCGTTGCGAGCATCACAGGGAAGCACCTCAAACACTCAGCCAAATAAGGATGAGAGTGTTTGAGGGGCTTCCGAGAACGCGGTCCGATCCACATACTGAAACAGCGCAGCCGAGCTCCAGCGACCTACCTCCCGCACCCCTTTTTCGGACGCTCCACCTTTGGCACTAGATTGAGCTCCTCCTCTTCTCAGGCTATGCAGTGTCACAGAGGAGGGGGAAGGGTGCCTGGACAGGGTGAGAGCCAGTCGTAGTGCCTTGGTTAGGCACGATGCTAACAGAGGAGCTCCGCTTTTATGCTTAAAGGCGGGGTCGCCGAACCCGACCGGCGTATGCCTCACGTACCTCTTCCAGGCATGCAGAGGGCAGCACGGGGACCCAGGAATGCACGGGAGCCTCACCGAGAAGCTGCTCCCTCCTAGCCTCGCCGTCTTAGTGGACCGGACCCGTATGAGGAGGCTTCTCGCTCGTACCCGGATGTCCGCCCCTTTCAAAGCACGGTCTGCGTCGTCCGACCTCGGATCAAAAAACAGGTTAGATTGACGTAGGAACGTAAAGTAAGCCACCAGTGTTGCGGCAATTAGCACAAGGGTACAGTTACCGGCCTTCCGGAATTCTTTAACAATCCCTTTAATGTCCCTGACTGTTAACGGTGGCGCCTGTACTGGCTTGTGGACGCTTAACCTGTGAACCCCTTTTTTCATAATACCAGCTAAGTAAGTATCAAAGGCCTCGACCTTTCCTTTATGTAACAAAATCCATGTTCTGGCCCCGCTTAGGTAATTGTTCACTGCACCTGGAGATTTCAGCTTGTCAGCCAGAAAGGCTATATAGTTTAGTATGTCATCTCTTTGTGGTCTATACACATTAACCTCGTTCAGGGTAGCAAACTTAACATAAACACTCTGCCTGAACTCCTTTGTTCCTCCACGAGCCCACCGATAGGCCCGCCTTAACCAACTCTAGAACTTTCCGAGGCAGCTGCACACGGTGACCTAGGAAGAGAGAGGCAATTAAGAAACGAGCTTCCTAGGTCACAGTGCAGTGTTACAACTTGAGCAGCTCGGCGTAGAACATATGGTCTAAGCGCACCCTAGTAATGCCCCTACCCCGAGACTCCGCAGCCACTCTGGCAGCATGAGCCCGAGAGCCGTCACACCTACTCAGGAGGTCTGCGAAAACTAACTGCACTCCCGGCACGTGTCTCACAGCAATGTCACATGTTCTCTCAGCCGCGAAGCGCCAAATTTCCCTTGCGCATGCGCAGAGCACTTCATCCCTCCCCGTGCCTGAGTCTAGAACTATCTGCGAAGCCAGGTTGTCGGTGTTAATGACAACCTGGTAGTCCGATACATTTGGTGGGGAAAGGGCATGTAGGGCGGCAACCAAGTTAATGGCCTCCAGCTGAGCGATATGGAAGCGCTTCTCCAACAAGTGGGGGCTGTAAATCTCTGTAAAATAATGGTCCTGTGAGAACCCTCCCCCGCCCCGAAGACATGAGTCACACTCCAGCAGCCATATTTTAAGCGCCAAGGGACGCATAAGGACCAAACCATTGGACTGCCGTGCGTAGCTCGCAAACCAAGCGAGGTCACCTAAAACCTCTCTTGTAACAGAGATAGTTCCAAAGAAACGCTAGGAGTCTATTCATGAAGCGGCGCGCTGGGCACACACACCTCGACAAAAACTGCAGTTTCCCCACTAAAACCTGAATCGCCTTCCTAGTTACCTTGGTGCCAACACACCACACCATACAGAGGCTAACTACCTCTTCAAGCTTAGCCTGGGGGATCCTAACTACCATACCCTGCGTATCTACCACGAAGCCCAGCCAGGTGAGCTGCGTAGTAGGTGGAAAACATTTTTCTGTTGCTAAGGTCAGTCCGAGTTCGCCAGTTAATGATACCAGGTAATCAAAAGCCTCCCTCGCCCTTGCTTCAGAGGCCTCCACCCCGACGAAGTCGTCGAGGTAGCACAGACAGAAGTACCCTGCTTCCATCAACAGAAACACGACCGCCTGAGTAGTACGGGCGCACGCCATCGCCGAGGTGCGACACCCAAAGGGGGGGGCAATATCGAAGTAAAGCTTTGTGTCAGCCTGAATCCCAAACAGAGGAACCGAAAGGGGGCATGTTCGGAGCTGACGATAAGCCCTAGAGAGGTCAGCGGACCATAAGAAGGAACCTTTTCCCAATACTGTCACCTTAGCTGCAAGATCCAGAATACCTGGTAGCTTAAAGCTCAGTTCCTCACCCTGGTACACCCCTCTTCCGATCCCTGAGTTGACGCTACGCCCTCGGGGAAAGCTCAGATCGACGATGACCCTCCTCTCTACTGTATTTTTCTTGGGCCGTGTCATTAGGGGGCTAACTTGACACCAGGGGGTAAAGGGCGGATCAACATACGGACCCAGCAATGCGCCTTCGTGGAGCTCCCGACTGATATATTTGGAAATCCATATCTCATTACCCGCCTGTTCCCTATGGTTCCTGAATGTCGAGACCGGCGGCTTTTCGCCTACATAATCGGCCGGCCAACCGAATTCTAGAAAGTCCACAATCGCCTTGTCTTCGTATTTAATCAGTTTATCTCGCCAGACGGGTATAACTAGACGAGAGGGAACTGGGATCCTGGCTCCTAGATAATTTGGCAAACCTAACTTCCTAACTTCACCATAAATACTGAGATACTCCCCTGCTGTCTCTAGTATAGCAGAGCTCACCACGGGCCAGAACGACAATAATGAGTCCCTGAAAAGGAGGGGTGAAATGATACGTCGAGGTGTCACCACCGGCAGTAACTCAGAACCCTCAGTATCCACCACTAAAACAGCATCATCAGTCACAGGGCTCGCGTGAGGCAACGGAGAATTACTGGTACCCGCGCGATCTAGGGTGGGGACCGACATTGCAGGTAACTCAGAAGAACCAACCCAGGAAGTGACTAGGTCACTTAGTACCCCTTTGGAGTCATTGGACAAACACGAAGGGCTGTCGCATTGAGAGCAACAAACATTAACTGAGTTCATGCTACAGACCTGATCTAAAGGGCTAGTCATATCGGACCTTGTTAGGTCATCTGCCATATTGTCTGTACTGACACTTGCTACAGGTACGTAGTTACCGTGGCCCATAACCCGGCCTATTGTACTCAACATCCCAGTTCCCGCTATCTCTTTACCATCCCCGTAAGTTAACGCTGAGCCAGAACTCGTAATAGTACCCCCACCATTAATAACAGGTCTCAACTCCACTGCGGAATCTGCAATATCTTGAACAATTACTAAGTTATTGGATATCGAGCCTCGCCACTTCTTAATAGAAGCTCGCCGATCGTAAGTGGGAAGCACAACCGGCACTTTAACACTCCCTACATTAGACCTTGAGTCTAATGTAGGGAGTGTTAAAGTAAAAACCGGTTTCAACGCGGAAGGTGGATTCTCAATACTGCTCACCCTATCCTGTGCTCTACGTTTACTAAAGCAGTCTATTTCACGGTGAAAGTTCATTTTCCGGAACCGCTTGGCGCACCAACTGCAACAGTGACAAAACTTGTTAGGGAGCTCACCATGCGACTTGAAGTATCCGCAAGTGTCACCCTTGTTCCAGCCCGGGCAAGGTTCCCCATCTACCGCTGCATTGAACTCTCTCCCTACCCAGCCCGCGTTAGCGCCCCCTTCTGCCTTCTTATCTTTCCCTACAGCTAGTCTAGTACCCACCGCAAAAATGTCACGTTGTATGTCCTTAATTGTAGCCCTGTCCTCCCAACCCCCCTCTAAGCGGGCCGTCGCTAATCATTGAAAACACCTTTTCCGACCACAGAAGTACAGTGTGCCAATCCCATACAGCCGCCATTTCGGCGATATCCACCATGTGTTGCCTGATATGCTTTACGGATCTTGAATGCAGACTATCTACATTCAGCAACCGGTTGATAGCCGACATATATTCATACCATGTGGCAGAGCCCAGTGGTACAGATCCCATCACATCATCCCTAATTACAAACAGATGAGGTAACAGGCGTTTCTTACCCCGCTTAGGCTTTTCGCGTCGACCTCTGTGTCTTAGTAGCCGACGGAAGTCATCCGAAGAGGAGGCAGAGGAAAGGTCTGACGCCGAAGCATCAGAGTCGGAGTCACCCCACGCCACACGTTGAAGCTTGCGCCGACGATGCCGCCGACGTCGCGATGATGAAGACGTTCTTTTCCTCCTTTGGTTACCCCTTGAGCAGCCAGTTGGCGACTCGGACTCCGGGTCTGAAGCTTGTTCCACCACGGGCGACGACGTATGACTCACACATCTCTTTTTCCTCCTAGGGGGAGACTGCGGCACTTGCGACTCAGTACCCACATCCCGCGACGAAGTAGCGTTCCCTGCACACAGGGACACCTTGATGCCCTCTAGTTGCTCAACCAACAATTTCGTGTTGGCTTCCCAGTGCTTTTTAAGCTCCCTCTGCAGGAAATCCACCGTCACAGTGTCGTTATTTGTAGTAACTGTGTCGGTATCCACTAACTCATCAGGCAGGGAGCTAGGGCCGGCTACAGGAGACAATCCCGAAGCTTGGCCCGAGAGGAGGGAGCCCGATGACGCCTCCATCTCCGAGACCCTCCTTTTCCGCGTAGAGCGATGCAGAGGCATAATGAACCACTGCCCCCAGCAGCGAAGCCTGGTGAAGCCGCGGGAGCTTGTATAGGCGTGCTAGACAGCAATTGGCCAGACAGTACAGGGTTCTCAGATAAGAGAACGATACCGCAGCTAGACTTAGGACCAGGACGAGTTCCACACGGAATCCACTCCACCCACGTAATCCACCCAACCGTACTTCAAGTTAGAACACATGAAGAGCGGTACACACCAGCCGTAGGTCCGATACACTTAACCCGTAATCCGTCACACAGAGCCCAATTCCCAGCATACGTACTCCACCGCACACGTACTCCACAGCAACCGTACAAGAAACACACCCGACTCAGAGCGTACTAGGAGAAGGGGCACAAGAACTCTTGCCTCTAAGGACACTACACATCCAGGAGCTGCACATACTCCACGAACCAGGTCACTGCACGTACTTCACAATCGACTAGCAAAACTTACACCGTGAGGGATGACGATGTCATTGTTGTTTACGTTGTAGGGTCAATATGAACTGGCGTTGTGTCGTACAAAACCTTATAATTGTATTGGCTGTGTCGCCCAAGTTCAGGGTAAGTGGTAAGCACGTGCGAGTTCTGTGCTATCGTGAAGAGTAATTTATATATATTTCCGCGAAATAAACCGCTGTCGTCGAGTCTATAAGGATCAAAGGCTCGAGGACTGTCTCGATGGACGCTGAGAGAGCTGCTGTGTCGTCAAGTGGCAGGGGGACCCGGTTAGTTCCTAGGGCGACCCAACCAGCCACGGCTGCGACCCAGCCAGCTACTGAAGACTCTGCAGCTGGTTCCCAGTCCGTTAACCTTGTACCGGCAGAGGCAGAGGGCCCAGGATATATCCTGTGATGAGTGACCCAACCAGCCGCGGCTGCGTCCCAACCAGCCACTGAAGACTCTGTATCTTGTTCCGGACGGTCACCCCGTCGCTGGCGGCTAGTGCTACTTGTACGCTGAAGACTCTGCCGCACAGAACGCGCTAATTCTTGACTTGGAATGTGAACACCGAAGTCCTAGATCAGAGAACCCTCCAAGCCCGAGTGGCTTAATCCACCAGAACGATGAGAACTTGAGATATCAGTCCCTAATAAAGACTTCAGTTGGGAAGCTTCCAACTCCGTTAATTCCCTTACAACCCCAAATTGGAGCGCACAGCAGGCCGTACCACCGAGAATCCGGGTACGCGCAGATGCAGGCCTGACTTAGGCAACCGTACTCCACAGAGAGAACTCTGAAACCGCACAATCCGCTACACAGAGTCCAAGAATCCAGCATCCGTACTCCACAGAACACGTACTCCACATCAAACGTACAAAAAACTAAGGGCAGAGGTTCCTGAGCGTAGACATAGCAGGCAGGTAGGACCGTACTCCAAGACGAACCTTCCTTGACTAGCCTTGAGAAAGTGTGTCAGAACGTTCTGTTTCCAAGGCGCGCAGACGCGCCTACCCAGTAATCAAAAGCTACCCTGGCAACGTAGCTAGGCTATCCTGGCACCTAGTCACTTCTCCCATAGCTTGAACAACCCGTGGCCCACTGTCCCAGCTTAAGAGGCCTGTTAACCAGCGGCGTACTTTATCCTGGTACACTAGCGCCGTCTCCAGGTCACGAATTACTCATGTTACTAGTAACATGCACAATTTTGAAACAAGACATATATCATTATGTACCATTGAATCCACCAAATAGTTGTCCACCAAAAACGTTATTGGTTGATAATAAAATATTGGTATATATCGTTAAAAGGGGAAGATGTAATGTATGTAGTTGTATGAATGCCCCCAGCATAATACCGGATGACGTCATGACTAGTGGTTCTAAATAAAGTCAGTTACATTACAGAACTCACGGTGTTAACACGTCTTTTACATTAAAGAATGGGAAACTATTCCTGCAAAGGTATGCTCAATATGGGAAAGCGGTCACCTGTTTTTCCTCCTTTCCTCGCTGTGGACCCTTCTCTAATCCGGGGCAAAACCAATGGGAGACTTTGTGGACGGATTACACGCTAGGTGGCAGCAGCCGACAGGTCTTCACACACACCCACCACACACCTACGCCACCAACACACACACCTACACCCTCACCACACCCCTAAACCCTGATCACACACCTACGCCACCAACATACGCACCTGTGTGGTGGGGGTGTACGGGTGTGTGCTCAGTGGGTATGGTGGGGGTATGTGGTGGGGTGTGGGGGTTTGGTGGGGGCTTAAGTATGTGGTGGGTGTATCTGGTGGGGGCTTAGGGATGTGATGTGGGTGTAGGTCTGTGTAGTGGGGGTTGATGGTGGTTGGGGTGTAGGTGGGTATCGTGCGTATGTGGGTGTGTATGTAGGTGGAGATGTAGCTGGTTTGTGGTGGAGGTGTAGGGGTGTCTTGCAGAGCGGCCCCTCACAATCTTTAGCATCCCTAAACCCCCACCACACACCTACACCCCACCCACAGCCCTAAACCCCCACCGCCCCACCTCACACACCTATACCCCGCACCACAAACCTACACTCCCACCACACACACACCACATCTACACCACCACTACACATCTACACCTCAACTACATACACCTACACCCCCACCACACACCTACACCCCCACCGCACACACCCGCCACACACCTACACCACCAACACACACACATGTGTCGTGGGGGTGTAGGGATGTGGTGGAGGTGGAGGGGTGTGGTTGGGGTGTAGCAGTGTGGTAGGGGCTTAGGGATGTGGTGGGTGTATGTGGTGGGGAGTTTAGGGATGTAGGAGGGGTGTAGGTCTGGGTGATGGGGGTTGACAGTGTATGTGTGTGGTTGGGGTGTAGGAGGGTATGGTTGGGGGTGTAGGTGTATGTGTGTGTGGTGGGTGTTTAGGGTGTGTGTGGTGGAGGTGCAGGTGGTTTGTGGTGGATATGTAGAGGTGTCTTGCAGAGCGGCACCCCACAATCTTTAGCAACCCTAAACCCACACCACACACCTATGAATGCCACAGCCCTAAACCCACATCACATACCTAAATGCCCACCACACACCCAGCCACACACACTTATATACCTCCACTACCCCCTATCCCCCCACCACATACACATAACCCCCCACCACACACTTCAGAGTTCGGAAATGGCAAAACACGTAAGACCTTTGGTGTGAAAGGCAGTAGAGCAAGGGCAGTAGGTGGAATTCCATTTGGCGATATCGGTCAAATGTAGTGGCCCTCCTAAGTTTCAACATGGTGCTGGCCGTAGTAGGGATCCACTAGCGAAAGTAAGGGTGAGGTGGTGAGTAGGCGTTGGTTATGTACGATTACTGCTACGGTTTAATAACATGTCTATATTGCATAGACTAGTACCAACCCACTTATCCAGCCACCAGGTGCAGGTGGCCCAATCGGTAGAGCGCGGGCCTCGTATGCGGGAGATCGGGAGTTCGGTTCTCGGTCGAGTCAAACCAATTATTGATCAAATTCATACTTGTCACTTCCTAACCTGGCAATAGGCATTAATAGGATATGGCAAGGACTGGTTAGCCCAGTATCAGGATAATGTGACTGTGAGTGGGATATCCGGTCATGGTGCCAGTGGGGCGGCACTATAAAGTTGCCATGAGTGTGCACTGTCGCAAGATGGTGCCTGGATGTAGAACTCCAACAACCAACAGACCATATTATCCAGCTTCCAGAAATTCGTAATTACTAGAAAACTGGACAATTTTCTTCCTTACCTTTTGTTAACGTGGATTAATCAATATTAAACATATTCTGCTTTAATAGTTTATTAATTGTTAGCTCTATTTAACATTAAATACAATTGTGTTCTTTACTTTTCTTCATTTACTTGTCATCCTATATAGAGTATACCATATCTATAGCCGTGTTGAAACGGCCGATGTAAATCGATTCGTATAAAGCGACTTGTATAGTTCGGGTTACATTTCGCGTGTGAACGCACGGCTGAGTCGGATTAGGGCTGAATCGATTTGTGTGATCCCGATACTGTAAACCACTTGTCGAGGTAGTGTACATGAGTCGATTTCTGTGAATCAATTTATTTTGCCTGTGTGAACGCAACCAACTTACTTGAGGCGGTTTAAGGACGTGAGTTTGTTGACTTTCCAGTAAATTTGCTTTATGAACCTGCTAGAGGTGCACATATATTTTTTTCATCATTGATTTTTAGGGTTTCACTGCCCAGCAGAAGTTTTGACTGTACCAAACCAATACGATTCAGTCCATACATATCTAGGTCGAACCCACACTCTCTCGTGCCGACGTCAACGAACCCAAACTGGCGCTGGTTAGGCTGGACTTGCTCATGTGCAGATATCCACTTCCGCCTTAAACCGATTCAAAGCACTGCCCGTGTGAACGCGAAACACTTTCAAGCTAAATCGATTCATATGATTCGCCTTGTCTAAATCGCTTTATATTTTGCCCGTGTGAACACGGCTTTAACTTGGTATATATCTTCAGACTTTAAAGTGGATTAAAAATGATCAAACAGGCCCTGCTTTTGAAGTATATTAATTTGTATTTGTTAAATGCAATTTAGTTCTTTACTTATTATTGTCTATGTCATACTTTATGTAAATATTTAGGCTGTCCCCAGAAAAGAGGAAAATCCCGAAATCCAGGCCACTTCCGGTCTCACGCTTGCTGGATATTTGGTCCGGTACCTGTACACTATCATGGTGTAAAGTCGTCATCTGGCAGCTCTAGTTGTGTAGGCAGGCTATATGAGATCAATACAGGCAAGGAGAAAAAGGAAGAGTATAAAGAATGAAAGTAGAGTGAGAGCTTGTACCCTCAGGTTTATTATATAGTGGTACAAGGATCTGAAATGGCATACCACCTGACCATTATCTCCAATCAGCAACAAGCATTTCTAGTTCCACTAATGAACAGTAAGAATTCTTGTGTCACCATGGCTACTGTGATCTACCCACCACCACCATGTGATATGGCTGTTTGGCCTACACCTGCCTGTTGTGTGTGTGGTGATCCGTGACTAATAGTTGGGGGGAGGGGGTAGTGGGTAGAGCTCTTGAGGCTCCTTACATACTAACAGTAGTGCCCCTCTCACACTATCTACCTAATACACAATGACTATTGACCATAAGTAAAGGATCACCAGCAACTACATAAATACATTCATGCACCTGGCACTATACACCATTTACATGAATAGACCATTTGTATTCCATTATAGACCATTTGCATTCCCCACCGATGCGTTTTATCGGAATATTTTACAATGGTTTGTGAAAAGATGTGACTGTATACGTCCACTTGCAGAGCAGCCTGGACAATAGTACTGTTTGCCTCGTGATGAACATGTTGAGAAATATTAATTACCTCTCACTTGATTTTAAAATTTAACTACTTAAATCATCAGGTTTCTGTTAATTGTGCATTACAAGGAAGTTCAATTAAAACTATCCTACTTGTGAAGCAAAATATTAACATTCACGTGGAAATAGCTGCCATAGACGATTTCCACGAAAAGCACACACTATAGCCCCGTTCACACTGGCGAGTTAAAACGATTCATTTAAATCGACTTGTATAGTTCGACTCACATTTGCCGTGTGAATGCTACGCTAAAGCGATTTATGTGTGAATCGCTTCATCTAGTTCACTGCAAGTAAACCACCTCGCGAGGTAGTATAGATGGAGCGATTTAGGTTAAGTCGGCGTAAGTGGCATGTGTGGACGGTCGCGGTTTAGATGACGCGGATTAAGGACGTCACACGCATGCGCACTGATAGATAGATTTGTTGATTTCCGGTTTGTCGCAAAGTGTCTTAGCAGAACAACATTCAGATCTTCGTCATGTCTACCCACGAATCACGGCGTGAAAACTGGGACGACGTGGAAATAAGGATGCTGCTAGAGGTATGGGGGGACGACAGAATTCAGTCTGAATTGGAACACTCGGGGCGCAACATACACATCTACCGCCGAATCGCCGGCAAGTTGGCCCAGCTTTGTGGGGACGATAGACCTGAACGAGACGCTAATTCCTGCCGCTCAAAAATAAAAAGCTTAGCTCAAGCGTACAAAAAGTGTCGTGATCACAACAAGTAAGTGTTTTATGACAGTGTTGTCCCAAATTACTGGTGAGAAAATTAACTAGAAGATTAACCGCAGTACACCGGTGAAGACCAGGCGTATACAAAAACATGAGTACAATTTTGTAAAATTCACTCTGCCTATAGTGGTTACACTATTGTGGGGGACGAGATTTGTACATAATAACTTGTGATGTGATAATTTTGTCTGATTACATTACTTGGGTAGCATGGCAATCTACTGGTTGTCACTGCACTAGATCATCATTCCCGCATTCGCTTAAAACTTCAGTCATACCAACACAGACATAATGCCATTCAGTTTGGCCCTGCGCGCAATGGAAGACTGTAATGTTATTCGTAATAACTAAAAGTTATGCAATATTTTACTGACACTTGTCCTATACAAGGATTATGTAATACTACCTGAAATAAATACACAACTGTCCACAATGTTTATTTATAAAATGTATTTATTCAGTTCCTCCTCATTTTCAGTCGCAGTGGCCGGGATGTGCATACGTTCCGGTATTACGACGCATTAGATCAGATCTTGGGCACAAGGCCGACTGCCGCCCCACTGAATTACGTCGACACAGCGGTGAGGGGAAGCCAACAAGGTAACAGCAAAGCTTAAATAACGTTTGTACAATTTAAAGTAGGCTCACACATGTGCTGATATGTGAGTTCAACAAAACAATGGATGTTCTTATATGTAACATGTAAGGCATATTTGGTCAGTGATAAATATACCTTGATTCCCTGTAAAGATTTCTTCATACTGCTATGCTTAGGGTGTCACAGGATAAACAGGGTTGCATTCCATAAGGTTTCCGCAATTCTTGTTGTTATTCCTAAATCATGTAACATACACACTTGCCTCAAGACAAGTCTTGACTTGAGGCTGGGTCCTCAATTAATTTGTAGTTGTGACAATATGGTAACGTAAATGATGTTATCCTTCACATAACTTGTATATGTATGCACGAGAGTTGACAACTCAGTGGAACTACATTGGGAAATACACTCTATTCATTTTTAACGCTCATGTAATGTGTAAACACCGTGTTGTATACCATCCTTGGAGGATCGGTGCATTACTTCCCATCTGTGACGAGAATCCCATATTCTATTTTAATGGCCCCTTGGTGCTGGTTCCAAACATAATTAATGAGAGTGTTTACATACTCCTCTAGATAAAAGCTCCAACATTGTGGTGAACTGAGTTCGAACTGTAGGTATGGGGTGAATTCGTAATCTTATACCAGTACTCCTAAAATGTAAAACAATTCTCTCCCAGCCACATTAATTCACAGACAGTGCATAGTTCTGGGCCATGTATCTTTCTACTAGCCTTATATAATGTTCATAACTGATGACACTTGGTTGTTATGTGTTTCCCAGATTCACTGTACTTTTTTCAATCCTGCATTTATATGTGTTGCCCCCACAGCATGCTTAAGTTAAGTATATCATTCAGAATGTTCTATTGCAGAGGACGTTACAGTTGTAGATCCTAATGAGGTCATAGTGGGCGCGGATGTTGAAGGCCAGGAGGTGGGCGATGTCGAGGTGGAGTTTGAGGTGGAGGTGGAGACCGAAACCCCCTTACGGCCACCGACTCCCCCTCCACAGGTCGCGGGTGGCAGCCAAACCCAGCAGCCGACCCAGCAAGCGGCACGCCAAGGTAATCGTTATTCTTATCTAACCATTGTATGGTGACGTAACATAACAAGGTAAACAACAGGGCGTTTTCTTTCGTAGGATGATAAATGCTTACGGCAATATAACTACTATTATCGACACTGGTTAGACTACTCCGACTGTGCATTGTATACATTGCGTTGGTAACATTCTCGATACGTTGGTTTTTTTTATACACTTCACAGATACATATTACAACATATCACATAACTGGACCATATTCATGCTATGTCGCTTAACTGTCCCACCGCATAAAACTGCTTACAGGATGGCAACTATTGAGGTAGAATCCCGCCAAACATCCTCGAAATGGAAGTGTAGACTGTATTATTGTTGTTATGATATTGTCAAACATCATGACATGTAACAAGGTAGGCTAAGTAAGTTATCCAGTTGCCCTCTTTATATTTCAGCCACACGCAAACGGAAAGGGGTGGGAAGAAATGAAAGGTTTATGGATAACCTCATATCGCAATTTGTGACGGGTCAGAGGGAAGCGACGACTCAGTTCCAGGAGATGGAGGAAAAGCGCCTAAAGATCGCCGCCGAGGTGGAGGAGAGGCGGCATGAGCGCGAAATAGCCTCCGCCCAGGCACAGAGAGAACATGACGAAAGGATGATGGGGATGCTGATGTCCGCGCAGCAGCCTCCCCCCCCGCCTAACCCTCAGCATTTCCACTATTGACGGAGTAACTCGGCTCACGATTTCCCCTGACTATAGTTTTCATGATTAGTAGTTATCGTAGTAATGATATTTAGAACTAAAAAACCCATAGCTTTCTACATCTTTATTTACATATCTAAATTTGTTTCAAATTTGGTTTACATTACACCCATTGCATACCGCCCCCATCACTTTTAATTGTGAAAACATTCCTTCCATGGATATATAACTATTTTATCGGATATTGTTAATAAAAAAATTACAAAATATTTAAAACCTGTGTTTTCTGTCATATTACTTATCCACTGAAATATCTTGCGAACGCTTCACGTATAGCAGTAGCGTCGCCATCAATTTCCCCATCATTGGCGATGTGTTGTGGTTGGTTGTGTGCCCCCGCTTCCCACTCCTCATCGAACACCTCTCTATGTAACTCACAAACATTGTTCAAAGTAAAACACGCCAGAATCACTGTGGTGACATCTTCAGTGGCTACATCTGTATGGCAGAGGAGAATACTCCATCTGGCTTTACAGCGCCCGAATGTGTTTTCAATGGTCATTCTTGCACGAGATAGTCTATAGTTGAAAAGAGTCTGCTCTCTGCTCAGTCTTCCCGTGTCACAGTAGGGTTTCATAAGCCAGGGACGCAGAGGGTAGGCGGGGTCCCCTAGGAGGATGACAGGGATGCTATTGTTCCCTATCTGCAATGGCCTATTGGGGAAGAGGACACCAGCTTCACCTTGGGCAAAGACTGAAGAGTTTGCCAATACTCGCGCATCATGTACCCTACCTACCCAACCGGCTGCGATGTTTGTGACCTGGTATTCATGGTCACAGACTACTTGAGCAACTATTGAATAGTATCCTTTCCGATTGTGATAGTCGGTGTGATGGCGGCGCGGCGCAATGATGGGTATATGGGTCCCATCGATGACCCCTCCGCAGTTGGGAAACCCAAATTTAGACTGATACCCCGCAATTATTTCCGTTAGTCTGTCCCCAACTGGCATTTTAATATATCTGGGCAGGATTACCTCCGCGATGACAGCACACTTTCGCTGAGATTTCGCAACACGTTGATTTGGCTATACCGAACAGATGGCCGATGCCTCTGAACCCTGAGCCGGTTTCCAGTAACCACAGTGTGACAGCCACACACACTTCAACGGGAATGCATCTGAAAGTAGTCCCGATATCACCATAAGGTTCATCCAGTAACCCTCTGATTATAGCACCAAGATATTACATTGAGTTGAGACCACAAAACACAATGATAGTAAAGTTCAAAGCGTTTATACTGGATTACTTTGTCGGTAGTACGTAATTCCGACAGAGGCAGCCTGCGAGTGAGGTTGGAGAACGGGGAATTTACGCACTACATAAAACCGTACACACACAATATTACACAGGAATACTTTGTCAGTAGTAATTAATTCCGACTGAGTAAGCCTAATCCACATGCACCATAGTTTTCATTGACTTTAATGTGTTAAGGGTTTTCTCCACCTAGATGTAAAGTGGACAGAAGCAAAAAGAATAACAACATGGCATTGAGCTGTACCTTCGCATTTTGGTATCCACACGCGCTAGATGCACTCGCAGTTGCTCCACCAGATGGTCAAATGTCTCCTTGCGCATGCGAAAGTTTGTCACCCAATCTTGTTCGTGGAAGGTGACATTAACAATATGGGCCCACCAGTGGCTTGACCTGTAAAAAAGGTTATAGTTGAGAAGAAATTGGTAAACATTTTGACCCTACACATATTGGTGACATCCCCTAAATATGGGATATATCTATTTTGACTGTTATTCAAGGCCTATCTTCATTTTGAATCCACCCATTACTATACAATTATATGCACACTTTTGTGATTTGTCGCTTCCCATTGATATTATTGATCTTATAACATGCAAACTGTGGCCACCTAGTTAAGAACATTTTCGACCTGGCAGTTTCATTCAAATGAATACATTGGTCAGGTACTAACAGATTTAAATGTCGAACCTAAGCAAGATCTATTCTATAGGAGGTGGCGTTAGAGTTGAAATAAAGTCAAATTTAATGTCCAGCTACACATAAAACGTTCAGGGATTTGCATATTGAAAACAGGTTGTAGATATTTGCTCCAACTCATGAGCATAGGATTTTTGCCCGGCCCTGTGCAAGGATGTTGGTACACCCCTCTGATATCAGAGGTTTAGGCTTACAAAATTGAAGATAACATATGTTACGGTACTGCCTACCGTCGCTCTGGGCTAGCGCTGAGGGACAGAACAGTCAGGAGTTGTAGGATAAACGCTCTGCGCTCATCTTCTTGCATCTGTATGAATCGTGCCATTCTGGTGCGGGAAGCCTCCAGAATCCGTGCGAAATTGTCTCTTGCACTGACTACCCTCCTCCGCATTGCGGTTCGATGACGAGAAGTTAGAAACATGAACATTCCTGTCGATACGAAGTCTCCCATTGTTGTGGTTTTGCCAGTAGTCGCTATGACGCACATAAGTCCACTTCCGCCATAAAACGGCCTAAGTACTGCGCGTGTGGACGCTACACACTTTCTAAATCACTGTGTGTGGACACGCCACTAGTTCGCCTCATCTAGTTCGCCTTATCTAGTTCGGCCTAAAGTTGTGCTGTGTGAACGGGGCTTATGACTCCAGTCAGTATCATGCACTGTGAAAAATACCTTATAAAGGATTTCCTTATCCATTTGTGACAGTGGCAAGAAGTAATGATGGCGGTTGTAGCTCACTATGTAACATGCTTTGCAAAACATGTCTTAGTAGTTATAGAGGATTTGCACCACCAACGTGCCTTCTGATGCCAGTTGTGCAAAGAAAGGACGAGTATAAAGTGTGAAAGAAAAGAGAGAGTCAAGCCCTCTGGTTTATTATTCATATGGTACATATATTCAGTGTAGAGTATCACCCCACCCTATTCTCCCAATGAGAAACAAGCATTCTTAGCTCTACCAATAGGGATCCAGCATTCCTGGCCCCATGGCTACCAGTGATCTGCCCACCACCAGCAAGCTGTATGGCTCCCCTGGCCACCACCTCCCTTTAGCCTGAGTGTGATGATCCTGACTAGCAGAGGGGGGAGGGGGTAGGCTCTGAGTGCCCCTTACACACAGTCCTGCCAGCACCACTATATCTATTTACCTCTCAATCAAGCACCACCAGCAGCTACATATACACATACATGCACCTGGTCACGTATACCCAATCAATAATAGAACATTTGCATTTCCCCACCAATGCATTAAATCGGAATATTTTTACATATTGTTGAAAGTAGAAGCTCACTACTACACACAATGCTCTATGGAAAATGTCCACAGTCCACAGACTAATGCCAGTAGCAAGAAATACTACTGTGGGATTATATCTCTCTGGGCATGCTCTTCTGAAAATATTTCGAACGCAAACCATCGAGCTATAGAAGCTACATACCAGGTGTGAATTATGTGCCCGAAATGGATGAATATTACATCCGACTAGACCGGCGATGATGCCTCTTGCGATTTTTCAAGTGGTAACCAGATGGTTATTATAATAAAATGCGATGGAATTAAACACTATAAAGCATCACATATTTTAATTTTGAAAAAGTATTATCTCAGATGGTACGCTCCTGCAAGCCTGCATCTATTGAAGCTATCCATGCTATTTAACTATTCACACAGTTTCGCTGAATCATTCCCTTCCTTCAAAAACAAATGGAATATAAAAAAATAAGGATTAATATTGCTTCATTATTGATTAGAGATTATAGATTGAATACTTCACAGCACTTTGCAATATTTGCGCAGAGAGGATTGGGATGGTGGTGCAGGAAATAATCAATGGTGCCATGGGGGTGGGGGTAGGTGGTTACAACCTAGACAAAGGATTCATTCTGTACATCCAGTCATCATCATGCTGTCGGTCGCGATGCGACAAAGACTGCTTTCATTACTTGACTGCCGCTCTCCATTTAGCTCTCCGCCATGAGAGTTGCGCCGTTGTGTTGCTCCTAGCTGATTTTCTGCTGTTGACGGAAGATGAGCTTGAGCAGCGCGGTCCTTGATAAACCGGGCGACGACCGAGCCGGTATGGTGTTTTGTGCGGTTGTACAGTTCATGAAAGCTGCCTGCAAAAGTGTTGAAGTGCTGCTGGCTTTTGTAAGTTACCAGCGGCACTCTCTTGAGGAGCAAATAGAGGTTTCACACCGGCAAGAACATGTCAAGACAGGTGCAAACTAATTGTCCCTGCAATGGCTGGTCGGGAGATGTTGGGAGTTCCATACATCAACCGCCCTTAATGCTGCCACAGTGACATGGTTTTCTGTTTAGGGTTTGCGCCCTTAGCCTTCGGTTCTGTCAAGAACATGTACCACAAGGCAGTGGTTTACAACTCTGCAGGGCAGGGGTGTTAAACTCCCTGAGGTGTTGCTATACCTGCAATACCTGCAATACCTGCATATCCAGTACAGGGGTGAAAACCAACATATTAGAAAAATGGGTGAAGAATTTTGACATGGCGGTGAAATGAATTGAGCTGGTAAATTCTTAATTTAAGAAGCAAAATATATTCTTCACATAAATCTTGATATTTACCTGCTATGTTTGATTTGAAATATATAATAAAACATGTAGTTTAAGGAATTTTTCAAATAAAACCTACAAGAGTTTTATTGCCGCCATCTTGTCTTTTTGCATTCTCTCCCATTTCACCAACTCTGTGCCGATATGAGTAGCCATTTGATCCTGTAGCCAGAGTTTCTACTTCCTGTTCCATACTAAAGCTATTTTCGCTCGTATTTAGCCTCTGGTAGGGTTCACCCCTGTACTGTAAGTAAGAGGTGAATCTGTTATATAGTTACAACCGTATAAGCCTGTTCCTGATTGGTTTGCACCAAAGGATTTTACATCCACTTAGCATCTGCCCCGTCCACACGCAGCGCCCTGACCAGATGGGGTGGCCAAATGAGTTGAGCGTCTGTTTTCATTTTTGTGGGTTTGAACCCTGGTCGAGTCAAACCAATGACTAAACAAATTATACTTGTCGGTTCCTAACCATATGCTCTGTATTATTAGGATAGGGCAAGGACTGATTGGCTCAGTGTCAGGATAATGTGACTGAGTGGGCTATCAGGACATGGGGCTTGAGGCCTGGTCTCCCAGTGGGGAAGCACTATAAAGTAGCCATTAACGCAACCTGTCAAGAGTCCGTACCCGTCCGGATATGACCTTAGATGTTGCCAGGGCGTAAAACTCCAACAAGCAACCAACCAACACGTCCCGCGCACCTGACGTGGCTGACGGGTGCAATTTGTTAACACGCACCAGTACCAATGTGATTATGTTCACCATCACCAGAATCGCCAAGAACCAGAGCGATTTGTTAATAAGGTAATTGGTGATGATTTTGAAGAAAATTAGTAACTTTGAAATATTGTCGATATAGTCTCGAAATGATTACCCCAGTCATGAACAACGATTCTGCGCCGTAAAGCTGAAATTGAAATATGAGTTTCCTATTGCACCAGAACACTGCTAAAGGTCCTAGGTGATGATCTTGAAGAAAATTAGTGACATTGATCTGTGTCTTGTTCGATGTTGTGAGGGTCGGGTTCTTCCATGGTCAACTCATTGACCCTGTCAAGTTTGCTCCAGCAAACCATCCCGAAGTGCCCAATCTTCTTGCAGGCAATGCAAGTCTTGCCCCTCGCTGGACAAACTCCATGCCAGTGTTTGTAACCACAATTTTGACATTGAATCTTGAATTTGCTTGCACCAGTGTTGTTCCCGGCCTTCCAAGATGGGGACTTCCAAGATGGCAGCCCAGCCAGATGAACCACCTGTGCACTGATACGTGCATTTGCACATCTGTTCAGAAAATCGATTTCTTTCACCTCCATGTCCAATTTCTTTTCCTTCAACTGGTCAGCACTAAATTCACTGAGCTTGCCCATGTTGATGCATTTTTCAAGTGTGAGATCGGCTGTTTGAAGCATTTTGTTTCTCAACGTCATGTTCTTGACTCCAGCAACCAAATGATCGGCCAACAGTGATTCCTCAACCAGCCCATATTCACAATCATTCACTCTGTCTCTGAGGGCTGTGATATATGTAGACATATTTTTGTTGGCTTGATTATGCGAGTTGAAACGGTAAAGTATTATTATTAAATTTGATTTACTGGTACAGTATGCTTGAAATGCCTCCGTTAGCGGCCCGATCTTGTCCTGCTCGGCAAGTGTGATGGCCATTTTGGCGAAAACTTTCTGGGCTTCTTCTCCAGCAACTTGAAGGAAGATGCAGCATTGCACTCGTTCTGTTTTTGTAACCACTCCTGAAGCGGTGGCATATATGTTATATACTCTGATCCATGTTTTCCAGTTTGATCATGCGTTGTTGCAGAGGACTAGCTGACCTGGTGGTCTGAGGCCCGGCAGCGTGTTAGCAGGTGGCATGTGAAAGTATGACGTTTGAACACTTTGACTTCTGGATACTGAATGCTTTCATTCACCGTCCAGGACCCTGAACCGCCGGCACACTGTCCCTCTGACATCATCTCATTTACATACTCCTTTGTTCTCCACTTGTGCCTGCATGTCTTTTATGCCTATATTACAGGTGTCAAGTACTAAGCGGTCTGGAGGTATGTCCGCCCCTTGAACATGTAATCTAGATGCTCTGAAATGCCATTTCCAGCCATTTCACATTGGTTACGTAATGGTTTTATTTTTGTTGTTGGGGGGGGGGGGGGGGCAACTTCCCCCCATAACCCTCACCTCACTAGCTACAACCCTGGGTGTAGAGAAGATGGCGGTTGGAAAACGACAGGCTTCACTAACCCAGGTAAGGCTGCCCGGGAGATAACATCCCCAGATAAAGTCCCTAAATCTGCCTAGCGGGCAATTTGTCTGCAGTGTATCAGTATAAAGGACAAGCCTCCTCTGAGTCCTGCCCCCCCTCATAATAAAGAACCCGACTAAATCTCCCGGGGATAATAATACACTGGAATAAAGCTGTCCTCAGCTGCAAGGATAAGTCATATTAAAACCCTTCTATAAAAAACAACAAAAATACCTTTGCCTTTACCAAACTAAAAACTCGATATTCTGGTAGATCACAATTTTTTTTTATGTCCTTGATTTGGTGCGGAATGACAAGATCGAGAAACCATGTTCACATAAAGGCCCATTAATACTTTTGACGGTGTTTAACGCCATCAACCTTGCCATGTGCTACGAGTGGAACGTCACCACGAAAGTCTGATTGCTTTGATGCCTTGAAAGTTCAACATGGTTGAACTCTGGCCATGCTTGTGCCGTGTTGCATGGTCTAATGGGGCTGTCACACTACGACATAACGACGTCAACGTAGGGAGAACGTGAAGAACGTTGAAGTTCTCGGCGTAGTATGCAAATTTGGGCACAAGTTGAACGTGGATGCAGCGTAGTGGACGAGAACGTAACGTTGGTAAAGCGTAGTGATACCGTCAGTCACGAGAGAGGACAACGTCACTACGCTCACGGAACGTTATGAACGTTATTCCATCGCCAGAAGAACGTTACATGATGTTAGCTATGTAATGAGACGTTGAATGTACGTTGAATGCACGTTCTCCGGACGTTCTCCTGACGTTTTCGTGACGTTCTCCTGACGTTCCCATTAAGCCTCGTAGGCTTTTGCACTTGGTTTAATGTGGGTCAACGTAGTGGAACGTAGTGGAACGTAGTTGAACGTAGTGAGCAGCGTTGAAATAACGTCCGTTTAATGTCATTGACGTTCACTGAACGTGAACAGAACGTACGGCGAACGTAAACCCTTACGTTCGACCTACGTCCAAAGTTTTGAACATGTCCAAAACCTTGACGTAACTCGACGTAACACGACGTAATGTGACGTAGCTTGACGTCATTCTAACGTCATTTTGACGTCATCATGACGTAACCCAACGTCATGACGAAAAATGATCACGTTAGGCTCACGTTGGCTCGTCACGTCATAGTGTGACAGGGGTATAACGCCATCAAGCATCGACGTAAAAGTCTAAATGGGAGCGTTACGCCATCTAACGCCATCTAACGCCATCTAACATTGCGCCATCTAACGCCATCTAACACCGTCACACACCGACAAAAGTGTAAATGAGCCTTTAGTGTAATGTAGCAGTCACACTACGACGACAAGCGGCGACGACACCCCTGCGACAGCGACTTCCGGTATGTCGTCGATTGTCGCTGATTGTCGCGCAGGTGTCGCACAGGTGTCGCCGCGACACCTCCGCGGCACCTCCGCGGCACCTCCAGTTTCTCCACTGTCGCCGGGTTGTCGTGGGCGTTTTGGACATGTTGAAAAACTTCGACGACAATCGACGACAGCCGATGTTGCAGCACTGTCGCGGCACTGTCGCGGCACTGTCGCGGCACTGTCGCGGCACTGTCGTGGCACTGTCGCGGCACTGTCGCACTGTCGCGGCACTGTCGTGGCACTGTCGTCTTGTCGTTAAGCTGTAGTTGCTTCTCTCTCCATGTATGTGTCTCTGTGTCTGTGTCTATGTGTGTGTATGTGTCTATGTGTGTGTCTGTGTCTATGTGTGTCTATGTGTGTGTATATGTGTGTCTATGTGTCTCTGTGTGTGTCTCTGTGTGTGTATCTGTGTCTGTGTGTGTGTCTCTGTGTGTGGTGGTGTGTCTGTGTGTGTCTCTGTGTGTGTGTCTCTGTGTTGTGTCTCTGTGTGTGTCTCTGTGTGTGTCTCTGTGTGTGTCTCTCTGTGTTGTGTCTGTGTGTGTGTCTGTGTGTGTCTCTGTGTGTGTATCTGTGTCTCTGTGTGTGTCTGTGTGTATGTCTCTGTGTGTGTATCTGTGTCTATGTGTGTATGTGTGTATGTCTGTGTGTGTATCTGTGTATCTGTGTGTGTATATGTGTCTCTGTGTGTGTATCTGTGTGTGTGAATCTGTCTATGTGTGTCTCTATGTGTGTCTCTGTGTCTCTGTGTGTGTCTGTGTGTGTCTGTGTGTGTCTGTGTGTGTCTGTGTGTGTCTCTGTGTGTGTATCTGTGTCTCTGTGTGTGTATATGTGTGTGTGAATCTGTCTCTGTGTGTCTCTATGTGTGTCTCTGTGTCTCTGTGTGTGTCTGTGTGTATGTCTCTGTGCGTGTATATGTGTCTCTGTGTGTGTATCTGTGTCTCTGTGTGTGTATCTGTGTGTGTGAATATGTCTCTGTGTGTCTCTATGTGTGTGTCTGTGTCTCTGTGTGTGTCTGTGTGTGTCTGTGTGTGTCTGTGTGTGTCTGTGTGTGTGTCTGTGTGTTGTGTCTGTGGGTGTGTCTCTGTGTGTGTCTCTGAGTGTGTATCTGTGTCTGTGTAGAGACACACACAGAGACACAGAGTCAACCACACACAGACACACACAGAGACACGCACAGACACACAGAAACACAGAGACACACAGAGACATACACAGAGACACAGACACACACATAGAGACACACAGAGAGTGTGGGTGTGGGTGTGAGTCTTAGTGTGGATGTGGCTGTGAGTGAGAGTGAGAGTGTGAGTGTGAGTGTGAGTGTAATAGTGAGTGTGAGTGTGATCGTGAAGTGTGAGTGTGATAGAGAGTGTGATAGTGAGTGTGAGTGTGATAGTGAGTGTGAGTGTGATAGTGAGTGTGAGTGTGATCGTGAGTGTGATAGTGAGTGTGATCATGAAGTGTGAGTGTGATAGTGAGTGTGATAGTGAGTGTGAGTGTGATAGTGAGTGTGAATGTGATAGTGAGTGTGAGTGTGATCATCAATCAATCAATAGTTCCATCCTCTAGTCGAGGGTTGGATGCAATGGTTCTCCATGTGTCCCGATGTTGTGCTGTTCTGATAGACTGTGAATAATTCAAGCCTGTCCACTGTGAAATATTAGTAAACCATGATGTTCTTTGTCTCCCTCTCCCTCTGCTGCCATTCACCTTCCCTTCCAACAATGTACGGTATATTGAACTCTGACGAATGATGTGGCCAAAATAAATAAGTTTCTTTGTGTGTATAGTGGCAAACAAGCTTTTCTTATGTGATAGTCAGTGTGATAGTGAGTGTGAGTGTGAGTGTGAATGTGAGTGTGAGTGAGTGTGAGTGTGTGTGGTTTATCGCACACACAGAGACACAACAGAGACACACACACACACGGACACACACACAGAGACAGAGAGACACAACACAGAGACACACACACACAGACACACACACAGACACAGAGACACATACAGAGACACACACACATACACAAAGAGACACACACAGACACATATACACACACAGACACACACATACACAGAGACACACACACAGACACAGATACACACACAGACACACACACAGACACAGAGACACAGACACACGCATAGAGACACACACAGAGACACAGAGTCACACACACACAGACACACACAGAGACACACACACAGACACAGACACACACATAGAGACAGTCACACACACACAGACACAGACACTGTCGTCCCGCTGTCGTCCCGTTTGTCGTCCGGATGTCGTCCGGATGTCGTCCGATTGTCGTCCAACTTAGCCCGAATTTGCATATGTCGTCCGGATTTCACAAAATCACAGCTGCCGGGCTGTCGTCACCCCCTTGTCGTCGTAGTGTGACTGCTACATTAACAGAACAACAACTAGGAGTGCAGCCAGTGCGTTTGAACTCGCTTGTGCACATTTGAATGCGCCGAGCGCGCCACCTGCTGATTGGCTGCCATCTTCCCTGCCACTTCCACCAAGGGAGCTGCCCCACCCCCCAATCTCCCGCTGCAGTTCACAGTGAGCTGGCATCACAAGCAAACTTTCCACCCACCCACCCATCGCCAGTCTATGTTGTGCTTTCCTCACAGCTTGTTTTTTTTTTTCTGTTTATTGGTTTGTTTCTCTATGTATTCTCATTTACCTTAGGGATTTTCTCAGGTTTCTCGCGTAGGCCTACCTCTCATTAAATCTGTTGTTTACCTGAACTGCCGCTCCCTTGTCATACTTTTTGGCCGAATCAATAAATGTGTACTGGAAAAAACACAACAAAAACTCTCCATCATAATGTTGCATGTTTGTTCTTGTGTTTTATTATATAACGAACTGCCCGCATGGATATTGTTTAAGTTGCAAAGGCAGAGATTACCAGGTTAGAGAGCTTACCACGTTTGGGTGAACATTTAAGGTCTGCTTCAATTAATCAATGTTGTATTTTATATAGGATATTGTACTGAAATGACATAAATGAACGTGGCACAATGAGTTTGGGCTAGATTTACTAGTGGAACATACCACAGGAAATAACAAATTATTGTAAGGTCCATGATTAGTGTCAGGGTATTTAGTTATAGGGAAGTGATTTGTAAAACAACATTAACATATTAGTACTTAATCATTATGAACCAGGTTCCCTGTATTTTTTTTTTTTTTTTGTGACAAGTTTTTTATTCTGCCCATAATGTATAAGCTCCCGTGAGGGTGCTTGTTTTCAATGCTGGACAGCTGTGATACTGGATTGGTCTGGGCCCGCACTCAGGAGTCTTTACCTGATCTTTCTCGGGCCAACCTTTGCAGTTTTGGGTGTTAATAGTTTCTATATTAGTTTTTTTTTAATTTTCAAGTTTTGTCCTAACCTGTATATGATAACTTAGCCTACTATGTACATCTACGCAGATGAGATACAGGCCTGTGGGAGAGGATCCCATCCCATTGTGGTTTGGTACAGCATCCTTTCACCCATGCCCTGTCCTTAGATAGTATGCCAGTGTGCCAGAACACCCCTGGACCCTTCAGGACTGCAACTAGGTGGGATGGCTGTGTTGTATGGTTAGCCATTTTGTATTTCAGGGTGATTCATATGCATGACCATGGCCTGTCTGGTTCTGCTTTGGTTTGTGCCAGTACACATACCCAGATGGCCTGCGCCCTATGGTGATAGTTTTTGAATTCCTTAGTAGGGCTAGTTTCCGTATTTGTAATATCTACCATCTTTTCTGGCCGGTCTTTTGCTTTTTGTGCCAGTACACAGCAAGCAGTGACTGCGCCCAAGATCAGGTGAGATATTGTTTCTTCAGTAGGTGGCTGTGTATTATGTTTTCTTTAAGGACCTTTAATAGTGGTCCATGCTTTCGATTGCCCGTTGTTGTGTGGGTTGATTATTCCAGGCATGTGCCGCCATGGCCAGTACACTTCTCTCATAAATGTTGCTGTTACTTATTGCTGTCAGTAGCACTGGGGCTGCCATTTGCCTGGTGTCCCTACGGGGGGTTGCTCTGTAGCCTGGTTTTGTGGTGTAATGGTGTGCCAGTATTTTGAGGTGCGTTTCCCTTCTACTCGTTAGTAGTGTTGCATTGCATTTTTTGTGTAATTCGATTGTGGGATATCTTTTGTTCACCTGAAGGCATACTTTGAGGGCTCTATTTTATAGCACCTGTAGTTTGTTTAATAGTTTTGTATTTCCTTCCACGTATACTACATCACCATAGTCAAAGTAGGGGAGGATCATGCCTTTATATATTTTAATTGCCATGCTTTCAGTCATGTAGTATCTCAGTTTAGCCAGTTACTGTGTTGCTGTAACCAAACAACCACATCACAATAGGGGTCCCTCCAGTCAGCCATAGGTGTATATGTTGGTCAGTGCCAAACCCTGTGTGACTGCCCCTCACACCCACACACACACACATACGCACCCACACACCCTTACTTCTTAGTTCAAACATAGTAGAGAATAGTGTTTGTTTGGGTGTGTTATGCGTTATCAATTCAATTCAATTCTTTATTTCAGACTCAGGATTATGGTAGTTACATAATTTGGTCAATAGTAGGCAGATATAAAAAGTAATGTGAATAGGATATACATAATAGTTTGAATACTACCATACTAACCAATATCAAAATGTTGGCCCACATACAGTAGTTTGTACCAATGCCTCCATATGGCAGACGTAAATCTGAGATCACTCTCTTCTATTTTTACAAGTCCCTATATTAAAACATTTTCTAACCTGTTAAGTCCAGTAAAAAAAGTTGAATATTAGATTCCTGATAACAGGCTGGAAGGCTGGCACATCAATATTGGCAAACAGCTGAATAGCACTGTGATATCTAGGTAGACGGAGTAATAACCTCATAATGTCATTATATGCTACATTCAGTTTTCTACTGCTATACATTATATATGGGCAGTATACAAGGGAGTACAGAAAGTTCTAAATAAATTTACCTCAACATCAGCTGAATACATATGAAAAATCGCCTGCCCCTGATTAAAAAAAATATTTTGCTTTATTTTGTTTTAAAAAACTGTAAGAAATGCGTCGATCTCATTCCACTAGTCCTTGCCCTATCCTAGTAATACCGAGTGTAAGGCTAGGTAGCAACACATATCAATTATTAATGCCCTTATTGATTGACCTACTTTGCACTATTGCACGACCTACCTACTGTTCCAATTGACCTCATTAATCCTCTTATTGACCTATTGCACCTTGAATGTACTGATCTGACTGATTATTCACTGTTATCCTCAGCTCATTGTTGACCTACTTTAACCATATGTCTACCTAAATAAACCTCCATACTATAGCTCAGTCTCCTGTCCTGAATTATTAAGTCATTGGTTTGATTCTGTCAGGGGTACGAACCCAGGAGTTTGAATCCCACAACGCTCAACTCTTTCGGCCATCAAGTCTGATTATATATTCGGTCTATGTCATATGCCAGAAAAAACTCAAACTAAAACTGCCCGTCCAACCCTGATTTGTCTGGTCAAAAGGACGACCACCAACTTTTTTATTATTTGGCATTAGGTCTGGCTAAAACCATCTTGCAAGGCACATTGGAAAATGAAAGAAGACAAGGCAGATACAGGAAGAGGTGGGAAGACAACATCAGGGAATATACAGGTTTGGAGTTTGGCAAATCAGAGAGAGTTAAGGGATTGATGATGATGCCGTCAGTACACTAGGATAGTGCAAGGTTTGGTTCAGGGTCAGGATACTGTGACTAAACCTTGAGATCTAAAGCTAAGATTCCATTCCATATACACGGTATGCGTTATGTGAATGCAACAACAAAATGGAGAAGTGTAAACGCATGGTGGTGCTTCCATATGTCTGGATGCAAATGTGAATACGAATGCGGCCAAGTGAATTGCTCAATGGACCGATCAGTGCGAATGCGAATGCAAATGCAAATGCAAATGCAAATGCAAATGCAAATGCAAATGCAAAAGTGAATGCGAATGCGAATGCGAATGCGAATGGCATGCCGCATACATGAAATCTTGGCTTTAGGCTTCAGTCTGCCAATCCTATAGGTAAATCAGGCACTGAGTGTCATGGAATCCATGCAGAACTATACATCCATGATTAATACATGCTACTAACTACCCATATTCACTGCGATATGATATCGGATGTTGCCACAATGTTAAATGCCTATCAATCTCAATCTCAAAAGATGCATATAATTCGGTTTGTTTGCTGATAGATACCAGTGTCTTATCGTAAAGGCGGGGCTGGGTGCGGCAGTTCCCCCTTGTGTCCTGATGCAGTACCCTGGCTCCTGTGTGCATAATCATCCATCAAACAAAATAATTCTGGTCCAGTTTTACAAACTGGCTACACCTACATATCAAGTGGAGTCAAATCCACTGCAAGTTACATTAAAGCTGTGTAGTCAGATGATAGCATAGCAATTTGGAAACCATAATACTGACCAAAATTTGATTATACATTAATTGTGTCATCTTTCACTTTCAAATATATATCCAAAGGTAGCCATACAAAATCAAATACATTTCAAAGTGAAGTAATGTGGATTATAACTTTCAAACTATTATATGTATCTTTAAAAAAACGACAGAAAGTTAGAGGTGGTATAGTCAGCCCTTGCTGGATGACAACTATAATTATAAGAGGTTATATATAGACAGGCCGAATATATTAACTGGTTATTATTCCTAAATTAATAAACATATGTAAGTCAATACAACATATAGGAATGAGTATAAATACACATAAGATGATAAGTATAACGTACTATTAGTAAGCATAACAAATAACACTTAAAAACCATCGACCTATACAGCTTTACCTAATTATAATAACAATGATAGCATTGGCTATACTTACCATTGTGGGTAGCAGTAGAGTGTGCAGAGTTTTCTGTGTAAAATATATTATAGAGGATTTCATTCGCTGACTATTATATGGTGGTTCAGCTCATTAGCCTGTAGAAAAATAGGTCAATAGAGGATTTCCACAACCAACCTGCCCTATGATGGCTGTTTGATAACTAATCTTATGGGTTGCAGCCCATTGGGGTTACTCGTTGCAAAAGGTCCATTACACGACCTGGCTACTGGCACGCCTTGTACTGTCTTCGTGATCCTGATTACCCGCAATGCCAAAGCATTACGCATAATTGCAATTACATGGTATTGTGATGAATCATTTGAGCTTAACCAAAGGTTCTTACTTGTTTTGATCTATATTTGAACAGTTGTTGTAGTAGTCAGTTAGTTCTCAGTCACACTATGACTTGCAACCATTTTGCAAGCACTTTCTGACTAAAAGCCAACGACCTTGGGACCAAGGGGAAAAAAAGGTTGGAAAAACATTGGTTGGCAATTGGTCACCAACTGATCAGTGACCAATTGTTGACTATTAGTTTGACTTTTAGGATGAGTGTTAGGGTGGGAGTTAGGGGAAGTGTGGGAGTTAGGGTCAGAGTGATGATGGGAGTCAGGTTGGGTATTCGGGTGAGTGTGAGGGTGGAAGTTATGGTAGGTATTAGAGTGAGTGTGAGGGTGGGAGTCATGGTTTATGTTAGGATGAGTGTGTGGGTGTGAGTTAGGGTGAGTGTGGAGGTGTGTATTAGGGTGAGTGTTTGGGTGGGAGTCAGGGTAGGTGATAGCGTGAATGTGATGGAGGGAGTTTGGATAAGTTTAGGAGTTACGGTGAGTGCTTGGGTCACTGGGTTAGGGTGAGTGTGATGAGAGTCATGGTGGGTGTTAAGGTGAGTGTGAGGGTGGAAGCCAGGATTGGAGTTAGGGTGAGTGTGAAGGTGTGAGTTATGGTGAATGTGAGGGTGTGAGTTAGGGTGAGTGTGAGTGTGGGTATTAAGGTGAGTGTGAGGGTGGAAGTTAGGGTGAGTGTGAGGGTGTGATTCAGGGTAGGTATTAGGATGAGTGTGAGGGTGTGAGTTTGGGGGAGTATTAGGGTGAATGTGATGGTGATAGTCAGGTGTCATGAATCACCAATCGGTCATCGAGCAGTCACAACAGTGCTATGGTCGCTGAACCGGTTGCCAACCAAAATGCACCCACTGAGTGTGCAATCGATCTCCACTTCCATTTCACTGCCAAATTTACCATATCTTGTAATGTACTCGATGTAAGTGCTAGTGCTGGCAGATTTGTTAAATAATGCAAAATATTTATTTGATGTCATTATTAATATGGGTAATTCTCAATGTGGCAATGAGTCAATCAGAGTACCATACACTCATTATGAACTGACACTGATGGCGCCACCTAGCATTATTCCTATACATTAATACAGGTGCTCATCGTGTTTGAACCCAGTCCTGCAAGTACTTCTGCCACTTAGCACTATTTTGCTCCACCAGCCTCTTATGTCACAACTGCCTCCCGGGTTCAGAGGGTCACTTGCCACATGGACATGAACACATGAAGTCAGGCCATTCTACAGTATTTGTTGTTTGATTCAAAGCCCTAACCTACCAAAATACCTAAAAGAAGCAACAAAATAAGAAAAGAGCAAGAAAAAACTCTGCCAACAGGCCAATACGCTCATTATGATGGTTCCACCTAGTATTATTCTTATACAGTAATACCACTTCGAACCCAGACCTGTATCTACTGCCCCCAGCTAGCACTACTCTACTCCTCCAGCTTTTGATATGTCAAATGCCTCCCAGGTTCAAATGGTGACTTGCTGCCTGGACACAAATCAGTGAGGTGAGGCCATTCTACAGTTGTTGTTGTTGGATTCGAACCACCAGCCTACTAAATGCTTAAAAGAAGCAACAAAAGGAGCAGACAGCAAGATGTAAGTGAGGATGTCCAAACCCCACTGACAAAAACCAGCGGTTGCCCATGTTCAGTTGTGAACACTCCAACACCACTCCAAATTGTAAACAAACCTACATTATATACGATGAAACAGATTCAACACTAGCACATATTGAAAGGTCTTTTATTGATCACCTCAACATGGTGACTAAAGGTATCCTTGCATGCATAGATGTATTCGAGACCAGACTGCTGTCCATAAACCTGCCCTGTAGCCAGCTATTAGAAAGCATGCTAAATGGAAGCTGTGAAGCATGATGTGAGGAACACACAGCTTCAGCTTCAGCAATGACACAGAACCAATGCCACATCAGTAGCTGCTCCAACACTCAACTGCATTCACCCAGCCACCACAAAATTATACCTGCTGAGACAAAAGGACATACTGACAACACATGATATGGACATAGGAAATCATCATCAACGTCATTCAGAAATCAATTGCAGGGACATGATCAACCAACTATTGGCCACTACTGGATCAACATGCTGAACCAAGAGAGGCAGAAAAATCGTTAATGCCTAGCACTTTCCTGATTGGTGGTGACCGTAAGGGTAAAGTTAGCCTTGGGAAAAGTACTCGGTTTGAGTATTTCTGCTTCTTATTCGATATATATGTCAGGATCTGACCATCCCATGCAGTTGGATCAATCATATCTGTGAACACCAGAAGCAGTTGGCCACCATGGATACACTTTCATCATGTGGTCAGAGTGTATTTTCACAATGATGGAAGATGGTAGATTTTGTAGAGGTTCATAATACATTTACACTATAAAGGATGTCCAACCAAACATTGCAGGGTTTGTAGGAGAATGACCAGCAGCCTTGACAAAAACACTGCATAGTGGAGGAAGTTTTGTGCTGTTGACTGGAAGCTCGCCAACTAGTGACCTACACAGACACCCATTAAGCTCTTAACCATTGATATTGATACCGACACATGTACACTATCTCAATGAACAAATAGCAACAGAAATGGCTTGGACAGATCTTAAACCTGACAGTCATACAACTTTCATAAAGTAATATTAAGAAAGTTATAGCAGTTTAAATTAAAGAAAATATGTTCTGTAAAGGCAGAGTGTTCATGTCTTGCTTACAAGCACCAACTGCATTTCAGCATGTAAAATAAAACATTGTGAATGACATAAATATCAGAAAAATAATGTATGCCTACCACAAATGCAATCATACATGTCAACCCAATGTGAACCTCACACACTCCACAGAACAAAATTACACGTCACACACCACACTAATGTGCGCGTACGTGGCACTCTCCACACAACCACCAGTCAGCCCATGTGAAACCAACATGCGCGTACAAAAAAAATGTCTATCATGTGGACAAAATCAGACACCTAGCCCAGAAGTTGGAGTTAAAATCATCGTGGTCACCACTGAAAAGTTTGTGTATCTCAGAAATTTGATGTTATTGAAGTCTACTTCCAAATCACTTGTTGGGCTCAGTACCTAAAAGTATCACACAAGAAAAACACAATATTGTACTCACATGGTTTAATCCCAAAACTAAAATGGCTACCGACACATGTACACAGTCTGGGCTGGCTGGTGGCAGTGGTGAGAGAGAGTGTGCACATGCCATGCACCCTTATTTATAGATTACAATCCAGGTACCAGTCAGGTGACCCAGCCTGCACCCAGCAGGCCCTTGGCTGCAGAGTATCAATACAACAAGGTACCAGCCAGGTGACCCAGCCTGTGCCTGGCAGGCCCCTGCCTACAGAGTACCAATACAACCAGGTACCAGTCAGGTACCTGGCCTGTACCCGGCAGGTCCCTGTCTGCAGAGCATGAAATATTAACCCCCCGAAAATTCCCAAATATTTTACAACCTGTTGCCTTGCTGTCTCTACAACCACATTGTTCCCCCCAACATCCTCTGTCTGCCATCTGCTCCAGCTGTCAGTTCTGACATATCCGTCCATGTTATTTACTCTTGCAGAATTATTTCACCATATATTGTAATGGATTCAATATAATATTGCTCCTGTTGACAGATTTATTACATAATGCAAAATATTAATTTTATTATAGTATGAACATGATTTTTTATCTATAATTAATAATGTGTGACAATTATGACCTGCACACAGATTAGTGCTCACAGATACAGCTTAGTATTATCATTTAGATGTAGAATTAGGAAAATAGTGCTTTCCAATACATTGTTATCTTATAATGATAATCATTTATGGTGTAGGTAATGTGCATAATAAGTGATGAATACAATTCATTGCAAAATATCATGCATTATTATAATAATCTGCACATACATTAGTTCCTACACATATTGCTACCTGTTTTGTTTGATTCCTAATTTGGATGAAATGGTACTCAAGGTGGACTAAACCACATTCAGGGATCTTGTGAAATAACTGGAGCATCATTTCAGTGATTACGCTCATTGTTGTTTGATTCTTCGTTTGACCATTCTTAATATTGCATAACATCCTATATATATATATATATATATATATATACTTTTATTAATTGATGGAGGTAACCAGACACAGGTGGCGCCAGCGGCAGAATTAAGAACCATCACATATATCAATGAAGATTTAAATGAGAGAGGAGACATGTCTTTTGCATCTCACAATTCATTTTAGAGCACATACATGTATTGACAAAATATATCTATATACCAGATATATACATATATATATATGAATACGTATATATATATATATATATATATATATATATTAGGGGTGTTACTTCCATGTATGCAGGCAGTGTAGCAGGTATGCAAAGTGTAGGTCTAAAGGCCCTGTCACGCTACGACATATCACGGTGGCGTGTGCGTAACGTGTTGAAATACATTTTAAATCAAAATGGTTGGCATACGGCAAACTGTTTGCACTGCAGTTGGTCCCAGCAATGTATGAAGCATATGCGCAGTGTATGGCTGGCGTATGGCTACTGTATCCCTGGCATATAGCGACGTATGCGGAGTGTATGACAAAGTATACTCAGACGTTTTTTGACGGTTGGAGGTGACAGGTCGAGCGTATGAGTAACCTACGCCGACATATGGCCACCGTATGCCTAGCGTAGCAGCGTACGAGTAGCGTGTGCACAACGTATTCAAAATTTATGCGTAAGGTGTGCAAAGCGTATGATGACGTATGCAATCACCCTTATGCCACATCTCAATCAAGTGATTGGTCGCCGCCTGGGTATAAATATCCTGCAGTTGTTGGTTCCTCCACACACTGCCACCATGCCTGCTAAGGAGAATATCACAGCTGTCCGCAAGACTGCTCTCACTACAGGGCTAGGCTGTGGGACAGGCAGGAAGAAGCACATTCTGCCAGCTTCACCATCACCAACATCACCATCACCGGTGTCATCACCTGCCTCCTCACCACACCACTCTACAAAACACCACTCTCCAGCACACCACTCTGCATCTAGCCAGCTGGAAGAGATGGAGATGGAGTGTGAGGTAGAGACGTCCATGCAGAGCCAGACGCGGCTCCGCTCCAGCTCTCCATCTCCTGCTTCTTGTGGGAGCTTGCATGCATCATCTGTCACCTCCACCACCTCGGCCTCGACCTCAGCCTGTAACCGCACCTCCGGTTCGCCTCTGCCAAGAAAAAGAGGGCGAAAAAAAGCAACTGTTCTCTGTCGCTAGTCGAGGAGGACCAGATGTTTGATTTCCTGCAGGAAAATCCCATCATCTGGAACGTGAAGATGACGGACCACCGCCGATCCGACAGAAAGGGGAAGATGTGGGATGACCAGGCGAAGTGGATGAGGAGGACATCTGTCCATCTGCAGGGGTGGTTCAAGTCGCTCCGGGACACCAACATGCGGCGCTATAAGAAGAAGAGCAGGGACGGACCACCCAAACTGACTGAGAGGGAGCTGTGGATTATGCAGAAGTTTGGTTTCCTGTGGTCCATCGTCAGGCACCGGCCGGAGCCCTGCATAACTGTAAGTACACAATCTGTTATTCTTCTGACTATTGTGTGCTAGTGTGGGGGTTAGGATTCTCGTAAAACCCCTATTATTCTGGAGAAGTTGACAAACCAATATATGTTATTTACGTAATTCATCTTGATAAATCAAGTAAATCATTTAACGTTATATATTTGTTGTCCTTCTTTATTGTTGAATTGTGTTGTTGACTTCATTTACGTAATTAATCTTCAGAAATCAATTTACTCATTTAATGTTATATATTTGTTGTTGTTCTTTATTGTTGACTTGTGTTGTTGTTTACCTCTTTTTTGGAAACATTGATTTGCATTCATGTTACTTATGTTATTTTATGATTTTGTCTTGCAGGTGGTGGCTGCCGCTGCGCAGGGCGATCTCGATGCTGCCAAGAATGCCTGCACTGATCTCGAGCTGGGGATGGAGTTCAATTCTTCTAAAAAGAGGGAAATTAATTATAAGCATTGTTAACTAGCTTAGTTTAATTAGGGATAGAAAAAATATAACAGACATCTATTTGTGTTTTGATATCTAAAATTGATATAGTTTATTTGTAAAAATAGACATATAAACATATTACCACCTAGTAACAGTAGACATGTTACAACATAACGGACATATAAGTATACATAAATATATCATAACAGTACACATACACAGTAAATACAGACAGATACAATTTGTTGGTACATCAGATCATGCTGTCTTGCCATGATAGTACTCTGTCGGGCGAGATGACCCAGTCTTTAATTAGATTCCGCTGCTCCTTTCCAATCTTGGAGGTGGTGTTGGGGCTAGGTACAATGTCAACATCTGCCAGGTTTTGTCCCTCTCTCCACGCTCCAGGGACAAAGTTGTTGTTCCCAGTCTCGGGACGATCCAGCTGCTGGTTCTGCAGCTCTAGGTAGCACATCCTCATTAGGTTGTGCACAACCATGCAAGCGGTGACGATGACCTTCACGGTGGAGGGGTGGTGCTGCATAGTTGTCAGCAGCACTTGGAAGCGGTTGGATAGGATGCCAAAGGCATTCTCCACCCCTGTCCTAGCTTAGGAGAGCCAGTAGTTGAAAAGTCGCTCCTCATTTGTCAACCCCCTCCTTCTGTCCATGGTCAGCAGGCTGAAGGCATCGTCACCGATTAGAAAATATGGCACATCCTTCTGGCTGTCCACGATTGGTTTGGGGTCCGGAAAACCGATGGTGCCACCTTCAGTGCCCACCTTCAGCTCTGAATTGTTGTAGATATGGGCATCAGATGCAGAGCCCATACCCCCAAGATCTGCCTAGATGAACTTGTAGTCCACGTATACAAGTGCCAACAAGACCACAGAGTAAAAGTCCTTGTAGTTGTAGTACAGTGACCCACTCTTTGGAGGGCACCGGCAGGCGGTGTGCTTCCCATCCAGAAAAGTGCCATATGTATGGGGGAAGTTCCACCTCTCAAGGAATTGGTTGGCGATGGCATGCAATCCTTGTGGAGTCATCGGACACATCATGACCTCATCCAGGTACTCATCGATGACGGCCTGAAAGACTTCAGGCACGATGAGTGACTGTGTGTTGTGGGGGACCCTCCACCCAAACTTCATGGATGAGTATTTGTTCCCATACGGCAGGTGCCACAGTGTAAGAGCGATCTTCAGCCCAGGCTTGAGCGGCACCTGGTATGTTGTCTGCTTTTTGGCAATCCTCGGTCCCGCTCATGCCACAATCCCTTCAAACAACTGGGGAGGCATCCGCATGAATGTCACAAACGACACAGTGTCCTCACTGTGGAGCTCAGCGATCAGCTTGTCATACAATCCAAACTGTGGCCGCCTCCCAATCCAGCGACTGACCCACGTTCTCTGCTGCTGCCTCCTCCTTCTCCTCTCGACACGGGCCGCCAGACGAGCCATGAGGTAGAGATCTAGCTCATGCTGATAAATGGCAACTCGGTACTGATGCTGGAACTGTAGATGGAGTGCCTGGACATCCATCCTGTCTGAGCAGCCGGGCAGGTCTGCTGGAAGAAGCCTGGTGCTGCCTTTATATACCGACACCCAACACACTGGCCATACGCTGGCCATACGCTGGCCGTACGCTCGCAATATGCTCGCAATACGCTAGGTGTATGCCAGCACATGCTAAGGGCATGCAAATACACGTTTCCGGCATGTTAG
Organism: Branchipolynoe longqiensis; assembly: GCA_030323885.1. Classification (NCBI taxonomy): domain Eukaryota; kingdom Metazoa; phylum Annelida; class Polychaeta; order Phyllodocida; family Polynoidae; genus Branchipolynoe; species Branchipolynoe longqiensis. Next base: position 26,505,077 of record CM059190.1, on the reverse strand, counting down.
GCGTATGCTATATACGCCAGAGATACGTGGAGAGTGCCGGTTCAACGTACAGTTAACATGTTTCAACCTATCCCAACCTACCCCTAACATGTGCATAATGTCCGCCGACGTATGCCTAGCATACATGCAGCGTTTGAGGAATGTATGAGAAATACGTCGACATAAGTTGAACATTTTGAACATGCACACACATTTTTTAGTGGCTCGACCTATGCCAACCTATGATGACCTGCGATGCCGTATCCCAAGCGTACTTGACATATGCCCAATGGATACTAATGTATGTTGCCATATGCCAACATGTTCGTCGAAAATCGCATACGTCGGCATACGCTAGTGGCGAAACGGAGTGGCGAAACCCGCCCCAAGAAGAGGGGGGGAGGAGGTGCATACTGGTCGTCGCCCCACCCCACATCAGGGGGGCGGGGGGAGGAACCACTACAGAGCTTATTACACGCGATAAAGGGTCTATCAATATCCATATAAATTTGTATACATTCATATATATTGCTATATTAATATATATAATGCTTCATATCACTTTAGTCCATCACCAAAAATGACTGCGTTCCACCTGAAAATCACACGTTTGGACCTAAATAATTATATATATCTGTATATACACAAACGCATATATATACATATATATACACATATATCAATATGTAATATTTACTGGAATGCCCGGCCGTCAGAGCTCCAGAAATATCACTGACTCTTCCCAGGTGTGTTCTGACAACTGTCTGTCAGTTCACACCTGATGTCCCTCTCCAACAAACTCATAAGCAAGAAAGGGAAGACAAGTCATGCAAGATTGACAGTGAAGAAGTTGTGCTTTATTGGCATCAACTCCTGTTCACCTACTAGTGACCTATCACCCTGACTCCTTACCTTCTGTCAACACAGAGCCTCAGTACCCTCCTTAGTATATATAGGAATCAGTGCCTAGAGCCCATTGAACCGGAGTCCCATGGTTGTTGCACACAGCTCAGTTTGTATATATGAAAGGTGGAGCCTCAGACAGAGTGTCTGGGTTCCTGGCCAAGAGAAGAGTGTGTCGTACTCAAGAGTCAAGAGTAGAGTTCCTTTCTAGAGTGTCTGGCAAAGTGCATATAGAATAATCAATATCAGAATGAGGCTTGTGTGGTCAGGTGGGGCAAAGGGGTGCAGGTGACTGGCCCTCCCGCCACCAGCCAATCCGACACCCTCTACAGCCTGGTGGGGCGACGCCCTAATAGGGGCTGCTGTCACTTAACCCCAACTGCAGGTGGTGTCTATAATGTATGCAGAGTGGCTGGTTGTGCCTGCCCATCGGTCCTGTGGCAACAGGTAGTTGTAGACAATTACAATAAATATATATATTAAAAATGTCCTTCTCCTCCACTTGAACCCTTACTGGTGCATAGAGGGAACATTTCACCAAACATTAACTGTCTGTTATATAGGAACATCTTGTCACAATCTCGGGCACTATGTATTAACATATATTTCACATAGCCTAATATGTCACACAAGGAGTGGGGCAACCATTGCTTTTCTATTACATAACCTTGGTCCCGACTCCATCATCCGAGAATAATAATACTCTCTGCCAATATATAATTCCGAACCGAAAATCCGTATATATCCAGCTGCATATAGATGTAGCGCTACCCTTGTTCCGACTACTCGGGGTTGGGGGGCGTTAGGGGGGGGGAGTTGGGGCGATTGACCACTGTCGTTCGCGGGTTATCACCAGGGGCACGTTCGGCGCTGTGTGGGCAGATTGCACCTTGCACTGACCGTATAAGAGGCTCACAATCGGTCTTCTGCGGCGGTTCGTGACGCATCGATCCGTTTGTATTTTCCCCCCTGTCTTTCCTTCTTGTTTTGTGTCCTCCCCCTCCCCTCATCTGTCTGCAGTATCCAGATGGTTCTCTGCGATTGTGCAGTTACTTCGGTAGGGTGGTTGGCCCAGACATATATTTTATCGACAGTTACTACTAGTATATTGCTGTTACTGCTACTGTTGTCATTATCCTGATATTGCTACTCTGATGTTATAATTATTGTTGTTATCAATAGTGTTGGATTAATTGTTCGTTATTTTACTTGATAAATAGTCACCAGGCGCGGTGGCCTAATCGGCAGAGCGCGGGGCTCGCGTGTGGAAGGTCGGGAGTTCAGTTCCAGGTCTAGTCAAACCAATGACTTTAAAATTACTTGTCACTTCCTAGTCTGGCACTCGGCATCATCAGGATAGGGCAAGGAATAGTTAGTTGTCTCAGTGTCAGGATAATGCGACTGAGTGGGATATCAGACCCTGGTCCTGGCGGCCTGGTCTCCCAATGGGGCAGCTCTAGAAAGTTGCCATGAGTGCACACTGTCCCAAGTTGGTGATCATCATGACATGAACTGAGATGTTGCCAGGACGTAAAACTACAACAACCAACCAACCAACTTGATAAATAAGAATCGCTGATATCGCTCATACTCTATATTTATATAGATTGGTCCGTTCCTGCTTGCTTACATATACCCACACATCTACACACACATATATGTACTCTATAATCTATTAGGGGAATATAAACAAGGACAATATCATCTTCAGTTATATTTGTCTTGTTATTTGCGAACCACAGCTAGTGTATGCCGGTGATTAGTTCCAGGTTTGGCCACACCAGCGCCACCCGTCAGGGGCTCTGACCACCTATAATTTAACCCAGCTGTGTATACCTCTCGCACATGTCTTCCCAGGATGTCCATATATATATATATATATATATATATATATATATATATAAACAGTTGGCCCCAATAAACAGAACAAGATAAGACTGATGTGGTTGAGAAGAAGATATATATTCTCTGGCGGAGATATATTAAATGCCCACCTAAAGTTAAAAATTTAATGCGTTAAGGCCAGGCGCAGCTGGCATACAGTGCACAGGGCCGCTCACAGGGGGCGCCACCGTGGTCCATGTCATAATAACAGGGTCAGCTAGATAGGATAAGTGCTAACTATTACATAGGGAACTGAAGATCGGTAGTGTCCTTGTTTATATTCCCATAATGGATTATAGAGCACATATATATGTATATGTATATATACATATAGAGTACAATCCCGTTAAACCAAGCTCGGTTAAAGCAAACGATCGGTTAATCCAAACTTTTTTCGGCGGCCCGGCAAAATACTACCATTTATCGTATAAAAAGGTTGGTTGAACCAAAGTTGGTTAATCCAAATTATCGGTTAATCCAAACAAAATTGTCAGGCCCCAGGCCACTTCCAGTACTGCTAAACCAAACCTTCATGTAATTATAAGGTTATCTGAGACTTTTTTATATGATAAATGGTAGTATTTTGCCAGGCCGGCAAAAAAAGTTTGGATTAACCGATTGTTTGGTTTATCTGAGCTTGCTTTAACGGGCTTATAGTGTATATACATAAAAAAACAATAATCAAAGTGTCCACATACATTGTATATTACATTCATAATGCACCCACGTTTTTGCCAAAGCCAAGTCAAAATCAAGCCAAAGCTTGGTTAATCAAATGATCGGTTAATCCAAACAAATTTCTAGGGTCCCTTCAAGTTTGGTTTAACGGGGTTATACTCTATATATATATATATATATAAAATCTAAGAGTGCCTTGGGTATGATTGAAGTAACCTTTGTGAACCTTTCAGGGAAGACGCTGAACAGCTGAAGTTTGGGCCGCACTTTGACAGATTAGACTACTGCGGATTGTGTGTGTGGTCAAACAGAGGTGATACCCCTGTCACACTATGACATAACGAGCCAACGTAAGCCTGACGTGGTCACTTTTCGTCATTACGTTGATGTATGTTGGGTTACGTTATGATGACGTCAGAATGATGTTAGACCGATGTCGAGGTACGTCACGTTGCGTCGTGTTACGTTGGCGTGCGTCAAGGTTTTGAACCTGGTCAAAACTTTCGACGTAACTCAAACGTAAGGGTTTATGTTCGCCGTAAGTTCTGTACACGTTTGCCGAACATCAATGACGTTAACCGGACGTTAGTCAAACACTGCTCACTATGTTGACCCACATTAAAGCCGGTGGAAATGTACACACGGCGTAATGGGAACTTCAGGAGAACATCATGAGAACGTCAGGAGAACATACGCCGAACATAGGTCCAACCTACGTTCAGTGTTTCACCAACGTTTAATGACATAATTAATGTAAGGTTACGTAAAGCAATGTAGTTCTGGCGATGGAATGACGTTCATAATGTTCCGTGAGCGTCATTCCATTGTCCGCTCTCATTGAATGATGCTATCACTACGCTTTACCGATGTTACACTCTCGTCAACTACGCTGCATCCACGTTCAACTTGTGCCCAAATTTGCATACTATGCCAAGAAGTTCGACATTTTTCACATACTCCCTACGGTGACGTCGTTATGTCGTAGTCTGACAGGGCCTTTAAGCCGATAGACAAGCCGATACGCTCCCAACTCAATGAGTTAATATTCACACGGCAATAAGAAACTGCCATGTGTTATTAGGCCCATGGTAAATATTACACCGATGGTTTGAGGAGGGCTACATGCAGGCGGAGTCCTTGTGTAGGCAAACATCAATGGAGATGTAGCACTCCAGTAATATTATATAAGTGCAGAGTAGTCTCCTGATGTAAAATGACATAAGGACATAGCGTGTCCTGGTGTAAAAGGACATGAGTGTAGACAGTGTCCTGATGTAAACGGACATGAGTGTATACAGTGTCCTGGTGTAAAAGGACATGAGTGTATACAGTGTCCTGGTGTAAAAGGACATGAGTGCACCCAGTGTCCTGGTCTAAAAGGACATGAGTGAAGGCAGTGTTCTGGAGTTAAAGGACATGAAAGAAGGCAGTGTCCTGGTGTAAAAGGACATGAGTGTATAGACTGTCCTGGTGCAGAAGGACATGAGTCTGTACAGTGTCCTGGTGCAGAAAGACATGAGTGAAGGCAGTGTCCTTGTGTTAAAGGACATGAGTGAAGGCAGTGTCCGAATGTAAAAGGACATGTGTGAAGGCAGTGTCCTGGTGTAAAAGGACATGAGTGCAGACATTGTCCTGCTGTAAAAGGACATAAATGTATACAGTGTCCTGGTGCAGAAGAACATGAGTGCAGACAGTGTCCCTGTGTAAAAGGACACGCATACAGTGTCCTGGTGCAGAAGAACATGAGTGCAGACAGTGTCCTGGTGTAAAAGGACATGAGTGCAGACAGTGTCCTGGTACAGAAGAACATGATTGCAGACAGTGTACTGGTGTAAAATGACATGGGTGTATACAGTGTCCTGATGTAAGAGGACATGAGTGTATACAGTGTCCTGGTGTAAAAGGACATGAGTGTATACAGTGTTCTGGTGTAAACAGGACATGAGTGTATACAGTGTCCTGGTGTAAAAGGACATGAGTGTATACAGTGTCCTGGTGTAAAAGGACATGAGTGTATACCGTGTCCTGGTGTAAACAGGACATGAGTGTATACAGTGTCCTGGTGTAAAAGGACATGAGTGTATACAGTGTCCTGGTGTAAAAGGACACAAGTATGTACAGTGTCCTGGTGTAAAATGACATGAGTGTATACAGTGTCCTGGTGTAAAAAGGACATGAGTGTATACAGTGTCCTGATGTAAGAGGACATGAGTGTATACGGTGTCCTGGTGTAAAAGGACATGAGCGTATGCAGTGTCCTGGTGTAAACAGGACATGAGTGTATACAGTGTCCTGGTGTAAAAGGACATGAGTGTATACAGTGTCCTGGTGTAAAAGGACATGAGTGTATACAGTGTCCTGGTGTAAACAGGACATGAGTGTATACAGTGTCCTGGTGTAAAAGGACAGGAGTGTATACAGTGTCTTGGTGTAAAAAGGACATGAGAGAAAGCAGTGTCCTGGTGTAAAAGGACACGAGTGTATATCCTGGTGTAAAAAGAAGAAGCGAGAAAGCAGTGTCCTGGTGTAAAAGCACATAAGTGCAGACAGTGTCATGGTGTAAAAGGACATGACTGATTGATTGTTGGAGTTTTACATCTTGACAACATCTATGGTCACGTCAGGACGGTTACCGACTTGTGGCAGTGCGTACTCATGGCGAATTTATAGTGGTGCCCCACTGGGAGACAAGGCTGCCGGCACTAAGACCCCATATCCCACTCGATCATATTATCCTGACAGTGACACTGAGCTAACCGGTGCTTGCACTATTCTATTAATGCCAAGCTAGGAAGTGATACTTATCAATTTTGTAATTTTGACTTGACTGGGAATTGAACTCCCGATCTCTCGCAAGGGTGTAAAAGGACCACACATAAACCGTACACTTAATTAGGACTGAGTGCCAGAGATTATTCAATAACCAGGACAGGGGCATCAGTAGTTAGTCCTTTTAATAAACTGCCTTATACCACTTCAAGGATAATAGTATGGAGACAACCATAATGACTGGGGTTATAGATGGCAAACAACATTGATTGTGTTGTTGTTTTACGTCCTAGCAACATCTAAGGGCATATCATGATGGGTAGTGACTTGTGACAATGCGCACTCATGGCCACTTTATAGTGCTACCCCACTGGAAGACCAGGTCGCCAGCACCATGACCTGATATCCCACTCAGTCACATTATCCTGACACTGAGCATACCAGTCCTTATCCTATCCTAATAATGCTGAGTGCCAGGCTAGGAAGCAACAAGTATCAATTTTTAAGTCATTGGTTTGACTCGACCAGGGTTCGAACCCACGACCCCACGATCTACCAACACGGGAGAAGGACGCTCTAACTCATTCGATATAGCGATATAGCGAATGGTAGACAGGAAGTGCGAACACTTATTCGTCTCTCTTTTTTTTTTTTTTGGTACATTGGTTGTCCCAAGCAGGGGAAATCCCAGTCACAGATGACTGGTCTTCCCCACTCCACTGATGGTCGATAGAAAGCCCGAGCCTACACTTTTACCGACCCAAGGGATTTTTAACCTCCCACACCACATAATCATGGTATGAGAGCAACCGGCCTTTGATGAAGCTGTAAGTTATACACAGCGGTGGAAATCCAAATTGGCAGAGCTGGGGGCATGGGGAATCGAATCACTGACCTTCAGATTAGGAGTCTGACCTAGAAAAAAGTCAGACACTCCGCCACAGAGAACGCCACGTTCGGCCATCCCGTCTGGTCCAACAACATTGAGGATGACCTCAAATTTAACTCCCTACAGGGAAGTGGTCGATTTATGGAGGTGGACGGTTTGAGAGGTTTGACTGTATAAATCTCTCTATATATATATATATATATATATATATATATATATATATATATAATACACATGCATGTATATGTATATATATATATATATATATACATATATATATATATATATATATACAACTCCGATACAGAGAACATAACAAATAATTTCAACAAAGAATGGTTGGAACACCGGAGCTGTGGCGATGATGTGAAAAAAAAGCTATTTGTATGAATTAGATCCATTTCCAGACAAATACATTTGAATGTTACTTTGCAACTATGGGGACAATTGTCATGTAGTGAATGTCGATTCGTTGGTTGTTGGGGTTTTACGTTCTGGCAACATCTAATATCATAGTGAGACCGGAATGAAGCACTTCCGGTTTACCGTCTCGGCGGCGTTGTGTTGTCATGATAGACTCTAGATAAAAGAGTCACGCCTACCCAGAGCATATGGATATTGTATTCACCCCGTTCCTACAGTAGGTCCCTTGAGAATTGAAAAGTAACCTATTCAGCAGAATTTAAATATTTACCATTTATCACATTTATGTATTTACACCTGGTTCAGTCATTCTCTTAGCGGTGGTACTAGTGTGGGTAGGATCCAAAGAATGATACAACCCCAATACAGTAAAACCTAACTAAATCGACCCACATTGGGACCGACTTTAAGTGGTCCATTTAGGGAGGTAGTCGGATTAGGGATTTAGAATATGATTACAATGGTATTGTTGGGACCCATATAAAGCGATCGATATAGGGAAGTGGTCGATCTATGGAGGTGGACGTTTAGAGAGGTTTGACTGTATATATCTATATAAATATATATATATATATATATATAATAGACATGCGTGTATATGTATATGCATATGTAAATATATATATATATATATATATTATATATATATATATATATATATATATATATATATATATAAGAGCATGTACGTACAGTGTTGGTTAAATAATAAATACATTAAATGAGCGTACAATTAGTGAGAATAATCAATTAAAGGATCAATGCCATTTCATATTTAGAACATAAATAATATTACACACATATATATGAGCGAGTGGAGTGTCACGCTCCGAACATGGGGGTGGAGTGTTTGTTGTTTTGGGGTAGTTTTCAGTCGCATTGGTGCGCTGAAGGCTGCAAATCTGCAGCACTGTATGGGCACCGCTGAAAGTGGTCCCATGTGGCCGGGAGTTGGCTTCCGATGGGTCGTGGTCAGAGAAATTGGGGGTGGGGGGGTGGGGGGGGGAGGAGAGGGGTAGAGAAGAGGAAGGAAAAAGGCAGCCTAAGAGCCCGGGGGAGGCTGGGTGCTTGGTGTAGTTTTATGCCCCAGTAAGACCCTATGCCATACCAGGACGTGCACTGACTTGTGACAGCGCGCACTCATGGTGCTTCCCCACTGGGAAATCAGGCCGCCGGAAGCATGACCTGATCTCCCACACAGTCACATTATCCTGACACTGTGTGCCCAGTCCCTGTCCTGACCTCATAACTCCAAGCGGCAAGCAGCGACTTTTATAAGTCATTGGTTTGACTCAACCAGGATCCACACCTCAGTCCCTCCAGATTGAGGGGTGGAGTGGTGCATGCCGGTACCCCACCCCACTCCCACACACACCCGGATAAATGTGTGGGGGGGGGGGTGCGGTGGGGCACTCCGGATCTTATTACACGCGATAACGGTCTTATTACCCGCATGCCCAATACATTCCCCCTGAAGGTATGAAAGGTAACGTGAGCACCAACATGTAATTCCATTAAAGCTTGTCATTGTTGCCTTCGAGCACAGTGGCCGAATCGGTAGAGTGCTGGGTTCGCGTGCGAGAGATCGGGAGTTGGGTTCCCGGTCGAATCAAACCAATGACTTATAGAATTTATACTTTTCACTTCCTAACCTGGTGTTCGGCATTAATAGGATATGGCAAGGACTGGTTAGCTAAGTATTACGACCAATGCGACTGAGTGGGATATCGGATCATGGTGCTGGCAACCTGATTTCCAAGTGCGGAAGTACTATAATGCTGCCATGAGTGCACACTGTCATAAGTCGGTACCGGTCCTGATATGACACTAGATGTTGCAAGGACTTAAAATTCCAACAACCAACCAATCATTGTTGTCGGTATAAAATGCAGGTGTCATGGTCCAAACTCATTATGCTCTGCCCTTCTATCCATAGGAGTGGCAACAGTAACTCTACCTGGGCAAGTCAGTGGCAGATACGTCACACAGGAAGGACATGGGAGAGATGAAGTTGCAGTAACAGTGAAGTCAAGTGAAATATAAGTTGACGCTAGTATTTGATATTGTGTTGTATAATTTATTTTGAAAATATTATTAGTCGACCGAGCAATCCTATTATCTGTTGTCATGATGAATGCAATTCTATTCTAGTCCAGCCGGGACTATTTCCATATTACAAGAACCATCTATTCAGTACATGCAATAATTAAAGTGTACCTTTTACTGTACCTTGTTCATGTTTATTTATTACACAGAGTTTGTACTAATTTCGCAAATGCAAAAATGAAGTACTGGAAAGTCCTAAAAATGATACAAGTAATCTAAGTCCTTACAAAATTGTAGATGTTAATGTATTGGGGAAAAAATGCTTTCGAAATGTTTGTCTTGTTTCTAAAACCGATCAGTTGTTTGTTAAAAATGTATATCCTGTCAAATGTGGTACGACCAAATATGTAGAGTGTATGTTAATCCCAAGTACATTAACCTGTTAAGCAACAATACTAGTGATACCTGGTTAAGAACAATGACTCTGGCTGGCCAAACGCTATCATCCTACCATTTGTATTTGATTGACAACATTTCACGGCGAGTGGAGTCGAGAACCAGTGGTATGCAGGTATTACAGGTATAACAATACCTCAGGGAGTTTGATGCCCCTGCCCTGCAGAGTTGTAAACGACTACCTTGTGGTACAGGTTCTTGACAGAACCGAAGGCTAAGGGAGCAAACCCTAAACAGAAAACCATGTTACTGTGGCAGCATTAAGGGCGGTTCATGTATGGAACTCCCAACATCTCCCGACCAGCCACTGCAGGGACAAATAGTTTTGCGCCTGTCTTGACATGTTCTTGCCGGTGTGAAACCTCTATTTTTTCCCCGAGTGAGTGCCGCTGGTAACTTGCAAAAGCCAGCAGCACTTCAACACTTTTGCAGGCAGCTTTCATGAAATGTACAACCACACAAAACACCATACCGGCTCGGTCGTCGCCCGGGTTACCAAGGACCGCGCTGCTTGAGCTCATCTTCCGTCGACAGCGGAAAATCAGCTTTGCAGTCAAGTAATGAAAGCAGTCTTTGTCGCAGCGCGACCGACAGCATGATGATGATGATGATGATGGAGTCGAGAACCGGGAAGGCGCTCACACGTGAGCAGCTCGCTAGGGGGTTTGCATACTAAGTGGCAAACCAAGCCTGCCCATGCCGCTCCAACATGCTGAGCTGCCTAACATGGGCATTATGGGTGACTCCGATACATAATATATATGTACTCTGTTGCATTATATATCACATCGATATAGCAGCACCTAAACAATGAAGAAGTATGCAATATATATATACAGCAGATACTAAACAAGTGAATAACCATGTAATATATTCATCTACACTACTGTAGAATTATGTAATATATTCATCCAAAAAGAAATATGGCAGAAACTCAACGGAAGTAGAATTATCTATTTTGTCGTTAAATGGCCGCTCCCTCCAGATTGTTCAACTATGAGCAGATGCTTCTTGGATTCCTGGAATATCAGAGTTTCAGTAGATCAGCGTAAGCAGCAGCTGGAGAGGTCAGTAACCATGGTTACACATGGCCTGGCACTGTTCTATTTCAATAAGGCGGATGGTAGTTTCATTGACTGTCTACATTGGCAGAGTAGCCTGTCCAGAAATCCATATATATATATGAAACAGCTAGTCAGCTCCGTCAGTGAAATCCCACACACACAGGTAGGTGTGAGTAAGCTGATTGCATATATATATATATATATATATATATATATATATGAGTCAGGCTCAGGAAAATAGGCCAATTGGGGAAAGTTGTTGGTGTCGAGCATTGGATGTTGGCGTCAAACGGTATAATTATAGTTTAGCATTGACAGAGGTGTTGGAAAGTCCATAAATTTATACTGAATGTAAAGGTAGAGAAAATACAACAACCTTATTTGTTTCTAGGATAATTTAATATGAAACAAAGAAATGCACTACACTTTAAGAATTGTGATGCCAACATCTTAAATTGACCACCACTTGGCCCATTTTCGTGAGGCTGACTCATATATATATATTATATAGTGTCATGCTTTGTCAGTGGGTCCTGTTTGACTAACAATTCCATCACCATTTCTGGAGATATTTAGCCATTACACCACGGATGTTCTGGTAAATGAAAATAAGCGTCCTATCTAGAGCATCGCTCGAACCCACAATGCTGCCATTCCGCAAAAGGGGATTGTATATCATAAACATTGTGCTTCTTTCATCACTGTTCATTCTCCTTTTCTTCATCCTGTAATTCAGTTTCATGGAAAGTGTAAGTGTATATAATGAGGATGCTGAAACTAACCTGAATTAATTGAATTGATAACATCATAACCAATTGTTTGTCTATGGTCATCTCATGCAATCAGCTTACCCACACCTACCTGTGTATGTGGGATTTCACTGAGGGAGCTGACTAGCTGTTCCATAATACACTTGTTCACTTAGAATTGTAAGTCTGGTACTTCATCATCATCATCATCATGCTGTCGGTCGCAATGCGACAAAGACTGCTTTTATTTCTTAACCGCCGCTGTTCCGTGCGGTTGTGCATTTCATAAAAGCTGCTTGCAAAGTGTTGAAGTGCTGCTGGCTTTTGCAAGTTACTAGCAGCACTCTCTCGGGGAGCAAATAGAGGTTTCCACACCGGCAAGAACACGTCAAGACAGGCGCAAACTATTTGTCCCTGCAGTAGCTGGCCGGGAGATGTTGGGAGTTCCCTTCATCACCGCCCTTAATGCTGCCACGGAAGCATGGTTTTCTGTTAGGGTTTGCTCCCTTAGCCGTTGATTCTATCAAGAACCTATACCACAAGGCAGTGGTTTATAACTTTGCAAGGCAGGGGCGTCAAACACCCTGAGGTATTTTAGCAGATAGGTACTGCATTGTAAGTCTGGTACTTACAATTACAAATATCCAGGTAGCACATGTACCAGTGTGTACATTACATATACAAGGCAGGTCTATCAGTGTGCAATGCTGAGCATGTACATACACGCCTAACTTAGGATTTTCGGGTGGTAGGCAGACTTTTCAGCGATTTGGAATAAAAAGCTATAGGACATACAACATACACACATTTACATCATATCTTTGAATTAAAACAAATTGTAGTTCAAAATGTCAAGTGGTACACAGCTGCGTGTCTGCATATATTTGGAAGCTACGCTCCTGGTACAGAATCTAGATAACAGTACCAGTGTCATGAGTGAAGGCAGTTGCATCTGAAGAGCTTCCTAATACTTAGAGGGCTTTTAATTCCACACTTCTAGAAGCTCAGGGATAGTATACTAATCAGTAGTCTATCTAAGCTCGTTTAGCAACCTAAAACACCTACCTATATATGTAGCATTTCACCTGGGAATGGTAGTGTCCCTCACTATAAACGTTGTATGTGGATCAGCTGTGGATCACTGACTTCAGAATAACAAGAGTGGCTGAGAATGGCTGAGCATGCACGAGCTTGGCTGAGAGTTGATGATATTGGCTGAGAGTTGATGAGATTGGCTGAGAGTTGATAAGATTGGCTGAGAGTTGATGAGATTGGCTGAGAGTGGATGAGATTGGCTTAGAGTTGATGAGATTGGCTGAGATTGGCTGCGATTGGCTGAGAGTGGATGAGATTGGCTGAGAGTAGAAGAGATTGGCTGAGAGTAGAATAGATTGGCTGAGAGTGGATGACATTGGCTGAAAGTGGATGAGATTGGCTGAGAGTGGATGAGATTGGCTGAAAGTGGATGAGATTGGCTGAGAGTGGATGAGATTGGCTAAGAGTGGATGGCATTGGCTGAAAGTGGATGAGATTGGCTGAGAGTAGATGAGATTGGCTAAGAGTGGATGAGATTGGCTGAAAGTGGATGAGATTGGCTGAGAGTAGAAGAGATTGGCTGAGAGTGGATAACATTGGCTGAAAGTGGATGAGAGTGGCTGAGAGTGGATGAGATTGGCTAAGAGTGGATGAGATTGGCTGAGAGTGGATGAGATTGGCTGAGAGTGGATTAGATTGGCTGAGAGTGGATGAGAGTGGCTGAGAATGGCTGAAAGTGGCTGAGAGTGGCTGAAATTGGCTGAGATTGGCTTAGAGTGGCTGCCAGTTGATGAGATTGGCTGCGAGTGGGTTAGATTGGCTTTGAGTGGTGGAGAGTGGATGAGATTGGCTGACATTCTACGACCCGGCAGACCTGCCTCTCTTAAAGTTACTGTTTGGGTTCTCCAATCAAAAACAAATGGTGTACGTTCCAGAAGAACAACCATGTCCATTTCCCAATTTTGTTTGGCGTGCAAAATATATTACTCTTGCAGATTGGTATATTCCAGCTTAACACTGCACAAGATACGTAAAAAACTGTATAGACATTGCTAAGAATTTGTGTTTGGTGTGGCAGATACATTCATGGAATGGGTCAGTGCTGAAGTTTTGAATCCCGAGAGGATGTGTTTGTGGGTATGCCCCCCCCCCCCCCCCCCCCCCAGGAACATTTGTTGACATGAAGTGGATAGGCTGCCATAAGATTGACAGTCACACGCAACCAAGTGTTTTTGCAGGATGTGCACTAACACTTTTGTCTTTCTAATAACTTTCTGCACACAAGGAAGCTTGACAGGTAACAATTCATCTCTGACAAATATTTAATTAGTTAGCTTTCCTTTGTGACCAAATAATTGCAAAGCGAAACCAAGTTTAATGACACATGGGTCATCCTATTTTACGGCTTTCATCATCATTATTGTATAGCTGTCAGGATATTCGGGTCGTTCTCAGAATCTGTTTACCACATTTCTGACTCGGAGACCAAATATGAAGATATTCCAAATAATAGCAGTAAACATTCCTAACAATAGCAGAATGCAAAGTTTCGCATATGTCAGAGGTGAACACATTTTAACTTTTTGATTTGTATATCTAGATAATGAGAATACGTTCAGCTTAACTATGTAAAGGCCCTGTCACATTACGGCGTATGGCGGGAGCGTATTGAAAACCTACGTAGGTCCTGCGCGTGCCGGCCTATGATGACATTTGGTGACCTTTCGGGTGGTTTTGAGCGTATGTGGAACCTACAAGGAGCGTACAAGGAGCGTATGAGGAGCGTATGGGAGCGTATGGGAGCGTGCTGTGACATTTTTTGACAGTATGGGCCATACGCCCTCATAGGTCGGGTTTTTTTGAGCATGCACAAAAAAATTTGGACGGACGGATTTATGAAAGCGTATGGCGGCGTATGCCTCATACGCTTCACACACGCCGGCATCTGGCGGCATCTGGCGGCGTATGAGTAGCGTATACGGCGTATGCCGACGTATATGACGTAACGCGCTTACGCCGCCATACGCTCCCGCAAAAAAACCTAATGTGACAGCCCCTTCAGATCCATCAATAATGTCATTTTAGCACTCACAATAATACCTTTATTTTAAATGGCTAACTTTTGAGATATTTCAAATGCAGACATGCAAAAGTAAGTTTGGCAAGCACGCCAAAGCCCTTGAAACCATAGGCTTCTTCAGTAACAGTAAATATACGTTGTATCCCCTTCATTGTGGCAAGAAATGCTTAATAAGCACATCAAATATCTAATATTAGATATGTAGAATCAAATCTAGGTCAGTGTTTTTGTTTTGAAAATGTTAATGCTTTCACTGGACTGTGCAGCTTTAGTGCATTTATATTGCTTGCATTTAAGTTTGGTGCTGTTGTTAATTTGATAACCCTGTTCCAAATTTAACTTATTCTGACAACTTGATAGCATGATATTGATAGCTAAAACATGACAGGTATTATTTGCCAGACCATCAGGTTCGCAGTGCGGGAGTTTGGTCTTACAAACACAACTGTCATGCGCTAGTGATGAAAATCAAATTGCAGGGATAAACCACCGCCTTTTGCGCATGACTAAATGCCTTCACTGGGTACAAAATAGTCGGTTAGATAATACCGAACTTCCTCAGTTATGGGCACAACCATTGTGCATGCAAGATCAAATCACTTCACTGTGGATCCGATGGCCGGGCAAATATTTGGTAATTTTGCCGAAGTCCAATGGAAATTAAATCAATTTGAGCGACACACATGTACAAAGTGTGTTTCCGTATTTGGGAATTTCGCTGAATTCCGACGGAAATTGAATTAATTCGAGTCACCGACATCGGCAAAGTTTGTTATCATCACAGTCATGTGAACAAGGGCAAATTCTTTCACGGTGGAATTGATTGTCAGGTATAAATAGACCTTATTACATGTGAAGGGAAGAGATGGATTTCTCTTTCAACATTAAAGCAGACTACAACATCTTGCACAGAAGACGGGATGGCCGAATGAGTTGAGCATCTGTCTCCTGTTTGGGAGATCGGGGAATCCGAACCCATGGATTGGTGGGTTCGAACCCTGGTCGAGTCAAAGTAATGACTTCAAGTTAATATGTGTTGCTTCCTAGCCAGGCATTTGGCATTATTATGATGGGGCAAGGACTGGTTGGCTCAGTGTCAGGATAATGTGACTGAGTCGGATATCAGGTCATGGTGATGGAGGCCTGGTCTCCCAGTGGCGCATCCTATGAAGTCACCCTGAGTGTGCACTGTTACAAGTCGGTACACGTCCTGATATGACCTTAGATGTTGCTATGACGTGAAACAAAAACAAACAATACGTTCCTGATATCAATGTGCTCACTCACTGAAATAAGACTGCTTATGAAGGGTTAACATCAAATACAGTTTACTAGTCACATTTGTTCACAACCAAGTCAGATATAACTGAATATAGGTGAGAATATCACATATATATGAAGAGTTCAGGTGCAAAATCAGGTAGACGCCAATCCAAATATGTAGTTGAAATAAAAGATGTTTACCTGAAAATAACTTTACTTCTCACTAATTCCACTTTCATATGATTACATGGTTATGGAGCGATGACGAACAGTGTAGGAATATAAACAAATATATAATTGTTGAAGGTTTGATTCCAATGTTTATCTCCTTCTTTGGATTGGCATTTACATAGTTTTGCGCCTGAATTCTTCATATGTAACCTGTGACGTCGCATATACAAACTATGGACGATCAGATGGAAGGATATGACGCCATCAGTTGTAGACATCCTCTGTTAGACGTGCTGGAGGAATAAGTTAAGTATCCGCCTCCTTTTTGGGTAGGTTATGGGAGTCAAGGGACAGTGGCCGAGTCAAAGCAATCACATACACATTTATACTTGCCACTACCTAGCATGACACCCGGCATTGCTAGGATAGAGAAAGGAGCAGTGGCATGATGAAGACACATTGTCGGCGATTGAAATTACCCCTGATTACTCAGACAGACCAAACAGATTTAAAGAAAAACCTTTGCCACACAGTAAGCTAGAACTCACATTGGTTCTTGCCACTGCCCGCCAGAGGGCGGGTTGGTGGTGGACTAGTCTTAAACTTGGCCTTACTAGGATAGGGCAAGTAGCAGTGGCATGAGGAAGATCAATTGTGCGCAGTTGAAAGAACCCTTGCTTAATCAACTACCAACATGATAAAATATACCTTTTCCACACAGTTAGCTGCATCCTACATTAGTCCTTGCCACTGCCCGTTAGAGTGCGGACGTTGGTAATGGAAATCGTCTATTAGTGATAACTACCCACTGTGCATCTTGATCAGCGGCTAGGACCAGAGACTGGGCATGGTGGCCGAATTGGTAGAGTGCTAGCCTTGCGT
Organism: Branchipolynoe longqiensis; assembly: GCA_030323885.1. Taxonomy (NCBI): domain Eukaryota; kingdom Metazoa; phylum Annelida; class Polychaeta; order Phyllodocida; family Polynoidae; genus Branchipolynoe; species Branchipolynoe longqiensis. The sequence continues at coordinate 26,487,806 of CM059190.1, read as the reverse complement.
GCAGGAGATTGAGAGTTTGTTTACCGGTCGAGTCAAAGCAATATGACTTATAACATTGATTCTTGTTGCTTCCTATCCTGGCATTCAATGCTAATAATATAGGGCAAGGACTGGTTAGCTCAATGTTAGGATAATGTGACTGGGTGGTGAAATCGGGTCATGGTGCCGGCGGATGATTTCCCAGTGGAGCAGCATTACAGAATCGCCATTAGTGGGCAGTGTCTCAAGTCGGTACCCGCCCTGATATGACCTTAGATGTTGCCAGTATATAAAACCAAACCAACCAACAGTAGTGTTTTCTGAGGCAGAGCGGTTAGAGTGCCTGACCTTTTTCTAGGTCGGCTTCCTAATCTGAAGATTGGTGGTTCGATTATCCATGCCATCACTTCTGACAATTTGGATTTCCACTGCTGTGTATAACTTACAGTTTCATCAAAGGTTGGTTGCTCTCATACCATGCCTATGTGGTGTGGGAGGTTAAAAATCCTTGGGTCCGTAAAAGTGTAGGCTGGTCCCGAACCTAATGGGTGCCACCGACGAGGACGAGGTGGCATGACTGGGGTGGCTGTCCTACTTATGGGCGGCGGACCTGGCACGGGCATACAGGCAGCTGAGAGCTTGCCCCCTATCAGCCCCTCTGTTCGGCATCACCAGGGCAGGACAGTATTACATCGACATATCCCTCCCATTCGGGTGCAGGACATCCAGACTGGCATTGCGCGAGGACAACAAAAGTAATGGTGTACCTGCTGAGAACCCACGGCCACCACATGCACTGCTACCTCAACGACTTCATTCAGGTAGCAGCAACAAAAGAGCAAGTCCAACGAGCATATGACCACCTCATCGGGACAGCAGCCGACCTAGGCCTGGAACTCTCCCCTGCAAAGTGCATCCCACAAACCAAGGCCCTGGAATGGCTGGGCTTCCACATTTCCACTGAAGATATGAGGGTTGTGATACTGAAAGAAAAATTCAACGAAACCCTAGACGAATGCAAAAATTGGACAAAACGGAAAAACGGGTCATGCAAGAACCTACAACACCTTGCACGGTGGCTACACCTTGTAGCAAGATGCGTCGCACCAGCAAGAGGGTTCATGTCAGACATCTTAGCTGCCCTGAGAGCCACCCCATACACCGGGCGACACCCTATGCCCGACAACATGAAAGCCGATGTACAATGGTTAATAGACTACGCAACCACAACAAATGGAATCATCCTCCTGCCAACAGAACAAAGACAGGCATGGCTGATAGAGTGTGACTCCTCCCTCCACTCAAGGGGAGCCTACTCCACCCACAAATCTTATGGCCAGGCATACCTAAAGAGAACCCTCCAGAAAACAACCAACATCACCCAGCTGGAGGCAATAAACCTTGTGGTGGCCCTCAAGAACAGAGCCTCACCAGACCCACACCGATAATACATAACCGTAAACACAGACAACACCGCGAGCCAGCAGGTCCTCGCCACCAGAGCGGGACGGGAGGAGATTCTCACTGCATGCGCCTGAGAGGTGTGGCTCTTCACACCAAACAACTCATGTGAAGTAACCATCCTACACAAACCCAGAAAGAATCTTGTCCTAGCCATCCTCAGGCGAGCACAGGCAAGCACATGAACAGGCGAGCACATGGCGAGCACATGAACAGGTGAGCACATGACCGAAAAGCCCACTACAGGGTTGCCTCCCTTTGCCAATCACTCAAACTAGTAGAAATATCAGTTGATTACAATAATGCAATTACCACAGGGCTGTAGGGAACATGAGAATTCGTAAAAATAACTGCCACTCATTCCTCAGGTTACCCAGGTGGTCTCCGCAACAATATACTGGAGGAGTACTTTGCGGGACTGGCGCCCGGAATGTGAAAGAGCAGGGCAGCGCAGGTGGGGAAATACACACAGTTTGCGGCGAGATCAGCATTCGACCCACTCCACCCAAGCCAGTTCAACATACTGGCATACACCATCCACCTACATGAGGAGCTGAACGGCCCGGGCAGGTCCTCAACTACCTGAGCGACCCCCGCCTGGGTTCAGCTGCTTGGGTGAGAACTCAACTGCTTCGACACCTAAACCACCTCCCTCATGAAGCGGGGGATCCAGAGATTCTCGACCCACACACCGGTGCCAGCCCTGCCCGTCACCGCTGCATGACTCCAAGCAGTCGTTGCATTTCTGCAATTGGCGCACCCCGCCACTCGGGTACTGAAGGTGGTGCTGCTTGTTGCCTACCACATGCTCCTCAGGCAGGGGAACCTCCTCCAAACGGGGGCATCCTTCGATCCGAGACACTCCATCAGGTCCGTGATGTGGCTCTGACACCCGATGGCCTGAGTGTGCTCGTCATGTTGATGAAGACAATGTGGAGGCCGAGCCAGGCATACCAGGTAATGATCCCCTCTGCCCCCGGCTCCACTTGCTGCAGAGTGCAGGCCTGGGCCGACTACATGAACATGCAGAGACCCCCAGGGAATGGGTCTCCCTTGCGACCTTGCCACCCTGCTGAGCGCCCTTCAGATGGGTCTGTCCTCAGTGGGGGAGGCCAACCCAGCCAGATACACCCTCCATTGCCTCAGGCGAGGTGGGGCCCAGGCCTGTGCAGCCTCAGGTGGCTCCCTCCGGGAGGTGATGGAGCTTGGCTCCTGGACCTCCATGGCTGTCCACTCCTATGTGCCTCTGGAGCTCATCAAGGATGGCCCTTGAACCCTAGCAAAATGTTTGGTTGAATGTTCGAGTCCTGCCATCATGGCGAATTGATCCCCTGTGAGGCTGGGAGGTGCTCCTGGAGGGGTGGCCATGAACAGATGTCTGATGATCCAGTGAACAAGACAAACTGTAAAAAATCATACCAAATCAGAACTAAAATTAAAGATCTTAATTACCAACTATATCCAGTTGCGTCCCCGAGTCATGAATTCTGCATGTTATTCTTAACATGGGTAATTTGCAGCCATGAACTGATGGCTAGAACCTCCCTCCCCTTGTGAGCATATAAAACATATAACTTAACCGAAAACGACAGACCTTACCCATTAAGCCTCACATCCAGCCTGCTGCTGCCAGCTGATGCAGAACTGCAGAACTAAAGTGAACTAAAGCGAACTAAACCTAAATGGCGCGACCAGCAGCACCCACTGACCAAAGCTGACCTCAGGGCTCCGGCCCGAACAACTCCACTACAACTGCCGCGGCTCCCAACCGGTGACCACCTCCCTCGCCTTCACCCACCCACCCATCATCATCATCATGCTGTCGGTCGCGATGCGACAAAGACTGCTTTCATTACTAGACTCCCGCTCTCCATTTAGCTCTCTGCTGCGAGAGTGATGTCCATGAGTCGGTCTTAATATCTCTCAGCTTCAGGTTTCTCTTGATGGTATCCTTGAACCGGAGATGAGGGTGCCCTCTCTTTCTGTAACCAGAAGACAGTTGAGAATAGAGGATCTGCTTTGGTAGCCTGTCTGATCACATCCTCATGAGGTGTCCAGTCCACCGGAGATTCTTTTTGATCAAAAGATCTTCCATAGAGCGCAGCCCCATCCATTCAAGTATTTCCTTATTTGTCACTTTGTCGTTCCAGGTTAGCCTCATGATTGAACGCAGATGTCGGATCATGAAGGCATGCAGCTTTTTCACCTGTCCTATGTACACTGTCCAGGCCTGGGCTCCGTATAGTAGGGTGGATAACATAATTCCACAGTAGATCTTGCCTTTGAGCCACATGGACACATGGTGGTTGTTCCAGAGTCTCTGATGTAGTCGGCTGAAAGATGCACTAGCCTTGGCCATCCTCCTCTGTATTTCAGGATCAATGCGTCCATCACTTGAAATAGTGCTTCCGAGGTAGGTGAATTCCGGAACAGAGTTCAGCTTGTTTCCGTCAACCATGATATCCTCCTCTCGGGTTCTTGTAGAGTTGGGTTGGTACAACACCTCCATCTTTTTGATGTTTACACACCCACAACTCTAATAACTCACCAAAAGCCCAGGGTTGAGGGTTTGAGTCCTGCCATCACGGGGAATTGATCCCCGGTGAGGCTGGGAGGTGCTCCAGGAGGGGGGGTGTGAACAGATGTCTGAGCGAACTGTAAAAACTCATACCAAATCAGAACTAAAAATAAAGATCTTAATTACCAAATATATCCAGTTGTGTCCCCGAGTCGTGAATTGATTGAGCTGTGATAGCTTCCTGATACGTTTTAGGGGGATGTGTAATTTATTACTTTTATTAGACATTGATCTAAATGTGTCAAGTGGTAGCTGAACCATATTGGTCATAGCAATGTTATTTTGTCTGGATTTATTGAGTAATCTGAAATAAGTTACTAGTAATCCCATTTAGTCAGTGAAATAATTTCAAAAGTGGATTTAATTAGTAACTTTTTCTCTTAGATGGTGAGGCATCATGATCACTGACTATTTAGTACTCATATGCTATGCAGGGTAAGTCTGCTCAGCCGACTGATACAAGTTGGGTAATTTCCGCTTTCTAAGTTAGAAGTGGAATTTTCTATCTTAAAATCTAAACTATCCAAAAGTAGGGTGTTTCCTAAGAAAAGCCAACACATAGTATTGATTTTGACCTTTTTATTAAAGGTATCACTTGTGTGTTAAACAACTTCCCATTGGTAGTTGTATGTTGGGCTTAGTTAGGCTATGTGTGTTCCTTGCTTGCCCAAGGAATGACCATTGTTGGTAGGTGTATGTCAGACTTTAAATGTCTGCTGGTCTGGGTCTGTCTAGACAGCCAATGAGGAGTGTATATATGTGCATACCACACTAAATCATGGCCTCAGCCAATAGAGTTGATTACCTCATGGTTAATTACCTCCTAGTACTACCACCCTGGCTGGGTAGCTGGCCACAATTCAGACTGTGTAAATACTCCCCCATACAGCTAGTAGTAGTGTGTGTGTATATATATATATATATATATATATATGTGTATGTATGTATGTAGCCTGGCCACTGAGTGCCAGTGTAATGACTTGGAATGTCTATTATAGTACCAATGTGAGTTGTACTAAAATGGTGTATTGTGTAACACCCAGTCAACTACTGGACTGGATCCACCCTGTCAATGAGACCTAAATAGGCTGTCCCTATACAATCATACAGGGGGTCACATAGAGTGAAATCACAACTATGTGCATATATGCCTACTTCTGGGGTTTATCTGCTCATGAATTTCAAGTTCCACTTTCATAGCATGATAATTCACAACTAGTATGTGTCTGTACATATATGCAACTGGGGTCTGGGGTTTTATGCCCATGACTCCTACTCCCATATGGGTTATGGGGTTTAATGCCCTGAAGGGCCATGAATGTGGTAGTGTGTATAGTTCTGCACAGCATCTATATCTGTATGACATTGAACTGGTCGTTCATGGTGTCATAGATGAGCTTTGCAATCTGTCTGATTACCGCTCTCTGAAGAGTATCACCACTGGTTAGTGTGATAGTGTGCATAGTGCCATATGGCATCTATGTTCATATGACAATGAACTGGTTGTTCATGGAGTCATAGATGAGCTTTTCAATATGTCTGTCTACAGCTCTCTGAATAGTATCACATCTAGTCAGTGTGAGAGTGTGCAGAATGCAGCATGGCATCTATTAGATAAAGGATTTACCCAGTACTCGCAGTACACGGGTGAATACCGACCCTATATAAAAACGGTCGAAAAAGTGGGTTAATGAAATGAGGGCTTAATTTCACAATCTAAGAAGCAACAATTATTCTTGACATATGTCTTATTGATAGCCCGCTACCTTTGAGTTGAAAAATATAATATAATATCTAGTTTAATAAGATTTAAAAGTGAAATCGATGGCGTTATGCAGCCGCATCTCGTCTTTTTGCATTCTCTCCCATTTCACCAACTCTGTGCCGATATAAGTAACCATTTGACACTGGAGGCAGGCATTCTACTTGCTGTTCCGTACTAAAGCTATTTTCGCGCATATTTACAGTATGTTGTCGTTCACCCATGTACTACAAGTATCGGGTGAATCTATTATCTAGGCATCTATGTCCATATGACAATGAACTGGATTGTTCATGGAATCATAGATGAGGCTTGCAGTCCGTCTGACACAGCTCTCTGAGAATCACTTGACCACCCCTCGGGGGACTGGCCCTGTTTGGTGCATGGTCAGTTTTCTCATACCGATCACCCCTCAGGGGACTGGCAGTATCATCTGCATGATCTGAGAATCATATGACCACCCATCGGGGGACTGGCACTGTGAGGTGCATGGTCAGTTGTCTCATAACGATCACCCCTCGGGGGACTGACAGTTTTATCTGCATGATCGGACAACCGATTGGCCAGTCATCGGGGCTCTGGCACTGTCATGTGCATGGTCAGGTGTCCAATATCACCCCTTATTTGGTGCGTGATCTGACAGCAGCAACTGGCCACCAGTTGCCTACTAAGTCACAACCGTCCTGATATGACCTTAGATGTTGCTATGATGTAAAACAACAAACAACAAACAAACCTAGACACATTCCCTTTAAAGGAACAAAAGTGGTCAGCATTAGTCTCAAAGATTATATGTGATAACCCCAATGAGCACCTGTTCAAGTGTCAAGCCTGAGCACATGTGACCAATTGGTCCAGGCTGGCGGGATTCCTGCACATCCTACCGAACTATTCCAATTAAGCACAGAGTTTACATAAACATGTGTAATTTGTATCATCATCATCATCATCATGCTGTCAGTCGCGATGCGACAAAGACTGCTTTCATTACTTGACTGCCGCTCTCCATTTAGCTCTCTGCTGTGAGACTTGTGTCCATGAGTCGGTCTTAATTTCTCTCAGCTTCAGGTTTTATTTCATGAAAGCTGCCTGCAAAAGTGTTGAAGTGCTGCTGGCTTTTGCAAGTTACCAGCAGCATTCTCTCGGGGAGCAAATAGAGGTATCACACTGGCAAGAACATGTCAAGACAGGCGCAAAACTATTCGTCCCTGCAGTGGCTGGTCGGGAGATGTTGGGAGTTCCATACATCAACTGCCCTTAATGCTGCCACAGTGACATGGTTTTCTGTTTAGGGTTTTCTCCCTTAGCCTTTGGTTCTGTCAAGAACCTGTACCACAAGGCAGTGGTTTACAACTCTGCACAGCAGGGGCATCAAACTCCCTCAGGTATTGCTATACCTGCTATACCTGCAATACCTGCATACCTGTGTGTTAAACAACCTGTATACAGACAGCATATAAGAGCACCCATAGGGTCAAATAATAGCACTATTGGTGAAAAGGTAGTACCGGTAGTGGAAAACACTGACACCCAGACAAAGTCCACTATCATGTATATGGTGGGTATTCTCCTCACACCATGTCACAATATAAAAACATGCTAAATGAAAATAAATGGTAACCACATACCTAATGTTACCCAAGTTCATGTGCAGTCAATTTATAAAAGAAATCGTCCTGGGTATTGTGTCACCTGTACGCTGTCAGTGACTGTCAACTGAATGTTTCCCGCCTGTCAACCATGTCTCATGGCCACTCACCAGCTGTCAACATGTTCTCAGTGTATGGTCAACTGAGTATGTAAGACACTAGTGTAAACACACATTGTCTGTGCAAAATTGTGTAAATAATGTAAGTTACAACCCCATTTGTGTATGTATGTACGCTGAAACACTGAAAAGTGTGTTTAGCACATGTCCATACCAACAACTATGATAGTCTTTGATACCATTGCCAGCACAATGTCAATGGTATATAAATTGGCCTAACATGTCAATGTCAAGGTTGAAATAATATTCTCACTTAATATCAGCACACATTACCAAATAAAGTGTGTCTTAAAAAGTAATGACATTGAAACACCAGTCCAATGGCAAATATCACATAATATGAAAGCAATAAGTGTACTATTTACAAATAGAATATAGTAGTAAATACTGAATCACTGCTTACTTTTACACATTGGTAGTCTGTGTGGTGTAAACGTAAGTTGAAATGACTCAACATGCAGTCAAAATTACAAAAGGTTGCATGGGTATAGTGTCAACTGTAAGCTGCCAGTGGCTGTAAACTGTATGTGCATTGGCTATCAACCTGGGCTCATGTCTGGCCACTGGCTGTCAACATGTTCTCAGTGTGTATTTTCAACTGAGTCTGTCAGACATTAGTGTAAAAACACATAGTCTGTATATAATTGTGAAATATTGTAAGTCACAACCCCATGTGTGTGTCTGTGTATATACATTGAAACACATTGAAGGTGTGTTTAACACAATCCCATACCGACATGACCTTGTGTTGACAGACAATGTCAATGATACCTATATTGGCCTATCATGCCGATGTCAATGTTGAAGTAATTTTGTCACCAGAAGTCAGCAGACAGTAACACACAAAGCGTCATTTAGACATTTCCCACAATGAAACACCCGTGCAAATGGCAAATGTGAACACGTAGTATGAATGCAGTAAGTCAACTTTCTTCTTGCAAACTAGCAGGTTTAGATTAAAGTTGCATAGTCCGATGGATTTGAGTTTCTGTAATTTTTCTGAGATAATTATATTGAGTTGATTGTTATGATCTACCTTACTTTAGTTTGAAGTAAGATTGATTTTAAATAGCTAACTTTTGAGATATTTGAAGTGTAAATATGTCAAATTAGTTTTAGCAAGCACGGCAAAACTCTGACACCATAGGCTTCTGCAGTAACAGGTTCTATGAAATTGCCTCAGTATTCCCTTCTGTGTGGTGACAAATGCTTATAGAGTGCATCAGTATCTAAGTTAGATATGTAGAATCAAATCAAAATGATTGATTTGGTTTTGAAAAGTTGACGCTTCATCGGACTATGCAGCTTTAAATCACTGATCACTTTTCCACGTCCGTACTCGGTGAGTTGGAAACACAAATTGAATCAGGTGGAAGTGCTACCCCTCCCTGTGCTATAATTAACCAGGAGGCTCAGAGACGAGGTGTTTGTATATATATATATATATATATATATATATATAGTCTCATATATATATATATATATGTATATATATATATATAAGTATATATATATATAAATATGAGACTTTTGTCATAAACAACATTTTCCCTACGCGAATCTAGCGAGTAACATTGATTTCCGTAGTGTTACTTGATACCTGAAGCCTGTAGCAGGCCCTATCTCGTGACATATTTGGAGGCATGAATGTGGGATTTGCGTAGAGAGTGGTAATTAAAGGCTATGTGCTGTAGTGGAAATGGTTGGTTTAAACAAAAACAGGAAGATGTATATTATTCAGTAATGAAGGAATACTAATACTAGTTTCTTAATATCCGTAAGTACCGGATATTACACTTTGGCGTTTGCGTTTTTCTGTGGCTTTCTGTATGGAGGTTCACGTAATGGGAATGGTTAATATACTTGTATAATTCTTATACAACATATATATATATATACTTATATATATCTATGATTTACCCAACAGCTGGGGGGTGGGGGGGTACTCCACCAATGCGACAATGGAGGAATGTACATAATTGATAGAATACATGTTCCCCTTGCATTTGTACCCGTATAACACGTTATACGTCATATATATACACATCAAAACCTCTCTAACTGACCACCTCCAGAGATCGACCACTTCACTATATCGACAGCTGTATTTGCGTCCCAAATGATCGCCCAAACAATACCATTGTAATGATTATAAGACTCTCATAACGAACCACCTCCCATGGTCTGTCGATTTAGACAGGGTTTACTGTACATATTATACCTGATTTAGTCAATTGCAAGCAGACAATTGTTTGCACGTGCTTGTAGGAAATTTGTAATACTGGAAGCACAACATAAAAGGTGCATGTTATAAAAGCAGTGCATGTTATAAAAGCAGTGCATGTTATAAAAGCAGTGCATGTTATAACATCAGTGCATGTTATAAAATATTTAGTATGACAAATATATGACATGGATACAACTTGATTAGATGTGTTTACATTGTGACAAAATCGTTATGCTCTTAGCTACAGACTGCGGACAAAATATGTATGGATGTGTGACTTGCAACTGCCATAAAGCATATTGTATGTGCACACTGCAGCCTCTAGTATGTAGTACTATATTCTGTTTACATCATCATGTGTGCCAGACATCATCATGTGTGTCAGACATGCATCGTTATTTCCATGCATTTATGTGACAATAATATTTGATAAATACTACACCTTGTATTGTTATGATATCTGCAACTATCTATCATTCTTAAACTAAACAAAACACTTGTTTTTGCAGTCTGGCTGGCACCAAACTGTACTAGTTATTATTTCAATGCGACATTGATTATTAAATTCTTGTTTAAATACTTGTAAACGTTGAATCACAAAGGGTCACCCTACATCCTACTTTCACCCTTTTAATGAGCATGTCATCTATATAAAGATATAAAGGTACCCCCCCCCCCCCACTAACCCTATCCACAGTAGTCTAACATAGGTAGTTCCCTGTATCTTCTTTTCTGTTATCTCATTCTTTACCCACTATTCATATCGCTGCTTTGCTTATTTTCTTTTTGTTTCCTTCCCTGTTGTTCGGTGATGAATTTATTTATCCTGCTCATAACGGATTTATCTAAGTATGTTAACATTTGTTTTCACCGCTGGGCACCATTAATCCAATTTGATTTAAATCTTTTGAATTTCGTTTTAGTAATAATTTTGGTTTTATCTTGTAATTGTATATCTAGCATATAGTGTAGCTTTGCTTAGTATGTAATGGCAATTGTCATTAGGCTTGAAGACCAGCCCATCAGTACTGATATGGTATTCAGACGAATATAACCACCTAAACAAAAATATATTGCAGTAATACCAATGCTTAGGAGTTGTCACATGGAATATATGGGAAATCCGGGGATCCAAACCCATGAGTTTGTGGGTTCGAACTCTAACCAATGACTTAAAAATTGATAATTGTCGCTTCCTAGCCTGGCGCTCGGCATTATTAGGATAGGGAAAGGACTGGTTGGCTGAGTATCAGGATAATGTGACTGAGTGGGATATCAGGTCATGGTGCTGGGGGCCTGGTTTCCCACTGGGGCAGCACTATAACGTCGCCATGAGTGCGCACTATCATAAGTCAGTACCTGTCCTGATATGACCTTATATGTTGATAGGACGTAAAACAACAACAAATAAGCAAAAACAAGCCAAATGCAATATTCATGTGTGTGAATACTTACAATACCAAATAAAATCCCATATTGCCATTTGATCTTCATGACTAGCCTAGAGTGTCACTTCTCTGTCTAGACTACAAAACCAGCCCACACTTATAGGTGCGTCTGGCATTTACGTGACACGGAAATAAACTGACGTTTGTTGGCTTCTTTGAACAAAGTTTCCTTTGTGATGTGGTAATCCCAATATTTGTTTCATAAGCATATTCATCGTTGGAAGGAGCAGGACAACCATCCACGTTTGAACTCGTTTGAACTTGCCGGAAATAGACCTTCCTCTTCTCGTCTTCGGGAGAACTCAGTGAAGTAGATTAGTTTTCCCGCGTTATTGATAGATGATAGAACAGAAATACTTGACAATAAATTTAACTTTGTTATAACTATAAAATGATATTTATTTCAATTATCATAATCATGTGTTGTGTGGTTTTTGTATTGCAAATGGTGGCCCCCATAAGGGGTGACCATTTCCAATCGAAAAGAACAGCTCTTATTGGCTCAAATTATGGAAAGATTCCATTATTTTTTTAGTAGTTTCTTGTTCAGACATATTTACACATATATATGTATCTTTTGCACAGATTAAAGTGCTTAAAGTATACATTTAATTTATCTACATTGACTTCTTTTTAAATCACACAATATCAGGACTAAAAGAATGGGAAACTATTCCTGCAAGGGTATGCTCAATATGGGACAGTGGTCACCCGTTTTTCCTCCTTTCCTCGCTGTGGACCCTTCTCATTTGTTTGACGCCAATACGCTGCCATGACGCAAGAGGGTTAAGTTACCCGTTGCCCCCCCCCCTCCCACCGCCCTTCCCGTTCCAACCGTATCCGTTACCCAAAAGAACCTGCCAGTATGCAACCTCCCTGAAATGGCTGGAAATGGTATTTCAGAGCATCTAGAATTCAACATTTCCTTGGAGTGGATATTCCCAGACCATATAGGGGGTAATCGATTAATCAACTCAGGTTACCCGAGCCACCTTTTGGCGCATGCGCACATCCTACAGACTCGGGTCGAATAATCGAAGACGCTTCTCCACCATCGGGGTGGACAAAATGGTGGCTTAATCCAAAACCTCTTTTGTGTGTTAATAACCAATATAACTACAGCAAAATAGCATTAAATTGTTGTATGATGGCATAGTTTAGTGATATTTCCATTTCATTAATCTATGTTATTACCTAAAACAAACATGACTGGTAGCGGTGGCTAATATCCTGCAGGACGGTCCCAGTGCAAATATGAAGTCATTTCTCCTGGCCACCCCGGCCAAGAGGTGGGTTACTGGGGTCGGGTCGTTTTGCACACGGCACATGTATTTGTCGACTCCACTCGTGGTGTTCTATTTGAAATTCTGACGACTCGGGTGAGCTGAGTCGCCTGGTTCATGTTAATCGATTACGGTCATAGTGTTTTGAGTGGTTCGAACCCAGCTCCAGGAGTTTGAATCCCTCTACCAGAATGAGAGTCGGGTGCTCAACTTTTTTTGGTATTTTTCCTTGAAGATGTATACTGCCTATTATGGATAAGTCTGAATAGACTTCTTTTCACCATTAAAGAGTTTGTCGATAGAAAGCCCGAGTCTACATTTTTACCGACCCAAGGGATTTTTAACCTCTCACACCACATAGACATGGTATGAGAGCAACTGGCCTTTGATGATGCTGTAAGTTATACATCCTGGTGGAAATCAAAATTGGCAGAGGTGATGACATGGGGAATCGAAGCACTGAACCTCAGATTAGGAGTCCTACCTAGAAAAAAGTCAGACACTGTAACCACTTCGCCACAGAGAACAACTCATTTGGCCATTTCGCGTCTGGTTACCTATTACGTCTATTTACAAATAAAATAAATTAAATAAAAACCGCCCGCCCGACGGTAATTTCTATTTTAAAAGGACGATCAACAATTATATTGTTATTTTTCCTAAATAAATTGTTAGTAATGATGACATAAAATGTAGGGAGGAAATGGCAATTATCCGGATGGTAAAATTATATTTACTGACTTGTGAAATTCCTAATGCTAGAATGAACTTACTAATTAACCCCTAACTAACTAACCAGTCATAGATATAATTCGCTTAAAGTGGTTCTAATTACCTCATTAACAGCCACACCGTTGTCCAACCGGCGAACTAAATAGCTGGTCAGGTCTACACAATATTCACAGATGTTTCTGTAAATAACTGGCAGGTGTAGTTAGTGGGAGAGGGGATAGGGGGAACAGCTGCACCCCCTCCCCTCCCACACAGAGACCAAAAAGAGACTCCGGTGGACTGGACACCTCATGAGGATGTCATCAGACAGGCTACCAACGCAGATCCTCTATTCTGAACTGTCTTCTGGTTACAGAAAGAGAGGGCACCCTCGTCTCTGGTTCAGGGATACCATCAAGAGAAACCTGAAGCTGAGAGACATTAAGACCGACTCATGGACATCACTCCCACAGCAGAGAGCTAAATGGAGAGTGGCAGTCAAGTAATGAAAGCAGTCTTTGTCGCATCGCGACCGACAGCATGATGATGATGATGGAACCAGAAGTTCCACCTCTTATTTTCTTATTTATAGTTGATTCAAACCAAAGGAGTTTTTGCTCGGATTTAGCAATGACTGTCATTCACCCTGAGTGTGATCATTGCAGAGCTGCCAAGTAGATAATGTAAAAGTACAATGTATGAACGCTTTGACTTCTGGTTAACGAATGCTTTATTCACCATCCAGGAATAACAAGCCAGAAAACAGTTTCAAACTAATTCATCATAATATCAGGAGTTTAGACCTTCACTTTGGGGAACTTCTAGCATTAATCGCATCACTAGGTGATAACTTAGATCTGATAGCACTCTCTGAAATAGGAACCAAAAACATACTAAATAGAGAAAAGGAACTGAACAAACTTGGATATGAATTTAAACACAAATCACCTAGACTCTCTAGAGGAGGAGTAGGCCTAATATACAAGAATATATATAAAGTAATTGACAGAGATGACCTAATCATCGAGCCCCAACAGATCAATAACCAAAACTTAGAAATAGAAAACATATGGCTTGAAACTAACTTTCCAAATAAAAAGGATGACTACATAATAGGGGTCATCTATAAACACCCAGGCAGTAGTGTTGAATGCCTCAAACACTTCACTGAACAACTTGAAAACAACATGAAGAAAATTAATTTGGAAAACAAAAAGTGCATAATAACAGGGGACCTAAACATTGATGGACTAAAAATAAAACAGAATAACCATGTCAATAACTTCTTTAGAACAGTACTTGAGCAAAACTTCATCCCCACCATCACATTACCAACCAGAATAGTAGACTACCAAATTTCACTTATTGATCATATACTAATAAATGCCAATGTAATAAAAAGTAATCAGAATATATCCACAGGAAATATTTACTGCGATATCACTGACCATCTACCCAACTTTATAACAATTCAATCTCACAACCCCATTAAAAAACAGGACAGACCCATCATTAGAATATTTGGGGAGAAAAACATGGCTAAATTCAAAGACCTTATTGAAACCTCAGACTGGAAAGAATACTACAAAGCAACTGAAGTAAACAAAGCCCTAACCATCTTCTACCAGATTTATAACACAGCATTTAATGCAGCTTTCCCACTAACAAAATTATCAAGACAAAGAGCAAAAGATAAAAGATGGATCACATCAAGCCTTAAAACTTGTATAGCAGTAAAAGATAGATACTTCAAAACATACAAACTCAACCCAACAGCTGAAAACCGAATAAAACACACAAAATATAAGAATATACTAATCACTTGTCTACGATCAGCAGAGGAAGGCTACTATAAAGAACTAGTCAGTAACGAGAAGCAAAACCTTTATACGCTCTGGAAAATCTTTGGAGACATCATCAACCCACATAAAGCAAAAATGAAAAATCAAATTGACAAGCTAATCTATAACAATAAAACAATGACAAACAATGAAGATATCGCCAGCACATTAAATGAACACTTCTGTTCAATTGGTGAAAAACTTGCAGCAAAACACACCAGTAATAGCATAGCACACAAGCAATATCTTAAACACCCAAATTCACATAGTTTTTTTCTTAGTCCCACCAATGAACAAGAAACCCTAGAAGAAATAAAGAAACTAAATCCTAATAAGTCAAGCGGACATGACAATATCTCGCCAAAAATAATCAAAGAGTGTGACACTCTACTCGCACCATCTATCTCCCACATAATAAACCTATCATTTGCAAATGCTACTGTTCCTGAAAATCTCAAAGTTGCAAAAGTAATACCCATCCATAAGAAAAATGAGAAATACCTAGTTGATAACTACAGGCCAATCAGCCTACTCAGTACCCTAAACAAATTAATGGAAAAACTAATGTACAAAAGAGTTTACCAATTTCTTAACAAATACAAAATATTATACAAATACCAATTTGGATTTAGAGAGAATCACTCAGCAATAATGGCTCTGACTGAAATCTTAGACAACATACTACAAGACCTTGAAAATGGGAAACATGTTGCAGGAGTCTACTTAGACCTGAGCAAAGCATTTGATACCGTAGACCATGACATCCTACTCTCAAAACTTAGGCACAACGGAATTCGAGGCCAGGGACTTAAATGGTTTGAGAGTTACCTAAGCAATAGAAAGCAATTTACATACATAAACGGTAAACGATCCAAGCTAAACTCAATCAGCAATGGTGTCCCCCAAGGTTCTGTCCTGGGACCTCTCCTATTTTTGATCTACACAAATGATATAGTCAACTGTACAAAACAAGATGTCAAAACAAGGTTATTTGCAGATGATACCAACGGCTTCATAACCTCAAATTCACCCAAACAACTAAAACATTCAATTAAAACATTCCTTTCAGACATATTTACATGGTGCAATGATAACAAATTAACAGTAAACCTGAACAAAACATGCTACACAATATTTAAAAGCAGAAGTACAACCATTCCTGATTACCTAAACAACATAAAGATAAACAATAACACAATAAAGAGAGTCCCTTCTGTGAAATACCTAGGTATAATTCTAGATGAGAACCTCAACTGGGATGAACATATTGATGACTTAAATAATTCAATAATTAAAACGGCTAACTCATTTAAAATAATCAGACGACGGTTACATGAGGAAAATAAAAAATTACTATACTATGCATACGTTTACTCCAAAATCCAGTATGGTATAGAGGTGTATGGGAGAGCCAAATCATCAACCCTAAAAAAGATACAGACACAACAAAACAGAGCCTTGAAAATACTGTATAGCAAAGACTATCTCACCCCAACTAAATCACTTCATAAAGACCTGGACTTACTTATGGTAACTGACATTTATAAAATATACATTGCAAAATTTGTTTACAAGCAAAAGAATGGCCTCCTCCCTGAAATATTTGATAATCTCTTCAAAGAAAACAATCAGGTCCATTCCCATAACACACGACAGATAAATAACATACATCACAAACACACTAGAAACAAATATGGCAAAATAACAACTGAAAACCAAGGAACCAATATCTGGAACTCAATACCAGTAGAGATTAGAAACCTTCAAACTTTGAAAAACTTCTGTAAAAAACTAAAGATAAGCTATCTCAATGCATACTAAATCGATTACCAGTAAAGAATATATATAATACCCCTATTAACATACATGCAAAATAACTACTGATACTGCATGTAAGTACATGAATCCATGACACAATATCCATATAATATTCCTATCATTACTTTGTTTCTTACTAACTGTGAAGAGACGCATCAGTAGCTCATCATAATCATTAGTTAAAAATGTAGCTTAGGTTTAATAATTTGTTATTGTCATCACTTATTCATTCACATCATGGAGACCAGCTAGATAAGCATCGCTTTTCTGGGATCCTTTCTGTCTGTAAGGAATTTGTATGCATTTATTGTATCACCTCAATTTATTGTAAACATACCTTGCAGAGAGTTAAAATAAAAGAATTGATTGATCCAGGGGTCAAAGCGCCGGAACCCACGCATCTACTACGTCATCTCATTAGCATATTCCTTTATTCTCTCCACGTGCCTAGATACTTTCTATGCATATATTACAGATATGAGTGTGAATAGGGACATCTCACTAATACACTAATTGTAAACAGGGAGAAATAGCATGGCCAAAGCGGGCGGGTGTGGGAGGACGGTCACAGAAAAAAAGGTGATATAAATGGTGCAGTCTGGTGCATTTTGACGACAAATATGTACAACATTATTTTAAGAAGAGACAAGCTGAAATTATTCTTTGATAGGATATTACAAATTAAGAGCATGATATTGGGAGGTTGGGGTTATTTTGCTATATTTTGCAGAGATCTCCCAGCCAAAATTGGGAGACTTGGTACCTTTGCTATTGCTTGCTTACTTGGGGTGGTTTGTAACCTTATGACGGTTACTGGTTGCAGAACTGCAACATTATAGATACGCTCCGATAAAGCGGCCCAATATTTGGTTGAAGATTAATCTTCAGTAGGGACGGTTGTAGAAGCTGGGGACACATTTACACCATTGTAACGGCGAAGTGTTGGGGCGGCCCCGAATCTCTTTGGTCCGGTGGTAGTTGAGCACTTGTATCCAGCAGACAGCAGCAAGGGTTTCGAAGAAGGGCTGTAAAGATCGGTGCATCGGTGGTTCCAGCAACGAGAACAAAGTGAGAGAAACGTAAAGGTACAGGGCCCCACCCAAGCACACAATTCCCCTGGTCAGGGGGAGAAGTATGTCTGGAAGAAATAGAAAGGGTAGAGTCTAGGAAAGAGAAATGAGGAGAGTTGAGTCAAAGGACCATGTTTATTTGCTCTATGGTGACCAACCAGCGAACCATAGACACAGACAGAGTAAGAGTAGAAAGTGAAATACTGGTGCGCTCCCCCTCCTGGAACTCTTTTCAGACATATCAAGAAGGAGCAAGGCCAGTGGAGAGGAGATAGAGAGAGGTGTGGACGAAGTGCGGTCCGGATAGCAAGTCACCTTTGCTATTGGTGAATATTTGCTATTTATCGGCAACCCAGTGTTCTCTGTAAGGTGTCTGCTCCCCCGCCGCCTTCAACCCCCATTGATATAAAGTCTGGCCCTGGTGTAAGAGTCAGGCCGACATCTGAAGCTGAGATGACAATGCCGTTTGAAGTCATTGACATATAGATTACTATCTCGGGAGATGCTGCACTTACTCTGAGACGTCAGCGGAAATTAGCTACTTAGAAATGATTCCTCACCCCTTTGAAGCCTATTAACAAGTGTACTTCAATGGGCCCTGAAGGAGTGTCCCAGGGGATGGTGTTAAATCATGTCGCTGGTGGCGGCACCTATCTCATAGTCCCAGTCTACCTAAGTGCATATCCTTAATGTCAGCTCTCGACATTTCTTCTGCCTTTTTGTCCTCTGTTTTATGTTGATAAATATGTTTATTCTGCTTAATAGGCCCTTTTTTCTCAGTGCTGAATCACTGCTCTTCCAAGCATGTTTGAATTAAGGATTATTTACACAAAACACTTTGCAGATTATCTCTAGATGTATTAAAGTGAGCTAACAATAGCCGTTGAATGCACCGTTTTCAGCATATAGCACAATGGATTCCTAATAGGTATCTACTAGTACCACAGCAATATGGTAACACTCATGTCATATGACTACATGAATGTTAGATGGATCGATTTGAGTATCTACATGGCGTTTAAAATGCTGCATAGGTATAGTTGTAGCACGTTTTAATGTAGGATATTGTCAGTTGGAATTAAACCAGGAGTACATCATTGTCAGTTTGATAGAAATATCCTGGTATTACCCTATGGTGGTTAGATATGTGAGTTTGTTAGTCACAGTTTGCTGTTTTAGTGTTGTTAGTCACTTGCCCGCAATACAAGTACTGCTGTTGGGGTGAGGTTGTTAGTAACACATTGGACCAGCTGTGACCAAAGAAGCAGTCGGACTGACTGACCCAGGCGCTTCATGTAATTGTTTTTTTTATATTATATTCAGACGGTCACTGTCATTTGCAGGTGGCTGACTGGAAAAAACAGACCTGCATTGTGGTCATTATACTGTGATGACCTTTTGGCATTGTCACTCAACCAATTAATTAACTAACGGACTGTCAAATTTCATCCTTGGCAGGGAGATTTGAATGAACCTTTCTTCCATACAGCAACTCAGCTGGACCTGGGACTCTGGGTCCAAGCGTGGTACTTCTGTGGCACAGAAGCGCCATCTGGGGATCTGACCCAGATTGGTTGACTTTCTTCAGAACCGATTTAACAATACCAACTGTTCTCTCAATCACACCATTACTCTGCGAGTATCATGGGCGGCATGTAATATGTTCAAACTCCCAAATTTTGTAGACATATTACACAATGACTTACTAGTGTCTCTATGTCTGATGACATGTTTGGCCAGTATAGGCATTTCTTTGCTCATAACTGAGACTTGGTGATACCTTGGTGACTGGCATGAATGTGTTCGAGATATTCCTTGCGGAAAGACTCTGGAATAACAAGTCTATTTCCGGCATACACAAGACCATCTTCAACAGACATATATTCTCTCATAGACCAGTAGCTCTGAATAACTTTTGGAACTTGTCTAACCTGTTGTGGCCAACCTCAAATAATCTGCTCAGCCAATGCCGATATCTCAACATCTTACTTACTACCTAATCGCAACTTTTCAAACTGGTTGACTGAGATCTGTACCATCTGTATCGCTTGTTCATGTTTGTGTGTTTGGTGTTTTATGTCCTAGCAACATCTAAGGTAATATCAGGATGGGTACCGACTTGTGACAGTGCGCACTCATGGCAACTTTATAGCCTGTCCCACTGGGAAACCGGGCCACCGGCACCATGAGCCAATATCATACTCAATCACATTATCCTGACACTGAGCAAACCAGTCCTTGTCCTATCCTAATAATGCCGAGCACCAGGCTAGGAAATGACAAGTATCAATTTTTAAGTCATTGGTTTGACACGACCAGGGCTCGAACCCACGACCCCAAGATCTACCAGCACGGGAGACGGGTGCTCTAACTCATTCGACCATCCTGTCTGGTCTCTATCGCTTGTTTAAGGTACCAATACATACTGTATTTAGAGATGACTACATCATATATTGTAGAATGGTCCTCCATTTGTGACTGGTAAGTTAACCCATGTGTAGTCTGTGTCACTATCATACTCATTGCAAGGGGCCTAAGCTCTGACACTTTCACAATAAGATTTTAACCAACAATTCCAAAGAAAGCTTTCACACGTCAGGTTGCCAATGGAGCTCTGGGCTGCACCTCCACTGACAGCTGAGCTCACTGAGTGTGAATGTGTCAGAGCTCATGCCCTTGGAATAGGTGTGAGAGTGGATTGGATTTGGTTTATAAGGGTATTTGCCACAGTGCACTGCACCCACATATTTCTGAAGGCACACGCTACACAACAGTTAACTTGTTACATTCAAACGGATTAGTGTTATGCACCATCTGACACAGCCATCCCTAAATTTAGGAACACTGGTAAGTTATTCTTCACCTGATATTGCAATACACACATATGCATATAAGTATGTGTAAATATACATGGATATGTATTTATCTATACATATATACATGCATGCATATATATCCATACATGTAAATATATGTGTATCTTAATATATGTGTATACATATATTTATACGATCCTGCACTGGGACTCCTCCCCCCCCCCATATTTGTATGTATGTACATATGTGTATATATGTACATAGGTGAGTGTATGTATGTATGTATGTATGTATGTATGCATATATATATATATATATATATATATATATTATGTAGCCATGTATATACATCTCCCTATGTGTATGTATAGACATATGTATATATGTAACAAGACAGGATGGCTGAATGAGTTGTGTGTCCATCTCCCGTTTTGGGAGATTGTGGGTTCAAATCCTGGTCTAGTCAAATCCAAGGGTTAAAAATTGATACTTGTCGCTTCCTAGCCAGGTGCCCGGCATTATTAGGATAGGACAAGGACTGGTTGGCTCAGTGTCGGGATAATATGACTGAGTGAGGTATCAGGTCATGGAGATGGTGACCTGGTATAGCAGTGGGACAGCACTATAAAGTCGCCATGGGTGTGTACTATCACAAGTCGGTACGCATTCTGATATGACCTTAGATGTTGTTAGGATCTAAAACAACAACAAACTTGTATATATGTATATATACATATGTATGTGTATGAATGTATATGTATGTATATGTATTATATATTTATATACATGTGCAGACATGCATATTATATATGTATATATGTATATATGTACAAATGTGTGAATGTATGTATATATTATATATACATATATAATATATGCATAAAGGCATATGTAATATATATATATATATATCAGTGCATGTGGCGCCAGGGGTCCCATTCGTACACAGCTCCTGAACAGTGGGGGAAGGACACTCCAACAATGCGCCAATGGAGGAAGTAGCAAAGTATATATGTTCCCTTAGCATTTATACTTGCATAATGCATTATACATCACATATATATATACATACATACATATTTATATGCATACCCATGTATGTTTATATGTATATTTATATGTATATCCATATATAAACGGACATAAACGTATATATGTAGTGCCTACCCCCCCCCCCCATCCCCCTGTCGGAGGGGGGTCACTGCCTCGAGCGTGGGGCACAGGCATGAGCGGGGGGGGGCGAGTGCCATGAGAGTTTTTGGTGAGTCTGGTTGGCAGGTGAACGAGTGGTGGCTGCCTCACCGCCCCCCCCCCCCGCGACCGTCTTCCACCCCCTACACTGCCATTGCGGTAAGGGGGGGGGGAGGTTACAGCACAGCTTCACTATATATATTATATATGTCTCTATATGTGTATGCATCTCTAAATGTATATGTGTATATATGTATGTATAAGCATGTATAAATATAATATTTATATATGTACTATCAGCAAGAAAAACCATATACATGGTGATTATGCATAAGATCTATAATCACAGTGAATTATATAGTATGTTAATACATATTTGCATACACAAATATATCTAAATGATGTACAACAGTCCCCACAGGACCTCCTCCCCCAGTGGCAAGTGGAACTATGTGAGTGGGCCACAGACCAGCACATACACCCATGGTTGACTGGAGGTGTCCTCTTGTTTGGGAGTTATGGCTGCAACAACACATTACTACTATCATGGGGATTTCTGGCCTGTAGCCATTTGTTGTAACTAATGAATTATTTCCTAATATTCACTGCTAATTTACTCAATCCGGTCCCAACTAAATGTCCTGGAAATATCCAGAACATTAGATATCGTTTTTTGCTTTCTAGTGATGTATTCCAATATGGAAACATCCCAAAACTCAGTGTGTCAGAGCCAAAACTGTCAAACTTTCACATTAATCTTATATAAAAGTTGACCTTCGTAATTCAATTGGACATCCAATAACCCCTGTAGCCCAAACGAGGTAAGCTCTCCGACCTGCCAACTCCAATTCGCACTGGCATTCGCGCACCCTGACCAATTAAATATGCAAATTGGCTTAACAGCAATTCCTCATCTAGTGTGTGAACTGGGAACCAATTCTCCGAGCCAGCACAAGAGACCAGCTATTGGGCACTGAATTATGTGCGCGTCTTCTCCAATATCCAACTTCCCTTCTGCAATAGACTATTTCGACAGGCCATAATAATTATGATGGATTGAAACGTCAAAACCCACAAATCCATATTTGTTATTTTCTGTCAAATGGAATCTGTTATCATACTTTGCAACTGAAGTCACTCAATTTCATATTGAATAGGGAATTGTATGGGTGATGTGACAATTTCTGTGGGGAAAAAACCCAGAGATATGATTATCGGAATGATGGCAGTTTAAGCCCAAATCTGGTAGTCATGGTTTCAGTTCGGCCCGGATTGCGTTTGTCAGTTTTTGCGCCTGAACCCTTCATATGCGCTCAGTTGAAACCATTATTAACTGTCGAAGGGAGGGAGTCCTAGGTTTGCCAAGAAT
Organism: Branchipolynoe longqiensis; assembly: GCA_030323885.1. Classification (NCBI taxonomy): domain Eukaryota; kingdom Metazoa; phylum Annelida; class Polychaeta; order Phyllodocida; family Polynoidae; genus Branchipolynoe; species Branchipolynoe longqiensis. The sequence goes on along the minus strand of CM059190.1, from coordinate 26,464,484 downwards.
GATTGTTTAAATCGAGACTTGTAACAGTAAACCAGTGAGCGACTGAGTCAGAGAAAGAGAGAGAGAGAAGTGGGAAATGAGAAATGGAAAAACGTTTTACTCAAGGGAGTTTACACACATACACAATACACTCTCAGAAGGTATTGTTATTATGCGATAATGCATATGATTGTGTGTGTGTGTGTTTCTGCCCCCCCCCCCCAGAAAACCTGAAACAGTGACGTTATTGAGTGAGTTGGTGGTGGTAGAGGTCATAGAGTTCATTTAACCTAGCCATCTGTCGTTTCGGGTGTGTGTGCGTGCATGTGTGCATGCGTGTGCGTGTGTGTGTGCGCTTCCCCACAAACCCCCCATAAAACCCGAAGCGGTGACGTCATTGAGCTAGTTGGTAGAGGTCATAGAGTGCATTTATCCTAGCCATCTGTTGTTATTGTTTGTGTGTGTGTGTGCACATGTGTGTGTGTATGCATCATTGATCTGGGTGGTGGTAGTGGTGGTGGTGGTGGTGGTGGTTGTTACTGCTAAAAATAGAATTGCGGATGGAGGGGGTAGTCACTTTCAGCAGTAACATCTGCCACCCCAGGCTTCCCCTGACAAAAACCCATACAATGACGTCATTACTGCTAAAAATAGAATCGGGGAGGGAGGAGGGTAGAGACTTTTCGCAGTAATATCTGCCACCCCAGCATTCCGCCTCAAAAAAGCAAGCCATACAGTGACGCCATTGAGTGGCGGGTTGGTGATGGTGTCGGTGTAGGTGCAGGTGCAGGTGGTGGTGTTGGTGGTGGTGCTTGGTGGTGATGCTGGTGGTGGGTGTTACTGCTAAAAATAGAATCGGGGAGGGAGGGGGGTCGACACACCCACCAAGCCATACCAAACAGTGACGTCATTGAGTGGGGTGATAGATGTTACTGCTAAACAAATAAAGCTGATCAGGATGAGCCATCGCTACCAGGGCTATCGATGACATCACTGTTTGGATTGATTTGTTGCAAGTGAGAATGGGTGACATATCGGAAGATATCGCACAATGCATTATGTGAGATAGTGATCACGCTTTGATGGAGGATTTGACAAGATATAGGAATATTCAGAGTATTCATATTCCTTTGGATGAAGAGCATATTCATGATTTCATTTCCATTTGGAAGGAGAATAAACATCATCGATTACCTATGAAACTTCAACCCTTGCTTACAGCATTGCAGGAATTTGAACAATTGTTACAGAATCATGATATTGATTACATCATTTGATATCAAGCGTCACAACCCCAAACACAAGTATATCCTGTGAGATATTAATTGGATGTGAATAGCACGAGTATTCATATCATAGTTCATTGTGCTGGTGTTAGAGTTATTGATAGATCTAGTGGGAAATTGTTCCCACAACTTACAGACAGTCTTCAATATAACAATTTAATTTGCTGTGCTATTGACTATGGATGGCAGCGTTTTTCCTGCATTCTCATTCCGAATAAAGAAGCATTTTTACAGGAAATTTCATTTGCCTTTAACAATGCTCAGATTATTCCATATGGAATGCATTGGAAGTGGCCCTTCTTTGGTTGGCGAACTATGATGTTGAAATCCATTGATGCCAGCGATGATGATAACAATGACAGCAATATCACTGTCTGAAATGAGTCTGTGTGTGTGTGTGTGTGTGTGTGTGTCTGTAAGTAAGTAAAGAAAACTGAAGCTCCCCAGACCCGGGATTGAACCGAAGACCATTATATCTTCACTTTACCACTTTCCCAACTGAGCTATCGAGGCTGCGTGTTAGTTTTCCGTTGCAATACGATTATGCGCGCGCAACCTCCATGCATAGCCTCCCATCCCTCCCTCACCCCACCCGATCGATCCCCCATCCCACTCCACTTCCAGATGGGTTTTTTTTTTGTGTGTGGGTGTGTGCGTGTGGATATTCTTTTTGTGGGTTTTCTTTTAAAGTCTGACAGACCCCACAAGCTATATGGGTCGTTCTCAGAAGTTGTGTACCAATAGTGTGACATCAGTACCAGAAAATCAAAATGCTGCCAAAGTCCTATAAGCAAGTTTCCTCAATGTGTATGTCCTTTTGCATCTGAATAATTGAAAATAAACATATTCTGGCATTTTTAAGTAGTTCAAAAGATGCTCACACCCAATAAATAGCAGTATAGCATGGAAACCAATCTGACTCCAAAATCAATTATTTTCGACACAAAACTTGACATTTTTAGGACATTTCACATGCCACTTGCTTTATAAACAGTAGTAATAATAATTTGAAACCTCATTGCTATGGTTTTGTCTTATTTGTGAATATTAAAGAGAAAAGCAAAAAAATATTAGCAGAGTAACAGATTAGCAGAGTAACAAAGTGGAAACAACAATTTTACACAAATGTTCGGCTCAAATTTCAATGTTTAGGGGCAATTTCAGGATTTATCTTTTACTATACCATAACTGGGTCCATGCATAGTGTCAAATGGTGAAAATAGTTCCTGTACTGTATCTGTACTCAGTGTTTGATACAGAGTTTCATAGTACTTGCAAGTGGAAACGAAATGTTACGATGTTAATGACTCCAGAAAATGCTAACTATTTCATAATTTGAAAAATAAACTTTTAGAAATAAATGTCTTCAACTTAATGAAGCCATTGTATATGACAATTTGAAGTGAAATGAGCTGTTGTTCAGAGGTTTTCGTTAAGTTTGTGACACTTTATTTTTAATCCTGTTGACAATGTCACAAATTAGTGATGTAATTGTCTATGTATTTAGCTACATCCATCCCAATAAGATACATAATACACAATATTAACATTTATTTTTGATCTAAACTATCTCCCACATTATTTGGCTAACTGATGAAATCTAAATATTGACACTCCAATAAAGGGTTTCTTTGAAATATGCATTTCTAGTAGACTACCTCAAGTGGTACACAGTTTCTGAGAACGACCCATATAAGCTTTTCCATTGCCGGCTCCACCTCCACTCACTGTTTCTCTCAGTTACTATCATGGCTTTCATGCAGAAGGGGTTTTTGAAGCACTCAGTGCCAATGACTGCGCCTATAGCAGCAGCAGCAACAACTAAACCATTGGGGGGAAAAAAGAGTTTATACTTCTCCGATACAGATGGAGAGGAACTTGAGGAAGGATTTGAGGAGGAAATGTCAAATATTGACTCCTCTCCGATTGAAGACATCGATTTCATTAAGAGATGGAGAAGTGGGAGAAAACTGGAAGTCAATCAAAGAAGAAGGAGAAGGAGAGGGAGAAGAAGAGGGAGAACGAGAAGGAGTTGAATTTCATTTCACACTCCAAGTTGTCTTCTTTCCCACAGATTTTGAATCCAGCTTCTTCTTCATCTTCTTCTTTAGTGAGAAGGAGGAGAATTGTTGAAGAGCTAGAGGAGAAGGAGAAGGAGAAGAAGGAGAAGAAGGAGAAGGAGGAGGAGGAATCATTATCATCACCTATGACAACTTCTCCATTGAAACTTCCAAATCGTTTACTTCCAGCAGGAAGCAAGATCCGTCAGAAGATCTCAACATTCTTAGTCATTCCCCGAAGGATCGATATGACATAATTTGATGCAGCCAGCTTTCAGTTGGCCAATGATGTGTATGTGGAATGCATGAGGGGTGCAGGCATCAAGCTAGGCATAAAGATTGTGCTATGGACTCGTCATGAACGAGATGACTATGCTGTGGGTAGTAGGATGCAAGCCATCCCAGAGTTAGAGGGGGGAATAACCGAGCATTATGCTAATGGTGTGATCCTCAAGTCAGCGAGCAATCATTATTTCATGGACTTCGATGACAGAGCATCACTTTGGGGGATTCCACGTCAACTTTGGTCATGGTGTTATGCGGTGATTGAGCGAGAGAGTTCCCACATTGACCTTCTCAAATGGTTTGTTTCGAACTCTGAAAGATTAAAACCTCCGGAGAAAAGGATGCTCACTTCCTGCAAACAGGGAGCTCATTTGAGTGCGAATCAATTGGAGGTTTTAAGCAAGTTTCTGAAGGAACATCTTCCCTCATTCTTATTCCCGCACGGTGACTTTGAGGTGAAGTCTGATGAGATTGTGCACAATTGCAAGCAGTTTGACATCTGTAATCGCTTTGCTTTTCTTCCTATGGAGCTTCAGTTGGCGAAGATGATGTTGTCTCACTCTAAAGTAAACTGAGGAGTAGTAGTAGTTTGACTAAAATAAGTTGTAATAACATCATCAGTAACACTATCAGTAACAGTAACAGTAACAGTAGTTATTCATGTTTATGTTATATATATATATATATATATATATATATATATATATATATATATATATATTGAAATGATTGTTTGTAAAATAGTAATAATAAAAGACAGAAAACATCATTATTGTGTTTCATAGTTCTTATTTTATTTATAACTTATTGTTAATGATAAACTTTTGTCATCACATAGATTCGTAAGTAGAGAATGAATGAATGAAGACATAGTAATACACAGTAACATATGTAATACACAGTAACATTATTATTATTATTATTATCTATAAGCGAGCTTGTTTTTGTTTATTTTTTAACTTTGTTTGATGATGATATTTATGATGTTGATGATGAGTTCTTTTTGGGGTGAAATAGGTTTATTTGTTGTCTTTGTTTGATGGAAAATATTCTCCCTCCTCCTATGGCTCCTCACATTCCCCTCCCCCTTTCCTCATGTGATGGTTATTCTCAGAGCCAGGATTACGTGATTGTACGCTCAAAAGAATCCCTCTATACTACTAAGTCCGATGATTTTGAGTTTCTGCCATTTTTCTGAGATAATTATATTAAATTGATTGTAATAATCAATCTTCCTTACTTTTGATTGAAGTAACTGTTATTCTAAATGGCTAAGTTATGAGATATTTGAAGTGCAAATATGTCAAATTAGTTTTGGGAAGGATGCTAAAACTCTAGCATCATAGATCTCAGCAGTAACAGATTCTATTAAATTGAATCAGTATCCCCTTCTTCGTAGCAACACATGCTTAATAAATGCTTCACTCTATATGAAGGACCCGACACAGCGGCCAACTCGGCCTCTGAGACATTCCTCGCCGTGAGGCTATGAATATATCCTAAAGCTCACAGGGGAAATTAAATCTGATCCGATACTGCAGTGTTGGCATATTGCTTTCAGTTCTGAGTTTTGAGATCGGAGAACCAACTGCAGCAGGACCCCAAAATTTGATGACCACACAGTCGTACCCCAGTCACACGAGGCCTGCGTTCACTTACGATCGATTCACGACGTCAAAACGTCCTCATTGCGCCCTCCTTACGCCTTCCTTAAGTGCTGGCGCCGCGAGGATGCCAACCTCCCGGCATCCATTTCGGAAATTTTGGATGCAAGGAGGTTGCACGTGCTGCACTTGCAACCTCCTTGCGTCCAATTTGGTCGGCGCCATTAAGAAGTGGTTGGCAACCTGACGGCAACCTGCCGGCGACCTGGCGCTGTGAGGTCGCCGCCAGGTCGCCAACCACTGTTTCCCGCCAGTTTTGGCAGTTGGGACGCTGGGTGTTTGGCATCCTTTTGGGCGTAAAGAGGTTGGCGACGAACGCTGCCTCTCGTGTGACTGGGGTATTTAAGTAGTTAGGTCCCTTGGCATGCTCGGGTGTGGATGAAGTATACCCCACACTGCCATCTTCCCACTAACCATACAGCAAGCGGTATTATAGGTTATACCAAAGACCCTATAATAAATACTAAGACGGCTCACTCAGCCTGTAATGTGTAATCAAGATGATCAAACCCACCACTTGGTGCGCCGGCTGTTCTCTTGGTTAAACAGTTGCTATATTATATTTATAAATGTATATATGAATGTGAAAGATGTGTGATGATGGCGATGTTGATGATGATGATGCTGATGATGATGTGTATTTGTTCATAGCAATTTCATATTGATGTGTATTCATACTTACCTATCTCATGTATAATATAATTGTATGTGTTTACATGCGAAACACCAACCAGCAGCCGGGCTGATCAAACCCACCACAACCTGGCACTGCAAAATTTACATTACCATGGGAGAGAGAGGGAGTCAGCCGTCTTAGTATTATAGGGTATTTGGTTATACACATAAACCAGACAGGCTGAATCGATAGAGTGCATGCTTCCCAAGCGTAATTTCCATATTTCGAATACTGGCTGAGTCAAACCAATGACTTACACAATTAATACTTGTCACTACCTAGCCTGGCACTGTGCATTACTAGGATAGAGCAAGGACTGGGTAGCTCAGTACCAGGATAATGCCGCTGAGTGGGATTTTGGGTCCTGGTTCCCGACATGACCAAATATGGTTTCCCACTGACCATTAAAGCACTGGGGAACCCGTTTAGCTTGCATTTGCACAATAACCATTGTGACCTCTCCCTCGACATCTTCCCCGTCCTGGTATGACCTTACATGTTGCGAGAACGTAAAACTCCAACGACCAAGCCTCCACATCTTCAGTTACACAAGCTGAAAAAGTGTTCCCCAGATGGCCAAATATGGTTTCCCACGGACATCAGAACACCAGGGAACCAACCCCATCAGGTTGTCTCCCTCAACATATTCAATTACACAAACTGAAATGGCGTGCTTGGAGAGCATTTGTCAGGAGTACAGTTCCAGTCTCAACGGCCTACAGCGGGTCTGTTTCCAATGCCAAGCGGATGTTCTGACAGTGAAGCGATTAGTCAGTCACGCATGCGCTGTCGGCCGACTGAGTTCCTTCCGCCCCCCCCCACGCCCACTAACACCCCCCCACACCCCGCCCCCCCTCTTCACACACCCAAGCACGTCTTTCACATGTCCTGCCTCCCACATTCCCACTCTACTGACAAGACTTCGCCATTCCCTACTTTCTCATTCCCTACATCCGACGACTGCATCACGTGACGTCTCACAATTCAGTGACAATCAAGTTAGCAGCACTTTGCTGTCGATATTAATTGTCTTCACCAGTTCCGGTCCAACTGTCGAAGTTAAGCTAATAAAAAAAACACAACACCACCAGTCATTGATCGATTATAGACCAAAGCCGTAGCTAGGAAATATTGTTTAGGATAGCGATCAATTCTTGGGACAAACGAGTGTTGAAGGCATGAGGCACTATGGGGGTCTGTGAGCATGCCCCATGCACCAAATATTGTAATCTAGAGGCTCAAAAATGAAAATGCAACAATTTAAGGTGGGGGGGGGGGTGTGCATAGGCTACAGGGTTTTCTGTTGGTGTTTGTTGTGGGAAGGGGAGGAAACTTCCTCTCCTGCCTCCCCCTGCTAGCTGTGGTCTAGATAAAAGAATCAGCCTGTACTTGTAGTACACGGGTGAACGACAACGTAGTGTAAATACGGGCGAAAATAGCTTTAGTATTGGACAGGGACTAGAAACTGTGGTTCCAGGATCAAATGGCTACATATATAGGCGCAGAGTTGGTGAAATGGGAGAGAATGCAAAAAGACACGATGGCGGCCATAGAACACCGTCAATTTCACTTTTAAATCTTATTAAACCAGATGTAGAACCACTCTCGCGTCGCGAGCCCACATCTCGCTTTGCGAGATCTTGCCTGTCCGAGTCGACATCCTGCACCCAAGCACCGGACACCTCCACATCGACTCCAGACGCTGGACCGACAACAATCCCCAGCTTTATCAGGTGAACCTGTGCCAGGCACAAATTTGGGTCCGAGGAATTGAGTCATGGACAGCGGAGATAAATGCCTATTAATTGTCACTGGGTTGTACAGAAAGGCTGGCCCAGGGGGCTGGGCAGTAGGTGAGAGGGCAGTCGCAAATGAGAGGCCATTCGGATGGATGGGAATGCGGGCTAGCGGGCGGAGTCAGAGGCGGGAGGGTAACTGCATTTTATGGTGCAGTCACACTACGACGCTTCTCGCCGACAACATGGCAACGTGTAGTGATTTTGGGCGATAATAAGTGAAACGTCTGGACGCACTGGTGGCGCGTTATGAGCACGTCGGTACACGTCGGTACACTATCCTTGATGTTGATGGTCGGCAGACAACATCGGCACGCGTTGCCGGTCACCCAAGGTTTTAAGCGTGTCAAAAAAAAAACAACGACCGGCAGCGCGCGCAAATATATGGATAAGGACGTTAGATGCGCGGCGCAATGCGTTGGACGCGCCGGAATAACTTTATGGGAATGCTAGGAAGACGGTGTGCGCATGGGAGGGTCGTTGCTCACACGTTGCGGCAAACTGGGGTGTTTTTGGTTTATGCCCTAGCAACATTTAAGGTTAGATGAAGACGTCGCGCCAAACTTTTTTTTTTTCCCCAACGTGTCGACACACGTTGGCCGCGCGCGCATAATGCGCCGCGCTGACGCCGATCTTTTTCCCCAAACCGCCGAAAAGTTGGACGTTTCTCGACACGCAAGCTTTTATTTTCAACGCTGACGGGTCGCCGGGAGAAGCGTCGTAGTGTGACTGCACCATTAGGGACTACCACTATGTCGATGAGTAGTATTTGCATGCCATTGGTTGTGAACACTAATTGAAGAGGTCATGCGCAACAAAAGAAAAGAAACATTTTAGGTGTTTTCTGTCAAATGGAATTTGTTGTTGTGATTTCCAGTTAAAATCTATCAATTTCATATTGGGTAGGACACTATATATATAGGAGATGTGTCTGTGAGAAAAATTGATTGGATTATAGGAATTATTACACCCTCAGATCGAATCAAAAACTGGGGTTACATTGGCCATTTGGAGGTAGTTTTATGGTGTCCCAGAAAATACTATCAGTGTTAATCAACATTTTATTTGACATGAATGGATGGTGTTAGTTACTGCAAACCTATACAATGCCAATTATCAAATAAACTTGAGTATTATTTTTTTTATATATATAATAGCTGGCCAAAGTTACCCCAGTGATGGGGTTTCATTGGCCACATATGATATCTGAGATCGGACCAAAGTAGGCAATGCAATAATACAACATTGACCCCTTTAGGTGTTTTCAAAAAGGTATGTACCTTCAAGAATTCAAAAGCAAAGTGTACAAGTATTTTGAACATAGTTACTGAGAATGACAAAACATTCTGTACCGACATGATCAATGGCCACTTTTATTCATGTTTGAAAAAACAACACAATTGGTAATACCCTCACGGTAGGTACATTAGCAGTATGCAATTATCACATCATATGGAGTCCACTGAATGAATAGTCAAACCGATGGATCCCTCTTTGTGTTGTGGCTGGATGTAGTTTGCGAAGCACTTGGTCGCGTGTAATTAGATCTTAGGGACATCATATCATACGAGGTAGGTAAGGAACTGACAATTACCTTAATTACTTTGCCGATGTAGTTTTTGATCGACTTAGTCAGTTTGTATTCGACAAGCAGATAATCACCCTCTTTCCGATCACTGGTATCATCATTTGAGTGTTCACGCTCTGAAAATTCTAGATCAGAATCATCACTCTTCAGGACACTACTCGATTCATCATAACATGGATCCTTGGAAATGTAACTTTTGAAGCAATCTTCAAAACAGCTGTTGTCGAACCATCCTGACTTTGAGCGATTGTATCTGGTTCCAGGGGGAACACCTTTCATCCAGGTGTCCCACATATTCTCAGAACGGTATACAACATCCACAGGTAGGAGGTCACCAGAAGCTTAACCGGCAAACATGAGAGAAGTGGCACTTTTGCTGTGATGAATAGTTCTTTCAGGGTATTTCATACCCCAATGAAATATACATTTCTTCTTGCCGGGGTTGTCTGTTAGGTTTGTCTCATTGTAGTTAACTATGTTTGTCTCATCGTAGTTAACAATGTTTGCATCGGGCCAATCTTCAAGTGTCTCTCTCAAATTATGTGACTTCATAAAACTTAGAGTCTATTCCTCCCTGGGATAATTGTTTTGAAATGTCATAAGAGACTGACCCATTTTGTCAAGGTAATATTTTATTAGCATCCTCAGGTCTGTTTTGTCAATGGGGAATCCCCAGTCTGACATATATATGTGGAATATGCTCTACAAATGATGACTCTTCCACATCATTTAATACGGTTGGATGGCCGGGTTTTGCCTGGTGCTTTCCTCCAATCCTATTTTGTAAAGTTCCTCTAGGTATGTCATATTTGTTGGACACTTCTCTCTGAGATTTCCCTTCAGACACTTCTTGTCGGGCAGCTTCAATAATATCTTCTCTTACCACCCTATATTTTCGGCTACCGTATCTTGGTTTATAGCAGCGAGGCATCTTAACTGCAAGCAAAAGTTCCCTATTATAGCACAATATGGGTATATCCTCATAGTATGGGGTTTCTTTGGCCATGTGCTGGGGTAACATTGGCCATGGCCAAACTAACCCCATTTACGCACTATAAGCATGGTGTTACTTCGGCCAGTCTCAATAACATGCCAAATTTATATACAAAGTTGATCATTTCATTATCATTTGTTCCAATGCATACTACCTTCAAAGCAAACAAATCTTAACTATGACAATCTATTCTATTCAAGTGAGTCAATGAACAGTTTGACAAGGTACTTACCACAGTCAAAATACTTGTTTCACACATGGTTGCTGAAAGGACTGCAGCAAATTCTTTTTTCTTCAAACCAACTTCCCCCAAGGCACCAAATTTCCCAATGAATAGTGTAAAAAAAAGAAAGTGTATTTATAATTTATTATATGGAAGTAGTTCACAGATAAAACACTTGTTTATAATGTGGCCAATGTTATCCCAGCAGGCCAAAGTAACCCCAGTTTACTGAACCTTGCATTTTTCAGAAATTGTATACGAGATGATAATGCGTAATAAACCGGGAGCTTCTCTATCGACATGTAGCAAGTGAGATTGATTTATGCTTGGTTGGTTGATACCAGTTGACTGTAGGAGACTGTGATTGGTGAGATCTTTGTAGGCAGAAAGAAATGTGGGATGTGTGAAAAGCCGTGTTCACACGGGTAAAATGTGAGGCGAATCAGACAAATCGAATCAGGTGAGTCGAATTAGCCGCCCGTTCACACGAGCACTACTTGGGCCGGAAGTCGAAATCTGCGCATGAGCAAGTCCAGACTAACCAGCGCCAGTTTGGGTTCGTCGACGTCGGCCGAGAGAGTGTGCGTTCGACCTAGATATGTATGGATTGAATCGTATTGGTTTGGAACAGTCAAAACTTCTGCTGGGCAGTGAAACCCTAAAAATAAATGATGAAACAAAATATCTGTGCATAGATAGCGGTTTCATTAATTAAATTATATAATATGCACTTTTGATCTACCGGAAAGTCAACAAACTAAGGTCGACTGCGCATGCGTGTGAGGTGCTTAATCCGCCTCAGTTGCGTCCACACGGGCAAAATAAATCGAATCACAGAAATCGCCTCAGGTAAAGTACCTCGTTAGGTGGTTTACATTATCTAGATCACAGGAATCGAATCAACCTTAATCCGCCTCAGACGCCCGTTCACACGAGAAATGTGAGGCGAACTTTACAAGTCGCTTTCTACAAATCGATTTACATCGCCCGTGTGAACACGGCTTATGTCCCAGTAGAAGTAGGGTCTTGATATTAGTTAATAGCTGATATCATAACCAGTCTGCAAAAATAAGAGGATTTGAGGTTGAAAGTTGTCGGATGCTAGTCTTACTGTAAAGGTTGGTACTACAGTAAAACCTCTCTAAATCGACTGACCATGGGATTGACTTTAAGTGGTCGTTTTTAGTGAAGTGGTCGATGAAGCCAATGTTGGGATTGCTTTTCAAGCTATAACATTGGTCAAATTCTATTAATGCTTTTATGTTAGGGTTAGGGGAGGGGGTATGCAGGTATAGCAATACCTCAGGGAGTTTGACACCCCTGCCTTGCAGAGTTGTAAACCACTGCCTTGTGGTACAGGTCCTTGACAGAACCGAAGGCTAAGGGAGCAAACCCTAAACAGAAAACCATGTCACTGTGGCAGCATTAAGGGCGGTTGATGTATGGAACTCCCAACATCTCCCAACCAGCCACTGCAGGGACAAATAGTTTTGCGTCTGTCTTGACATGTTCTTGCCGGTGTGAAACCTCTATTTGCTCCCCGAGAGAGTGCCGCTGGTAACTTGCAAAAGCCAGCAACACTTCAACGCTTCTGCAGGCAGCTTTCATGAAATGTCCAACCGCAGCTAAATGGAGAGCGGCAGTCAAGTAATGAAAGCAGTCTTTGTCGCATCGCGACCGACAGCATGATGATGATGATGGTCGGTTTAGAGAGTTAGAATATCCTTACAATGGTATTTTTGGGACCGAAATAAAGCGATTGATATAGGTGACTGGTCGATCTGTGGAAAAGAGATGTTTACTGTATTTAATAAATGAACAGTGATGATAATGAGGTCGGCATTTAAGGCGTATTATTGATATGTGAGGAACGGTTAAAGTACACCTGAAGGGTTCGGGCACAGACAGGGACAAACACCAACTGGGCCGAAATGAAACCATGACTACCATGTTTGAGCTAAAGCTGTGATTATTCCGATAGTCAAATCTGTTTGTTTTCTGAAGCTGACACATCCACTATATAATGCCCTACTCAATATGAAACACAACAATCAATTCTCCTTTACAGAAAACAACTTGTGGTGTTCTCTGTGCCGGAGTGGTTAGAGTATCTGACATTTTTCAAGGTCGGATTCCTAATCTGAACTTTGCTGGTTCGATTCCCCATGCCATCACCTCTGTCAGTTTGTATGCCCAACACTGTGTATAATTTATAGCATCATCAAAGGCCAGTTGCTCTCATAGCATATCTCTGTGGTGAGGAAGGTTAAAAATCCCTTGGGATGGTCAAGGTGTAGGCTCAGGCATTCTATCAATCAACGGTCTCATGGTGAAAACAAGACTATTCAGACTTACCCATGATAGGCAGCAAAGGTCTTCCAGGACAACAAAAAAAGCATTTGTTGGTATTTGCACCTGAACCCTTCAGAATCATATATGGAAAGGGTTAATTTAAACATATACAGGGCGCCACCTATGCCTACGCCGACAAGTTTCAGGGTGTCCGGGTGAGAACGTGCTGGGTTAGCCAATAAGTGAAAGTAGTATTGCATATATAGAGGCAGCAAAAGTCAGGGATCGCCTACATAGCGATAGCTATAAAACCTGGGGGAGAGTTGTAAAATTCTCCGATTAAGTATGTAGTGAGTATTGAGATGGTTAAATGGGAACCAGTACTCCCTTTATAATGCTCACATCGGGGGAGGGAAGAAGTGCCCCTTTAAATAGAATCCCTCCCCCTTATCTCGCCCAGCTACACAGTCACCGTCATGTTATGATAATCCCACGATGGCTAGGTGGTGGCTGGGGCTGGGTGGGAGGGGGGTCAGTCCTGAAGGCAGCCAATGGTGAAAGATGTTAGGGAGAGATCATGCGGGAGAGGAATGACTGGTGTGCCTGAGTGTAATATCCAATAAGGAGCTCTATAGCATCCACTGTTGTATGTATCTGAAAACATTATAGAAGTATCTACTCTTCTGCTAGTGCTGAACTCAGATTGTGTGTTGTGTTGTGTGTTGTATCTACTATGGGCTAAGCTCTAATATATAATTCCTATAATATAGAGGGCAAACGGGGAGCTATGAACTGTATGCATTACACAGGATTTCAGGGCAGTATAGCCTTGTTGAGCAGTACAGCTAATAACATGAGAGAACATAATGACAGTAACTATAACCTCTGCATGCCACCTAACGGGATCGGCCATCAATAGTATTCTAACGCCCGCATCTATGATGTGCGGGGAGCCGCAAATACAGGATTTCATACTGGCGACCATGTAACTCAAGCAATCCAGTTGGGAGGGATGTGTGGGATGTGGTTAGAGGTAAGTAAGACGAGCGAAATGGCAGACACAATGGCAAGAGGACGGCACCAGCGAAGACAGAGTGGTGGAGCTCGATGAGGAAGGAAATGAGTAAGGGTGGTGGAAAACAGGTACAAGTGTATTGATACATAAGTGAACTCGTATTAACCTGCCAAATCAAACGCAATCATGACATCCCGATGCTCCCACCAGACGCAACTCAAACAGGAGTTTGAGGACTGGTATGACTGATCTACAGATACGGGGGGTATCGATCAGACCAAAGATAAAGCCAGCTATTGGCCTGAGTTCTGTCATCCAAGATCGATGTGGTGATAAATGAAGACACAGAGAGAATAGATGCCAGGGAGACCCTGGATGCAAGAAGGGAGGAGAGAGAAGACTCGGCCGCAGCCCAGCGAGCCAGGATGGACCGGGCGAAGATCTTCCGAGATTATAGGAAGTCAATTACGTAATTAATGGCACAGATGCAGGAGCTCTCCGCGAATGGCTGAGACAGATCGGTCGCATGGGGAACCTCGCAGAAGCAACCGGGGAGGAGATCATGCGGTTCTCCCTGGGCTTTGTGAGCTGTATGCTGCAAGACATTATTTATGGTGTCTTCAGAGAAGACAGGGAGGGAGAATGGAGTGAGGTGGAGAAAGCGGTCCCTGAGGCACTCCTGTCTCAAGATGAACGTGACCACCTGCTGAATGTCATGAGTAAGATGAGGCAGGAATGGGGGGAAACGGAAGCAGCGTATTGTCAATGTTTCCGACAGGCGGCAGAGAGGGGCTGGGACACCAGGGAAGCCAAACCAGGGTCAGACTGGGCAGGGATACTGCTAGGTTTGTTCACGGACTCATTGAGGAATGAGCATGTGATCACCGTGGTGGACTTCCAACAGCCCGCAACCCTGGAGGAGACCTTCGAAACAGCCATCGCGCAGGGCTGCGCCTGGAAGAAGGGAGAGAGGAAGGCATTAGAGAGGGAGGAAAAGGTGCAGGCGGCACTCCGGGAGAATGCGCCCAAACCAAGCAGCACCCCGCAGAACCCCGACCCCCAGACCGCAGCGAATGGAAGGAGCATGTCGGTGAACAACAGGAAAACCCTACAGGGAGAGTTGATGTCCCAACAAGGAAAACCCGGAGAGGCGGCACTGTACAACCCCAGGCCGCAAGTACAGGCGTCAACAACACACAGAAAAGAACTGGAGAGGGAGGTCATCATAAATGAGAGCAGGCCACGCCTGAGATGCTGGACATGTGGCGGTCCCAATATCCAATGGTTCTGTCGAAATGCGGGATAGTGGGGGATGCAACAGTCCCAGGCGCCACTGTGGCAGCAGAACGGCCAGGGGATGGACGGCCAGTACAGTCTGCTGTTGGGAAACTAGAAGCCGCGACCGACCACAGGCCAACGGTGAGTGTTGCGATTAATGGCGCGAGACTGACCGCATTGGTGGATACAGGAGCGGCATGTTCAATGATAAAAGCCGCTAGTTGGCAGCAGCTGGTAGAATTAGGAGCAGCGAGTGAGAGGTTGGAAGCAGGAATGGGATTGCGCTCACTGTCCGGTCATTTATTGATAAAAGGAATAGCGGAGGTGAATATATATAATGTCAGAATTAATTCTTATGTAGTAGAAGAGTTACACCATGATATGTTATTAGGGACCGGTGCATTATTATTATGTGGTGCCACCTTACTATATAAGAGACAACAGATGGTGCTGTGTAATATCATGCATGAATGGGGATCGCGGGAGATGAATGCGATACGGGAAGACATCTCCGACAAGGAGATATGGAAAAAGGCATATCCAGAGGTGTCTCCATCAGCAGACGGGCCACTGAAAGCCACGAATGTAGTGGAGATGCATATTGATACCGGGTTGGCTCACCCCATCAATCAACGCCCATACGGCAAGCCACTGGCAAAATGCACCATGATGGAGAACGAACTGTGCGGTATGCTAGACCAGGGCATTATCGAGCCTAGCTGTAGCCCATAGGCATCACCAGTGACGATGGTGCCTAAGAAGGATGGCATGATGAGGATCTGGGGACTATAGCAAATTGAATGCAGTAACCCGCAAAGACGCCTACCCAATGCCGAGAATACAGGATATCTTCGATCAATTGGGTGGCGCTAAGGTGTTGACGACAATGGACCTAAAACCGGGATACTGGCAAGTCTTGGTCGGAGAATCGAGTCGGGCAAAGACTGTGATTGCCATGCACATGGGACTGTTCCAGTTCACACAGATGCAGTTTGGTCTGTGTAATGCGCCAGCAGTGTTCCAGCGCATGATGAATGCAATATTGGTGGCACAACTGGGGAAATATTGTCTAATTTACTTGGACGATATAATTATATACTCCCCGGACGAGAACTCACATCGTATCCATGTGGGCGAAGTATTGAGGGTGTTGCAAGGGCAGGGACTGACCATTAAGCGATCAATATGTGAATTTGCAGCAACAGAGGTGAAGTTGTTGGGTTTCGTTGTGGGTAAGGATGGCTTAAAAGCTGACCTGGAGAAAGTTGCGGCCATCCGGAAAATGGCAGCCCCGACTATGAAACAATTGCCACGGTTGATATTTGCGTATCAGAAGAAGAGATACCATTTGGTCACTATCAGTTGGACCATGCAGAGTTGCTAACGGCCCCAAAGGAGATGCCAGAATACCAGTTGGGTATCCAGGATACACAGGAGTTTGTGCTGCAGGAGAGCTTGCTGTACACACTATGAGCACCACACGGAAAATCAACCTACCCAAGACTGATTCTCCCCAATGTATTCAGGGAGAGAGTAATCCAATGTGCGCACATAGAGGTGGGTCACATGCCACATGCAAAAACAATGGCGAGAATACAAGAACACTTTAAGTGGGCCGGAATGGCATAGGACGTATGGGAATACATCTCCATGTGTGCCGTGTGTCAGGTGAACCGCACCAAACGCGACAAACCGCCTACAACCACCATGCCTCTACCAAAGGCGCCAGGTATAATGGTAGCAGCGGACCTAACGGGCCCATTCCCGACCAGTCCGGAGGAAAATTGTTATTTGCTCTCCATTGTGGACCATTGTATGGGGTGGGTAGAGGTGAAACCACTGCCCGACAAATCAGCGCAGGGTATTCAGGACTACTTGATACATGAATACATACGCGATACTCAGCGCTGGAAATTTTCCTAACTGATAATGGTGCCAATTTAAAAAATCAACTAGTCATGGGTGCTTTGCGGGACCGTCATGTAAAGATATGCCATACCACACCTTACCACCCACAAACCAATGGAAGGGTGGAGCGATACAGCCAACCTCTAAGAACCATTTAAAGAAATTGGTGAACAGTAGAGCAAGTCGGTGGGAAGAATTCCTGGGGGGATGCGATACTGGTGTATCGGACAGTGTGCTCAGGAAGGTCGGGATTCTCCCCGTTCTATCTAACGTGTGGACACCATCCAAACAGACCGTATCTAAGGTTGAAGCAAAGGGGGTTGGCACGCCAGATTAAAGATCTGTCACTGGTGCTGCGAGAGGTGGTGGTGAATCGATGGCAGAGCCGACGATACAACCAACACAGACAGTATGACCAGCGGTATATCATTACCAGGATATGGGGTCAGGTGATAACGGTGGTAGGGCCGGGTAATGACAGGAAAGTTCTGAACAGAGGTAGTGTGTTAAAAGTAGAACCAGGGATTCATTGGGAAGGAATGCTACCACGATTAACATGCACGCAAAGACGTGCAGCGCGAAGGGAGAATGAGCGGATCGTTAGGACGGACCCGCCAAATCCAGCACAAGTCGCGAAATTTCCACTCGGCAAGGGGCCAGTAACGCGGGCTGGTTGGCACTGTGGCATCTGCACTGTCTCGCCTGCTGCCACCTGAGCGCCGGGGCCCCACATTTTGCCTCCAATGAACCGAACGTGACTCCGGGTCTGGCGACACCTCTACTCGCCATCCTCCAGTAGGTCAGAATTTGTATCCATATTACTACTTCTAGTTTTACTTGTTTGATTAAACAACGGTGCCTTTCAGGTACCAGAATATAATAATATATCTATCTGCATACCCGATGCGGTGGCCGAATCCATAGAGCACAGAACTCCCGTGCAAAAGGTTGGGAGTTCAATTCGCAACCGACTCAAACCAATGACTTATAAAAATGATATCTGTCGCTACTTATCTTAGTCCTCGGCATTAATAGGATAGGAGAAACACTGGATAATGTGACTGTGTGGGATATCAGGTCATGGTGCTGGCACCCTGGTCTCCCAGTGTGGCAGCACTATAAAGTTGTCTTGGAGTGCACACTAATACAATTCGGAACCGTGTTGATATGACTTTAGATGTTGCTCGGGTGTAAAAGAACAACAATACCTTCCAACTATATATATATATATTTTGTTGGTACATTAGTTGTTTAAGCAGGGGAAATTTCAGTGGCAGACAACTGGTCTTCCTCATTCCACTGCTCATTGCCCTATCCTAGTAATGCCCCGCGTCTGGCTAGGAAGCGACAAGTATCAATTTTTAAGTCATTGGTTTGACTCAACCAGGATTCGAAACCACGATCCCACGATCTACCAGCACGGGAGATGGACGCTCTAACTCATTCGGACATCCCGTCTGGTTATTCATCGCCAATTGCCTGTCTGTAAGATTATTAATAATACAAAAAATTGTTTATCTCTGAGAGAAAATGTTAGTTATTTTCTTAGTTCAATACTATTACTTATCACTATTTATTATTGTTTAAGTTTTAATGTATAGAATCGGATAAATAAAGTCAAGGTGTTCTTGTGTGTAAGGAACGAACAAGGAAGCAGAAGTGCAGGTGAATTAGTCTATCTTTAGTTCTCATCACAGGCGGGTCGTGATCCCGAGCCGACCGTTGAAAGGTTAAAGGTGGACCGTAGACAGGTAGGTGCCTGGGTTGGGTTCAGTTTGTGGCCAATCTCAGGAGGGGAGGGGGCGGGGTCTGTGGGGTGGGGGAGGAGGTGGGCGTGAGGGTAGGTGTAGAGGTGGGGGTGGTGGGAGGTGGTGTGGGTGGGGTGGGGAAAGGGGGTGAGGGTAGGGGTGAGGGTAAGGGTGGGGGAGGAGGTGGGTGTGAGGCTAGGTGTAGAGGTGGGGGTGGTGAGTAGTGGGTGGGTGGGGAAAGGGGGTGAGGGTAGGGGTGAGGGTAAGGGTGGGGGAGGAGGTGGCTGTGAGGGTAGGTGTAGAGGTGGGGGTGGTGAGTAGTGGGGTGGGGTGGGGAAAGGGGGTGAGGGTAGGGGTGAGGGTAAGGGTGGGGGAGGAGGTGGCTGTGAGGGTAGGTGTAGAGGTGGGGGTGGTGAGTAGTGGGGTGGGTGGGGAAAGTGGGTGAGGGTAGGGGTGAGGGTAAGGGTGGGGGAGGAGGTGGTGTGAGGGTAGGTGTAGAGGTGGGGGTGGTGGAGTAGTGGGGTGGGTGGGGAAAGGGGGTGAGGGTAGGGGTGAGGGTAAGGGTGGGGGAGGAGGTGGGTGTGGGGGTAGGTGTAGAGGTGGGGGTGGTGAGTAGTGGGGTGGGGTGGGGAAAGGGGGTGAGGGTAGGGGTGAGGGTAAGGGTGGGGGAGGAGGTGGCTGTGAGGGTAGGTGTAGAGGTGGGGGTGGTGAGTAGTGGGGTGGGGTGGGGAAAGGGGGTGAGGGTAGGGTGAGGGTAAGGGTGGGGAGGAGGTGGGTGTGAGGGTAGGTGTAGAGGTGGGGGTGGTGAGTAGTGGGGTGGGGTGGGGAAAGGGGGTGAGGGTAGGGGTGAGGGTAAGGGTGGGGAGGAGGTGGGTGTGAGGGTAGGTGTAGAGGTGCGGGTCGTGGGAGGTGAGTACTGGGGTGGGTTGGGGAAAGGGTGTCAGGGTAGGGGTGAGGGTAAGGGCGGGGATGGAGGTGGGTGTAAGGGTAGGTGTAGAGGTGGGGGTGGTGAGTAGTGGGGTGGGGTGGGGAAAGGGGGGAGGGTAGGGGTGAGGGTAAGGGTGGGGGAGGAGGTGGCTGTGAGGGTAGGTGTAGAGGTGGGGGTGGTGAGTAGTGGGGTGGGGTGGGGAAAGGGGGTGAGGGTAGGGGTGAGGGTAAGGGTGGGGAGGAGGTGGTGTGAGGGTAGGTGTAGAGGTGGGGGTGGTGAGTAGTGGGGTGAGGTGGGGAAAGGGGGTGAGGGTAGGGGTGAGGGTAAGGGTGGGGGAGGAGGTGGGTTTGAGGGTAGGTGTAGAGGTGCGGGTCGTGGGAGGTGAGTACTGGGGTGGGGTGGGGAAAGGGGGTGAGGGTAGGGTGGGGGGAGTAGGGAGTTCGGAGCGCGGTGGGGGAATGGGTGAGGGAAGGGGTGAAGGAAGGGGTGGGGGTATGGGAGAGGGTGGGGGTAGAGGTGGATTAGGTTTGGGTATACTTTATATCTCACATGTCTTTACAATCTGTTCCAAGATGGCTACCCTCTCTCTCAGTCACAATAGACCCCAAATCAGTACAATGCATGTTGTCACGTCAGTATAATGTTACTATGATGCTCAATCAATCAATCAATAATTCCGTCCTCTAGTTGAGGGGTGGATGCAATGGTTCTCCACTTGTCCCGATGGTGTGCTGTTCTGATAGACTGTGAATAATTCAAGCCTGTCCACTGTGAAATATTTGTAAACCATGATGTTCTTGCTCTCCCTCTCCCTCTACTGCCATTCACCTTCCCTTCCAACAATGTACGGTATATTGAACTCTGACGAATGATGTGACCAAAATAAATAAGTTTCTTTGTCTGTATAGTGGCAAACAAGCTTTTCTTATTTTAAATTTTTCTGATAACTTCTTTGTTGGTGATCTTCTTTGTCCATGATATTTTCATCATCCTTCGATAAGTCCACATCTCAAATGCTGCTAAACGTTTGTACATTTTCTTAGAGATTGTCCATGTCTCAGCCCCATACATTAGAGTAGACCACACATAACACTGAAGAATACGCTTCCTTGTTTGTATTAATATCTTACTTGATGTTAACACTCTATACATTTTGGAGAATGTTGTTCGGGCTATTGTTATCCTTCTTTTAATTTCTTCCTCACATCTCCCATCATTTGTAATCTTTTGTCCGAGATATATGAATTCAGATACTTGTTCTATGTTTGTGCCATCTATGGTTATATTGACATTTGGTTTATCTGTCTTTTTACTTATAACCATTGTTTTGGTCTTCCTGGCATTCATCTTCATGTTGAATAGTATTCCAGCTTTATTGATTCTATTCACTATATCTTGTAGGTTTTTCTCACTGTCTGCTAGTATTACACTGTCATCGGCATATCTAAGATTGTTGACGTTCATGCCACCTATTGTCACTCCCTTGCAATCTTCAATGTGTCGGAAAATCATCTCTGTGTACAGGTTAAATAGACAGGCTAAAAGTACCATACATTTTATAAATGAAATATCAGTTGTAGTAGTAACCGTGCACAAATCCAGTGCAGTAAAGAGTATCCTGCATAAATCAAACTACTATCAGTTGTAATAGTGACTGCATGCAAATCCTGTTTGTTACTAAAAGTACCATACATTTTATAAATGAAATATCAGCTGTAGTAGTAACTGTGCACAAATCCAGTCCAATAAAAGTATCACGCATTCAGTGAATATATATTACATGGGTTTAGAATTGTCTATAAACACTGTTTCCTCTTTTTTTTTAAATGATTATCGGAATGATTCCAACTTCAGCTCAAACATGGTAGTGATTGTTTCATTTCAGCCCTGATGGCGTCAGTTGGTTTCTGTGTGGGAATCCTTCATATATAAAAGTGACATACATGGATATAATTATATACACATATCTAAGTTTTATCAAATCTTGCATAAAACGTATATAAGTGTGTCATTGTCCTGGCTGTATCTAAGCTCATATCAGGACGGGTACCGACTTGTGACAGTATGCATTCATGGCGACTTCATAGTGCTGCCCCACTGTGTAGACGGGATGCTAAGCTAATTTAGACCTGTTGCTGAATGAAGCCTATTGGAGCAGAACTTTGACGGACATGCCAACAGTAATTTGGCATGTTTTCACTTGAAACTAAATAAAGTAGACCCTACTGATGAAACCAATTTAATAAGGGCCTCTTGGTGCTGAAGGTAATTATTGTATCAGAATTTTGGCACGCTTGCCAACATTAATTTGGCATGTTTTCACTTCCAAATATCTCCAAAGTTGGTAATTTAAAATACAAGTAGTTTTGGAACTAAATAAAATAGAGTATACTTATCAATCTAATGTATTTATCCCTGAATATGGCAGAGATTCAAACTTATCGGACTGCACAACTGTTAGGCTCTACACTGGTGTTGGATCACCTACTTCCCCTCCTCCCCCCAGGGGAAATATTCCATTAGGTTTAGACATTAGTGTTTAGTGTGGTCAGGCATGGCCAAAGTGACTGAATGGTATTGTGCCAAATGGTCCCCCATATAAAACCTGTTTATGGTGGTTTAACATGTGATCCCAAATAGAAATGGAACTAGTATTGACACTCCTCAGTGCTACAAAGCGACTTTCAATTGATTTATTGTGTGTACTAAGTGTGTTGTAATCATTGAATAATATCTCTTCTCAGTGCCAGATCACTAGTCTTCCGGCCATGCAGTACAATTCCCTGAAAAATACATGAATTCATCAGTTGTAAGAGTAACTGCCTACAAATCCTGTTTGCTAATACAAGTATTTTACATATTGTCATGGGAGTGATGAAAATGGGAAATATTGTGCCTAGAGCGGGACTCGAACCCACATCTCTTTGCATTCCGGGCCAGTGTACTAACCATTACACCACCTAGGCTCCCTGATATCAACACACCACGCATGCCTACCTGTCTATGTGGTTACTTGCCTGAGAGGTCAGTGCAGCCTACTACACTCGTCCCCCTGGAATTGTAAGTCTTTTAAATGGTCATTTAATGCTTACAATTACGTACGTACAGGCAATGCACTTACACATACATACACAGGTAGGTTCAACAACCATACAGCGCATAGCTTGTACAGGATCCTGGTCATGGCACCAGTGTCATGGGGGTGATGAAAATGGGAAATATTGCGCCTAGAGCGGGACTCGAACCCACATCTCTTTGAATTCCGGGCCAGTGTGCTAACCATTACACCACCTAGGCTCGCTGATATCAACACACTACCCATGCCTACCTGTCTATGTGGTTACTTGCCTGAGAGGTCAGTGCAGCCTACTACACTCGTCCCCCTAGAATTGTAAGTCTTTTAAATGGTCATTTAATGCTTACAATTACATACATACAGGCAATGCACTTACACATACAAACACAGGGTAGGTTCAACAACCATACAGCGCGTAGCTTGTACAGGATCCTGGTCATGGCACCAGTGTCATGGCGGTGATGAAAATGGGAAATATTGTGCCTAGAGCGGGACTCGAACCCACATCTCTTTGCATTCCGGGCCAGTGTGCTAACCATTACACCACCTAGGCTACCTGATATCAACACACTACCCATGCCTACCTGTCTATGTGGTTACTTGCCTGAGAGGTCAGTTCAGACTACTACACTATTATAAATGACATATCAGCCGTAGTAGGAACTGCATACAATTCCAGCTCGTAAAAGTATCACGCATTCGGTGAGTATGCATTAGATGGTTTTGCATGGTTCTAGAATATCCTTTAAATATCTTTTCCTTCTTCGGTTTTTTCTAGGAATCTATCAATTTATATATAATTGCATATAGTAAAGATGCAATTCAGTGGATTTAATCACAAGTATTTGGCTGGTCTGCTAGTGGGACAGCATTGTAAAGTTGGCATGAGCTTTTAGTTTGCTTTATTGTAATTTATTGTGATGCATATCGTTAATTTCTCCCTCTGCTGTGTGTATAGTACACATAGATTACAGGGCACTCATGTATGTTCATGGTTTTAGATACTGTCATATAGTTATGGTCAGTTGTTGAATTTTTTGAATGGATCTGGCCAAGAAATACTATAAAATAACATGTTGTTGAATCCAAGCCACTAATCCACTTGTCATGGTTATCAGTTTGTAGAGTCTAATGCTTGAATATCTGGCTGTGTAGGCAGGCTATGGTGAAAACAATACACACAACGAGAAAGGAAGAATATGAAGTGTAAAGAAGAGAGAGTTATTGCTTATATAGTTACATGGGTTCATTGTAGAGTATCACCCCACCCCTTTCCCCCAATGGGAATCAAGCATTTTTTTCCCTACCAATAGGGATCCAGCATTCCTGGTCCCCACGGCTACCAGTGGTCTGCCCACTACCACAAGCTGTATGGCCCCCATGGCCACCACCAACCTTGACCTTTTGAATGTGGTGATACCTATCCCAGCACAGGAGGTAGGCCCTGAGTGCAATAACACCCAGACCTGCCAGCACCACTATGTCTATTTACATCCCACTCAGGCACCACCAACCCATACATATATATATATGAGCCTGTCTCAAAAGGTGATAACTCTTTTTTTTGTTTATTGTAATGATTCACACAAAACATCACAGAAACGTTGACACTGAAAACACAAGGTTGATTGATTGATTGGTGGTTGCTTTACGCCGTGTCGGCAGCATAGGCCATATTCACAGCGAGAAATGTTTGTTTTTTGTTCAAACCATTGCTTTTACATGTAAAAGCAGACAATCAATTATGTGCCAATAGACACTCATTAAATTAGAAAGCTCACAATCATATAGTTGTGGTCAAGGGAAACAAATTCCCATAGAAAAAGAAAAGTTTTATTAATAATTGATAGAATCTATTTAGTAAACTATATGAGGTGGTACAGTCCCGCTGCCCTCAAAAAGGCTAAAATGTTTTCCTGTTTTACCTTAGTAAAAAAGGTCATGCATACTGTCTGCAGTGTAGAACTGTTGGTGCAGGGCTAAAAAATCAACACAACTTAGTAAAAATGTGTTTGACTGTCAGCGGGGACTGACACCCAATACATTCAGGGCGAGGTTCCCCCTTGAGCAGAAAAGCATGTGTAAGCCATGAGTGGCCAATACGGCAACGGCTAAGGACCACTTGGTCCCGCCGACTTCCCGCATGAGTCTGTGGTGGCTTTCCCACAGATGGTTCAATTTCTTTAAGTTTATTAATGTTTTCATCCCACTCATGTTGCCATTTTGATTTTATGTGGGTGGCTATTAGTGGTTTCAGATCAGAGTGAGGGATCAGACATGGTTCTAGATCACAGTTCAGGGCCTTCTTTGCAGCCCGATCAGCTCGTTCGTTTCCTTGTATGCTAGCATGGCCGTCACCTCCATCACCTCCGTCACATCCATCAATTCCGTCAGCTCTGTCAGTTCCGTCACCTCCATCACCTCCGTCACCTCCATCAATTCCGTCAGCTCTGTCAGTTACGTCAGCTCAGTCAGTTCCGTCACCTCCATCACCTCCGTCACCTCCATCACCTCCATCAATTCCGTCAGCTCCATCAGCTACGTCAGCTGTGGCCGCTCCCTTAGCTCCAACTATGTCAGCTCCATCAGCTCCGTCAGCTCCGTCAACTTTGG
The DNA here is from genome assembly GCA_030323885.1 of Branchipolynoe longqiensis. Classification (NCBI taxonomy): domain Eukaryota; kingdom Metazoa; phylum Annelida; class Polychaeta; order Phyllodocida; family Polynoidae; genus Branchipolynoe; species Branchipolynoe longqiensis. The sequence continues at coordinate 26,439,075 of CM059190.1, read as the reverse complement.
GTTGTACTGCCGAGTCAATTGTTGGAGTGGCGCGTTGTGTATAATAATATATTATATTATTATATATATATACGGAAATATATCACGCGACCAATAGTTCCTGGTCAGACCACTATCAGCCTGCGGCGCTGCACAGGGCTCATGTGTCACGTGATTGTGTCTGGACCAGTGTAGATAGTTCACGCCCTTCCTCCTATCGGACTTGTTTCCAAATCTACCATGTCCGCATCATTGTTTTTCCCTGCTGCCGACCGGTTCGTCCAGTGGGCAGGGCACGTACTTCCCATGGGGGTGGGGGGAGGGGGAGGCGGAGTGGGGGGGGGGGGGGTCAGCGTGGATTCAAGCAAAATATTTGACAAATTGTATCATTGTCGCTACATTGGAGGTCATTCGATTGGTTGGTTGTTGTTGCTTTGCCTCCTGGTAATATTTAAGGTCATATCAGGAAGGCTACCAACTTGTGACAATGCATTCATGGTGACTTTATAGTGCTGCCCCACAGGGAAATCAGGCCGCCAGCACCATGGCGGTATATCCCACTAATCACATTATCCTGACACTGAGCTAACCAGTCCTTGCGCTATCCTATTAATGCAGAGCACAAGGCCAGGACACGACAAGAATAATTTGTATAAGTCATTGGTTTGACTCGACAGGGAACCAAACTCCCAATCTCACGCATGCGAGGTCCACGCTCTACCGAATTGGATTCGACGTCCGGTGGCTAGCATTCCGGATTACATAATTACTTCCACAGTTTGTGCCTTTTATTCGTGTTTATTTCTCCACCGGCTTGCAACACAACGCAGAGTTCAATCCGTGTTTCGGGCTATTTATGGTGACAGTGAACAGTCAGTGTAGAGTTCCAAATATGCTGATTATTTATGGTGGTGCCCACTGCAGTTGGTTGGGTGCTGGGGTTTTACGTCCTGGCAACATCTAATGTCATATCATGACGAGTAGCGACTTGTGATAGTGCATGCTCATGGTGACTTTATAGTGCTACCTCATTGGTCGCCCCCGTAAATCAACCACCAATCAATCAATAAATCAAGCAATCGCATCCTGACCTGATATCCCACTCAGTCACATTATCCTGACACTGAGCCAACCAGTCCTTGCCCTATCAAAACAATGCCGAGTACCTGGCTGGGAAGTGACAACAAGTATCAATGTTTAAGTCATTGGTTTGACTCGACCAGGGTTCGAACCCGTGGGTTCGAATCCCACGATCTACCCGTCTTAGTGTTATAGGGTCTTTGCTTTAATCCATCACTGCAGCCCGCATGTATGTTTAGGCCGCCAGCACCATGACCCGATATCCCACTCAGTCACATTATCCCGACACTGAGCTAACCAGCCCTTGCCCTATACTATTAATGCCAAGTACCAATCTTGGAAACGACAAGTATTTATTGTGTAAGTCATTGGTTTGACTCCATCGGGAATCAAACTCTCGATCTGCCGCAAGAGCTGACTTTGTATAGACTACAGTAAAGGACACACGACTAGTTCTTCACACTAATACATTCACTTGGGGCCGTTGAACTATTATGGTTGGCACTTAACGATGTATTTGTTATTTATCCATATATTTCTGTCATACCCCCTTCTGAGTCTCCGTAAGAATGGGCACCGAGTGACTCGCTGCCTTTTTCGCGTACGACTCAGTTCACCGTATGACACTTATTTTGTATGTGGCTCACTCGCCCTAAGGGCATTCTGTGCCGTTTTCCCGTGAATATCTGTTGTTCTTGTCAGGAGGGGCCGGAGCGCCGCGTTTGTCCAAGGTTGACCTATGTAAAGACTGAGCCTACATAAAGCCCCATGTTTGTCCAAAGCCTGACATATGAAAAGACTGAGTCTACATAAACCCCCACATTCGTCCAAAGCTATCAAAAGAGGCGGGACCGATTGGCGGAGGCTGCATAGGTGGCATTGCAGGAGAGTGACAACAGTAGTTACCGGCATTTATTAATTTATGCATTTATTTATGTATTTATTTTTTTAATTATTTCTATAGTTTTTTAATTATTTCTATAGTTCACCACGTTGCCTTACGCTACCGACGATAACCTTCGAACGCATTGATAGAGAATATATAAAAATCGCCTTCCCCGGCCTCGTCCGTTAGGCATGATGCGGCGTGGAGAGAGAGCCAAAGAAAAAAGGGTAGGAGGAGGGGAGTGTGTGGAGGCAGGATGGCGGTCCCTTTTATAGTATGACTGAGTCGTTGCTGATAGTAAGCGTCCTCAGTGATGAAGATGACATATCCTCTTATCTTTGATTGTTTGTTTCTTTAACGACCACCCCCCCCCCCACCCCACCCCAGCACACAAAGAAAACATCGGCTATTGGAATGATTTTCCTCGTATCTTGGAATTTTCTAATTTATCGGAATAATTCCCGATGGTACTCATGACTATCCAGTTTAGAGCAGATTTCAAATCCAAAATGTTGTTGCATTGCAAGGCTAGCGTCCTGACCATTAGAGTACCCAAGCACCATATCCAAGCTCGATCACCTCTCTATGTGACTCGTTGCCTGACATATCAGTGCATACAACTATATGTTTTCAGCTAGAATTGTAAATCTTTTACATGTCCATCAATAGTTTAATGCTTACAATTGCATACATACAACCTATGCACTTACGCACACATGCACATGGTAGGTTCAGCAACGATACAGTGTGTAGGATTCTGGTCATAGAAACCATATGTAAAAATATACGGATTTTCGGTTCGGATTTATATATTGGCAGAGAGCATTACTATTCTCGGGCAACGGAGTGGGGACCACGGTTATGTAACAGAGAAGCAATGGGTGCCCCACTCGCTGTGTGACATAAGAAACAATGTGGAAAATATGATAACACATAGTGCCTGAGATTATGACGTGATGTTCATATGTAAGAGACAGTTAATGTTTAGTGAAATATTCCCTCTGTGCACCAGTAAGAGCGCAAGTGGAGAGGAAGGACATTTTTAATATATGTTTATTGTAACTGTCTGCAACTACCTGTTACCACAGGGCCGATGGGCAAGCACACCCAGCCATTCTGCATACATTATGGACACCACCTGCAGCTGGGGTTGAGTGACAGCTGCCCCCTATTAGGGCATCGCCCCCACAGGCTGTAGAGGGTGTCTGATTGGCTGGCTGTGGGAGGCCCATTCACCTGCACTTCTTGCGCCTGACACACAGACCTCACACTGATATATATTATTCTTCATTCACTTCTTGACAGACATTCTTGAGAGAGACTCTGAGCGAGGCACTCTTGCAGGAGACACTCTTCTCTTGGCCAGGAACCCAGACACTCTGTCTGAGGATCCACTTTCTAGACACAAACTAGCAGCAGCTATTCAAATGGCACTGAGCTGTGTGCAACAACCATGGGACTCCAGTTCCATGGGCTGTAGGCACTGATTCTTATACACACTAACGAGAGTAATGAGGATCGCTGCGGACACTAGGTAAGGAGTGAGGGTGATAGGTTGCTAGTAGGTGAACAGGAGTTAATGCCAATAAAGCACAACTTCTTCACTGTCAATCTTGCGTGGCTTGTCTTCCCTTTCTTCCTTATGAGTTTGTTTGAGAGGGGCATCAGGTGGGAACTGACAGACAGTTGTCAGAACGCACCTGGGGAAGAGTAAGTAGTATGTTGGCGCTCTGACCGCCGAGTCTCATGATATTACACACTTTCATAAAGCCCCAGTCACACCTACCCGGATCAGAGGCCGGACGAGCCCCGGACCGTCATCCGGGGTGGTCCGTGGCGATCCGGGCTGATCCGTGGCTCGTCCGTGGCTCGTCCATGGTGGTCCAGCGTGGTCCGGCGTGTCCGGGCTGTCCGGGGGTGGTCCAGGGGTGGTCCGGGGCTGTTTCACCTGGATGAGCCACGTTTCAGCACGGTTTAACTCGGACCACCCCCGGAGGTCAGTGCAACCTATGACAATATCAGTGATTGACACCCATACACACCATGCTACCGAGTGAGAACCCGTAGGTCCTCCTTGGGATCTTAGTACTGTCATGGGGATGATGAAAATGGGAAATATCGCGCCTAGAGCGGGAATTGAACCCATATCTCTTGTATTATGGGCCGGCGGGCTAACCCTTACACTACCTAGGTTCCCTGATGGCACCACCCTCTCCACGCCCATGTGGTTATGTGGATCGTTGTCTGAGAGGTCAGTGCAGACTACAACAGTATCTCCTTCTTTTTTTTTTGTAAAGTATTTATTCATCTGAATATGACATTTGTCAGCGTCGGAGCACTGGTCTTCCGGCCATCTTACTATTGGAATTGACATTCTAAATAATCTAAGTTTGGTCAGTGCTGTATTAGTCACAGCCAGCCAGTCATTGATTGACATCCATCCATACATGCTACTGAATGAGAACCTGTGGGTCCTGCCTTGGACCATACCACTCTCAGTATTCCCTAACCCTTCTTTCATTGACTAACTCGATCATTTCCTGCCTGAATACCCAGCGGTGGTAGTTGGCGACTTTATCTATAGTGGTTTTAACCCTTCTCCCCACATATAGCCATTTTTCCCACTTCATCCTCTCTCACACATCTCTGTTAATATTACTCTTACTCCTCATACTATGCTTTGGCAAAATATTAGGACATTTTATTGCCTGTTAATCCAAGCTGGGATCAAAATGTTTTATCAATCAACCATTTTAGTTCTGGCTGCGTCACCAACCCTACCTCGCTTCACTGTGTGTGAAGGACCAAAATTGGTATGGAGGTGTTGTGTGTGCAGCTGATGTCCCGCTAAGTATATGTAAATACCATCTGATTATATATATCCACTTTCATTCGTTTTTTTCCCACTATAGTTTCTTTTGCGGTACATTAGTCGATTAAGTAGGGACAATGTTTAGTTTTCTTGTAGATTTATACTGCCTATCATGGATAAGTCTCAATAGACTTGTTTTCACCAATAGACAGTTTGTCGATAGAAAGCCCAGGCCTACACTTTTACCGACCCAAGGGATTTTTAATCTGCCACACCACATAGACATGGTATGAGAGCAACTGGCCTTTGATGATGCTGTAAGTTATACACAGTGATAGAAATCCAAACTGGCTGAGGTGGGGGCACAGGGAATCGAACCACTGACCTGCAGATTAGGAGTCAGACCTAAAAAAAAGTCAGACACTCTAACCACACTGCCACTCTGCCACAGAGAGAACACAACACATTCCAATCACGGACAATTGGATTTCCTCATTGCATTGCTCCTTGCCATATCCTGATAATGCCGAACCTCAGACTATGTGACAACACGTATTAATTTTAAGTCATTGGTCTCACTCGACCATAATTCTAACCCAGGATTTGTAATCCAACGACCTACAAAAATGGGAGGCAGACGCTCAAACCATTTGGCCATCCCTTTTGTTTTTAAGTCTCTTTTACTTGTTCTGTAGTTATATATTCAAAGACATCACCTGCTTTCATTTTCTGTGTTCTGGTTGAGAAAAACTAAACACGTGAGGCAATTCATCCAGGACAGCCTTCCCCTGACCCTGCCCCTGCCCCTGCCCCTACCCCTCCACCTGCTCCCGCCCCCGGCTCCTCCCCCTCCCCTCCCCCTGCCCCTCCCCGGGCCCCTACTCCTCCCCTCCCCCTTCCCCTCCCCCTGATAATTTTAAGGGTTCACCCTTCCTTGGTCACTTTACCCTTTATTTACCTAGGAACTCCCTCCCCCTCCCCCTTCCCCTCCCCCTGATAATTTTAAGGGTTCACCCTTCCTTGGTCACTTTGCCCTTTATTTACCTAGGAACTAGATACAAATAAGGATACCTTTTGAGGTGGTTTGTGTGCAATATATCCTCTTAATCTCTATCGCTGGGAACTAACTACTTTAAAGGGTACCTTTTGGGGTGGTTTCACCATCTCTCACTTAATCTGGCTTTCAGTTTGGGCAGTGAATGCTCTTCCTGGAGTTTATTCATTTTCTGTCTCTCTCTTTCTGTCTATGTATATATATATATGTGTGTCTCTCTGTATCTGTATGTCTGTTTCTGTGGATCTGTCTTTCTCTGTCTCTGTATTTCACTCTGTCTCTCTTTGTCTCTGTCTGTAAGTTTCTGTCTCTCTCTCTTTGTCTCTGTATTTCTCTCTCTGCATCTCTCTTTGTCTCTCCCTGTGTCATTCTACCTCTCTGTCACACTCTGTCCATCTCTATTTCTGTCTCTGCATCTATCTATGTCTCTATCCGTCTCTATCCGTCTCTATCCGTCTCTATCCGTCTCTATCCGTCTCTATCCGTCTCTCTCCTTCTCTCTCCGTCTCTCTTCGCCTCTCTCTGTCTCTATTTGCCTCTCTCTGTCTCTCTATGTCTCTCTCTGTCTCTCTCTGTATATATATATATGTATCTCTCTGTCTCTCTCTGTCTCTCTATGTCTCTCTCTGTAACTCTCAGTATCTCTCTGTATCTCTCTGTATCTCTGTATATCTCTGTATCTCTATGTATCTCACTGTATCCTTCCGTATCTCTCTATGTCACTGTATATCTTTGTGTCTCTTTGATCCTGTCTGTTTCACTCTATGTATCTCTTGTGTAGGCCCACTTGTCTCTCTCTATCACTGTTTTTCTAACTTTCTCTGTCTCTCTATCTGTTTGTTCCCGTCTCTCCTGTCCTCTCTCTGTATCTCTATGTCTCTCCATGTGTCTACTATATCTTTCTCTTTCTCTCCCTGTTTTTATATCTACCTCTCTATCTGGGCAGTGAAAACTTAAACGCTGCATAGTCCAATCAAAGCATCACATTTTCAATAAGCAAAACATAAAACCATGTGTATGTATTCTCTTGGGTCCACCTAGCTTCAGGGCCCTTAGGATTAAGCCTACTCAGCCTTATTGTTAATCTGACACTGGTTAGACTGGCTTAGACATTTCTCCTATAGGAGCCGTGGATTTATATCTGCCTCTTCTCCTTTCCATGTCTAGTGAGTGAAAGCCTGAATGTGACCTTTCCTCGTTGGCATATTTCTCATCTCTTTTACGCCAGTCGCATGAGCTTATTACAGGGTTCCCAATGACCAGACGCGATGGCCGAATGAGTTGAGTGTCTATCTCTCATTTTGTTATTATGTGGGATCTTTCAAACCCTGGTCGAGTCAAACTAATGACTTGAACATTCATAATTGTCGCTTCCTAGCTAGGCGTTCAGCATTATTAGGATAGGGAAAGGACTGGTTGGCCGGGTGTCAGGATAATGTGACTGAGTAGGATATTGGGTCATGCTGCTGGTGGCCTGGTCTCCTCGTGGGCCATCACTATTAAGTCCCCATGAGTGTGTACTGTCCTTAGATGTTGCCAGGAGATAAAACTCCAACAATCTGACCTAGCCCAGGGTTTTCATCTGGGTTCAGATATTCACTCTCAGGGCACTGGGAGATTGATTCTCCCTCACTCGGTTATTTCTGACTGTGACTCTTGCTCTCGCTACATCTTTCGGGTTGCTGCACACAGTGGCCAAATCCATAATGTTTTGGCTTCCCATGTGGAAGGTTGTGGGATCGATTTTTTGTTGTTTAGTTTTTTATTGGTACGGTATTTATTCATCTGAATATGACATTTGTCAGGGCTGGAGCACCAGTCTTCCGGCCATCTGACTAGTGGAATTGACGGTCTAAATAATCTAAGTTTGATCAGTGCTGTATTAGTTACAGCACCGATCCTGTAGAATTAAGGGAGTGGCTCCTGCTGTATTATGTACAGCACCAGTCACTGTAGTTCATGCAAAAATGGGGAGCAGCACCCAGTAGAAAGTATAGACTCGGGGCAACTCAAACAATAGTTGTGGGTTACATTTTTTCTCTTATAAAACAAAGTAAGTTTATAGTTGACAAGACATTTTGTCTGTCTTATATAATATTCAATGTGTTTAAACAGGTTGATAGTTGTGTAGGATGTTGGTTGTGTTGAGGCTTTGTTCATGATGGTTAAGGGTGGTGGTTAGGAGGGGGGGCCCATTGGGGTGGGTGGTGGGGGGGGGGGGGGAACCCACAGGAGAGCAAGCGAGGATGGGGGGTGGGGGGGCAGGTGGTCAGGGCTTTGCTAGTAATTACTGCAGATTCCTGACCGATGACTTACACAATTATAAGTTGCCACTCAGCAGTAATAGAAATGGGCGACGACTGGTTAGCTCAATATCAGGATAATGGGACTGAGTGGGTATTGGATCAAAATGCCAATGGCCTGGCACATAAGTGGTCACTCACAAGTCTGTACCCATCCTAATATGACATGTTATGTTGCTAGGATGGTAAACCCCAATAAGCAAACCTCTTTTGGAGTATGCTATTATATTCAGTCACCATTCTGAGTTAAGTTATTTATTCTGCTTGACACAGAAGAGTAACCCCTACCCAGAGTAGGGATGATTGTTTGTTTAGCGACCACTCCCCCCCCCCTCCCCAAATACAAAAATAGACATCATCTATTGGGGGGGGGGGGGGGGGGTGAATCACAACCCTCCCTAAATCCCAGCAAAAAATGTTTCAGCATGAATTAATTGTGGAGCTAATGGTTCCAGTGTGCAGTGTTTATCTACATTGGTGTAAAGTTGAGAAATGGAAAGAGAATGCAAAATTCCAAGATGGCAGCTGCAGGAAGCTCTCGATTTGATTTTAAGAATGTATAATTCTATATAATTTAATCAATTATTCACCCGAAATGTATCGGGATATGACAAATAAGCATTTGAACTATATATTTCACACCCGATATCGCAAAATTATGTGATTATTTCCAGAACCCAGCTTCCCGACACTTTTTGTATCAGGTTGTTTAGCAGCTCTGTCTTGGAGACAACAGGGTAGGCAGTAACTTTGTCTCTTCCTGTCTGTTTGTATCAGCGACATTCTATGAGGTCACCCCACTGGGTTAGTTTGTTGTGTTACTGCAAGCACTGGACTCATGTACAAAGATATATCGTGATACATAGAGATATATCGCGATATATAAATATATATTGTGATATATAGAGATGTAGCCTAGATTCATATATATATAGTGATATATATAGTGATATATAGATGTATATAGTGATAGAGATATATCATCATCAGCATCATGCTGGGTTAGTTTTTGTGTTACTGCAAGCAGTGGACTGAGATATATCGGATATATGGAGATATATCGCGATATATAGATATATATTGTGATATATAGAGATGTAGCCTATATTCATATATGTATAGTGATATATAGATATATATAGTGATATATAGATGTATATAGTGATATAGAGATATCGTCATCAACATGCTGGGTTAGTTTTTGTGTTACTGCAAGCAGTGGATCCATGTACAGAGATATATCGTGAGAGAGATATATCGCGATATATCGATATATATTGTGATATATAGAGATGTAGCCTACATTCATATGTATATAGTGATATATATAGATATATATAGTGATATAGAGATGCAAATAGTGATATAGGGATATCATCATCATCATCATGCTGTCAGTTGCAATGTGACAAAGACTGCTTTCATTTCTTAACTGCCACTTTGTGCGGTTGTGCATTTCATAAAAGCTGCTTGCAAAGTGTTGAAGTGCTTCTGGCTTTAGAAAGTTACTAGCAGCACTCTCTTGGGGAGCAAATAGAGGTCTCACACCAGCAAGAACATGTCAAGATAGGTGCAAACTATTTATCCCTGCACTGGCTGGCTGGGAGATGTTGGGAGTTCCATTCATCACGGCCCTTAATCCTGCCACGGAAACATGGTTTTCTGTTAGGGTTTGCTCCCTTAGCCTTTGCTTCTATCAAGAACCTATACCACAAGGCAGTGGTTTATACCTTTGCAAGGCATGGGCATCAAACTCCCTGATGTAATTTAGCAGATAGGTACTGCAATACCCGCATACCTATACATAGTGATATATACAGATTTATAGTGATATATAGAAATGTAATGCCTAGTACACACCTACCGTTTGTGCGCACCCACCTACCATCTACGATCTAAAACTGCCCGTTTCGCGCACAAAAAACGCTAGGTGTGCGCTCCTCGCGCACACCTAGCTATTGCGATTCGCGACTAAAAACTCAGTTTTAGGGCTAAAACGGGCCGATTACGATTGCGATTTGCGATTCGAAAAATGAATCGGCCCGTTTTCAGTTTTAAGCGGGTCGGGTCGAGTCGCGAGTTTTAGTGTGCGAATCGTAAACGGTAGGTGTGTACCAGGCATTAGGCTACGCAAGTCAATCAACATATACATATATAGTGATATATAATCATGTGCACATGACAGATCCCAATACTTGACAGACATAAGAATATGCAGATCAATAAGGAGGAGCTTATCTAAGCTGCCGGCAATTCAATAAACGATTTCCACCACTAACTCGCCCTCTAACGGCAGTGGCAGGAACTTGTTTTCAGGCTGGGCCTATTATGGTGCTGTCACACTACGACGTTTCGGCCCAACGCGGGTCGACGCGTGCCGACGTGTTCGGTTTTTGGGCGAAACTTCGGTACACATCAGGACACGTTATCGGCGCGTTACGGGCGCGTCGGTACACGTCAGTACACGTCGGTACACGTTGAGTGATAGCATCGTGTGTACCGACACGTCGGCGCCCGTTGGAGCGCGCCCGGTTGCGCCGAAAGTTTTGGGCTTGCACAACACTTTCGGCGCGGACCGTCGCGCTCCAATGGGTACCAACACGCCCATGACACGCTACTAACACACCAATAACACGCCACCAACACGCTGCAACCCGTCAAACTTTCTCCCAAAAGTTGGACGTGTCTCTCGCCCTAGCAAATATGTTGCGCGTTGGCGGCGCGCCGGGGGAAACGTGGTAGTGTGACAGCACCAATAACTCGACATACATACTGGAAAATAGATTAGGATATCAACATAACAATACCATTTAGGAAGGCAGTGGTTTTACCTCAGGTTTAGTTTACTACATGCATTAGTTTGAAGCTTGACAGTGATCAATAAAATATTGTATGAACTTAGATACTGATGCACTTATTAAGCATGCACTGCATTGCGTGATAGAAGAGAACACTGAGTCGATGTAACAAAACCTTTTATTGCCAAAGCCCATGTTGTCAGAATGTTGACATGGTTGACAATGTTGAATGTATTCATTTAAGCAATTCAAAAATGTAATTTAAATATAACAATTTATTTTTTAAAACAAATTTAAGAAAATTATAAATTCTTTTACAGTTAATTTTTCACTTCAAATATCTTCAACTTTCCCATTTAAAATGAAGGGCATTTCAAACTAAAGCAAAGTATATTATAAGGATACATTACCAACAAAAAACAACAAATCCATTTAAGTTCTTTGCTTTCAAATCGAGTTCAATTAAAGTCAATCAATTTCATATGGCATAGGGCATTAGAATAGGGGATGGGGCTTCTGCAAACAAAAGATTTGATTATCAGAATGATAGTATCTTCAGCGCATATGCGGTAGTCATGGTTTCATTTTGGCCCGAATGGTGGTGGTCGGTTTTTGTGCCTAAACCCTTCATTCACTCAGATTTAGGAAACTGGTTAATGGATACATCGCATCTAGGAAGACTACCGGCTTGTTTGCTTGTTTGTTCAGGCTTTACATCCTAGCAAGATGTAAGGTCAGTCAACAGGCTGGGAGGGAGGGATGCTGATATGAGGGTTCGGATTGGAAAGGCAAGGGCAGCTTTCCATCAGCTGAAGAATGTCTGGGGATCCTCAAAGCTGCCTAGGAACACCAAGATCAGGATATTTTCCTCCATGGTATAGCATGTTCTTCTGTATGGTGCAGAGACTTGGAGAACAACAGTCACCACCATGAAGAAAATCCAGTCCTTTATCAACACCTCTCTCAGACGAATCCTAAGAGCATGCTGGCCAAACACCATCAGTAACCTGGAGCTGTGGCAGCGAACAGGACAGCAGCCTGTTGAGGAGGATATCCTTTGGAGACGCTGGAGATGGGTTGGCCATACCCTTCGCAAGCCTGCATCCAACACCACTATACATGCCCTCTCCTGGAATCCACAGGGGAAAAGGAAGAGAGCCAGGCCAAGAAAAAGCTGGCGCCATGACCTGGAGGCAGATGTTAAGAGGTCTGGCCATACATAGAGACAGCTGGAGAAGATGGCACAGGACCGGGATAACTGGAGAGCCCTTGTTTGTGGCCTATGCCCAAAGTTGGGTGGTAGGCGTAAGTAAGTAGTAACATGTAAGGTCATATGAAGGGTTCGGACAATACACATTCATGGCGATTTGATTGTGCTGTCCCTCTGGGAGGCAGCAATACATCAAGCAAAACCCAATGGTTATGGCACTCAATCACATTACTCTAATATTGAGCACAGCAGCTCTATGTCCTATCCTATTAGTGTTAAGTGTTAGGCATAGCCGTGACAATTATCAATTTTGTAAGTAATTCGTTTGACCGGTTAGGACTTGAACCCACAACCTTCTGCACAGGAAGACAGCCTATTACATATTATGCCATGCTTTTAGGTGGATTTAATAATGTTTCTGATAGTAAGTGCTGTAGTGGTCTGTACAAACTTCTCAGGCAAGGAGCCACATATAGAGGTGGACATGGGTAGGGCGTTACATGAGGGGTCCTAGGTAGTGGAATGGTTGGCGGGTCAGCCTTGAAAAGGCAAGAAGTTTGGATTTGAATCCTGTTCTAGGCACAATCTTTCGAATTGTTATCACCCTCATAACACTGAGTTATGTGACCTAGATCCTGTTCAAGCTGTGTGCGGTATGGTTATTGAACCTACCCTGTGTAGTTCTATGTGTGTATATATATATATATATATATATGAGACTGTCTCAAAAGGTGCGAAGTAATTTGGGACAAAACTGTCTCCATTGTAACGATCAACATACTAGCTGCTTTTGCATTTGCTCAGGATAAACGGATGTTATGGTGTTTCATAATCCCATATTGATTTGAAGCAAATGTCCTTGTGTTTTCAGTGTAACTGTGTCTGTTCTATTTTGTGTCAATCATTATGTGGACCAAAACACAGAAGAGTTATCACCTTTTGAGACAGGCTCATATAGATATGTAAGTGCATTGCCTGTATGTATTAAATGTAAGCATTACATGGCCTATGGTCGCTTATTTAAAATATGTACAATTCCAGGGAGACGAATGGAGTAGTCTGCACTGACCTCTCAGGCAGGGAGCCACATACTGTGATATAGACAGGTCAGCATTGATAGAGTGACTGCACCAGTGAGTCTAGGTAGTGTCGCGGTTAGCATACTAGCCCCTTGAATGGCAAGAAGTGTGGGTTGGAATCCGGCTCTCGGTGCAATATTTCCCATTTCCATCACCTCTGCGACAGTAGTGTGTGCTGGCGCAGATTGGCTGCCAGATATTGCCTCCCCTGTGACATATCTGCTTGGTAAGAGATACTCAGCCACCACAACCTGTTTCTAGATCATGAGGGCATCAATTACTTTCTTAATAACTATCAAAGACCATCGCTGGCTAGGATAGCGAAAACTAGGAAGCGGAGGTGGGAAGAACATTATTTTATTCCAGTGAAAATCAGGTTCATCGGCAAGTAGGAATGCTCATATTCAGTTGCTGAGTCGGTAGTCAAAAGATAAGGCTCATATGAGCATGAAGTAATGCGAGCAGATAATCAGGAACAATTCATTAACAGCTGCAGTGTTGTGAGCGATCAATAAGAAATACCTCATCTATCGCCATGATATCAGGAGCGTAAGTGGTGTAATACTTAGCAGACTAGCCCAGAATCTTTCTCTAGATGTAATATTTCCCGTTGTCATCACCCTAATGAAACTGCCTGTACCATAACGAGGTACCATATGTGGGTTGGTTGGTTGGTGGAGTTTTACGTCCTGGCAACATCTAAGGTCATATCAGGACGGGCTCTCTATGAACTTGAAAGCAGTAAGCAACTTATGGACGCAAACCAATTAAAATACTTACAATTCTATTGGGACAAATGTAGGAGTCTGCACTAACCTCTCAGGCGAGGAGCCCACATAGACAGGGATGCATTGATAGGGTGATGACATCAAGGATCCTAGGTGGTGAATTGGTTAACGCACTATTCTGGAATGTAAAAGATGTGGGTTCGAATCCTCCTCTAGGTGCAATATGCCCCATTTTCATCACACCCGCACAACAATTTGATATTGTGTGGTGGTGTGTGGCAGTGTATTATGTGTGTGTATCACTCAGGCAAAAGCTAATATCCCTCCCATCCCAGACTAGTACATTACTGTAGCATGCATTGGCCTCATGGGACCTACACCACCATCTGTGTCCCCTGACAATAATCACATCGAGTAAGCGGCTCGGAGAAACTTGATTAAATTTTGTTACATCTTTGTTTTTAGCCGATGTTTACTTTTGTGACAAGGGCTCGTGAAACAAACATTGTTCGTTGCTCCATAATCAGTATATTATATTTTAATTAAAATGTTAGATTGGTGTTTACGGGGTTTTGCGCCTGGAATCTTTATATGTTTACTATGTATGTAGCCGGGAACTAGCTTAAATCAGTTAAACATTGTGAGAAGCTGCTCTATTTTGTATGATATATATATTGTAAAATAGTATATATTATTTATCTCAAGATAATACCTCGTAGATTATATATTTATGTGCTATATAATTTATTATGTGAATATAAATAAAGAATAGTCCCTAATGTGTTCAGTGCTCCTTCTAGGTACCTCTCGCTTCCCAACACCCCTTATTCTCAGCAGCCCCCCCCCCCCCTGTAACCGGGCACTCTCTGCTTCCCGCCGCCTGGGAACCGACTCCAACGGTCTCCCAGCTCTCACTTCAAAATTGATAGAATGCAGGTAACCGGAACACGATTTAATGAGTTCAAGTTTGCAAATAGACGATCCTTCTATTAGGTATACTAATATCGAATTCCTGTTTATATCTGGATTACACCTTATTGGTAATATATATATTTAAGAAGCAAATAGCCGGAAATTAGCTTAAATCCGTTCACCCCTTGCAGCCCACTCTCTACATTGTATTAAATATTGTAGTATAGCATCCACTATATGTATTCACCTATTCCTTTCTCGACAATCTCTATAGATATGATACTTTCTATGATACCTTCTAAATTATATATATATTTATATATATATAATATATATATATATTATGGGCAATCTATAAATATATAATACCTTCTATTATCATCATCATCCTGTCGATCGCAATGCGACAAATACTTCTTTCATTACTTGACTGTGGCTCTCCACTTCATTTCATGAAAGCTGCCTGCAAAAGCTGCCTGCAAGTTACCAGCGACACTCTCTCCGGGAGCAATTGAGGTCTCACACAGGCAAGAATATGTCCAGACAGGCGCAAAACTATTTGTCCCTGCAGTGGCTGGTCGGGAGATGTTGGGAGATCCATACATCAACCGCCCTTGATGCTGTCACAGTGACATGGTTTTCTGTTTAGGGTTTGCTCCCTTAGCCTTCGGTTCTGTCAAGAACCTGTACCACAAGGCAGTGGTTTACACCTCTGTAGGGCAGGGGCGTCAAACTCCCTGAGGTATTGCAATACCTGCATACCTTCTATTATACATCTTAATATAAAAACAATTCCAGTGTGCGAGTGACAGTATTTCGCGCCACTGGTAGGGTTGGGGGTGATGACGCCACCTGGCCCATCTGTGAAAAGGGATCACCCATAACGTAGTACACAACATATGGTTGATCATATAGGGAACATTCCATTTCACGCCTTTATACCTGCATACTTCCTATACATCACAATATACCTTCTGGGCAATCTATATATATATCTATATATATATATAAGAACAATCCTCCGGTGTGGGTGAGGCACCGGCATCCATTAAGGACGGGAACAGCCAGTGGCGGCGCCACAGGTCACACACGGGAGTATCCTACAGGAAGATGTTCATAGAAGCAGTAGAATGCAATAATATAATAATGAAGTAGTTCCCTTCTGTGCCTTTATACTAGCATAAAAACGCTAGGCATCGCGTACATTTACTAACCATGTATTAGGAAACTAAATTACATACGTTCAACAATGGTAGCGCACTCTCAATATTGTCTGTCACATCCGTTGCAGGCGAGAAGAACCAGTGGTGGCGCCATCAGTCAAACACGTGAGATCAAGGAGGTAAAATATAGAATAATCAGTAATCTATAAACAAGACATTTAAACTTGCACGATGGATTATGCATCATTTGGTGCTATTTGGTAAGGGCCAATCCATACCAAAAAAGAACATTCAAACAATCGAGTTCCCAAATCAGACATTTGACACAAATATACCTGTGTCAATTGCCACTAATAACTTGTATACTTATTACATTTGTTGATTCAGCTGAGGAAATGAGAAACATTGAAAACTGGTCTTCCTCATTCCACTGTGCCTTTCCTTTTCCTATCTTATCCTAGATGTCCCATCTGCCAGGTCAGGTAGCGCCGCCAAGTATCACGTTTTATATAATTTCTTTGACATGGCCGAGGTTCTGAAAAAAGACCCTGGTCTCGTTTTGACCCGCACAAATTAGTTGGCCCTTGCCAGCATTCTGAGCTTCGGCGTTACGTTTCTGTATCAAATGCCATTGCGCATGAGTACTCAGCAAAATCAGTGCAGCCCTGCCCCACCTGACCATCCCCTCCATTACCTACACAACAGAAGCCCGCCAACATGGCCTCACCGGAATGACTGTATAGCCAAAAGCCTCCGAGCGAGTGGAGTGTCCCGCCCCTGGCAGGGGGGGGGGGGAGCAAGGTGCAAAAGTTTGTTTTATTTAAGACGCTTCATTAGCGAGCACATTGATTTTTATCATCGGCTATTGTGCGTCAAACATAATGGTCATTCTGACATATTTCTTTGGAGGAAACCCGCTGCTGCTACATAGGCTACTCTTTCCGATAAGCAGCAAGTGGTCTTTTATATTATATGCACTTTCCCACAGACAGGACAGTACATGCCACAGCCTTTAGGGAGCGAGGTGAATGCTCAGACCCCCCACCCCACCTCCACTCCATACCGGATGGGGAAAGACCACGACAGAGCTTATTACACATGATAAATGGCTTATTACTAGCCATATAAATAGTGGCTAGGGAAAGACAACAATAGACACGACTGGGTTGAGAGTGTTTTACTTGCCTCTGGCACAGGAAAATTGCCCATACCGTAGTAATATATAAATAAATATCAGATTAATCAGGAACGCTTAACTATTCGTCCGCAAATATAAATTTGTATAATTCTTATACCTCAAATAAGATGTACAACTATAAGCAGTATACGAGTATCCTTAATCAGAAGCTGTCCACTCCAATTATTTGATTATCCAGCCTCAGTCATCTACTGTAGCGTTCTTATTATGATTAGTCATTGACTGCCATCCTCTTACAACCTCAGGCCGATTGTGGCGCCACCTGTCTGTATACGCATTACCTTGTGTGCTACATAATCTATTATGTGAATATAAATAAAGAATAGTCCCTAATGTTTGCTTGGTGCTCCTTCTGGGCACCTCTCTCTTCTCAGCACCACTTATTCTCACGAGCGTCCCCCCCTGTAACCGGACACTCTCTGCTTCCCCTTTCCTGGGAACCGACTCCAACCATGATGCATAACATATTATGGAATGTATCAATTTATTATATGCATATTATTAATTGAAGCGTAAACGCCAATTCAAAACCATGAAATACAACCTTTCAAAATATAATCTGTTTGCATTCCTCCTTTTTTTGTCATTGCTCCATAATCTTGGTGGCATCACAACAAAAGTGGAATTAGTCAGAATTAAAGTTATTTTCAGGTTAGAATATTGTATTGTAATTGCATTTCTTTAGTTTATGGGGGTTTTGCGCCTGATTTGGGCTAGCTGCATATATTGTAAATAACTGTATTGTCACATGGCTGGAAGACCAGTGCCACCGCGCTGACAAAAGACTTTATTCAATGAATAAACTATATTTACAAAAACAAAAAAAACTCTTCAATTATGTAATTGTCTTGCAATTGTAATTGTTAGCTACTCTAATTGTATTTGTGCTGATATATCTCAACTAATTCCTATTACATACTACTGCTATTTGAGCTCCTTGAGGGAGGCTGTGAGCGACCTGCGTGGCGAACTGGCAGGCACCTTCTGCCCATAAATTGTAGAGGAACATGTACTGAATTACTGTCATTCCTCCTTAGGAGCTGTCATTGAAGTGACCTCCCGTCCACTCTCGGCCCATCTGTAGGGTAGTGAATGCATTCGGGTGCCTCGCGCCCCACACACAGGAGGAATATTTATATATAAAATCCTCTTCTGCAACTGGCACTGGTCAACATCCGGTAGACGCAAGGTGTGCCAAATGTGGCACCACCAGTACCATATTGGGTCTTACAGCTTACAGAGAATAAGAATACAATAATTCCCTTCCTTGCTTTTATACTCACATAATTTGTTATATACCACATGCAAACATATATATATATATATATATATATATAGATATATATGAACTGCGTACTTACATATATATATATATATAGATATATATGTTTGCATGTGATATATAAGAAATTATGTGAGTATAAAGACAAGGAAGGGAATTATTGTATTATTATTCTCTGTAAGCTGTAAGACCCAATATACTACTGATATAAAGATATATAATTGTTATTATATTTATTTTTGTCCGTAAGACTAAACACCGTAGCAGTGGCGCCACCTGTGGCAACCTCACCTCCTCCTGATGTTGACAAGAGTCAGTCACATCTGCAGATGTGTATGCATATATAGATACATACATTTATATAAATAATATATATATATATATATATATATATAAATAATGTACATCTGGATATATGTATACTATACTAATCATCTACAACATGTTTACTGGTATGCAGGTATTGCAATACCTCAGGGAAGTTGACGCCCCTGCCCTGCAGAGTTGTAAACCACTGCCTTGTGGTACAGTTTCTTGACAGAACCGAAGGCTAAGGGAGCAAACCCTAAACAGAAAACCATGTCACTGTGGCAGCATCAAGGGTGGTTGATGTATGGAACTCCCAACATCTCCCGACCAGCCACTGCAGGGACAAATAGTTTTGCGCCTGTCTGGACATGTTCTTGCTGGTGTGAGTCCTCTATTTGCTCCCCGAAAGAGTGCCGCTGGTAACTTGCAAAAGCCAGCAGCACTTCAACACTTTTGCAGGCAGCTTTCAGGAAATGTTACAGAGAGTTAAATGGAGAGCGACAGTCAAGTAATGAAAGCAGTCTTTGTCGCTTTGTGACCGACAGCATGATGATGATGATGATGATGACAAAAGGTGTACTTGCCACTACCTATTCTAGTGCTTGGCATTAAGCATTAAGAATGTGTCATCTTCTAGGTAAAACTTCCCCTGCATTTATCAACTAATATACCGTCAAATGTTTAGCAGCATTTGAGATGTGGACTTATCGAAGGATGATGAAAATATCATGGACAAAGAAGATCACCAAGAAAGAAGTTCTCAGAAAAATTAAAAATAAGAAAAGCTTGTTTGCCACTATACAGACAAAGAAACTTATTTATTTTGGCCACATCATTCGTCAGAGTTCAATATACCATACATTGTTGGAAGGGAAGGTGAATGGCAGCAAAGGGAGACCAAGAACATCATGGTTTACAAATATTTCACAGTGGACAGGCTTGAATTATTCACAGTCTATCAGAACAGCACACCATCGGGACAAGTGGAGAACCATTGCATCCAACCCGCGACTAGAGGACGGAACTATTGATTGATTGATACCGTCAAAGAAATAGCTCCAATTAGTAGAACGATACTATTACTATGTTGAACTTTGAACTCTGTTATCACATTTATGTGAACGATACATAAGCCATTTAATGCATATGGACAGTGATGACCCTGTTATAGCGGGTAATAATTCCGGAAGTATGATTGGGTCCTCCCCCCCCTCCCCCCCATGTGGGGGATAAGGGGGGAAGGTTTACCCATCATCCTCTGTGGCTTAAAAAGAACAAGAGTCGGTATCGGGGTCATCCCGTCCAATGCTCATATCGCCATTGTGCTGCATTCCATGCTATGAAAGGAATAGTTCTTATATATGTGTAATGGGCGCACAAAATAACACTCGTATGGTTGATACATCATTTATTACAAAAGCAAGTCATACAATGCATCTGGCTGGGCCAAGTGCCCTACCGAAAATAACAGAGAGAAAATGAGTAAAAAGTAAAAATCTTAGTAGGTCTATAGTGTAGCAGTGTTGCGAGCCAATTGCGGTGGGCGGGGAATGCTCGTAGGTTGTGCACATCATTGAGCGCCACCCGGTGGCAGTTCTGCAAATCAGTGGCGAGTTCCCCCGCAAAACAACAGGCGGCAGCACAGTGCGCTTTCCTTATACCCGCATATACGTGTGCGTAAATATATGAGTTCCCCCGCAAACACCGGGGGGCACGACAGTGCGCTTTCCCTACACCTGCATATACGCGTGTATATATACGTGGCTATATTTTCTTACATCAATATATTTACTGGAGCAGGTCTAACTGAAGAGAAAGGAACAAATAATATATGAAGAGTTCAGGCATAAAAACCGACAGATGCCATCTGGCACAAAATGAAACTGTGACTAACACATTTGAGTTGAAGCTCCATCCAGATCTTAACAGAGGCTGCTGAATTCGCTATTATAATCCTGGCAGTTTGATTTGATTTGATAGTTTTGTTGTTGTTGTTGGTACATTAGTTGTTTAAGCGGGGGAAATTTCAGTCACAAACGACTGGTCTTCCTCATTCCACTGCTCCTTGCCCTATCCTAATAATGCTGAGTGCCTGGTTAGGAAGCGACAAGTATCAATTTTTAAGTCATTGGTTTGACTCGACCAGGATTCGAACCCATGATCCTATGATCTACCAACAGGCGACAAGTATCAATTTCTATGTCATTGCATTTGACGTAAGCAGGGAACCCAAACCCGTGGGTTCGAACCCCATGATCTGTGAAAACTGGAGACAGATCCTCAATTCATTCGGCAATCCCGTCTGGTTAAGACCTTAAATGTTGCCAGGACATAAACCTCCAGCAACCAACCAACTGTTTTGCTGATCTCTTTGATGGTGTTTTTGTTGTAAGTTATGACAGCTACAGATAATGTATTAGGCGAGTTATGTGGAGGGGTGTAGGGAAGTCTCATAAATAAAGATCAGTATCAACGCCCAGAACAGCAGACATTTTCTGTTCGGAATGTGCAGTGCTACAGGCTACAGAATATACAGTGTAGTGAGGTTTTACCCACGACATTACTTCTTCTCAGTGCCACCAGAGAGCAGGTTTTTGGTGAACATTGTCTACGAGCACTATTGTACAGAATATACTCACAGTGAGATGTTGCCGACAACTAGTCTAGTAATAAGAGTAGAACAAAATAAAATACATATATGCCAAGAATTTTTTTTTTAAATAACATAGGCTACTAACCATACCAACCAATTATCTATCTGCTACTGAAATGCAGGCAATCAAATAACTTATCAGCAGCTACTGGGTGGTAAGATATCACCAACACTACAACTGGCCAGCAGTGAAATCAAGCTTGGGTACCCGGGCTTATATGTTATGGACAGTATAAATACAACCTCAATAAAAATTATAAAAATTAAAAACAAAAAAACATTAGTCCTTATCTCTGACACCAGAGGGCAGATCTTTGGTGAACATTGTCTATGAGACCTATTGTACAGAATGTATTCACAGTGAGATGTTGCCCACAACAGGAGTTCTTATCATGGACACCAGAGGGCAGGTATCTGATGAAAATTAGGGTTAATATCTATTTTACCGAACATACTGCGCAGTGAGATGCTACCCACCATATTAGTTAATCTAACCGGATGCCGTCCAGGGCTGGCGTTTTAACCATTACTCCATATAAGCTCCCTACTGCAATCACCATATTCAGGCCTACCTGTATATGTGGTTCTATGTGTGAGACGTCATTGGATATTATGGCAATGGTCCCCCCCCCGGATATCTACCTGCCTGAAATAGCATAACAGCCACATTCCCTGAACAATCACTACTTCCTGTATTGTCATGCTTTGCCTTGAGGACCTCCTGGACCTCAAGACAGTTGAGGTCCAGGTACAGGACTGTACCGACTGTACGTCGGTACAGTCCCACCAGGGACTGTACCGACCCCCTCGGGTCCTAGGCACCCTCTCTGCCTCCTCCTGTGGCACCATCCCAAATAACTTATCAGCAGCTACCCAGTAGCTGCTGATAAGTTATTTGATTGCCTGCATTTCAGTAGCAGATAGATAATTGGTTGGTATGGTTAGTAGCCTATGTTATTTTTAAAAAAAATTCTTGCCATATATGTATTTTATTTTGTTCTACTCTTATTACTAGACTAGTTGTCGTCAACATCTCACTGTGAGTATTACTACAACACACCCTCCACTAGTTTTGAACGTACTTTCCCATTTCTACTCTCTATAATTCTCACTCCCCTCTCATTCATCGAACGTAGTGGCTGAATCGGTAGAGTGCAGGCTTCCTGTTCGGAAGGTCCGGAATTAGAATCCTGATTGAGTCAAACCAATGATGTACGAAATTGATACTTGTTGCTGCGTAGCATGATGCTCAGCATTACTAGGGTAGGGCAATGACTGGTTAGTTCAGTATCAGGACAATGTGACTGACTCAGATATTGGGTCATGGTGCCAGCGGCATGGTCTCCCAATGGGACAACATCATAAAGTCACTATCAGTGTACAGTATCGCAAGTCAGTACTCCCCCTGATGTACACAGCTCTAACAAACAAACCAAGCACACAAACCAGTCTCATTCTGTGACAGTGATTCTTGGACAGAGAAAGAAAGAAAGAAAGAGAAGTTTTGGGGGAGACACAATGTATTCCGACCAGCCGAGATGGCCGAATGAGTTGAGCATCTGTCTCCAGTTTTCACAGATCATGGGGTTCGAGCTCACGGGTTCGGGTTCCCTGCTTACGTCAAATACAATGACATAGAAATTGATACTTGTCGCTTCATAGCCAGGTGCTCGGCATTATTATGATAGGCCAAGGACTGGTTGGTTTGATGTCAGGATAATGGTTGGGTCTGAGCAGGTTGTGGCAGCGAGCGAACTGAGGCCAACACACTATGGCAAGGTGGGTATTGGTGTCAAAAAGCGGGGGGGGGGGGAAGCAAACCATCATCTGACCATAGCAGTAGTAACATCATTGAATGTTGACATGGAGGCACTCAATGCTCCGTGTATCATTACTCAGCATATATATTCCAGCGTGAAGCCAGCGCTCAGGCCCAGCTCCATTAGCTCACCGCTAAACCTCCCACCAGGGACTGTACCGACACCCTGTCTTTCCATGGCACCACCCACCCCAGTGACCTCCATAATCCATCTTCCACCTCTATCACACCTCCCCGCCACTCGATCCCACACCCCCTCCCCACCACCACGCCTCCAATCCTCTCCACCACCCCTCACCCTCCCCATCCCTCACTTATCCCTCCGGTCCACCCCCTGCCGCTCAGCTCCATCCCCCTGCCCCTCCATCCCTTACATTCCCCCCTTCCCCTCCACCCTCTCCCATTCTCCACCAATCGGTCCTCCACCTCCCCTCTCCCTGCCCATCCCCCTTCCCTCTCCCCTTCCATGCCGCCTCCCCTCCGCTCTTCCCCCTCCCCGTCCGCTCCACCCCACCCCAATCTCTTCCAACCCCAACCTCTTCCAACCCCTTCCCCATCCTCTTCCATACCCCCTCCCCCTCCTCTTCCATGCCCCCTCCCCTCCACTACCCCCATCAGCTGTATCTCTCCCCATCACCTCCATCCTCAACCCCCCTTCCATCCCTACCAACCACCGCGCTTCCCCTCGTGTCTACACAAACATTCCCATTCCCAACCTCCTCCCCTATCTATCCCCACCACACACACACCCGCCTCCTCTCCTCTCTATCCCCACCACCCCCATCCCCAACCCCCTCCACTCTACATTCCCATCATCCCCTCCCCTTTCCATCCCCACCACCCACTGCCCTGCCTTCCACTCCCCTCTCCATCCACACCACCGACCACCCCTCCTCTCATTTCCACCCACACCCGTCCCATCCCAACTTCCTCCCCTCTTCATCCCCACCACCCAGAATCCTGGACTCCCTCCTACCCCCTCCCACTATCCCCAACCCCTCCCCAAGGCACTACTTGTTTACCGATATGTAAATGTGTTTAGACAACCTTCATCCTCAGGCGCTCCTCACTTCTTATTTCACGCTCCATTTCGCCCGTTGTGCATTTCCCCTGCTTCCCTGTCTCACCCTTCCGCCCCCGCCTATCCTCGCCTCCTCCCTGCCTCTACCCGCCTCTTCCCCGCTTCCCACGCCTCACGGCCGCTTCCCGGCTCACCCACCTCACCCCCGCTCCCCGCCGCCACCGTCCTCACCCCGCTTCGTCCTCGCTCCCAGCCACCCCCCCGCCTACCCCCCCCCCCCGCCTCCCCCAACTCACCCCCGCTCCCAGCCGCCCCTACCTCACCCCGCCTCCTACCCACTCCCCGCCCATCTGCCGCCCTGCCGCCTACCTGCGCCCGCTGCCTCTCTCAACCTCCAGCCCGCTCCCCGCCTCCCACCTGCCCTCCCGCCTCCACCACCCATCCCCGCCTCGAGATGGCAGCACAGGGATCCCCTATGCACCCCCAGGCACCCTCTCTGCCCCCTACCCCCGTTCCCCTGACCTCTACGCTGCATCCCACGCATCCCCCCTCCTTCCCCAGTCGCCCTCTCTGCCCAGGCCCCCTGCCTACCCCTCCGCCCATTCCCCCCGCCTCCCGACATGGGTGCCCCACCCACGTGCCGGAAAGCCTTGCTCAGCAGACCAGCTGATGCCAGCTCGAGCAAAGTGGAGGACAAACTGCCTGCCTGTGCCGCGACCATCATGCCAACAAGTCAGCGCTGCTTCCCTGAATACTGCTTATTACAACAACAGGTCCACCATTTTATTTTTGTTTTATCGGAAGCGGTGGCCGCATCAGTAGTTCGAATCCCAACCGAGTCAAACCAATGACTTACAGAATTGATATATCTCGCTACCTAGCCTGATGCTCTGGTATTAATAGGATAGGACAAGGACTGGTTAGCGCAGTGTAAGGATGATGAGATTGAGACTGGGTGAGGTATTGGATCATGGTGCTGGCGGCCTGGTCTCCCAGTTGGGAAGCACCGCAAGTTCACCATGAGTGTGCACTGTCACAAGTGGGTACCCATTATGATATTTTGGTAGGACGTAAAATAACAAACAAAGACAGTTTTGTAATGGTGCATTTATAAGGGCAGTAGTATAACATTTGCTTCGCTTGAGATATCTGGTCAGTTTCAAACGGTGTTGTGCCTAAGCGAATAGATGCAGACCAGAAACTCCTGTCCTTGGCCACTATTTCCCAGGTTTCAATGTTCATATTACATTTCTTCAGGTTGTACGTAAGGCAGTCCTTGAACCTTTTCTTCTGACCACCTTGATTTCTGTGTCCTTTCACCAATTCACAGTAGAATGGCGCTTTTGGTATTATATCCTCATCTATTCGGACTACATGGTCAGCCCCACCTGTGCTCTCATGACCATGCCATCAATGCTGACCATTAAGGTTCTCTCTTTCTTAAGACTTCAGTGTCTGGCCTCTCGATAGTTTTTACTATTAACTAAATAATTATATTAACTATTATTATTACGGTAGTACTTCCTTTTAAGGGACAATTTTGATTCAGACCAGTGTGGTCCTGACATAGCAGGGATCTCATTATCGGCCTGACCGCTAAATGGTACAAAAGTGATTAGTACATTGCGCATGTTCCACAAATGGTAGTGGCTTGTCGGACATTGGGGTCTCTGAGGACATATGAGACTGTCTCAAAGGGTGCTAAGCAATATGGAACAAAACCTTGTCCATTGTCACTATCAACATATTATCTGCATATGCATTTGCTCAGGATAAACTGATTTGTTTTTTACATGGTGTTTCATAATCCCAATAGAATACATATTGCTTTGAAGTAAATGTCCTTGTTTTTTCAGTGTAACTGTTTCTGTGCTGTTTAGTGTCAATCGTTACAATGGACAAAAAAAAGAAGAGTTTTCACCTTTTGAGACAGGCTCATATACTGCTATATTGTAACCGGGATAGATACTGGAATACCATAAGTTGTATTGTGCATGTGCCAGTTTGATATGACATTATTTTTGTTTTTGTTGAGTTATTTTTGTTTTTGTTTGGTTATTTTTGTGTGTGGATTAATATCACAGCAGATATGCGCAATATTTGAAGGAATTGTGCCTTCGATGATAGAAGCTGGTTGTTGGAGCTTTACGTCCTGGCATATCAGGACTGGTACCGACTTGTGACAGTGTGCACTCATGCCGACTTCATAGTGCTGTCCCACTGGGAGACTAGGTTGCCAACACCATGACCTGATATTTCACCCTTTTTTCTTTCTCTTTTTTGTTTAACGACACCCCATCACAAAAAGGAGACATCAGCTATTGAGGGGATGGTTGATATCCCACTCAGTCACATTATCCTGACACTGAGCCAACCAGTCCTGGTTCTATCCTAATAATGCCGAGCGCCAGGCTACATAGTGACAAGTATCAATTTTTAAGTGATTTGTTTGACTCTACCAGGGTGTGAACCCGTGAGTTCGAATCCCACGATCTACCAAAACGGTTAACTCATTCGGCCATCCTGTCTGGTACAATTGATGATAAAATGATGCCCGAAGAGAGATTTCTAACTATAGGACTATCACAGATGCGTCCTATGCCCAGAATGCCGGCCAATTTACAAAATGGCTGGCACCAGTTGTTATTTTTACCAGTAGCTGGGGTTCTAAACAACCTAGGATCTTGATTCCAATTACTAATCCTACATATTATATAGCGAATATAGCGAATGGTAGACAGGAAGTGTGAACACTTATTTGTCTCTCTTTTATTTTTTTTTTGTACATTAGTTGTCCCAAGCAGAGGTAATCCCAGTCACAGATGACTGGTCTTCCCCACTCCACTGCTGGTCGATAGAAAGCCCGAGCCTACACTTTTACCGACCCAAGGGATTTTTAACCTCCCACACCACATAGACATGGTATGAGAGCAACCGGCCTTTGATGATGCTGTAAGTTATACACAGTGGTGGAAATACAAATTGGCAGAGCTGCGGGCACGGGGAATCGAACCGCCGACCCTCAGATTAGGAGTCTGACCTAGAAAAAAGTCAGACACTCTAACCACTCCGCCACAGAGAACGCCACGTGTTCAACAGTGTGCCTAAGCTCATGCTTGTATCATCAAAGGCACAATTCATTCACATATCTGCGACATTATAAATATTGGTATTCTCTTAAATTTAATTTGATTTGTTTGAGGCACCAGCATTGTATCAGAAGAGAATTACACAAGAATTTCAGCTGGATGCAAATGAAGAGTTCATGCGCAAAACCATGTAAACGCCAATCCAAAAATTTATTTAAGTACAAGATTTGTACCTGAAAATAAGTTTAAAGCTCACTAATTCCACTTTTCTAATGCTCACATGGTTATGGAGCAATAAACAAAACAGGAGGAGTATTTTTTTTAACTAACTTTTTGGAGGATTGATTCCTATGTGTATCTCTATTTTGGGATTGGCGTTTACATGGTTTTGCGCCTGAACTCTTCAAATGTACTCAACATACTAGTCAAACATAATTCCATGAAATCAATGAAATAGTGAATAACAATAACTCAGTGCATGTTCAATGAGAAATGAAATCCATAATTGTAGGTAATATAATTAATGAATGTTCCCATGAGTAGTCAGACTGACTTAAAGCCAGGCCTTAGAGGTGGGAAATAGAGGGAGGTCCAACAACAACAGCCAGTCACAATGTTAGAATTGTATTTCATTCGAAATGAATGACTGATCCATCTATCACTACCCTGATTGACTCACGGCTGGGCGGGTGGCTTCCTTCCCAATCACCCGAGTCATGGTGGCGGGCTTTCACACCTTGACATGGTTATATATAAGCCGGCCGGGCAGCTGATAGCCATCAGCACTTCTCAGCGAGCCGGCCCCACGTCCACCCTGCATCACCGTTTCTTTTCCACCCACCCATACAACATACCTGTACTCATAGCGCCATTCTGGAGGCGTCCCTCCACCCAATTTGAAACATAAACTTGATTGATACCCCCCACTCCCACAAGACGGCCTTGTCGATTCATTCCGTTTTGAATCAAATACAAATTCTGAAAATTCCACAGGAGGACATGGTAGATAGAGTGAAGAAGGAAGATCTAGGATCTAGATAGATTGCAGAACTGGTGAGTACCGCCTCCAGCATCTCGTGGCCACACCAACCACCCTCTCTCCCCTCCCACCCTCCCACACCTCCGCATCCCTCCCCTCCCACCCTCCCATACCTCCCCCTCAGTCCCCTCCCACCCTCCCATACCTCCCCCTCAGTCCCCTCCCACCCTCCCATACCTCCCCCTCCCTCCCCTCGCACCCTTCCTCCCTCCCATACCTACCCCTCCCTCCCCTCCCACCCTCCCTCCCTCCCATACCTCCCCATCCCTCCCCTCCCACCCTCCCATACATCCCCTCCCTCCCCTCCCACACTCCCACACTACCCCCCTTCCTCCCACCCTCCCACACATCCCCCTCCACCTCCCACACCTCCCCCTCCCTCCCACCCAACCTCCCACCCCCCTCCCACACCGTCCCTCCCCCTCCCCCACCCCATCTTCCCTCTCCCCCCTTCCACCCACCCTCTTCCCCCTCCCACCCACCCTCTCCCCCTCCCACCCTCCCACCCTCCCACACCTTGCTGATATGTGAGATGACAGCGGCAAGTCAGAGATTGTGGGGGAAAAGGTGTGAAAGCCTGCTGACGAATAAGGTGGATGGATGCTGGCCATGTGCATCCACTTGACGGAAGGATCAGAAGCACCGCAGATGCTGGTGTCAGCATGTCGTTCCCACCAAAAGGAAGTGCAATGATAACACTGCGAGCAATTGGGAAAAAGTCAGGGTTTTATTACTTGAGTATTTCAAATGCATGGACTTGTATTTGGGTCATTGTATGAAACTGGGCACCAATGTGTGAAATGAAGAGCAAAAGTGCAAATTGTAGCAGAAAGCATTCCAAATAATAGCAGAATTCATGTTCATGAGAAGGTTTAAGATGTCAGAGAAGAACAAAAGGTAATTCACCTGTGATATGTCAAAAAAGCTTGCGTAATATGGAAATCAAAGACACATTGAGAACATCTATGTAAGATCTACAACAGATTCCAGTAAAGCCCCAGTAACACATACCCGGACGAGCCCCGCATTTTTAGCCGGACCACCCCCCCTGGACTGTCCCGGACAGCCCCAGATAAAATCGCTATTTTGGTTGTTTTGGGGCTCGCAGTCACACCTACACGGTCTAGCCCCCGGTCTAGCCCCCCGGTCTAGCCCCCCGGTCTAGGCCCTGGTCTAGCCCCTGGTCTAGCCCCCGGCTTAGCCCCTGGTATAGCCCCCGGGCTAGCCGGACCACCCCCGGACTACCCTGTGTATCCACGGAGTAGTCACGGATCAGTCCTGGACTTGAAGTGGACTTGCTCCTGCTATATATATACAAAAACGGGGCTCATCCTGGACTGATCCGTGGTAAACCGGGCTATCTGTGGCGATCCGTGGCTGATCCATGCTCATCCGGCTTGTTTCGGTCTTATCCGGGCAGTCTGGGAGTGGTCCCTGGCCACGTCGGGGCTAGTACGGGACTGGTCCGGGTTAAACAGTGGCTAAAACGTGGTGCATCCGGGTTAAAAAACGCCTGGACAGCCCCGGACTGGCCCAGACGCTACACGGACTACTTGGTCCATCCCCAGACTACCAGGATCATCCCAGATGAGTACTCAGTAAACTAAACTCTCTTTCAATAGCAAAATTTGACATTCACCTATGTTGGGTGCCTAGTCATGTGGGTATCCCAGGAAATGAGAGAGCAGATCAAGCGGCCACTCGAGCCCTGACTGCTCCTTTGGAACACTGTCATATTCCCCACTCTGATCTGAAACCTACCATTCAAAAATACATTTGGAACCTATGGCAGATGGAATGGGATGAACACCCAGACAACAAACTCCATAGAATTACCCCCTCCGTGAACGGACTGCCGCAGAGTCGCCTGGAAGGGCGACACGACCAGGTTGTTTTAACAAGATGCCATATTGGCCACTCGTGGCTAACACACGTTTTTCTGCTCAAGGGGGAGCCTCCCCCTGAATGTATTGGATGTCAGTCCCCACTGACATTAAAACACATTTTATTAAACTGTGTGGATTTCATGGCCCTGCGCCAACAATTTTACACTGCAAACAACATGCAAGACCTTTTTACTAAAGTAAAACAAGAGAAGATTTTAGCCTTTTTGAGGGCAGCTGGTTTGTACCAACTCATATAAGTTTTTAAACAAATTTCATCAGTGAATAATACTATCATTTAGACTTTTATTTAGCTATATGATTGTGAGTTTACAAAATTCATGAGTGTCCATTGACACAAAATTGATTGTATGCTTTTACATGTAAAAGCGATGGTTTGAACAAAAACAAACATTTCTCGCCGTGAATATGGCCTATGCTGCCGACACGGCGTAAAGCAACCACCAATCAATCAATCAATCCCAGATGCTGCCAGATAGAGCACGGATTGCAATATTCCCCGGACCAGCCACGGGTCACCAAGGATAACCAAGGATCAGCCATGGATGAGCCACGGATCACACCAGATCGCCATGGACCACACCGGATCACAGTCCAGGGCTCGTCCGGCCTCTGATCCAGGTAGGTGTGACTGGGGCTTAAGATTTGTATTGATTCAGCAAAAAAGATTATGTCTTCTAAGAAAAAAGTTGAAAGTTGGGGGGAAAATGGGTAAAAGCCTGATGTTGACATGTAAATCTTTACATTTTTATTTAGCACAAAATCATACAAGCATACTTTTGAGACATGTTGTGGGATAGATTAAATATATATATTAAATATAGACATATGGACATTGGCACATGGCACAAACATAGAACAAGTATCCAAATTCATATATCTCGGACAAAAGATTACAAATGATGGGAGATGTGAGGAAGAAAGTAAAAGAAGGATAACAATAGCCCGAACAACATTCTCCAAAATGTATAGAGTGTTAACATCAAGTAAGATATTAATACAAACAAGGAAGCGTATTCTTCAGTGTTATGTGTGGTCTACTCTAATGTATGGGGCTGAGACATGGACAATCTCTCAGAAAATGTACAAAGGTTTAGCAGCATTTGAGATGTGGACTTATCGAAGGATGATGAAAATATCATGGACAAAGAAGATCACCAACAAAGAAGTTCTCAGAAAAATAAAAAATAAGAAGAGCTTGTTTGCCACTATACAGACAAAGAAACTTATTTATTTTGGCCACATCATTCGTCAGAGTTCAATATACCGTACATTGTTGGAAGGGAAGGTGAATGGCAGCAGAGGGAGAGGGAGACCAAGAACATCATGGTTTACAAATATTTCACAGTGGACAGGCTTGAATTATTCACAGTCTATCAGAACAGCACACCGTCGGGACAAGCGGAGAACCATTGCATCCAACCCTCGACTAGAGGACGGAACTATTGATTGATTGATATACATATCCGCGATTAACATTTCCATCAATTTATTAATTGTTATAAAGCTAAATATAATTTTTTTGTATATTCAATTTGTCCTTCTAATAATCTCCCCAAACATGACTTTCTTAATAAGATCTCCACACACACATGCTTCCCGTCAGGAAGGTCAGGGGTTCGAATCCCAGCCAAGTCAAACCAATTACATATAAAATTGATACTTGTTGCTATGCATTAATAGGACAGGACAAGGACTTGGTACCTAAATATCAGGATAATTTTACTGTGCGGGATATAGGGTCATGGTGCTACCTGCCTGGTCTCTCACTGGGACAACATTAAGTGCAAGTTGCCATCACAAGTCGGTACATGGTTCCTGTCATTAATATAGTATTAATATATCTATTATCCTATGACCTTATATGTTGCTATGACGTAAAACACCAATACACTGAAGCCAACGGTCGAAACTTGTTTTCTCCAATTTGATACCACCCAGACCCGACAGGGGGCGTATAAAGCTGGCCACTCAGAAAGGTCACGTGATTACCACGAAACCCACCATGCATCAGACGACACATACGGGTGCCATAAACGTCCGTCACGTGTCACTTCCGGTTTCAGTTGAGCATGACACGACACCCAGCGGCAGGTGGGAACACTATTGAGTAGTACTGGGTACACAGCTAAAGGCGCTGTCACACTACAATGTATCGCCTCAACATGTGTCAACTTATGTGATTTTCGACCAACACATCAGCGTACGTCGTCGTACGCTATGTGTACGTTTGGCATAGAGCATATACTTTTTGGATACGTTGTTATACGTCGTCTTACGTCGACACGCATCGAGGCACCGACAAAAGGTTGTGCATGCTCAAAATTGTCAATGTGTGTCGATGTGTGGCTCGTACATTGAACATATGCCATGTTCGGGATACTCCGGTGTACGTTGGGGGTATGTTAGGAATATGGTGGCATACGTTGCTGCATGTTAGCCGTATGTTCAGCTGGAGGGAACGTTCAGTCCGCATACAGTCCACATACTGCCAACGGATGCATTACGTACTAACATACTTTAAACGTATCTCCAGCTTATTGGAGTAACATATGTAACATTGGTCAGCATTCCGTGAGCATATGCGAACGTTCTGCGAACGTTTTGCGAGGATAGCAGTGAATGTATGGAGACTGCTTCCTAATAGGTAGTTGGCTTTTATACGGGTTAGAGCACATGTTTGGACCGTCCTACATGTTTGGACTGTCCTATTTCTTCATATATGGAGACTGCTTCCGAACAGATAGTTGCTTTTGATACTGGTTGTTGCACATGTTTGTACCGTCCTACTCATCCCAATGAATCAGGAGCAATATGCTTTTTGAATTTTTATTATATTCCAAAATCTGAGTGAGATATGTGCATTTGAAAGATTTTGACTTTCAGATCTTTTATATTAGCTAATGCAGCAGCCGTTCTATGCCACATCAGCCGGGCCTGAGCATTAATGGTTTGACGGGATCCACTGCAAATATACAGGTTTCTGGTTTTAATGCTATGAAGGCAACAGCCGTTCTAGTCGTACCTATGCTTTATTGTTTGGACAGGATCCATTGTAAATGCGCTGGGTTCTGGGCTTAATGATATGACGGCAGCAGCCGTTCTGCAGTGTATGCACCAGAGGAACGCCCAGGGTCGTAGAACCATAACAGTTTGTACCTATGATGAACTGTATATTATACGATCCAGCCGGGCCTGAGCAGTAAGGGTTTGATGGGATCCGCTGCAAATGCACAGGTTTCCAGGTTTAATGCTGACGGGATGGCCAAATAAGTTAGAGCGTCCGTCTCCCATGTGGTATATCGTGGGATCGTGGATTCGAATCCTGGTCGAGTCAAACCAATGACTTAAAAATTGATACTTGTCGCTTCCTAGCCAGGCGCTCGGCATTATTAGGATAGGTCAAGGAGCAGTGGAATGAGGAAGACCAATCGCCTGTGACTGAAATTTCCCCTGCTTACGCAACTAATGTACCCCCAAAAAAATGCTATGATGGCAGCAGCCATTCTGGTCATGCCTATGTTATAATTTTAACAGGATCCATCGCAAATGCGCCGGGTTCTGGGCTTAACATCATGATGGCAGCAGCAGTTCCACAGCATATGCGCCGGCAGACGGCTCGAGATCGTCCAGAGCCCGGCGCATTTGTGATGGATCCCATCCAAACAATAATGCATAGGCACAACCAGAACAGCATGGAACGGCTGCTGCATTAGCTAATACCAAATATTTGAAAATCTAAATTTTAAAAATGCACATATCTCACTCAGATTTTGGAATATAATACAAAATTCAAGGCCCGGCTGATGTCGCCAGCATGGAATGGCTGCTGCATTCGCCTAATCCAACAGATCTGAACATTCAAATGCACATATCGCACTTAAATCTTTTGAATATTTCTAAAATTCAATAGGGATATTACTTCTGATTCATTGGAGTTTGAAGTGAAATTATTTTAATGTTTGGATCCTTTTTGAAAATGGGTACCTAGCTGTAAAAAATACATGAATGCTCTCATATGCTAGCAATACGTCAGACATACGTTCTGCTTACATTACATATGTTGTGTGTATGTTGTTTGTACACCCATTTTACTCCCCACCACTGAAAAGATTGACGAATGTCGACGTACTGTCAAATGTTCTAATGCTGAGCACGAGTTGACGCTGTACGTCGTAGTCTGACAGGCCCATAAGAACGGCCATAACTGATGGGTACCCGGTGAATGTGGTTCAGTTGGTTGGTTGTTGGAGTTTTAAATCCTGGCAACATATGAGGTCATATCAGGACGGATCCCGACATGTGACAGTGTCACATTATCCCGACACTGAGCCAACTTATTAATGGTAAACACGAGGCTAGAAAGTGACAAGTATCGATTTCATAAGTCATTGGTTTGACTCAACCAGTCAACTGGGAACCAAACTCCCTATCTCCCGCACGGGAGGTCCACGCTCTACTGATTCGGCTACCGTGCTCGGTCGGTTCAGTTGGATAGGGAATGTGTGGTTCCGAAGGCTGATTGCAGTTGCATGCAGAGAGGGGCAGAGAGTGAGACCTCCATGGTGTAACAATTTCAATTTCCCCCCGTTCCAAGTTCCCCCCGGAAATCTGAAAACGTTTTTAATTTCCCTCCGGTTAAATTGAAAACATTTTCAGATTCCCGGGAGGGAAATTCAAAACAGTTTTCAGATTCCTCCCCCTATTTTCAAATTGCCCCCTACGGGAATTTAAAATTGCTTAAGAAACTTTAAAAAACGTTTTAAAATTCAGACCTATAATATTTTTTTCTTAGCCATCTTGGAGACTTTTTGCGTCATTTGGGAGGAAATATGTTTTGTTGTACTAGTAATAATTTCCATTATGCTATTCTCTGTGTATTATTATATTTGTCATGAAAAATCAAATAAAATGACAAAAATTAAGAAAAGTCCCCAAAAATGGGGAGGAGGGAAAGTTAAAACGAGGGAGGGAAAACGAAAACATTTTCAAATTCCCATGGGATGAATTTGAAAACGTGTTCAAGGTTCCATGGGGGAACTTCACTCAGGGTGGAATTTTAAATCTTTACACTGGGCATCCATATCGGGGCATATTTAAAAATGTCTTCCTTTCTCACATTTCTCAGTACTAGACCCTATACTTGAGTTTTAGGGACATACGGTTAAGGAATTTGCCCCAGGCATCACAAACCCTCAGCACGCCACTCGATGAGTGGTATGTATGGTCCTACTTGAAGGTGAAAGTATTCCCAGCCCTGAATTGTAAGTGTAAATTGAACACTAAAAGTAATCTGACGCGCAAATGTTTTCATGGTTTTACTTGAAGGTGAATGTAATATGAAGCCTGAATGCTGTTTATGGATCTACTTGAAGATCAATGTAATATGAAGCCTGGATGTTGTTTATGGGTCTAGTTGAAGATCAATGTAATATGAAGTATGAATGTTGTTCATGGTTCTATTTTAAGATCAATGTAATATAAAGTAGGAATGATATTTATGGTTCTACTTGAAGATCAATTTAATATGAAGTATGAATGCTGTTTATGGTTCTACTTGAAGATAAATGTAATATGAAACCTGGATGCTCTTCATGGTTCTACTTGAAGATCAATGTAATATGAAGC
The DNA here is from genome assembly GCA_030323885.1 of Branchipolynoe longqiensis. NCBI lineage: Eukaryota > Metazoa > Annelida > Polychaeta > Phyllodocida > Polynoidae > Branchipolynoe > Branchipolynoe longqiensis. The sequence continues at coordinate 26,403,129 of CM059190.1, read as the reverse complement.
TTGGATGCTGCTTATGGTTCTACTTGAAGATCAATGTAATATGATGCCTGGATGCTGTTTATAGTTCTACTTGAAGATCAATGTAACTTGAAGCCTGGATGCTGTATATGGTTCTACTTGAAGGTGAATGTAATATGAAGCCTGGATACTGTTTATGGTTCTACTTGAAGATCAATGTAATATGAAGCTTGGATGCTGTTTAGGGTTCTACTTGAAGATCAATGTAATATGAAGCTTGGATGTTGTTTATGGTTCTAGTTGAAGATCAATGTACTATGAAGTCTGGATTTTGTCTATGGTTCTAGTTGAAGATCAATGTAATATGAAGCTTGGATGTTGTTTATGGTTCTACATGAAGATCAATGTAATATGAAGTATGAATGTTGTTTATGGTTCTACTTGAATATTAATGTAATATGAAGGCTGGATGATGTTTATGGTTCTACTTGAAGATCAATGTAATATGAAGTATGAATGTTGTTTATGGTTCTACTTGAAGAGCAATGTAATATGAAGCCTGGATGTTGTTTATGGTTCTACTTGAAGATCAATGTAACATGATGCCTGGATGATGTTTATGGTTCTACTTTAAGATCAATCCAATATGAGGCCTGAATGCTGTTTATGGTTCTACTTGAAGAGCAATGTGATATGAAGTATGAATGTTTTTATGGTTCTAGTTGATGATCAATGCAATATGAAGCCTGGATGCTGTTTATGGTTCTACTTGAAGATTAATGCAATATGACGCTTGACGACTGCATATGGTTCTACTTGAATATCAATGTAATATTTAACTTGACGACTGTATATGGTTCTAGTTGAAGGTCAATGTAATATGGTTCTACTTGAAGATCAATGTAATATGAAGTATGAATGTTGTTTATGGTTCTACTTGAAGATAAATGTAACATGAAACCTGGATGCTCTTCATGGTTCTACTTGAAGATCAATGTAATATGAAGCTTGGATGCTGTTTATAGTTCTACTTGAAGATCAATGTAATATGATGCCTGGATGCTGTTTATGGTTCTACTTCAAGATCAATGTAACTTGAAGCCTGGATGTTGTTTATGGTTCTACTTGAATATCAATGTAATATGAAGCCTGGATGCTGTTTATCGTTCTACTTGAAGATCAATGTAATATGAAGTATGAATGTTGTGTATGGTTCTAGTTGATGATCAATGCAATATGAAGATTGGATGTTGTTTATGGTTCTAGTTGAAGATCAATGTAATATGAAGCCTGGATGCCATTTATGGTTCTAGTTGAAGATCAATGTAATATGAAGTATGAAGGCTGTTTATGGTTCTACTTGAAGATCAATGCAATATGAAGCCTGGATGCCGTTTATGGTTCTACTTGAAGATCAATGTAATATGAAGTATGAAGGCTGTTTATGGTTCTACTTGAAGATCAATGCAATATGAAGCCTGGATGCCGTTTATGGTTCTACTTGAAGATCAATGTAATATGAAGTATGAAGGCTGTTTATGGTTCTAGTTGAACATCAATGTAATATAAAGCTTGAAGGTTGTTTATAGTTCTACTTAAAGATACCTTTAAGCCTGAAGTGTATTCATGGTGGAGCCTAATCTCACAAATGTAATAATGCCTGTAGTGACTGCTACCCCCCCCCCCCCTGTCGAGCTTGGAGGGTGGGACCCCCAGCATGCACCGCGCCGCCTCCTGCGCGGGGCCTAGCCTCCACTTGCTTGGAAGAATGTGTCTATATATATATATAAAGAGTTCAGGCGCAAAACCATGTAAACGCCAATCTAAAAATTTGAATAAAATAACAGATTTGTTCCTGAAAATAATGTTAATTCTCACTAATTCCACTTTTCTTGTCATGACATGGTTATGGACCAATGAACAAAACAGTAGGAATGTAAAAAGATTAACATTTTGAGGGTTTGATTCCAATGTTTATCAACATTTTTGGATTTACGTTTATGGGGTTTTGCGCATGAATTCTTCATATATATATATATATATATTTATGTGTGTGTTTGCATGGATAATACGTACAGTTAGACGTGAGTGTATCTCAAAGCAATTGCAAGATAAATGCCACGGAGAGTCAGCGATTCAGTGGCCTGTCAAACTCACATACATGGGGCCTAGCTAGGGGATTTTAGGTGGTACGCCGATGGAATAAAGCGCTATTGGAATAACACGCGATGGAATAAAACATTATCAAACATATATTTTAACATAAACAATTTGCATAATCTCAGGTTGTACACATTTGGAATAACCCAGTGTTTGAATAAAACGCGATGGAATAAAACACTATGAAATATCATGTCTTTGATCTAGAGGGAATTAAATGCAATTTCCAGCCATTTTAGGAAGGTTTCATATTGGGACTCTTGAGAGGTGGGAGGGGTGGGGACTTACCCCCCTCCCCTACCTATCCCCCCTTCCATCCCTAGCTACGGCCCTGGTGTTGTGATCAAGAGTAGTAGCGTTTGATTCCAGGAGGGCGAGTGGTAGGTAGTCGGGGGGGGGTGATTATAGTAATTTCTCATATCGTCATGGGAAAGTCTAGCTAAAAGATTCACCCTGTACTTCTAGTACACGGGTGAACGACAACGTAGTCTAAATACTGGTGAAAACAGCTTTAGTATGGAACAGGAAGTAGAATGCCTGGTTCCAATATCAAATGGCTACTTATATCGGCACAGATTTGGTGAAATGGAAGAGAATGCAGAAAGACAATATGGCCGCGATAGAACGGCGTTGATTTCACTTTTAAATTCTATTTAACTAGATATTTTATTATATGTTTCAACTCAAAGGTAGCGTGGAAATATTAAGACATATATAAAGAATAACTATTGCATTTTAGATTGTGGATTTCGGCTCTCATTTCATTTCCCCACTTTTTCGACAGCTTTTATATAGGGCTTCTATTCACCTGTGTACTGCGAGTACAGGGTGAATCCTTTATCTAGGCAAAGTCATGCATACAAGAGATAATGATGAGGACGGCTGAATTAGCAGAGCACTCACTTACTGTAACATAAGTCGGAGGTTCCACCACCACTGACAGATAAGTTCAAGAAAAGCGTTACAAGGTTGCTACTTGGCTCTACCTTGCTTGGTGTCAGGCATGACTAGGAACAGTGGCATGAGGACTATTCAGTGGCTGCCATAAGGATTTTCCTTTGCTTAAAGTTGCATAGTCTGATGGTTTTGAGTTACTGTCATTTTTCTGAGATAAATACACTTAATTGATCGTTATGATCTACTGTGCTTTATTCTGAAATAACTTTCATTTTAAATGGCAAACTTCTGAGATATTTGAAGTGCAAACATGTAACATTAGTTTTGGCAAGCATGCCAAAACTCTGATTCCATTGGCTTTGCAGTAAGCGGTTTTATTGAATTGGCTTGGGATTCCCTTCTATATGACAACAAATGCTTAATAAGTGAACCAGTATCTATATTAGAGATGTAGAATCAATTCTAGATAATTGTTCTGTTTTTGACAATGTGATGCTTGATCGGACTATGCAGCTTTAATGAACAGTTAAAGGTATCACTAGAATCGTAGTGTAGTAGTCTGCACTGTTCTCTCAGGGAAGGAGGCACATAGACAGGTAGAAATGGCTAGTGTGATTGCATCATGGAACCTGGCATTGATTTGTAGGGGCAATCATCTCAGCTGGGGGTGGGGAGGCTGTCAGCTAATACAAGGCTGACCTGACAATTCCTGAACTCGTTAAGTAAGCTGTGTGGTTGTGGCATGGATCTCTACCTAAATCCTGGACAAGTGTCACAACATAGTGTTATAACATGTCCCGCAGCATCTAAGTTGGTTGGTTTTTGGAGTTTTACGTCTTGGCAACATTTAGGATGGGTACCGACTTGTGACAGTGCCCACTCATGGTGACTTTATGGTGCTGCCCAACTGGGAAATCCGGCTGCCGACACCATGACCTGACACCCCACTCTCAGTCACATTATCCTGACACTGAGCTAACCAGTCCGTGCCCTATCCTATTGATGCTGAACACCTGGCTAGGAAGCGACAGGTATCAATTTTATAAGTCATTGGTTTGACTCGACCAGGAAACAAACTTCCGGTCTCATGCACGTGAGAGAGGCCTCTGGGTGAGCATTAAATTCCATATTTTTTTGTGGGTTTTGTTTGGTACATTAGTTGATTAACCAGGGGATATTTCAATCGAGGACGATTGGTCATCCTCATTCCACTGCTCCTTGTCCTAACATAATAATTCCAACGCCCTGGCTAGGAAGTGTGAAAGTACAACGTCTGAACACTTTGACTTCTGGTTACTGAATGGTTTATTCACGGCGTAGGGCACCTTTGACCCGCCGGCTAAACTTTCCATGACGTCATCTCATTTGCATATCTCTTTGTCCCCAACTCTGTATATCATTAGCATATATTACCCACAGGTCTAGACATCTATTACGCATATATCACATCCCCCCCTCAAAGTATTTCTGAAACATGAAATGTTACAAAATAACAATGAAGAAATATAACATACAATATCAACATATATGCGCACTTAACTTGCAACTGTCCTAGTGCACAATGCACTTGAGTCCTCAAAGTCCGGCCGTAATGCCTGATATCTCCGATTGTTCATATATAACACAGTAAAAACACAAACGCTGAAATAAACTTAACTGTACATGCACATGTTAACCCTACGACAGCCGAGAGCACACTGACCTACTATAGATCTAACCTGCTCGCTGGCCTTATCAGCCGACCTGACCTACTCTGATTAACCGTACTGTTTACATTCGGCGTTGACGCTGACCCAGATTGCGTTGCTGAGGCTGACCCAGATGGCGTCTGCGCGACCAACTCGGGTCGCCCCTCCACTGGCGCTCTAATGATTTGTACTCAATTACGATATAACATGTTCCCCGACTCATTTAAAATCTGATACTCTCTCCCGGACACCCCAGTCCGTCCCAAAATAACACCTCTTTTCCACTCCCCAGCATTATTTTTGTACTTAACCTTATCTCCAACTTTCATGGGCTTGTGCGCCTTACCGCACTTCCGGTCATGAAACACTTTCTGACTGCCCTGCCGCTGAGCTGTTTGTCTTCCCTTAGGATCCTGCGTTTCAGGCACCAAAATACCCTTTGCCATAGGTAACCTGCCTCTCAACCTTCTGCTCATGAGCAATTGCGCCGGAGACACATTTAGGACAGGCAACGGAGTATTGCGATAATTCAGCAATGCTAACTGAAAATCAGCCCCAGTTTTCTCACACTTCTTTAACATGTCCTTCACTGTCTGAACGAACCGTTCAACCTGACCATTGCTATGTGGATACTGTGGACTGGAATACACGGCCTTGAAACTGTAATGCAATGCAAACTCCCTGTACTCGTGACTTTTGAACTGTGGACCATTATCCGACACTACCTGACTAGGAATACCGTGCCTTGCAAAGTTGTCTTTTAACGCTTCAATGACCGTGACAGACGACGTATCGCCCAACAGCGTTACCTCCGGAAACTTGGTGTAGTAATCTACAGTTATCAGGTAATTCTTATGATTTAACTCAAATAAATCGGCCCCTACTTTGTCGTATGGCTGACAGGCGATCGGGTGGCTTATCAATGGCTCGTTATGCAAATTTGTTCGGTTGTTTTGACAAGTGTCACACCGGCTAACTTTATCTTTGATCTGCTTGTTAATATTTGGCCAAAACATACAGTCTCGCGCTAACTGCTTGGACTTAGTCGCCCCCAAATGCGTTTCATGCAACGCCTCTATCATTTCACCACGAAGAGCCGGAGGAACCACCACCCGATTGCCATTCATGACAAGATTATTCTCAATTGTCAACTCATGCTTGTATGGAATGTATTGTCTTAGACACGGTGGTGTCTGTATGCGTGTATTATCCCACCCATCTTCAATGTGTGAGATCAACATAGACATGGATACATCTTTTTCGTACTCCGATACAATTTTACTCAACAGACTCGACGACTGTACGTCCACTGCAGCAACGCAGAACGTGTCATCGAACAGGCTATCCTGACCTACTTTGGCGGTATGCGCCCTGGACAACGTGTCTGCAAAAAACATCAAGGAGCCCTTCACATGACATAACTGAATATTGTAGTTCTGCAATCGCATTCGCATTCTTTGCATTTTAGCCGACAGCTTGTGTATCGGCTTCTGCATTATTGCTACCAATGGTTTGTGGTCTGTCTGAATTTGAACTTCCTTGCCAAATATATACTCATGAAACCGTTGGCATCTGAAACATATGGCGAGCATTTCTTTTTCAATAGTGGCATATCCACACTGCGCTGCATTAAGCGCACAAGATGCGAGTGCGATTGGCTTACCATCTTGCATCAACACGGCTCCCAAACCTGACTGACAAGCATCTACCTGAACTACAATAGGCTTCTTCACATTGTAATATGTCAATACAGGAGCAGTTTTTAACTTCTCTTTCAACTTATCAAATGCACACTGCTGCTCGACTTGCCAGTGCCACGCTACGTCCTTGGCTAGGAGCGTGCGTAGTGGTTTAGCTATCTCGGACATGTTGGGTATGAACTTGTGCACATAACCAACCATGCCCAGGAACCTTTGGACGCTTTGTTTGTCATGCGGCTCTGGCATGTCTACAATTGCTTGTATTCTGTCTGGATCAGGCTTCACACCCTGCTGGGTAAGTTGATGACCTACATACTTTACTGTAGTCTTACATAGCAACGATTTAGCATCATTTAATTTAAGATTAACTGACCTAGCTCGGTTCAAAACAGCTCGGAGCCACTCGTTATGTTCCTGAACCGTTGACCCATATACCAAAATATCGTCCGTGACTATCCCGATACCGGGTATGTCGCCCATGACACGGTGCATTTCCTGAATAAAAATGTCGCCCGCCGTTTTGATGCCAAAGGGCAACCGTGTGTACCTGTACGGGCCCCACGGAGTATTGAATGTGCACAAACGTGAACTTTCGTCATCCAATTCTCTCTGCCAATACCCTGTTTTCGCATCCAAAACTGAAAAATACTTAGCATTAGCTGTTTTGGCAATAATCTCATCAATAGTTTTGGTCGGGAACGGCCCTCTTTTTATCGCTTTGTTTAACTTAGTCGGATCCAGACAGATTCTGATTTTATTTGGCTTTTTTACGATCGTGATAGAATTAACCCACTCGGTAGGTTCATCCTGCTCCACTATAACACCTAACTCTACCATCCGATCAAGCTCACTGCGTACCTTACTCTGAATTGCAAACGGAATCCGTCTAGGCGGATCTATTACAGGTTGAATAGACTTATCGACATGAATGATAGCCTTTGCTTTTATCAACCCCAAACCCTGAAATACGTCTTTGTATTCGCTTACCAGCTTCTCTGCCCCTGCGCTGGCATTGTTCGTCGGTGTCGCAATGTTCGTTGGTTTGGCCATGTTCGTCGGTGTGGCAATGTTCGTCGGTGTGTCAACGTTCGTCGGTGTGGCCCTGTGCACCTCATCCACACGTGCCAGCAGGTTCAACGCCACACAAGCTTGCTTGCCCAGGATTGGCTGGCAATCCGGCACCACCTGGAACCGAAGCACACTGTCGTTGACGTCCAGCAGTGCCTCCCCATCCGGTGTAATCCGGTGACCGGAGAACGTCACCAACGAACATCTGGTGTTCGTCAGCCTCCCCAGAGCGACTCTGTCGAAGACGAACCTTGGAAGCACGTTTGCCTCCGAGCCAGTGTCGAGCTTAAACTTGACAGGACAACCGTTCACCCGAACGACTGCATGCCACAGCTCGGCATCCCGACCAGCACCACGATCGACGGCGCCCACAAACAGATCCGTTGCCAGTACATTGACTTCCGCCGGATCCGGGTCTTGCTCAGCATTGTGAGGGTCGGGTGCTTCGATGTGAAGCTCGTTGACTCTCCCGAGCCTGCTCCTACAGACCTTCCCGAAGTGCCCGATCTTCTTGAACGCGATGCACACCTTCCCTTTCGCTGGGCAGACTCCCCGGCGGTGCTCATAACCACAGTTCTGGCAGCGGATCCTGAACTCTCCTGCACCGGCGCCGCCGGCACTCCAAGATGGCGATTTCCAAGATGGCGTTGCCGCTGACCGGTCCGCCGGTGCACCGGTACGCACATTAGCATAATTCCGAATGAAATCTATGTCTTTACTTTCCACGTCTGATTTGGTGTCCTCCAACAGATCTGAACTGAACTCATTCATTTCACACATGCTTATACACTTTGTCAACGTTAAATCAGTAGTTTGAAGCAATTTGTTCCACAAATTCACATTTCTTACGCCAGCCACAATCCGATCGCGCAACAGGGACTCCTCCACGGCTCCGTACTCACAGTCTTTGACTTTGTCCCTTAACGCTGTGATGTACGCCGCCATATTTTCTGACGCTTGGTTATGCGAATTAAATCTGTATCGTGTGATAATTAAACTGCTTTTACCGACACAATAAACTTGAAATGCTTCAGTTAACGGTTTGATCTTGTCTTGATCGGCGAGAGGCAAAGTCATATTGGCAAATACCTTTTGCGCCTCCTCGCCAGCAATGTGTAAGAAGATGCAGCATTGCACTCGTTCTCCTTTCAATATGACGCCTGCCGCCGTGGTGTATATATCATATGCTCTGATCCATGTTTTCCAGTTCGATCGTGCGTTGTTGCTGAGGACAAGCTGACCCGGCAGCCGCAATCCCGGCAAAGTATTTGCGGGCGGCATTCTTCCTCATCTGACACCATGTGAAAGTACAACGTCTGAACACTTTGACTTCTGGTTACTGAATGGTTTATTCACGGCGTAGGGCAACTTTGACCCGCCGGCTAAACTTTCCATGACATCATCTCATTTGCATATCTCTTTGTCCCCAACTCTGTATATCATTAGCATATATTACCCACAGGTCTAGACGTCTAGTACGCATATATCACAGGAAGTGACATCTATAAATTGTTATGTCATTGGTTTGACTCAACCAGGGTTCGAACCTGGGGTGCGTTCGAATCGCACAGCCTACAAAAACGGGAGATGGATGCTCAACTCATTCGGCCATCCTGTCTGGTATTGGATGCAGTTAATATCGGTTCACTCTGCCCACAAATTCCTTTCACATATTTACATGAAGGCATTTGCAAACTGTAATGTGTTATCTTTATTCCACGAAGTGGCGCTATTGTCGGCTATATATATATGAAGGATTCAGGCGCAAATCCACTTTTGTTGTAAAAAATAGAATTTAGTTTTGCACTTTATAGTTAATGACTATCAATTTCACATTGAGTTTGGCGTTATCTAGTGGTTGTGGCAGCTTCTGATTTGATTATCAAAATGATGGCAGCTTCAGCTCAGACGTCCTTGTCATGGGTTCATTTTGGCCTAGATAGTGCCTGTTGGGTTTTGCACCTGAACCTTTCTTTTTTCTTTATTTTTCTTGAGGATTCATGCTGCCTAACATCGATATATCTCAATAGTAATTTTTTCACCATTAGACAGGTGATCGATAGAAAGCCTGACCATACACTTTTACCGACTCAAGGGATTTTTAACCTCCCACACCACATTGACATGGTATATGAGCAACTGGCCTTTGATGACGCTGTCAGCTATACACAGTGGTTGCAATCCAGATTGGCAGAGCTGATGGCACGGGGAATCGAACCAACAACTTTCAGATTAGGAGTCTGACCTAGAAAAAAGTCAGACACTCTAACTCTAAGCACTCTGCCACAGAGGACACCACAATGGTGTGATTAACCATTCTTTCCTAATGACACTCATAGGTTATGCGTGGTACTACTCTTTAATTTATTCCATGATATATGTTTATAGAGTTGTGAGAAGAAACAGTTACAATGCATGCCTTCAAAATAGTCCTCGGGAATATCAATGTAAATTCAAATGAACCAATCACAAAATTGGAATTTCTAGTTAATTATACGCAGATTATGTAGTACATAATTAGGGGTTTTTTATTTTGTATTTTTCCTGTATTTGTGAGTGTTATATCTGCGTTGTTTTATTTTCTTTGTTTGTTGGAATTTTACATCATCGCACTATCAGGACTGGTATCGACTTGTGATAGTGCGCACTTATGGCGACTGTATAGTGCTGCTCCACTGAGAGACCAGACTATCAGCAACATGACTCGATATCACGATTAGTCACATTATCCTGGTACTGAGACAAGCCAGTCCTTCGCCCTTCTTAGAAATGCTGAGTTGTTCAATATCCCTTATATCCTATCGCGCAACACCTATTGCCTCATAGAATAGATTTGAAGCCTGCTGAGCATGCCTTATAATCTATGTAAGGCCATTAATTCCTTCCCTTTGTGACATCACAATACTAATAATAATAGGCATGGAGTTATCGGTTTACTACTGCTGGGCAGAGAATTCCCGATCTATTGGGTTCAAGCTCAAATACCACCAGATGGGATGGCCGAATGAGGTAGAGAGTCTGTCTCCCGTGCTGGTGGATCGTAGGGTCGTGGTTTCCAACCCTGGTCGAGTCAAACCGTTGACTTAAAAATTGATACTTGTCGCTTCCTAGCCAGGCGCTCGGCATTATTAGGACAGGGCAAGGACTGGTGGGCTCAGTGTCAGGATAATGTGACTGAGTGGGATACCAGGTCATGGTGCTGGTGGCCTGGTTTCACAGTGGGACAGCACTATAAAGTCGCTATGAGTGTGCACTGTCACAAGTCGGTACCCGTCCTGATATGACCTTAGATGTTGTTAGGATGTAAAACAACAACAAACAAACAAGCTCAAATAGCCCATTCTAACTGTAACATTTCAGTGAGTTGACAAAAGTACCTATTAAGCAGAATAAACATGTTTAACAAAACAAAAGAAATGGAAGGATAATATAGAATACTAATCTAATGAATACAAGGGAAACTCATGTTACTAGATCTTTAAGCATTATATATATATGTATTCTTTCATTATGCATGTTGGTTATCAACATGGATAAGAGCTATGGTGCAACCACCTGAGGTTGATGCTCAACCGCTGCTGCTGCCACCTATCAGTAAATCACCAAACTCGATCTCATGGCGCAGGAGTGACGTCACTTCCCAGCGCCTCCAGCACACCTCAAGCTTTCACCACCTAACGCCGAACCGCAACACTACAGCCTCCAACTTTGCCATCCACACACCCTTTCAATCAAAAGACAGTAATGAAAGGGTGAAGCAGCTGAGTACCTGATTCAAACCTAAACCTTGTAACTATTACATCATGATGTGCGTGAAATAAAATTACATGTCATATAACTCTTTGTTCACATTGTCAAATAAGGTTTGTTTGATTGATTGATGGTTGCTTTACGCCGTGTTGGCAAGATAGGCCATATTCACGGCGATAAGGTTTGTAATTCAATGTCATGTGCTTGATTTCAGACAAAACTGACAAAGACCAACAAAAAAAACACATCGGTTTAAGTTTCTTATCACCTTTTAGCCCACCCTTCTTGTGTGACTTGAACTCCTGGCTCAGAGAGGACTTCACCTTCTCAGATATCAGATAACAGGAAACTCCTGCCCGCCTTCACAATTAAGCTTTTACAAGGGAAAACGTGGCCCTCCAAGACCCAATACTCCCCAATCTGGTCTTGTCAAGGACGATAATGACAAAATTTTAATTTTAATAAAACGAAAACATAAAGGCCCATTTACAGTGTTGACGGCATCACACGCCATCAACACTGTAAATGTTGGTGTCATGGTTGGTGTAAGATCTTAATGCACGATTGAAGAGGAAGATCTGAAATATTTAATTTAACCTAAGAGCAATTTTCTTTGAAAGGATTCAAAAGCAGAGATAATAGTGAAAGTTGGGATATTCTGATTGTCAGTCTGAACTGCCGACATATGGAAGCCCTGACCTTGAAAGTTCAACTTAGTTGAACTCTGGTCAAAGCTTGTGCCATGTTGTCCCATCAGACGCCTTTGAAAATTGACGTAAAGTCGAAATAGCTTGCGCCCTGTTGTGCCATGTTACGCCATCACAGGCCGTCATGAGTATAAACGGGCTGTAAGCGAAGCCAATTTCTTGGCGTTAAAGAATCATGGCGACCCGATGATGAAATGCTACAGTCTGAAACTGGCAGTCACATATGGATATGACCTTGGAAGAAACTGATCGCATGTGCTTCCAGCTCAACAATGTAGCTACGCCCCTGGAAAGATGCATATATAATAGTATAACAACCCCAAACTACACACTTTCTTCGCTTCCTTTGATACCAACAGTAATAATACCAGTACTGTGTGAAAGTATTGTGGATTTGATGATACCAGCATAACATTTGTCATACAGCTGGCATCATCAAACCCCAAATTCTTCCAAATATTTCATATATATATATATATATAGGCAGTACTACAACAGAAGAAAACAAAAATATAACATTATATACTGCACCGTATGAACCGAAGTACCACATAATTATCATAATTTTGAACTAGAATTTGAGAAATTACCACAACCCTTCGTCCGTGACAAACGTGGAGGTCGGTCCACCCAATAAAGTAAGCAATGTATGTGATTAGATGTCGACAGCGGTATGTTTAATGTGACACAGTGGTGCAAGATTCCCAATTTGTCATGCAGTAGAAGCTGATTCATGCTTCCCATAACGCCCTATATAAATTAAAGCCACACCTAAGGGGCCTAATCGGTAGAGCGCAGGGCCTCACATGCGGAAGGTCGGGAGGTCGATTCCTGGTCGAGTCAAATCAATGACTTTAAAATTGATACTTTTCGCTTCCTAGCCTGGCGCTCGGCATTAATAGGATAGGGCAAGGACTGGTTAGCTCAGTGTCAGGATAATGTGACTGAGTGGGATATCGGGTCATGGTGCTGGTAGCCTGAGTTCCTGATTGATTGATTGATTGGTGGTTGCTTTATGCCGTGTCGGCAACATAGGCCATATTCACAGCGAGAAATGTTAGTTTTTTGTTCAAACCATTGCTTTTACATGTAAAAGCAGACAATCAATTATGTGCCAATAGACACTCATTAAATTAGAAAGCTCACAATCATATATTTGTGGTCAAGGGAAACAAATTCCCATAGAAAAAGAAAAGTTTTATTAATAATTGATAGAATCTATTTAGTAAACTATATGAGGTGGTACAGTCTAGCTGCCCTCAAAAAGGCTAAAATGTTTTCCAGTTTTACCTTAGTAAAAAGGTCATGCATACTGTCTGCAGTGTAGAACTGTTGGCGCAGTGCTAACAAATCAACGCAACTTAGTCAAATGTGTTTGAGTGTCAGCAGGGACTGACACCCAATACATTCAGGGGGAGGTTCCCCCTTGAGCAGAAAAGCATGTGTAAGCCATAAGTGGCCAATATGGCAGTGGCTAAGGACCACTTGGTCCCGCCGACCCCCCCGCATGAGTCTGTGGTGGCCTTCCCACATATGGTTCAATTTCTTTAAGTGTATTAATGTTTTCATCACACTCATGTTGCCATTTGGATTTCATGTGGGTGGCTATTAGTGGTTTCAGATCAGAGTGAGGGATCAGACACGGTTCAAGATCACAGTTCAGGGCCTTCTTCACAGCCCCATCAGCTCATTCGTTTCCTTGTATGCCAGTATGGCCAGGCACCCAGCACAGGTGAATGTCATACCCATCCATTGTCAGTTGGTTCATTTTATAAATGACCATTGCTAGAAAAGGGTGATTCATTTTCAGTCCAGCAACAGCCAGGAGGCAAGAGAACGAATCACTGTATATAACATAGTTAGTGTGGTTGGATACCTCGATACACTCCAACGCGAGAAGGAGTGCTCGGGTTTCTGCAGTGAAAATTGAGCTCTGATCGGGCAAACCTATGCCAAATTTTTCCCGTCGGCAGACTGCTGCAGCAGCTAACCGGCTTTGGTCTTTCGAACCATCAGTGTATATGGAGAGGTGGTCTGCAAACTGGCCTTGAATCTCTGCATGCAGTCCTTGGTACTCGAGTGGATGTGTCCCAGACTTCCTCAGTTCCGTGAGTCGGAGGATAACCGATGGCTTTCTCAACGACCATGGGGGATGTTCTGAGACTTTGGCATCCACCAACAGGTCCAAATCCATCCCCAAGGCCTCCCAATGAGGTTTCATTCAGAGCCTCAGTGGCCGGATGTAATTCGGCCTGGCGTCATACCTGGATTTGTCATGTTGCTTGAATAGACAATTGTGTGCAGGATTCAATCCATTAGTTTTTATCTTGACTACATATTGCATGGCCAGTTCTGTACACTGAGAGCAGAATATCTCTGTCCGCTCCCCACTCTGAGCTGGACAGCACCCTCAGAATATCCAGCGCTTTCAGGCATCTTGTTTTCAGGTACTTTGTATGTGGCACGAAAGACAGTTTTGCGTCGAGAATGAGGCCCAGAAATTTGGTTTTCTCAATGACTTTAATGGGATCCCCATCCAGGGTCAGCTCCAGTTCCACATGCATTCTACACAGCAGGCAGAAGTGCATGCAGACTGTTTTGGTCTTGGAAAATTTGAAACCGTTCAGAACTGACCATTGATGGATCCCATTTATGCTTGGTTGTAGCTGTCTCTCTATGACATTCATTTTAGCACTGCTGTAATATAAAACAAAGTCGTCCACAAAAAGACTACAGGAGACCCCCCGCTTTACAGCAACAGCAATACCATTGACCTTGACCCCAAAAAGGGTCACGGCCAGTACGCGGCCTCGAGGTACTCCTAGTTCCTGTGAGTGTAGGTTGGAATAGGTAGTTTTGACATGGACGCGGAAATGCCTGAAGGCTAGAAAGTTCCTTATGAAAATTGGCATGTGGCCACGAAGGCCAATCGCATGAAGATCCTCCATGATGCCATGCTGCCACGTTATGTCATAGGCTTTATCGAGGTCGAAAAAGACAGCCACAATGTGCTCCTTTTTAAGGAAAGCATCTCTTATGAAGGTCTCCATGTGCACCAAATGGTCAAGGGTGCTGTGGCCCCGTGTGAAGCCACATTGAAGGTTGGACAGGCGGTGTCCTGACTCCAGTAGCCAGACGAGGCGGTTGTTTACCATGCGCTCCATGGTTTTACAGATGTAGCTTGTGAGGGCTATTGGACGATAGTTGTTGGCTTCACTCTGGTCTTTACCAGGTTTGGGAATCGGTATTACTGTCGCCTCCGGCCAAGAGGCGGGGACGACATCCGACTCCCAGATGTTGTTGAAAAGTTGAAGCGACAGTCTCAGTGCCAGTGCATGTTCAGGGAGATGTTTAAAAAATTGATAATGAATTCCATCAGGTCCAACTGCTGTGTCATGCAAGCTTTCCAAAGAACACCCCAACTCACCTACACTGAATGGGGAGTTGTAGTGCTCCTCACCATCAGCGGAAAAGCCCGAGAGCTTTCGCTCTTGGCGTTCCTTGACGGCCCGAAAGCCCGGGAGGCAGTTTGCCAAAGACGAGTTTCCAGCAAAGGGGTGAGCCAATTCTTCACTTATTTCGTCGAGTGATGTGAGAATGATGCCGTTGTGTTTCAAGTGCTGGACTACAGAAGAATCACGTCCCTTTTGTTTGATTCTCCTGATCATTGTCCACACTTTGCCCAATGGCGTGTGCATGGTGATGCTAGAAACAAAGTGTCTCCAACACTGCCTCCACACTTCTTTGATTGTTTTGCGAGCACGAGCGCACAGAATTCCAAAGAGCGCCAGATTTTCAGCAGTCTGTCTCCTGTGGAATTTACGCTGAGCTTTCATTAGTTCCTTAATAGCCCTCCTACAGCCGTCATCTAACCATGGAAGCATCAAACGCTTGGGAGTTGCCGAGGTCTTCGTATCAGTTTTCTCTGCGATCCATCTCAGAATCTCAGTGAAGGCATCGATGTCACTGATGTGTGGAGTGAACTCCTCGCGACATAGGGTCTGGAAGGTGGGCCTGAGTTCCCACTGGGTGAGCACTGTAAAGGTGCCATGAGTGCACACTGCCACAAGTCGGTACCCATCCTGATATGACCTTAGAAGTTGCTAGGACGTAAAACAAAAGCAAACAAACCTAAGTGAGTAGATAACTGGGTTGAAGAGTTGCATCTACAACACTTTGGAAGTCAGGCTAGGGATGTATTAAAGGTACTTGCTGAAAATTGGAACTAGATTGTTTTCTAGTTGGGTTTTTGTGTGTTCTTTTTTGTTAAATTATTGAATCATCATTTTGTATCAATCCCAGAAGCACCGGTCTCCCCAATATATGTATATGTAGATATATGTGCGACTGACACTGGTCAACAACCGGTGGACGTGAGGTGGGCTGAAGGTGGCGCCACCAGTACTGTCTTGGGTCTTAGGGAGTAAAACAATATAATAATTCTCTTCCATATCTTTATACTCGCATAATATGCTATGCATCATATTTATGTTTATATGTGTATATGTGTATATATGTGCATATGTGTATACATATGTATTTATGTATATATGCATCGATATATTTATGTGTATATATGCGTCTATGTGCATAGGTGTCGATGTGCATATGTGTATATGTATCCATGTGTATATGAATCCATTTATATGTGCATGCATGAATACGCATCTATGTGTATATGTATATATGTATATAATTATCTTTATATATATATATGTATACATATGTGTAGACTATGTATGTATGCCTATATAATTTATATATATATATGTGTGTGAGTTATCCTGTGCATATGCACATATATATATATATATATATATATGCATATATATGCATATATATATATATATATAGTGGAAACTATATATATATATAGTTAGCATATGTACTATTTTCTGCCTCTCTAGCCCCCATTCCTTGCGACTCGGCACAGGGGGTTTTATATGCTACCTGGCTTGCTAGGACACTAAAGTATAGGTCGATAATTAATTATCTTAGTGGCCTTAATACTTTTTTACGTGAGAACACTTCCCCCCCTGTTATACCCCTGTCACACTACGACGTAATGAGCCAACGTGAGCCTGACGTGATCACTTTCCGTCATTATGCTGCTGTATGTTTGGTTACGTTATGATGATGTCATAATGACGTTAGACTGATGTCGAGCTACGTCACGTTACGTTGTGTTACATCGGCGCGCATCAAAGTTTTGAACCTGTTCAAAACTTTCGATTTGACGCAAATGTAAGGGTTTACGTTCGCCGTATGTTCTGTACACGTTCGGCGAACGTCAATGATGTTAAACAGACGTTAGTCAAACATTCCTCACTACATTCCACTACGTTCCACTCGTTGACCCACATTAAAGCCGGTGGAAACGTCCACGCGGCGTAATGGGAACGTCAAGAGAACGTATGTTCAGCGTTTTGCCAACATTTAATGACGTAAGTAACGTAAGGTAACATAAAGCAACGTAGTTCTGGTGATCGAATAACGTTCATAACGTTCCGTGCACGTAATTACGTTGTCCTCTCTCGTTGAATGATGCTATCACTACGCTTTACCACCGTTACTCTCTCGTCCACTACGCTGCATCCACGTTCAACTTGTGCCCAAATTTGCATACCACGCTGAGAAGTTCAACGTTGTTCACGTTCTCCCTACGCTGACATCATTACGTCGTAGTGTGACAGGGCCATTAGATTATAAGAGCTATATTCTTTCTAGTACCCTGAAAGGGATTCGTCGAGTAAGGGGAGATGAGGTTAGATAAGCGTTACCAATGCTACCGGGTATGATCCTCTCAGTTTTTTCACTACAAACACTTAATCCAGGTCATGTGGCTTGGAGAGCAGCCCTTCTTTGTTGCTTTAGATTAGAGGCTTGCTAAGGAAATGCCAAGTACTTGTCAGACTCCAGTTTAAGGTGCCAGGATTTTGTGTGTTATGCCTGGGGCATGATTATTAACATATATAAAACTAAAACAATTCAGTTTTGGCAAAGGAAGCTACAGATTCCCATTGCTAGGTGTCAGGATAAGCGCATTTGTGCGGTATATTGGACGGATAGACATTTTCAGGAGTTACCAGCTACATCGGACTCCATGGCTTTCCGTATTCCCCAGGGTTCTGGGTCCGCTCCATTAACGTATAAAATATATGAGGAAACCCTTAAAACCTTCGTTGCTAGAGCAGGTTTTAACCCTTCTGATATTTCCTCCCATTCGCTCCGGAAGCGGGGGCTGTACTTACCTTTCCATGTGGAGCGACACTGGAGGAACTCAGGACTAGAGGTGATTGGTCTTCCGATACCATTTTTGCCTACCTTCAAACACCCATTACTAACCGCATAGTGCATGACATGAGGGTAGCTTCAGCACTAGATTCTTTTGAGAGCTCTCTTGGATTGGGGGCCGCGCCATAGGGCGGGTTGGCTATATTTTCCTGTCAAAGAGAAAAATAAACTCTCTCAATCCATCTTAGCTCTTTCTCTTTTCTTCTCCACCTCAGCTAGGATAAGTTTATAGTTAGTATATGTACATACGTGTATAAATGATCGGTATGAGGTATTTTCCTATTATTATTATGATCCGTTATCGTCCATTAACGGACTCAGAGTGATTTGCTGTGGCACATTTGCCTACGGCGGCGCCACCACCAGCAGTTCTTTGTACTTATTCCTCAGTCTTTGTATAGATCACTTGCTGCGAAAAGTTTTGTATTTATATGATAGGGCTATATTTTCCTGTCAAAGAGAAAAATAAACTCTCTCAATCCATCTTAGCTCTTTCTCTTTTCTTCTCCACATCAGCTAGGATAAGTTTATATATATATATATATATATATAGTTTCCACTACTTTACAATGAGCGATAATAAGGAACTAGCCTTGCAAGTGTATGAAGTATTCTCTCCTCTATCATCACCTATCAGAACAACAGCACACCTAGAAGTGAGTAGTCAACGAAGTAAGTTTGTATTCCTTGTCACTCCCCCCACCCTTTGCAATATATCTGTCCGCTTCGTGGTACCATGCGTCTGATTGCTCTCATTCTTTTCCGCCATTCCTTTCATCACGTCACCAGCGTAGATTAATGAACTTTTCGTGATTCAATGGTTGACGGAGTCCTTGACAACAGGCTGTGATTAAGTGGGATAATGACAGCCCCTGACACAGCGCTGCATATTCTAAGTTGTCATATCGCAAGGGCAATAGAGGATTTCCACCACCATCCCGACCTAGTTTGCCGTAATCTCTATGTGCATACTCACAGTTTGCTGTAAGCTCCACTTTGTTCATACACCTTAAGACCCTGTCACACTATGACGTAGGGACAACGTGAAAATATATTTAACACAACGAAATTCTCGGCGTAATATGCAAATACGGGCCCAAGTTGGACGTCAATGATGTGAGCGTAACGTCGGTCTAGCATTGTGACAATGACAGAGGACACAGGAATTATTAATTGTGTCAATGTGAAGCTAGCGAAATCCCAGCATGCGACGTCTGCCTAGAATGACAGTAGTGGTGGCTTAGCGTCGCTTAGTGTCGCTTAACGTTGCCACATCCGACTCAAAGGTTTTCCCTGACGTGAGTCGACGTTGACCTACCAAGAGGCTAGCGTCGCCCTGGCGTCAGTCCAACTTTGCTGGCGTGAGCTGCACATTCCTCCTCCCTGTGCGTCACTCTGAGATAACGCAACGTTGATCTAACATAGCCGACGCAGCCCTATCGCACATCTAACGTCGGCGTAACGTGAGCGTAATGTTATCCCAACGTAACTGCATCACGTCGAGCTACATCGAAAGTTTGGACATGTCCAAAACCTGGACGTGCGCTGACGTAACTCGACGTAACCTGACGTAACCTAACGTAAATCAATGTAAATCGATGTCGGCCTAACGTAACCATGATGTAACCCGCCGTACCTCAATGTAATGGCCAAAATTCACCTACGTCGGCTCACGTTAGCTCGTTACGTGGTAGTGTGACAGGCCTATTAGACCTATAGTGTGCTGCACACTCCAATTTGAGTTCATTACTTTTGGTTTACAACAAACCCCACTCTGTGTGTACTACTTAATGTTTTACCGCAAATTTGACTTGTTTTATACTAGGGGCTTACTTATATTCTCCTACAAACTCTAATTTCTGTATAATACTTAAGGTTTGCTTAAAATTCTACTTTGTTTACCCTACTTAAAGGCCCAGTCACATACACGTTAGTTCAACATAGCTGAAGGTAGTTGAACGTACCGGCATCTGTACTTCTCTGATACATTCAACTACGTTCAACTACCTAGCATACTCTAGCGTACTCTAGCTTACTCTAGCGTACTCTAGCGTACTCTAGCGTACTCTAGCGTACTCTAGCGTACTCTAGCATACTCTAGCGTACTTGGACGAAGCCCTGGTCACATAGCCGTTACTGGACATAGGTGGAGGCTAACATAGTTGAACATAGTTGTACGTACCGGCATCCGTACCGTAAGGCATTTGTCCATACTGTAATGTATTTATCCATACCAAAACCTGCCGTACCTTAACGTATTTCAATGTAGTTTAACATACTTACACCATGTTTGACCCACGTTAGCCTCCACTACGTTTTCCTGCTTTCAACTACGTTCACTAGCGTGTATGTGACCGGGGCATGATAGTTAGTTGCAAATTCCAATTTGTGAATACTACTTACAACCGAAGACTCTATAACACTAAGACAGCTCACTCAGCCTGTACTATTTAATCAAGACAACAGCTAGCCCACCAGGTGGTGGGTTTGATCAGTTTGATAGCATTTGAGTGTCAGAAGAAACCCTAATGTCGCTTGGTAGGTGTGTGGTGGGGGTTTAGGGATGTGGTGGGGGTGTGGTGGGGGCTTAGGGATGTGGTGGGGGTGTAGGTATGTGTGTGTCGGTGGCATAGGTCTGTAGTGGGTGTGTGTGCTGGGGCTGTAACTGTGTGGTGTGTGTCGAGGGGGGTGTAGGTGTGTGTGGTTGAGGTGTAGGTGTGTGTGGTGAGGGTGTAGGTGTGTGGCGGTGGTGTAGGTGGGGTGTGTGTGGGGTGCGAGTATAGGTGTGTGGTGGGAGGTGTCATGGGGGTTTAGGGATGTGGTGGGGGCATACGTGTGTGGTGGGGTTTTAGGGGTGCTAAAGATTGTGAGGTGCTGCTCTGCAAGACCCCTAAAACTCCACCACAAACCACCTACACACCCACCAAACACACCCTACACACCCACCACACACACCTACACCTACACCCCCACCATACCCACATACACCCTAGTCATACACACCATCAACGCCCACCACACAGAATGTGTATATGGTGGCAGGGATGGGTGGGGTGGAGAAGTGGAGGGGCCGGGTGGGGTAGTGGTGGTGGTGGGAGTTCTATAGGAGTAGCAACATGCAACCAGTGGGGACCTCTACCTCTCCCCTCTCCCCGCTTACATCAGTGAGGGGGAGGGGGTTGTGAGGTGTGGTGTGGTGTGAGGGCGCCAACTGAGGTGGGTGACGAGAGGGTAGGAGAGGGAGTGTGGGGGAAAAGGGGAAAAGGGGGAGGCAGAGAGGAAGGGGTGAAGGGGGAGGGAGGAGGAGGAAGTGGGAGAGGAGGGATGTGTGGTGTGAGAGCAGTGGGAGTCTATAGGATAAGGTGGATGAGGAGGGAGATAGGGTAAGGGAAGGGTGGGGATAGTAGGGGGAAGGGTAGGGGAAGGGCAGTGAGGCCGGGGGAGGGTGGGATGGAAGGGGAGGGGAGGGGGATGGAAGGGGAGTGAGGGATGGGGAGGGCGGGGAAGGGGAGGGGAGGGGGATGGAAGGGGAGTGAGGGATGGGGAGGGCGGGGAAGGGGAGGGGAGGGGGATGGAAGGGGAGTGAGGGATGGGGAGGGCGGGGAAGGACGGTGAGGCCGGGGGAGGGTGGGATGGAAGGGGAGGGGAGGGGGATGGAAGGGGAGTGAGGGATGGGGAGGGCGGGGAAGGACGGTGAGGCCGGGAGGAGGGAGTGAATGGCGGGCGGGGCAGTTCGGCGAGGGGACTGAGGCAAGTCTAGCCTCCATGTGTCTTGCGCCTCCAGTGCCCGCTAGGAGGACTGAGGCAAGTCTATTTCGGGTAACACCTCAGGCGCATGCGCGGACCCTCCAGCTCCAACGGCTTTCCTGTATACTCGGCCCATATGGGTGGCTTTCTTGGCTTGAGGCTGACGTACCTACGTGCGTACCTACCTACATATCGGGCGAGATGCCGGTCGATATATGTGCGGAATGTGGGGAGGAGCACGAGCCCCCCCGGGGCAATAAGTGCAAGCGGACAAGGACTAGCAAGCGGTCGGTAAAGGTGGAGCTGCCTTCATCGGGCGAGGAGGATGTCGCGGAGGCGGGTGAGAAGTTGGTGGCGCCGGTTTCTTCGACGCGGCGCGCCGGTGAGGGTTCGCGCCTCGTGGTGGAAGACTACGAGGAGGATGACGAGGAGAGGGAGCTGAGGCGGCTGGTGGCGGCGAGGGCGCGAGAGCGCCATAAGAAGGAGCTGCGTGCGGTCTTGGACGCCGGATCGCCGGAGGAGGAGGCAGTGACGGCGGTGCCGACGACGAAGAAGAAGCTGTCCGGGAAGAAGAAGAAGGCAGAGGCGGCCGGGGACCTGGACGATTCCCCTACAGACAGCAGCTCGGAGGACGGCTCAGGGTCAGACAGTGACTCTGGCAGAAGGCGAAGGAGGAGACGTAAGCGCAGTAAGTTCGCTTTAAACAAATACACGATGAACAAGAAGCGTTTAAAAAAACTTTCGGTGATGGAGCTCGTCTACACGGCCCTGGTCTGGGGCATGAAACGTGGGAGGCGAGTCGGGTTTGAATATGAAGATCTGGAGCGATATATCGGGCATGTGGCTTACATGTGCATGCATGCCTCTACAGCAACCTATACAGATCAGGCCTATCGTGGTTATGATAAGGCAATCAGGGACAAGGTAAAGGATGTTGGGCTGAAGGCGTTCACCATGGGCGATCATGAACTATCGTTGCTGTTCTTCAATTTGGAAAATATGCGGAGCAACAAAGAGGCACGCCGACCGTCCAGGCCTACACAGGCGAGTAAAAGCTATGACAATTCCCGGAAGATCTGCTATGCGTACAACTACAACAAGGATGGGTGCAGTGTGCGCTGATGCGAGTATGAACATAAATGCCTGAGCTGCAAATCAGGCTCCCACCCGATAAATGATTGCAAAAATAAAAAGAATTGACTTGTGTGCACGCCTGTTGAAAGTGGTGCGTCGGGGACCGTTGACCTAGTTGACTTTTAATTTCGCGTGGATATGAGCGGCTTCCAAGATGGCGCCCAAGATGTGGCGCGCGATTCACCTTGCTCCAAATATGTCCCGCAGATGGTTGATGATGGCTGTGCCAATAATTTAGGCACCGCCTTGCTTGATGAGCCTGTACTAATTCGTGTTGCAGACTATGTTACCGTCGATTGTGCAAAAAATAATATTTATTTTGTTAACAGCGGGGAGTCGGACAGTGCGTACACGGACATTGAATACCCGGGCATGGGCAACGGTAATACCAACTGGTTGCGGGTGGTCGGGCCAGATAATTTAAGTGTACCTAATGATGACCTACACTGTTCCTTGTGGGTCAAAGACCAAGATGGTGATAGTTCAGTTAATAAATGTATCAGCGTCTTTGCTAGATGTTTGCAAGGCGCTTGTGACTGTAGGCATGATATTGGGGGTGCCTGCACGCAGTTAAAGCCGTGTCGTATCTATGCCGAGGCGATGTGCCGAGGTGACACGGACCCTGAGTGGGAGTATATCCTCAGGGGTTCATGTTTTGGGTACCGGGTAATCGACCCGGATTGTGTTAGTTGTTACTTTCAGGGTAACTACTCATCTATAACTAAGAGTACCACGGGTAAGTTGATGAGCGATAGGCTGCAGAGGGAGATCGCTGCGGGTCTGGTGTGCATAGTCGATGAGCCATGTTTATGTGTCCACCCGATGGGGGCCGTGCCAAAGGGGCACGATGACTTCAGAGCGATTGTTGATTGCTCCAGCCCAACTGGGTTCTGTGTGAACGAACACACCAGGTCCTGCAGGACAAACTTCAGCTATAATTCTGTAGAGACCGTCACACAGTTACTGCAGCAGGGGGACTATATGTCCACGATAGATATATCTAACGCCTATAGGGCTGTAAATATCCACCCTGCCAGCAGGGAGCGTCAGGGCTTGAGCTGGGATTTTGGCCAGGGCCGGGTACATCTAAGGGATAATCGCCTGTGCATGGGGCTCAGCAGTAGCCCATACGTCTTCTCCAAGATCAGTGATTTTGTTGTCCACTGCATGGTCCGGGAAGGCTTTGAAGAATGTGTAAATTACCTAGATGACTTTTGTGTCGTGAGCCGCACGATTGAGGGCTGTACTGACGCACAGCGGGCACTGGTAGCGATCTTGAGAAGGCTGGGATTGTATGAGAGTTTCCGCAAATTAACGCCCCCTGCCCAAATAACCAGATTCCTGGGTATAGATATAGATTCGTTAGCTATGGAGCTGCGTCTCCCAGATGATAAGTTAGCTAAGCTGGTAGCCCAACTCAACATGTTCTTGAGGAAAAGGAAGGCGACGAGGCTAGAGCTGGAATGCCTGGGGGGCGTCCTTGCCCACTGCTGTAAAGTTGTGCATGGTGGGAGGACCTTCTCTAGGAGGGTATGCGACTTGATAGCCTCCGCCAAGAAAGCCACCCATAAGGTGAGACTAAATGATGACTTCAGGCTGGACCTAAAGTGGTGGTTAGAATTTGCTTCTAAGTTCAATGGGAAAGCGAGTATCATCCCCTCGGCAGAACCAGTAATGTCGGTGTACAGCGACTCGTCCAAATTTGGGTTTGGTGCTTTACATGGGGAGGACTGGGTGGCGGGCGCTTTCGACTTCAAGGCATCCAAAGAGCTACAAAAATGGTTGGGGCATCACTTCGTCTATGCCAATGATGAGGGGTGCAGGTCCGATAACATAAATGTGCTGGAAATGTGGCCCGTGTTGGTGGATGTTAGGCGCTGGGGAGAGGCCTGGAAGAATCGGACGGTAGTGTTCGTCACTGACAATACGCAGGTGATGGCCGCCTTGAACTCAGGCCGAAGTAAGAACAAAATAACGATGACATGGTTGCGCCTGATATTTTGGGCTTCAATAACATTTAATTTTGACGTACAATCGGTCTATGTGAACACTAAATCAAATGTGATTTGTGACAGCCTAAGTCGGCTGGATAAGTTCCAGAGCATCGCACGCATTAGGGATGCTGATCAGATTGATGCTATGTGTTGTCACCACCTATTCAGCTGTTAATCTCGCTTCAGGTTGGCAGAAACTCCTGGAAGAGCGCCGTAACTATGTCAGGAACCACTACGCAAGCTCGACTGTAGCGGTTCGGACTGTGCAGGTTAAATCTTATATCACCTTCTGTGAAGTATTCGAGGGCCAGCTATGCCCATACCCATGCGATTCAGACCAGGTGTGCCTATATATGTCATATCTAGCGCGGCGGTTGTGCTACTCGTCCATAAAAAACTATCTCAGCGGCCTAAACAACCATTTGAAGGACTTAGGTTGTCCTCCTATAAACTACGGTGACCACCTTATAAAAAAGTGTCTGGCGGGCATCCGCAGGCTGAAAGGTGATGCGGTAAAGCAAGCAGCTCCTATCTTACCCTACGAGTTAATTAAGTTGTTTGCAGTGTTGTTCCCGTCCAGGGGCCACACGGCCGTTAGGGCAGCCATGCTGCTCTCGTTCAGAGCCCTGCTTCGCAAAGCGCATGTGACAAATTCAGATGCAGCCCTACTCCGCGAGGACCTGGAGTTCTATCCATGGGGGATGCTGGTCTGTGTGAGAAAGTCGAAGACCAATCAGTTCAGAGAACGGGTGCATAGAATCCCCGTGGCAAAAGTTGCGAATAAAGAATTATGCGCGGTGTTCTGGGTCAAGAGGCATATGGAGCAGTGCCCCGCCCCCCTGGATGCTCGGGTCTTTAGGATACCTAGAGCGGGACACTCGGTCCCACTGACATATGCATACTATGCAGCGGTACTGAAGGCGGCATGTACCGCAGCCGGACTACCATCGGCTGACTTCTCGTCTCACAGCCTCAGGCGGGGTGGGGCGACTTTCCTCAGGCTATCAGGGGCGTCGGAGGAGGAGATCAAGGAGAGAGGCGACTGGCGATCGGACTGTGTCCGCCAATACTTAAAAGCCTCACTCATGGAGCGTCTGACGCTCGACATGCGGGTGGCCGTGATGCTGGGATTACTAAACTGAACTCTACCTGTCTGGTTGGGGTGGTTTGGGTCTTTTGTGGCCAGCCAGAGTACCTACTCAATCCATTTATGTATCCTGTTATGTGTATGACTAATAATGTGTGGTATAAAGCATTTATACGAATATTATTCAGGATGGAACCCTCCCTCTGTGGCATATCGGGTGGGGGGATTCGAACCCGCTACCCCCACACGCTGCTGGGCCGGCGGGGCAGTTCGGCGAGGGGACTGAGGCAAGTCTAGCCTCCATGTGTCTTGCGCCTCCAGTGCCCGCTAGGAGGACTGAGGCAAGTCTATTTCGGGTAACACCTCAGGCGCATGCGCGGACCCTCCAGCTCCAACGGCTTTCCTGTATACTCGGCCCATTTGAACCCGAGTTCTAGCTTTAGGTTCTATTTTGATTACTGATTTTGAGCTTGTTTGATTTCTGTTTGATCTTGATATCTTATTGAGCTTGATTGATTGATTTCTTTGTGTTTGACTTTGATTCTTGAGCTTGATTTGAATTTGATTACTGATGATTATTGATGACTGACGTTATTATGTAGATGTTGTTGATTAAACGTTGATGATGAATAAACGGTAGGTCTTTTGTGGCCAGCCAGAGTACCTACTCAATCCATTTATGTATCCTGTTATGTGTATGACTAATAATATAAGGATTGTGAAGAAATGGATTTGATTATAAGGATGATCGCAGCTTCAGCTCAAATGTGGTAGTCATGGTTTCTTTTTGGACCAGATGGCTTTTATCATATTTTTGTGTCTAAACCCTTCAAGTGATTTCCAGGACCATAGGCCCTGTGGTGGGGGTGAGGGGGTGGGTGGAGACACCTACACCCTCCACACCGGGGGAGGGTGCGAGAGGGCCGCGGTGGCGGGAGCGGTGGTGGAGCACTGCTAGCAGAGAAAGGCAGGGGGAGCAGGGGTGGCAGGGGTGGCAGGGGTGGCAGGGGTGGTGGCAGGGGTAGCAGGGTTGGTGGTGGTTGAACAGTGCTGGTGGTTACTTAATCGGCTGCCGCTGGGGCTGTTAGGTAATCGGCCACCGCTGAGCGAGATGAGAAGGCCTGCGCCGTGGGGCGTCCCCCGAGGGTTATGTAAGCCTGTGAGGTGGTCCGAGGTGTGGCCGGAGCTTGGGCGGGAGACTTCCGGCGCGCTAATCGGCGCTTCCGGTTTTAGGGAGACGGCCCAGGCGGCGTGGGTGTTGATGACAGGGTGGGGACGGTTGGGGCAAGGTGTGACGTCATCAGGATGACGCTGACGTCTGTGATGGTGGTGGTTGGTCGGGGGATGTGAGGTGCCCTCCTGGGGGCGGGTTGCTGTATGGAGCAGATGCTGCTAAGGCCGCTTGGGGGTGGGGGGGTGGCCTGGGGGGGGGCCCCCTCATGCGCGCATCGCCCGTTCCGTTTTGGCGGGTCGCCGCCGCCGGACTAAACATCCGCCGAGGGGCTCCCGGGGGCGGAGGAGGCACGCTCACTCGCGCGTTTCATGTTGCACACGGCCTCGCTGTGCATGGTGAGAATGCGCCTCACGTTGGCACAGTATGCGCAGGCGTGGCGTCTCCGGGCCCCCTGCTCGCCATGCGCCTCACCAGCGGGGGCGAGGTTGCACGAGGCGGGGTCGCAGTTCCAGGCAGGGCATGGGACCCCATAGGCCTCACGGGTGTAGGGGGTCCTGGCGTCGGCTTGGGAGGAGCGTGGCTGGGGGGCGGCCGCCGTCCGGGGGGCGGCCAAGGAGCATGAGGTGGAGGCCCTGGATGCCGAGACGAAGTTTGCGGGGGCGGTAATGACGTCGAGGCGGACGGCATTGATGGCGATGGGGTCGAGCCATCCATCGGGGAGCCGTCCGTCGGCCACCCACACGAATATCGTCTCGGACCAGCGGCGGACCGTCGGCCATGGATGCGCCATGCAGTCGCGTTGGACGGTCAGGTTGTGATAGAGCAGGCCCGGGATGGAGTCCAAGGGGAATGCGGGATGCGACTCGACCATCCGGAGGGCGAGGTTGTATTCCTCGAGGGTGGCCTCCCCCATGTTTACCGCCTTCCCCTCGGGGCCTCGCTCAATGAGGTCGTGGGAGAAGATGTAGCTGCTGGGTATACCGGCACCATGGAGGCAAGGAGAGCCAAAGTAGAAAAAAGATAGGGGAGGGCGTCTGGCAGGGCATGGAGGCGTAGTGGCTGGAGGAGGCAGGGGAGCCGCTTATAAGGCAGAGAAGCGGGGGGGTGGGGGGGGGGGGGGGGTGATGTAACCCCAAGAGTCGGTGGTGGGCAGGCGCGGGCTGGGGGGGGGGGGAGGGGGGGGGGGGGGGGGGGGGGGGGGGGGGGGGGGGGGGGGGGGCACTACTCCTTCACTGTGAATCAAGCATTACGACCAATCTGTCAAAACTGTGTTGATTTTGTTTACTTCTCCAACACCGCTTTTGGAAACTTTATATATAAGCGGTTTCAGTTTGTTATTAGCCCAGTAGCCGCTAAATAGCCACAGTTATTACTACCTTCACCCGGAGGAAAATAACGGTTTCAACACTTAGGCCAAGTAAAAAATATAAATCGGTGTTCGTCCCAGCCCGTACCTGAAAAGTCGCCCACTTCTGATTTCTATTTCCTGTTTTTGTTAACATAGAAATTGTTCGCACTAGCAGCAATTCAACATTTGTACCCATTTTTAGGTCATCGGTTTGACTCCGTCAGGGTTCGAACCCAGGAGTTCAAATCCCACGACATACCAGAACGAGAAGCGGATGCTCCAGTCAATCAGCCATCGTGTTTGGTCACGTATTACATCTACGTCACATGCCAGCAACATATTTTTAATAAAATAGAAACCGCCCCCGCCCCCGACCCTGATTTTTATTTCAAAAGGACGATCACCAATTATTTTTGTATTTTGCCTTAGTTTGTGAGTTACACCTGTGATATATGCGTAATAGACGTATAGACGTCTAGACGTCTAGACACGTCTGTAATATATGCAAAAGAGATAATGTCATGGAAAAGTTTGGCCGGCTATGGTTTGAGCCCTGGAGGGGAATAAAGTCATTCAGTATCCAGAAGTCAAAGTGTTCAAACATTGTACTTTCACAACACCCACGTGTTATAGGCATCCATGTACTCCAGGACATGGGTCATTATTTAGAGTGTGGGAAACAGAATTTTCAGCAATGTCAACTTCCATGAAAACCGGTCAATTCTTCGTATAGAATACCTCCTTGCTGACTCTCATTTCGATATCCAAACTAATGCGGTGTGAAAGATGGTCAGCCGACATTATCTTTCTGATCCACTCACACCATGCTAAAGAGTATGACTCTCGGTAAGGGTTATAGTACTATCCAGGCCTCACTCAACTGATATCCCAGGCAAGGAACTACAAACACAGGTAGACATGGGCAGGTTTATGGCATCAGGATCATAGATAGTGTAATGGTTCGCATGCTAGCCTAGAATGCAAGAGATGTGGGTTTCAATCCTGCTCTATGCTCAATATTTCCCATTTTCATCATCCAACACACATCTGCTATCTCTTATGTTTATCAGAGGCAAGTATGAAAACTACATAGACCGTACTACCAAAGTTACCAGGCAGGGGGATGCTACACTCGTCAAAGTTCCTAAACCACTCACAAATAGACTGACAAGAGCCCCTATCTACAAAGGCAGGAAATTAAGGAATGAACTCCCAGTCAAAATTAGACATGCACAAACACAACTAGAATTCAAGAACCTGGTAAGAATTCACCAAACCAATCAGGTCCTTCTACAGGCCTAGTGATGAGGTCGCCATATTTAATTATCTATCTATTATAAGCACCTATGGCCACCCCACCTCCCATCACCCCATCCGCTCCTTTAGCTGTTGCCAAGAAACCAAGTTATCCACCTTACAAATTATTTGCCCAGCAAATTCAGAAAATGCATATCAGTCTGGTAGTATTGCTATAAACATAGAGACTAATAAAGACTGTGCTAGACTACTAAATGACTGAAATGTACAATCCTCCAAGCATAGTTTTTCCCATCATTACTAACAATCTACTTACTCAAACTACTTCATGTAGTCATAAAACACACCCAAGGTATTAATTAACCTTTTAAGCATAACCCTACAAGCTAATGACACTTAATCTAACAGAATAAACAAACCATTCTACTAACACTCCATCTCAAAATGTTATCCCCAACAACATGATAATTATGCAATTCACAACATACAAGCCTATGAAGGGAAACTATGCACCTAACCACTCCTTAATGTAAAGGTCCAATCAATACACATGTATGTATCTAAGTATGAATGAATACAACATATAACTACTATTTGTATATGTGAATTGTCAAATTATACCATATGTAAGTCTTTGAATGATTAATATTGTTATTTCAGCTGATTTGAGCTAGCTGCTGATGACAATATCAGACTATATATATACATATATTGTAAATAACTGTATTGTCACATGGCTGGAAGACCAGTGCCATGGCACTGACAAAAGACTTTATTCAATGAATAAACTACATTTACAACAAAAAAACAGAACACTGGTGTCATTACCAGGATCCTGTACAGGCCATGAGCTGTACGGTCGGTGACCATACCCTGTGTATGTATATATATATTATTTATATTTGCATAAGTTCAAATGTATCTTATATGTTTGCAAAATGTGTATGTATATGTTATTTATATTTGCATAAGGTCGTATGTGTCATATGTTTGCAAATGTTCTAATTTGCTATATTTCTGAAATGCTCATTTTCAAGGCTAACTTTGCTGTATATGTATGTATTCTGGAGGCAGTAACACCCCCCCCGCCCCACACACACATGCATGTGTGATGCTGTATGTGACAGCTACACAGCTTACTCTTCTTTTCCGTCATTGTGCATGGGAGTGGGTAGCCGCCATCTTGTCTGGCTTTCTTTGTCTGCTCTTTGTCGTCGACATTTCCCATATACCCTGATCATCACTCCTGACATTCACTTACCATTAGGCCAAATAACAAATAATTGTTGATCGTTCCCGCCGGTGCCTGAAAAATGGGCCGCCACCGATTTATATTTCCCCGTTCCTTTATAGGCCTGTCACACTATGACATAATGCGCTAAAGTGAGCCGACATAGGTGCATTTTGGTCATTACGTTGAGGTATGGCGGGTTACATCATGATTATGTTAGGCAGACGTCAAGTTATGTCGAGATATGTCAGGTTATGTCAAGTTACAGCAGCGCGCATCAAGGTTTTGGACATGTCCAAAACTTTTGACGTAGCTCGACGTGATGCAGTTACGTTGGGATAACGTTACCTGTTACGCCAATGTTAGACATGCGATAGAGCTGCATCGGCTATGTTAGATCAACGTTGCCTTACATCAGTGATGCACAGGCGGGAGGAATGTGCGGCCCACAATAAGACAACGTGGGGTTACGTATCACAATGTAGGTCAAACGTGTCCGTGATGTGTGCCTAATGTAGCTCGAACATTTCACAAATGTGTCCTGACGTAGTTGCCATTGTTGACAAACGTCTAGCATGCGAAGACATCTGTGATGTCCTTCGAACATTGTCAAACGGTTTGTGAATGTGATGTGAATGTGTTGCCTTCGAGTATATAAAGACCTACGATGTCCTCCTGTCAGCAGAACAGGTGAGCTCTTCGCAGCTGACACAATTGCCTGAGTGGGTCATGCAGGACTACCAACTGGCCATTCTCAAAGTTCACGATGAGATAAATGTGTTGTTACTGCGCTATATTGAGGCTAGAAGGAGAAGGAAAAAATGTCGGCTGAAGCCATTGTGGGGGCGGCAGTGGATCAAGAGGCGGCATGAGTTTTGCTTGTAAGGAGGACACGGCTTCCTTCGTCAACTTCATGCGGATGCCTCCCCAGATGTTTGACGAGATGCTAGCCAGAGTGGGTCTGCGGATCACCAAAAGTTACACTACCTACAGGAAGCCACTTGAGCCTGGTCTGAAGCTTGCACTCACTCTGCATCACCTAGCATCGGGCAACAAGTACACTTCCATGAAATGTGGGTGGAGGGTGCCACACAACAGCCAATCTGTCATTGTGAGAGAGGTGTGCAAGGCCATCATTGCAGAGTACATTGTCTAGGTGATGACCTGCCCCACCACTCCGGAGGGATGGCGTGCCATCTCCGACAACTTCTTGGAGAGGTGGAACTTCCCCCATACCTGCGGGGCACTTGATGGGAAGCATGTGGCCTGCCGGTGTCCCCCAAAGAGTGGATCCCTGTAGTTCAACTATAAGGGATTCTACTCCATAGTTCTAATGGCACTCGTTGATGCAGACTAAAAGTTCATGTGGGCCGAGTTGGTGCTAAAGGCTCCGCATCAGATGTGCAGGTGTTAAATGCTTCTGAGCTGAAAGCCAACACTGAAGCTGGGACCATAGGTTCCCCGGAACCCGAGCCTATTGTGGCCGGCCAGAGGACCGTTCCATACTTCCTGATCGATGATGATGCCTTCGGCCTACGCCCGACGATGATGAAGCCGTACAGCAGGAGGGGTATGGCACATGAGGAACGCATCTTCAACTACAGGATTTCCCGAGCTAGGAGAGTCGTGGAGAATGCATTCGGCATCCTGGCAAACCGATTTCTGGTTCTGCTCAGCACGATGCAGGACCACCCCTTCACCATGAAGCTCATTGTCACAGCATGCATGGTCCTACACAACATGATGAGGATCTGATATCCCACGCGCCAGAATCGGCAGCTAGACCATCCAGAGAACGTCAACCAGAATTTCATCCCCGGAACATGGAGAGAGGGCAGAAACCTGCCGGACATAGAAAGACAATTACCTGGCCAGAACACTGGCTCCAGTGCAGGAAAGGAACAGCAGAATATCCTCAAAGACTGGGTCAACTCATCAGTGGAATTGCAGGAGAATATGATATGAATATATGAAGTGTGTGCGCTGGGATATTTCTGTACTGTGGTGTCATCATTTCTGAAGTGTACAGTGTGATATGCAAAAATGTGATATGTACAAATGTACTGTGTGATATGTAATACATGAGAGATGTTCAGATATTATAGCTCGGTTAAATAAAAGATATCAATCTGCTATTGATATTGAACCTTAATTTATGTGGCTGTTATAATTGTGGGTGAGGAAAAAAGGGGGAATATAAACTGTCTTTAAGGGGGTGGCATTTGACAATAAATTTGGTTGGGGGATATTATTACTATATTCTTATGGGAGCCATTTAACACTGACAAATTTACATGTCAGTTATAAATTTGGTTGGGGGGATATTATTACTTTATTTTTCATCATCATCATCATCATCATGCTGTCGGTCGCAATGCGACAAAGACTGCTTTTATTTCTTAACTGCCGCTATTTCGTGCAGTTGTGCATTTCATAGAAGCTGCTTGCAAAGTGTTGAAGTGCTGCTGGCTTTTGCAAGTTACTAGCAGCACTCTCTCGGGGAGCAAATAGAGGTCTCACACCGGCAAGAACACGTCAAGACAGGCGCAAGCTATTTGTCCCTGCAGTAGCTGGCCGGGAGGTGTTGGGATTTCCCTTCATCACCACCCTTAATGCTGCCATGGAAGCATGGTTTTCTGTTAGGGTTTGCTCCCTTAGCCTTTGGTTCTATCAAGAACCTGTACCACAAGGCAGTGGTTTACAACTTTGCAAGGCAGGGGTGTCAAACTCCCTGAGGTATTTTAGCAGATAGGTACTGCATTACCCGCATACATGGGGGCCCATTTAACACTGACAAATTTACATGTCAGTTATCTATTTGGTTGGGGGAATATTATTACTTTATTTTTAAGGGGGCCATTTAACACTGACAAGTTTACATGTCAGTTATATATTTGGGTGGGGATGATAACATTACGGGGAAGATTACTGTAATTAACCCTGACAAAATGTACATGTCAGTTATTTTAAAGGGGGGGAGGAGAGCAAAGTGTTTTCATATAATGCCATATGGGCAAAGGCCTTATTTATTTCAATTTTATTTGGGGCGACTTGTGTATTACTTATTATAATAACGATATGATAATGTTTACTAAGAAATACACTCAGAGACCAAAATCTTGTTTACAATACAAATACTTTGTTATTTACAACAATTTTTGCAGATTCCTCACACATACCAAATATACATATGTACAGGCAGGCACACAATAAATACAGTCAGTGACATACAAATGAAAACAGAAAAAAGAATACCAAATATATACATATGTACAGGCAGGCACACAATAAATACTGTCTGTTCTGTTCACCTCAATGTTCAGGTTTGACACATTTGATATGCCTGACAGGCCGGACAGATTCAGGAATCCGTTCATGGCACGCTGGTTGAGGAGCCACACCGACATTAACGCGCTGCCACTTATACATATGTACAGGCAGGTACACAGTAAATACTGTCAGTTATGTTCACTTATCACTTATCACAGGCGTGGCCCTTTGGGGGGGGGGGGGTGTCGAGCTCCTCTGGCGCAAAGAGGTTCGACTCGTATGTGTATTTCTGCATATAGTCTAGGCTTTGGGAGGCCCATGGTTGAGGAGCCTCACTAACGTTAAAGCATTGCCACTTCACAATAAATACTCTCAGTTCTGTTCACTTATCACTTATCACTTATCACTTATCACTTATCACTTATCACGGCCTGGGCCTTTGGGGGGGGGGGGGGGGGGGGGGGGGGTGTTGAGCCCCCCTAGCCCAAAGAGCTTCTGAACCTCAATGTTCAGGTTTTACATGTTTGATATGCAGGACAGCCCGGACAGATGCAGGAATCAGTCCGGGGCTGTCACTGTCAGTGTCGTTCCCACTGGCATACTGCCACTCTGCTTGAGGACCCACGCCGATGTTAACGCACTGCCACTTGCGTGCGCTGCAGGCTGCTGTTGCGTTGACTGACTAGGCAGCAGTGCGGGCGGACCCATTGTCTGTCCGGGGAACCTCAACGCTGGTGATGTAGGGGCCTGCAACATCGGCAGCATCGGCAGCAGCGGTGCAGGCAGCAGCGGGCTGCAGCATGTATTGCTGCCTGTAGTCTAGACCTTTGGAGGCCCAGGGTGTTCGGGTTGGTGGTTGATGTCGCCACTGCTGCGGGTGCGGCTGGTACCCTTCGCTCGGTGATGGGCAAGAGGTTGCATTCGAAGAGGAGTAGCAGGACGTCCCAGAGGGGGGGGTGCACATGGTCTGAGTCTGAGTGTTGAGCCCCCCTAGCCCAAAGAGCTTCTGAACCTCAATGTTCAGGTTTTACATGTTTGATATGCAGGACAGCCCGGACAGATGCAGGAATCAGTCCGGGGCTGTCACTGTCAGTGTCGTTCCCACTGGCATACTGCCACTCTGCTTGAGGACCCACGCCGATGTTAACGCACTGCCACTTGCGTGCGCTGCAGGCTGCTGTTGCGTTGACTGACTAGGCAGCAGTGCGGGCGGACCCATTGTCTGTCCGGGGAACCTCAACGCTGGTGATGTAGGGGCCTGCAACATCGGCAGCATCGGCAGCAGCGGTGCAGGCAGCAGCGGCTGCAGCATGTATTGCTGCCTGTAGTCTAGACCTTTGGAGGCCCAGGGTGTTCGGGTTGGTGGTTGATGTCGCCACTGCTGCGGGTGCGGCTGGTACCCTTCGCTCGGTGATGGGCAAGAGGTTGCATTCGAAGAGGAGTAGCAGGACGTCCCAGAGGGGGGGGTGCACATGGTCTGAGTCATGGGGGCAGGAGGGGCACAGACCCAGGACAGCGCCGGATTCGAGACTACGGTTCCATCATCCACCATCTCCGACTCCATCACCTGCAACAGGATGATGTTTATCATAGTCCGCCGTTGTCCGCCATCTCCAACTCCATCACCTGCGACAGGATGATGTGTATCGTAGTCCGCATGGTGGAACTGGCCCGTCATCATCGTACATAGTTTGAGAACGCGGTTCAGGCCCTTCGTCTGGCACGTAGTTTGAGAATGCGGTTCTGTCCGTTCATCATCGTGGACAAAGTCCCGCACATAGTTTGAGAACGCGTTCACTTTACAGTATCTGGGGCCTGGTCCTGGCCCTTTGGAGGAGGGTGTCCAGCTCCCCTGCCACAAACAGCTCCTGTGGCTCAATGTTGAGGTTTGACATGCTTGATATGCCGGACAGCCCGGACAGATTCAATGAGGTCTAAAGGAAATAAATAAATAATTAAATAAAAAAATTAGAAATTAATATCCACATGAATGCAAATTTTAAAATATAGTACTTACACTTCTGCAGGGCTCCGGCCGGTGCCACACAACTGAGCTGAGGAAGCCGATCTTGTCCAGGATCCACTGCTCCCTCTCTGTCTGCTTCGGCACCCCATCACTGCTCTTCTTTTTGTGAAGCCTGGTGTTGCTGTCACGCATGGACTTTAACCAGCCCTGGAGATGGGCCACGGTTCTCAGCATCTTCTGGGCCTGATCCTCCCACAACTTGTCCTTTCAGTCGGTCCTCTGATAGTCCGTCAACTTGACGTTCCAAATGACTGGTGTGTCATGGAGAAACTCAAGCACGACCTCCTCCTCATCTGCAGGCAGAGTGCAGTCAAACTTTGGCACCCTCCTCTTGCCTTTTCCTTATCCTTTTCCTGGCAGATGGTGTGAGGCGAAGGAGTTGGAGGCTGCAGATGATGCACGGGAATGTGCCAAAGAAGGCGACAGGGACTGTGTGTCCATAGTCTCCTCTGTGTCTGGGCGAGCAGGAGATGAGACCATCGGAGATGGTGGAGATGGTGGAGATGTTGCTGCTTCTGGTGATGCTGGTGGTGTACCAGTCATCCTCTTTCTCCCCTTTCCTCTTCCCCTCCCATAGTGGGGGTTCGAAGTAGAAGTTGAACTGGAGCTGTAATTTGGGTTGTTCTTGGCTGGCATGCTGGAGAAGTTGTGAGGAGAGAGCAAGACAGGATCCTTATTTATACCCAAGGCACGTGTGGGTCAGGTGCTTTTCCTGACATCGGCCCACGTTCCGCTCACGCCGAGCGCATCAAGCATGCGCTGTCATCACGCTGGCCACACTGGACTCATGCCAGCATGATGCTAGCCTCTCAGTGGGTCGACGTTGACTCACGTCGGGAAAAACGGTTGAGTCGGACGTGTCAACATTCTAGCAACATCTAAGGTCATATCAGAATAGGCCGCTACCATATGCCTGAAAGAATAATCCATAATTAGCTATGATCAAATTAAAGAAATAGTTTACTCCAAAATGACAAATATAGTGTCCTTATTGCGCAAATAAAATCTACACGGAGAAGAACATGCAGTAAATAAACACACATGGTGTGTCTCAGTTCCATTCGCCATTTGATCTAGGAAGGTTGTACGTGTAAGCCCCTGTCGCACATCCCCACATTGATCAACGGACAGAATTGTCTAGTCTGGTGGTGATAAGTATCAAAATGTATTAAAATGTGTCAAAATGTTGCGCTATCGAGTCAATGGCCTCTGGACGAACGCATATGAAACGGACATGAAACGGACATGAAACGGACATGAAACAGGCATGAAACGGACATGAATGGATAGCCAATGGATGAAACAAACTCAAACCGGACAAGAACCGTAGACATCCGTTCCTAGTTTTGTGCATGTTCAAAACTGGTACGGACACAAAACAGACATTGTTCGTTTTATGTCCCTTTCCCCCAATCTGGTGATGTGTGACAGCCGCTTTAGCATCTGACTATTCCATCAGCGGTACTAAGTAAGCATGGTATACTACACAATATAGCATGCGTCACTAAGCGCTCCTCTGCTGGGAATAATTTCCAATAAATAGTTATTAACGGATGGCTCCCCCGTCCTATTTTCGGTGCGCACCTATGTGATAATAGGCAATTTAGGGATATTAAGAAACAGATTGCATGATTGCCGGAGTGAACACAGTTCCGCTATGACAAAGACCGTATAACACTAAGACGGCGCACTCAGCCTGTACTGTGTAATTAAGAGAACAGCCAGTGCACCAGGTGGTGGGTTTGATCATTTTGATAGGATTGAAGTGTCAAAAGAAACCCTGCTGCTGGTGGGGGTTTAGAGTTGTGGTGGGGTGTGGTGGGGGTTTAGGTCTGTGGTGGGGGTGTAGGTATGTGTGTTGGTGATGTAGGTGTGTGGTGGGTGTGGATGCTGCGGGTGTAAGTGTGTGGTGTGTGTCGTGTGTGTCGTGGGGGTGTAGGTGTGTGTGGTTGAGGTGTAGGTGTGTGTCGTGAGGGTGTAGGTGCGTTGTGGGGGTATAGCTGGAGTGTGTACATCGTTCGAGTGTAGGTTTGTCGTGGGGGTGTGTCGTGGGGGTTTGGGGATGTGGTGGGGGTATAGGTGTGGCATGGGGAGTGGTTTAGGTGTGTGTGGTAGAGGTTTAGGGCTGTAGTGAGGGTGCAGGTGTATGGTGGGGGTTTACGGATGTTAAAGATTGTGAGGTGCCACTCTGTAAGACCCGACAACTCCACCACAAACTACCTACACCTCCACCACATACACCCACCACACACGTCTTTGGCTATGACCCAATTATGGATTATTATGGGCTAGATGACACCAGCTACCAGTCACATGCTCAGACCACCATGCCCTGGTTGAACGAGTATGTAACATAGGGCGAACTCTAGTCCTGTGGGTATGAGTATTGTATTTGGGTCGTTTTCTGAAATTGGGCACCACATCCTTGGTTGTTGCAAGTCAAATAATTATAGTTGTCTATGTCTGGTAAGTATGGAGGCTATGATACATATATTTAGATTATGTCAGCATATGCATCAAAAACACGCTTTCATGATTTTGCACTAAAGTGAAAATGTTGAAAGTTATGCACCAATACCATACATTTACCCAACCTTTTTTTCAACATTTTCTTAACTTTGTTTTGTTTTAAAACATGATCTTGTTTGCTTAACTCTCATCAATAAAATATGATTACAATTTATTGTGTATGTTAAAATGATGTTTTGGATGTGCAGTTGATCTCTATGTTGCACAAGAGATTTTAACGATAGCTCAATCGGTATACGATCAAATTAAATATATCGATAACACATCTCGCTTTCTATTTCACCTGACATGGTATATACTGTTTAGACTGGATTCTGAATTACCGAAAACGCAAAAGTGTTTAGCATAGCACAGAAACATCAAAATGAACAGTAAATGTTTACTGACTGTTAAAGGATCTAAGTCGGATATATAGGATCAGATCTGGTTTAGTGCTTCTATTCATAAATATAACTCTTCCATTGAATAATTGAACAACACAAACATGAATCAAAACAGTATATATTGGAATTTTTAATAATCAAAAATGAGATTTGTACATGCTGTCGTATGATGAAGACAAAGACCCGAGATGCTTAACCCCACAGTGCTAGTCTCCTAAGCAACTGTCACACCTTACCGGACTGTGTACCGGACACCACCGGACAAAGAACGTTCTAGTCAGGTGCTGTCCGGTACACAAAATGTATCGAAATGGAGCATAATTGGGTCAATTGCCACCAGACAACCGGACAAGTACCGTACATGTACTATGCATGTACCATACATTACCAGACGAGTACCGGTCGAGTACTGGACAAGTACCGGATGAGAACTGGACCGACCGACCATCAACCGGACACGTACCAGACTGTATTTTTGTTTATTTTCTTGGTATTGTCGTGGGGTGATGAAAATGGGAAATATTGCACATAGAATGGGACTCGAACCCACATGTCTTTGCATTCATGGCCAGTGTGCTAACCATTACACCACCTAGGCTTCCTGATATCAACACACTACCCACGCCTACCTGTCTATGTGGTTAGTTCAGTCCCAACTACTACAGAATATATCTATTTTATTGATGTTCTCCCCACCGGACAATGGGGGACATGTGGGCTAGTTCGTTTTTCCGACACTTGGTGGTGCATCGGTACTAGTGGGCATAAACGGCCATTGACAATGCATTGAGTTTGCCGGTACGCGCAGTGCAGAACGTTTATTTTATTCAAAATTAATAGAAATACAGTACCCTAACCTTATAAATTTAATATAATCTATTCGTTGGATATGTTTTCTATATGTGTACCAAGTGGTTTGTCTCTAGGTGGTGTGGTTTTAGAGATATTTGACTTTTTCTGTATGAAGATGGGTCACGGCCATTGACAATGCATTAAGTTTGCCGGTACGCGCAGTGCAGAACGTTTATTTTATTCAAAATTAATAGAAATGCAGAACCCTAACCTGATGAATTTAATATAATATATTTGTTGAATATGTTTTCTATATGTCTACCAAGTGGTTTGTCTCTAGGTGGTGTAGTTTTTAGAGATATTTGACTTGTTCTGTATGAAGATTGCTCATGGCCATTGACAATGCATTGAGTTTGCCGGTACGCGCAGTGCAGAACGTTTATTTTATTCAAAATTAATAGAAATGCAGAACCCTAACCTGATAAATTTAATATAATATGTTTGTTGAATATGTTTTCTATATGTCTACCAAGTGGTTTGTCTCTAGGTGGTGTAGTTTTAGAGATATTACACTTCTTTTGTGTGAAGATTGCTCATAGCCATTGAATTTGCAGTGTTACAGTGTGCCCGAGAGGCCCACTACTTCAGTGGCGATGCGAACGGAAGGAACTTGAACTAAAAAGTCGGAGGTCCCCCATTCCGGAAGCAAACTGGAGACCAAAGGATGGGTACCGGACGCCAACGGATGGGTACCAGATATGAACCAGACAAACCGGACACCAACCTGACACCAACCGGACATGTCAGTCCGGTGGTGTCCAGTAGAAGTTGTGTGCATGTTCAAAACTTGTACCGGACACCGACGGACACCACCGGACACCGCCGGATGGGTACCAGACATGTACCAGACATCGCCGTACAGTACCGGACAGAGTCCGGTTCTCGTCCGGTACCCCAGTACGGTAAGGTGTGACTGGGCCTTTATTGTGCGGTGGTTGGGACAGCAGAATATTAGTGATCAGTCGCCATCCGCTACCAAGTCAAAATGGCCGATTTCTCGGGTTTGCAGGCCTTATATAATCCCTGGCGAATAATTTGGCAGGTGGCGCGACATCATTTAGTTCAAGAATATTATATGTCGCCAGCCCATAGATCAGACGTAATAGAAAAGTCTGGCTGCTGACGTCATAGCTAATTAACAATAACATGCAAATTCGAGCAAGCTCGAGCCCATGGTTACTTGGATGGCAGTTCAAAAGGATCCGCTAGGCGGCGTATGTGTTAATTACAGCAATTAGTATCTGAGTTTACGGAAGGTGGCGCCATCGGTCGTCTTAGTGAATGAGGGATAGGAGTTCGCCTTGTTCAATGACCCATGTTGGTTACAATGCAGCTTAAAACAATAACAGAATAAACTATGTCACAGCTTTTGGAAGAAAAGAAACACTTACAGAACTGCCATCAGTTAGTTTTGGAAAAGAAAGTGTGACTTCCTCAGAGTGGCATTGCAATGATTGGTCATGTGGTGGCACATTAACCCACCATGTCTCATGTCACACGAGATGTATGACCTCAGAAATATGTCACGTGGCATTTCCTTTGGGGCGCCCTCTAACGAGAGGTGTCTGCACTAACGCGGGTAGCCACTAATATGTCAGCACATGGTGGAAGTCAACTGTATTAATGAATGCCCGCATTACACATGGTGCAAATTGATGTATGTCTGCAGCAGGATACAGCCTACATTCATGAAGGTCCAAAGTCGGCATATCCTGTATTCATGCATGTCTGCAGTGGGACAACCTGTATTCATGAAGGTCCACAGTAGAAACAGCATACATTCATGTATTTCTGTAAGAGGGCACAATCATGTAGCTCAGCAACAGGGCACAACCTGCATTAATGAAGGTCCACAGTAGGCACAGCCTACAATCATGTAGTTCAGCAACAGGGCACAACCTGCATTAATGAAGGTCCACAGTAGGCACAGCCTACATTCATGAAGGTCCACAGTCAGCACATCCTGTATTCATGCATGTCTGCAGTGGGACAACCTGTATTCATGAAGGTCCACAGTAGACACAGCATACATTCATGTATTTCTGTAAGAGGGCACAATCATGTAGCTTAGCAACAGGGCACAACCCACATTAATGAAGGTCCACAGTAGGCACAGCCTACAATCATGTAGTTCAGCAACAGGGCACAACCTGCATTAATGACGGTCCACAGTAGGCACAGCCTACAATCATGTAGTTCAGCAACAGGGCACAACCTGCATTAATGAAGGTCCACAGTAGGCACAGCCTGCAATCATGTAGCTCAGCAACAGGGCACTACATGCATTAATGAAGGTCCACAGGAGGCAACGTAGTATAGAGAATATAATGCTTGCACAGTGTTTGTGAAAGTAAGACGCCTGAACACTTCGAGTTCTGGATACTGAATGGTTTATTCACGGCATAGGGCACGCTTGACCCGCCGGCTAAACTTTCCATGACGTCATCTCATTTGCATATCTCTTTGTCCCCAACTCTGCATATCGTTAGCATATATTAACCACAGGACTATACGTCTATTACCCACATATCACATCCCCCCCTCAAAGTATTTCTGAAACATGAAATGTTACAAAATATCAATGACAAAACACATATTATACAACATCAACATATATGCGTACTAACTTGCAAATGTCCGAGTGCACATTGCACTTAAGTCATCAACAGTTTGGTCGTAATGCCTGATGTCAACTATAGTCCATCATGTATCATACAGTCAACATAAAAGCTGAAACAAACTTAACCGTACATGCACATGTTAATGGTGCAACCACCGCCAGCACACTGACCTCCTATAGATCTAACCTGCTCGCCGGCCTTATCAGCGGACCTGAGCTACTTAGATTAGCCGCACTGTTTACATTCGGCGCTGACGCTGACCCAGATTGCGCTTGCACGACTAACTTGGGCCGCCCTTCTACAGGCGCTCCAATAATTTGCACCCGGTTACGATAGAACATGTTGCCCGACTCGTTTAAAATTTGATACTCTCTCCCAGAAACACCAGTCCGTCCCAAAATAACCCCTTTTTTCCATTCCCCAGCATTATTTTTGTACTTTATCTTATCTCCAACTTTCATAGGCTTGTGCGCCTTACCGCACTTCCGGCCATGAAACGTTTTCTGACTACTCTGTCGCTGGGCTGTCTGCCTTCTCTTAGGCTTCTCCGTTTCAGGCACCAACATGCCCTCTGCCCTAGGCAATCTACCTCTCAATCTCCTGCTCATGAGCAACTGCGCCGGAGATGCGTTCAGGACAGGCAACGGAGTATTACAATAATTCAGCAATGCCAACTGAAAATCAGCTCCAGTTTTCTCACACTTCTTTAACATGTCCTTAACTGTCTGGACAAACCGTTCCACCTGACCATTGCTACGCGGATATTGTGGACTGGAATAAACGGCCTTGAACCCATAATGCAGTGCAAACTCCTTGTACTCATGGCTCTTAAACTGTGGACCATTATCCGACATTACCTGACTAGGAATACTGTGTCTTGCAAAATTATCTTTCAACGCTTCAATAACAGTGACAGACGACGTATCGCCCAACAACGTTACCTCTGGAAACTTGGTGTAATAATCTACAGTTATCAGGTAATTCTCATGATTCAACTCAAATAAATCAGCACCAACTTTGTCATATGGTTGACAGGCGATCGGGTGATTTATCAATGGCTCGTTATGCAAATCTTTCCGGTTATTTTGGCATGTGTTACACTGACTGACCTTATCCTCAATTTGCTTGTTCATATTCGGCCAAAACATACAGTCCCGTGCCAACTGCTTGGACTTAGTCACCCCCAAATGCGTCTCATGCAACGCCTCTATCATTTCACCACGAAGAGCTGGAGGAACCACCACCCGATTGCCGTTTATTACAAGATTATTTTCAACTGTTAACTCGTGTTTGTATGGAATGTACTGTCTCAGACACGGTGGTGTCTGTATGCGTGTAGTGTCCCACCCGTCTTCAATGTGTGAGATCAACATAGACATAGATACATCCTTTTCATATTCAGTTACAATCTTACTTAACAAACTCGACGACTGCATGTCCACTGCAGCAACGCAGAACGTGTCATCGAACAGGCATTAATGAAGGTCCACAGGAGGCAACGTAGTATAGAGAATATAATGCTTGCACAGTGTTTGTGAAAGTAAGACGCCTGAACACTTCGAGTTCTGGATACTGAATGGTTTATTCACGGCATAGGGCACGCTTGACCCGCCGGCTAAACTTTCCATGACGTCATCTCATTTGCATATCTCTTTGTCCCCAACTCTGCATATCGTTAGCATATATTAACCACAGGACTATACGTCTATTACCCACATATCACATCCCCCCCTCAAAGTATTTCTGAAACATGAAATGTCACAAAATATCAATGACAAAACACATATTATACAACATCAACATATATGCGTACTAACTTGCAAATGTCCAAGTGCACATTGCACTTAAGTCATCAACAGTTTGGTCGTAATGCCTGATGTCAACTATAGTCCATCATGTATCATACAGTCAACATAAAAGCTGAAACAAACTTA
The DNA here is from genome assembly GCA_030323885.1 of Branchipolynoe longqiensis. Classification (NCBI taxonomy): domain Eukaryota; kingdom Metazoa; phylum Annelida; class Polychaeta; order Phyllodocida; family Polynoidae; genus Branchipolynoe; species Branchipolynoe longqiensis. The sequence goes on along the minus strand of CM059190.1, from coordinate 26,358,320 downwards.
ACCGTACATGCACATGTTAATGGTGCAAACCACCGCCAGCACACTGACCTCCTATAGATCTAACCTGCTCGCCGGCCTTATCAGCGGACCTGAGCTACTTAGATTAGCCGCACTGTTTACATTCGGCGTGACGCTGACCAGATTGCGCTTTGCACGACGTATTCTGTCTGATCCAGGCTTCATACACATCCCTGTGGGTAAGTGAGACCTACATACTTACTGAAGTCTTACATAGTAATGATTGTAGAGCGGCATTTAACTTTAGATTACCGACCTAGCTCGGTCCAAAACAGCTCGGAGCCGCTCGTAATGCCTCCAAACCGTGACCCATATACCAAAATATCGTCCGTGACTATCCCCGATACCGGGTATGTCCGCCATGACACGGTGCAGTTCCTGAATAAAAATGTCACCGCTGTTTTGATGCCAAGAGGTAAGCGGGTTTTTAACCCTGTACCAGCCCCACGGAGTATTAAACATGCACAAACGTGAACTTTCGTCATCTAGTTCTATCTGCCAATACCCTGTCTTTGCATCCAAAACTTGAAAATTCTTTGCATCGGCTTTGTGCAATAATTTTCGTCAATAGTTTTGTAGGAGAAAGCCCTTCTCTTTATCTGCTTTGTTCCAACTTAGTCGGTCCAACAAATCCTAATTTTATTTGTTTTTTTTTAACGATCGTAATAGAATAAACCCACCGTCGGTAGGCTCATCCTGTTCCACAATGACTCCTAACTCTACCATACGATCAGCTCACTACGACTTTACTTTGAATGGCAAACGGGATCCGGCTAGGGTATCATGACAGGTTGACAGACTTATCAACATTATAACAGCTTTTGCTTTGATCAACCCAAACCCTGAACACAGCTTTGTATTCGCTTACACAGCTTCTTTCTGCCCCAGCCCGGGAACTGTTCTCGGTGTGCAATGTTCGTACGGTTTTGCAATATCGTCAGTTTTGATATGTTCGTCGGCACAGATACTGTGCACATCTTCCACCCGCGCCAGCAGGTTCAACTTCACACAAGCCTGCCTTGCCCAAGATAGGCTGGCAATCCGGCACCACCTGAACCGAAGCACACAGTCCGTTGACGTCGAGCAGTTGCCTCTCCTTTCATCGTGATCCGATGACCCGGAGAATGTCACCACGAACATCTGTTTTCGGCAGTCGTCCGCGAGGGTCTCTGTCAAAAAGAACAGAACCTCGGAGCATGGTTGCCCCTCCGATCCGGTGGTCAAGGTTAAACTTGACAGGAACAACCGTTCACAGTACGAACAATTGCCGTGCCACAGCTCGGCATCCCCGACCAAAACACGCGGTCGACGGCCCCCAACAAAACAGATCCGATGCCAGTACATATGACTTCCCCGCCGGATCTGGGTCTTGCTCACATGGTGAGGTCGGGGGCGCTTAGATGTTAAGTTGTTTGACTCTCCCAGCCTGCTCCTACAACTTCCCGAAGTGCCCCGATCTTCTACAGGCAATGCAAGCCTTTCCTTTTTCGCTGGTCAACTCCCCGGCGGTGTCATAACCAAAGTTCTGGCGTGCGATCCTGAACTCTACTGCACCGGCGCCACCCGTGCATTCCAAGATGGCAAGTTTCCAAATGGCAATTTCCAATATGGCGTCCGCCGCGACCGGACCACCGGTGCACCGTACTGCACTTAGCATAATTCCCGATGAAATCAACGTCTTTACTTTCAACGACTGATTTGGTGTCCTCCAACAGATCTGAACTGAACTCACTCATTTCATCACACATACTATGCATTTTTGACTAACGTTATGTCAGTAGTTAGAAGCAATTTGTTCCGGTAACGGTATTCACATTTTTTACGCCAGCCCACATTCATCGCGCAAAAGTACTCCTCCACCGCACCGTATTCACAATCTCTGACCTTGTCTCTTAACGCTGTGATGTATGTAGCCATATTTTCTGATTATGTGAATTAATTTTGTAACGTGTGATAATGATACTGCTCTTCCCGACACAGTAAACTTGAAATGCTTGAGTTAACGGTTTGATCTTGTCTTGATCAGCGAGAGCAAAAGTCATTTGTCAAATACCTTCTGCGCCTCCTCACCAGCAACATGAAGAAAGATGCAGCATAGCACTCGTTCTTTCTTCAATATGACACCTGCCGCCGTGGCGTAAATATCATATGTTTTGATCCATGTTTTCCAGTTCGATCTTGCGTTGTTGCTGAGGACAAGCTGACCAGGCGGCCGCAAACCCGGCAAAGTATTTGCGGGCGGCATTCTTCCTCATCTGACACCATGTGAAAGTAAGACGTCTGAACACTTCGAGTTCTGGATACTGAATGGTTTATTCACGGCATAGGGCACGCTTGACCCGCCGGCTAAACTTTCCATGACGTCATCTCATTTGCATATCTCTTTGTCCCCAACTCTGCATATCGTTAGCATATATTAACCACAGGACTATATGTCTATTACGCATATATCACAGTGTTTACAACATTTATTCTTTGAGTTCACTAGTTCCGTAGTCAATGCAGACTAGCGCATTGTTATAGTCAGGGTGTGGCTCTTCCTTTAGTAAAAAGGCAAGACTTGTCACGAGAGCAGTGGGTGTGGCCCACTTGGTCCCACCAAAGCCCAGCACGACTCTGCGACAGTTCTTCAATGAATGGGGTGACCTTGTTCAGATGCTCGTGCCATTCATGCTGCTATTTTGCTTCGATACCGCTGAGAAAAATGTTAACTCAGATCAGAGTTAGATTGTCGTCAAGGCCAGCTGAATGTACCAGCAACTCTGGCAGTCGCCCAGGGTGCCACATGTTTGGGGATGCAAAATAAAAAAAATGAGAAATTCTAGAATGTCCTAGTTATATTATTGAAAGGATTCAACACATTGATTCTGCGTTTGACCTATTCTGTGTACTTTGTATATTGTATCCATGGAACAGTCTCCCAGACCAAGTGGTTGAAGCACCAATAGTAGAAGTATTTGAGAGATGGCTGGACAGACATTGGAGAGGACACCCACAATTATATGACTTCAGGGCACCATCGACCCACATGTGTGAACAAAAAAAAGTTCTTATTTACCATAATGACATTAGAGGCCTATTAGGGCCTACATCAGCCAGAAGAGGATCTGTAAGTTAATCTGTAAGTAAGTAATAAACTCTGTATTCCACAATTTCCAGTATTGTCTGCTTGTGAACATATTTTTAAATTGTACTTGCAGGGCGTGGTTTGTGACACACATGGAGACCACTGAGGAAATCTCCTGATTAGTTCCAATAAGGCAATTCCCAGTCAAAACGACAGATTGCAATCAAGGGAAACCATACGTACAGATTGTAGAATTAGATTAGGTCTAACTCATCATCCCCTTAGGGGAGACTGAATCATCTGACTTTGGGAATGACTGAGCTGGCTGGGGCTGGGGGTTGGCTGGGAGTTGGCTGGGGGTTGGGTGTGGGTTGGGTGTGGGGTGTGGGATAGGTGTAGGGTGTGGCTTTGGTGTGAGTATGGGTTTGGTGTGAGTGCGGGTTTGGTGTGGGATGTGGGTTGGGTGTGGGGTGTGGGTTTGGTGTGGGGTGTGGGTTGGGTGTGGGGTGTGGGTTGGGTGTGGGTGTGGGTTGGGTGTGGGTGTGGGTTTGGAGTGTATGTGGATTGGGTTGGTTATGGAGTGGGGTGTGGGATGGGTGTGTATGTGGTTGAGTGTGGGGTGTGCGTTGGGTGTGGTGTGGGTTGGGTGTGGAATGTGATGGAAGGTGTGGTTTGGAGTTGGTTGTGTTTGGGTGTAGGGTGGGGTTGGTGTCGTGTGTGTTGGTGTAGGGTGTTGTTTTGGTGTGTGAAATGGATTGGGTTGGTGAGGGTTTTGGGTGGGTGGGTTGGGTGTGGGTGGGGTTTGGAGTAGGCGTGGGTTGGGTGTAGGGTGTGGGTTTGGTGTGAGATGTGGAATTGGGTGGGGTTTTGTAAGGTGTTGTGCTGGTGTGGGGTGTGGGTTTGGAATGTGGTGTGTTTGGGTGTGGGGTGTGGTTGGGTGTAGGGTGTGGGTTGGGTTGTGATGTGGATTGGGTGGGGTTTGTGTGGGGTGTGGGCTGGGGTGTGTGGGTGTGGGTTTTGGTGTGGGGTGTGGTTGGGTGTGGGGTGTGTTGGGTGTAGGGTGTGGGTTTGGTGTGTGATGTGGATTGGGTGTGGGTTTGGTGTGGGGTGTGGGTTTGGAGTAGGGTGTGGGTTGGGTGTAGGGTGTGGGTTTGGTGTGTGATGTGGATTGGGTGGGGGTTTGGTGTGGGGTGTGGGCTGGGTGTGGGGTGTGGGTTTGGAGTGTGATGTGGATTGCGAGGTGGGTGGGGTTTGGTGTGTGATGTGGATTGGGTGGGGGTTTGGTGTGGGGTGTGGGCTGGGTGTGGGGTGTGGGTTTGGAGTGGGGTGTGGGTTGGGTGTGGGGTGTGGGTTGGGTGTAGGGTGTGGGTTGGGTGTGTGATGTGGATTGGGTGTGGGTTGGGTGTGGGGTGTGGGTTTGGAGTGGGATGTGGGTTTGGAGTGGGGTGTGGGTTGGGTGTGGGGTGTGGGTTGGAGTGTGTATGTGATGGGTGGGGGTTTGGTGTGGGGTGTGGCTGGGTGTGGGTTTGGAGTGGGGGTGGGTTGGGTGTGGGGTGTGGGGTGGTGTAGGTGTGGGGGTTGGGTGTGGGATGTGGATTGGGTGGGGGTTTGGTGGTGGGGTGTGGGCCGGGTGTGGGGTGTGGATTTGGAGTGGGGTTGTGGGTGGGTGTGGTGTGGGTTGGGTTAGGGTGTGAGGGTGTGTGATGTGAATGTGGGGGTTTGGTGGGTTGTGGCTGTGGGGTTGTGGATATGGAGAGGGGTGTGGGTTGTGGGGGTGTGGGTTTGGGTGTAGGTGTGGTTAGGGTGGTGTGAATGGGATTGGTTTTGGGTTGGGTGAGGGTGTGGTTTGGAGTGGGGTTGGGTTTGAGGGGGGTCTGGGTTGGGTGGTGGGGTTGGTTGGGTGTTGGGTGTGGGTTTGGTGGTGTGATGTGATGGGTGGGGTTTGGTGTGGGGGTGTGGGCTGGTTTGTGGTGTGGGTGTTGGAGTGGGTGTGGATTTGGTGTGGGGTGTGGGGTTTGGTGTGGGTGTGGTTGTGTGTGATGTGGAGATTTCTGGCAGGGTTTGGAGTGGGTGGTGGTGGTTTTAGAGTGGGGTGTGTTGGGTGGGGGGGGGGGGGGGGGTGGTGGTGTTGGTTTGGGGTGTGATGTGGTGTGGGTGGGGGTTTGGTGGAGGGTGTGGGAATGGGTTGGGTGTGGGTTGGGTTGGGGTGTGGGGTGGGTGTGTATGTGGTTTGGATGTGGTTGGGATGTGGGGTGTGGGTTTGGAGTGGGGGGTGGTGGGGTGGGGGTGTGGGGGGGTGTAGGTGTGGGTTTTGGTGTGTGAGTGGATTGGGGTGTGGGTTTGGAGTGGGTGTGGGTTGTGTGTAGGGTGTGGGTTTTTGTGTGTTTGTGGTGTGGGGGGGGGGTTGGTGTGGGTGGGGGATGGGGGGGGGTGGGGGTTTGGTGTGTGTTGTGGATGGTTGGTTTGGTGTGGTGGGCTGGTGTGGGTGTGGGTTTGGTGTGGGGTGTGGGTTTGGTGTGTGATGTGGATTGGCTGTGGGTTTGGAGTGGGGTGTGGGTTTGGAGTGGGGTGTGGGTTTGGAGTGCCTGTGGGTTGGTTGTGGATTTGGGTTTGTACAGGGTGTGCGTTTTGTGTGGGTGTGGGTTTGGAGTGGGTGTGGGTTTGGAGTGGCTGTCGGCTTGGAGTGGGTGTGTGTGGGGGTGTGGGGTGGGGGTGGGGGTAGGTGTGGGTTTGGAGTGCAGGTGGGTTTGGTGTGGGATTGGGACAGGTGTGGGTTTGGAGTGGGCGTGGGTGTGGATGTGAGGATTGTGTGTGGGGGTAGGGGTTGGGGTGTTGGGGGGGTGTTGGGGGGTGTGGGGGGGGGGGGGGGGGGGGGGGGGGGGGGGGGTGGAAGCTTGGGGGTTGAAGGAGAAGAGTTGCCTACTGGTCCTAAGCCGTCAATCCTTTTCCGATCTGGGTGATAAGTAGCTTGTTGACATTAGCCTCGCTGTGGAAAAGTTTGACTGCCAATGCCAAATACAAACAAAAACTGGTGACCGTCCTTTTAAAATTAAAATCGGGGTCGGGCGTGCGGGCTTGTTGTGTTTTTGTTTACGGATATGTAATACATACACAGACGCAATGGCCGAATGGGCCGACCATCCGCCTCCCCTTGTGGTAGGTTGTGGGATTCGAACTCCTGAGTTCAAACCCTGGCCAAGACAAACCACTGACTTAAACATTTATATGAAAGTGGATTTGTTGCTAGCCTGACGCAGTTTTAACAGGTTAAAAAATATACATAAAATATAACAAATTTAGGGGCAGGTGATTTTTCAGGCACGGGCGGGGACGATTACCGATGTTCTTTTTAGTTGGCCTAATAATACCATTTCCACCAGCAATCTTGCATATATCTCATTGCATATGATACAAGACTCCTCTACACAAGAGGTATTTAGTAACAATGATTACCCTGTAATTGGCCTCTGTTCTGACAGCTGAGTCCTAATTAGGCGGACAATAGGTGAGCTAATTCATTGCCACAGCAGCCACACATGAATCTGAAGATTCAAATATGTATATATATATATATATATATATATATATATATAGATATATATATATATATATATAACTGAAACTTTAATTAGTCATTTATTAAATTTATATCCCAAGGAATACATCATTCGTTAATACTGATGCCTTGGTCCTCCAGCTATACTGTTATGTACAGGTGTGTTTGCATATTTCTGTTCTGAACATCAACATATATAAAACCGAAACTTTAATTAGTCATATGTTGTTTTATTAAATGTATATCCCAAGGAATAACTCATTTGTTAATACTGATGCATTGGTGTGTGATGTGGTTGGGTTATGTACAGGTGTTTTTGCACATTTCTGTTCTGAACATCCTCATATGTATATAACTGAAACTTGAATTAGTCATATATGTTGTTTTATTAAATGTATACCCCTAGGAATAACATATTCGTTAATACTGATGCATTAGCCCTCCAACTATACTGTTGTCTACAGGTGTGTTTGCACACTTCTGTTATAATATAAATCAAGAACACAAGACAGCTAGCTACCCATTAACAAATTCAAATAAATAAATAAAAGGATAAACAAAGTTAGTGTTTTTAAATATTGTGCCAGATATGGTGCGATATCATATTATAAAACCAAAATAATAGCAGCAATTCGTGCAGTGCGAACCAACTGTTTTAAACTCTATTTGTTCAGAATGTTGATGCACTTGATCAAATTAATTTGGCATTTTCCCATGTTTTCATTGACAAATATCTCCAAAATTACTATGTAAAATTAAAGTTACTTGAAGGTTAAAGATAGTAGAGTATAATATCCAAACTAATATAAAAAAAAACATAGATTTATCCAAACAAATGTAAAATATAGTAAATTATAATACCCAAACAAATGTCAAATATAGTAGATTACAACATCGAAACTAATGAGTATGATTACATCTCAGAAGATGGCCGAAACCGAAACCCTCGGACTATTCAACTTGACGTAAAAGACAGTAATGCAGACAATACAAGAATAGACACTTCAGGATCCGAGTTGGGAAATTGTTGGAACTTCCGGCCAGCGTCTCTTATGTGGAGCGGAACCAGAACGAGGCCTAATGGTGCCGAGATTCCCATCCTCATGTCACCCACCCTCCCTTAACCCCAGGCCGGAAATGTCAGTTTTCCATTACCCCTTGTGGGGAAAGGTCATGACCCCTAGCTCTAACCCGGTTATCCTGGACACACCTTCATAATGTCAATAAGCTGACACCCCATACCTCTACTCTCACACACTACTCCATACACACCCAGCAATACACACAGAGCTGGTACCCTACAGACACCCCCACCCCCACCCCCACCCCCACCTTCACCTCATAATAGCACACACCACTAGCTATTATGAGGTGAAGTAATAGCACACACCACTAGCCCGTCCTGATATGACCTTAGATGTTGCTAGGACGTACAACAACAACAAACAAACTAACACACCACTAGCCATCCCCAACACTACAACCATAGCTGGTACCCTACATACATCCCGCACCCCCACCTACTAACCCCCCCTCCCACACACACCCACATATCTGGTATCCCACATACACCCTCATGCACCCATAGCGATAGGCGAGATACCCTTTTGAGCCTCTTACCTACCCACCCGCACGCACACACTACTATACAATGTTACCACACCCACACTCATCCCGTCAGTATATGCCCTTAGATGTTGCTAGGACGTAAAACAACAACAAACAAATCCACAACCACACACACACCCACCCATAGCTTGTACCATAGTTACCTCTCTGAGCCCTCACACTCCCCCCCCCCCCCACACACACAGTGGTACCACCCATCACCCACATCCACCTGTAGTGTTAGGTTATAAACCCCCATCAGCCTGTTACCTACCCACCCACACAATATTATTCAATGTTACCACATCCACACAACCATAACTGGTACCATAGTTACACCTGTTAGCCCTCCCAATCACCCGTTCAACCCCCACACACAATCAGGATGTTCTCTGTGGCAGAATGGTTAGAGTGTCTGACTTTTTTCTAGGTCAGACTCCTAATCTGAAGGTCAGTGGTTTGATTCCCCGTGCTGCCACCTCTGCCACTTTGGATTTCCACCGCTGTGTAGAACTTACAGCGTCATCAAAGGCCAGTTGCTCTCATACCATGTCTATGTGGTGTGGGAGGTTAAAAATCCATTGGGTCGGTAAAAGTGTAGGCTCGGGCTTTCTATGGACAAACTGTCTAATGGTGAAAACAAGTCTATTCAGACTTATCCATGATAGGCAGTATAAATCTTCAACAAAGGATAGTTGAAACATCACCCACATGTCCCCATAGCGGGTAGATGAGTTACACCCCTCGGCCCTCTCACTCACCTGCGCTACCCCCCCCCCCAATCAACACACCCATCACTAGCCCCACGTGACCTCACCAATACACAATCCTGCACCCACAGGACAGCCAACTCACATGCATACTACCGCCTGTCAGAGCAACGCCAATTTCGAATGCGTTTCCCTGACAAACCTGAATGTTTTACTAAGGACCCAGTCACACTACACCTTGCGACCACTTTGCAAGCACTTTGCAAACAAAAACTGGTAACATCCATGCGACCAAAGCAAAACAAATGTATTGATTAGACCTTTACATTGGAGAGTGGTTAGGTGCATAGTTTCCCTTCACAGGTGTGTATGCCTACTGTGGTGTGAATTGCATAATTATCATGTTGTTGGAGATATCATTTTGAGATGGAGTGTTAGTAGAATGGTTTGTTTATGTTAGATAATGATATGCTGAGATCAGGACATGGTCATCGATAAACAAAGCATGCGGTTTAAATCATAAATATTGTATCATTACTCATTGGGTCTACATGGTCCAGAGTATCTGAGGTGGATAGGAATGGTCTAACATAAGGTCGTGTTTTAGTTTCTAAGATGTTCTGCTTCCATTGGATTATCCATCTTTAACCATTCTATAAATGGTTAAAGAATGGAGGATCTCTATATTCTATTGAGATCCTCCATAGATTCGGCTAGATCTTAGCCGTTTCTAGGACTTTTTGTTTTGGGTTGGGTGGCAGACAAATTCTGGATCAGCACCAAAGTACGAGGCACTAGGGAGGAGGAACTCTCAGGGTATTACACCCTGTAATGATGTGTCGACACCTTGAGTTATGTAATGGAACTGTTTATTTCACTCCTCGGTTCCCAGCATGCCCCTCGTCGGGACTCACCTTGACAACTCCCTATGATACACAACATCTCCCTTTCATATTATAATTAACTAATACAATGAGGCTATCTACTTACATCTACATACACATGGGATAGATATTTATCCATCCCAATATTAAAGTGACATTATATTATTATCAATAAGGCCTTAAATACCTAACCTTATAAATTAGTGACACTACATATTTGTAATCCATTTGTCACGTATTGTTACGGAACATGTACTATTATGGAACATGCATATATTATATTATGGAACATATATATATATTACATGATGGAACATGTATATATTATCTCTGTCTTAAGACTATACAGCTAGTAACATTACTTATTTCCTCCTTTCTCTGTGTTTGATTAAATACGATGTATATAGGAAATTCAAGTATATTACGATCAATAAAAATTACATGAACAACATATAAATATGTGATCGACATACAAATGTGTAACCCAGACATTTTCGTCCATCGTCAATTCGTGTAACATACAGAATAAAACAGCGTCTTAATGAAGCCTAACCTTAGTCTCTATCCTGCGCGACTTATAAGTCACAATAAGTATTCTTAAGTACATGCATTACCGACAAACGATGAATACAATCGGTCTTTGAAGGCCATGTAGAATTACGGAAAAGTACATAACTACAAGTAACGATAACAATTCCTTATGACATGCAGCATAGAAGGACTATGTATATGATTGTACTTCCCGGGCTCGGCCTAACATTAAGTGTAAGCCTATAACTTTAACATTTTCTTATTGTACATTCGCTATTGTGATACCGTCTTTTTGGAATATCCCAAGCTGGGTGGTTGCCTGACCTCTCTCCTATAGCATGTGATATATGGTGTAGGTCGTCTGTCAATACTATCAGGAGTTTCTTTACATTGTCTGTGTGTGTGATGTTGTGTGTTTATTATACTGTCATACGACCTATTCTTGGGACATTTATAAATGTATTTCCTATTACGGCGTAAAATGTGGTTGTCATCATTAATTATTTTGTAATCCCTTGCACCCGGTGTATGCGTTCCTACGATTCTCCCAGACCTCCATTCATCGGTATGACTGCGATACCTGATATTGTCCCCTACATCAAGGGGAGTCAACACGGATCCTGCATGAATATCAAAGTACTTTTTCTGTTTTATGCAAGATTGTTTCATTATTTGCAATTTTGAACCCTGCACCTCTGGCAAAAGACGAGAATCGAGTACGGGTAGTTTAGTCCGTAGCTTTCGGGACATCAATAATTGGGCTGGTGACGCCCCAATGCCTGGCAAGGTTGTATTCCTGTAATTTAGTAATCCTAGTTGGATGTCCCCCTCACCCCTGGTGGCTTTCTTTATCATTAATTTAATAGTTTGTACAAACCGTTCAACCTGCCCATTGCTCTGGGTGTGCATTGGGTTGGTATACACCAGGGCGAAGTCATACTCAACAGCAAAATTTGTATATTCCATACTTTTGAACTGAGGTCCATTATCAGAAACAATGTAACGTGGGATCCCATACCGAGCAAAGGTTTGTTTAAGAGTGTGTATTATAGCCTTGCTGGTGGTTTCATGCAATTCAATCACCTCGGGGAACTTTGTATAATAATCTATTAATAGAATGTATTCTTTACCGTTGATATGAAATAGATCTATGCCTATTTTATAAAAGGGAATGTCCACAATTTCATGATTGATCAGCGGTTCTTTGTGCTGAGCATTCATAAACTCTTGGCATATCGGACATCTGGAAATAGTATCCTCCAACTGTTTAGCCATGCCGGGCCAAAAAACGGTGTCTCTCGCTAGTTGTTTACAATGGACTATACCGTAATGAGACTCGTGCAGTTTGTGTAACAGATCCGATCGCATAGAACTCGGAATTACTATCTGATCACCCTTCAATACTAAACCCTCTGTGGTGGTAATGTCTTGACTGTAAGTGCAGTACGGTTTTCTAACAGGTCGTATAGGTGTTTTATTGTCTGGCCAACCATTTATAGTAAACTGAATTATTTCTTGCAGAGTGTCGTCAGTCTTAATCGCATCCCTGATGCGGTCTACGATATCATTGTCGATACCCAGTGCAGCTACAGACACGTCTTGATCGAACAGATCGTTCAGTTCAATACTCGTGGTGTGGGCCCTCGATAGTGTATCTGCAAAATAGAGCGTTGGCCCCTTAGCATACATTACTGTTAAATTATAATTTTGTAAACGCATATGCATGCGTTGCATTCTCGCCGACAACTCGTGAATGGGTTTCAGCATAATCGACACTAAGGGCTTATGGTCTGAATGTACAATGACTTCATCACCAAATAAATACTCATGAAACTTTTTACAACCGAAACAAATAGCAAGGAGTTCTTTTTCAATTACGGCATAACTAATCTGAGTTGCGTCCAGCACTTTAGATGCCATGGCTACAGGCTGGTCATTCTGCAACAGGGTCACCCCCAACCCATACTTGGATGCGTCAACCTGCAAAACTATTGCCTCCCTTCTATTGAAAAATGTTAGGACAGGTGCAGTAGATAACAAGTCTTTCAGGATTTTAAACGCCTCAATTTGCGGTTCATCCCAGTGCCATGCTATATCTTTTTGTAATACCATTCGCAATGGTTTAGTTATGGCTGCCATGTGCAGTATGAATTTACCTACATATCCCATCATACCCAAAAACCTCTATACAGCAGGTATATCATTGGGATCGGGCATATCCAAAATTGCTTGGACCCTCTCTTTATTTGGTTTAAGACCATCAGCTGTGATTAAATGGCCAACGTAATTCATGCTGGTCTGGCATATCTTCGATTTCTTCGGGTTTAATTTAAGATGCATGCATCGAGCACAAGACAAGACTGCTTCTAACCTTTTGTTATGTTCAGCAACCGTCATGCCATGTATTAGAATGTCATGAGAAATCATGTGCACCCCAGGCATATCTCTTAACAAATCGTTTATTTCCTGTATAAATATGTCCCCTGCCGTTTTGATCCCAAAAGGGAGTCTAGTATATCTGAAACGACCCCAAGGGGTGATGAAGGTGCAAAGTTTTGAGCTGGCCTCATCCAGTTGGATTTGCCAATAGCCGCTATTAGCATCCAACACAGAAAAATACTGTGCTCCATGTATGTTCACTACTACCTCCTCAATTGTACGTACTGGATAAGGTCCTCGTAAAATTGCTTTGTTTAGCTTGGTTGGATCTAAACAAACCCTAATTTTTCCGGGCTTCCTCGCGATCGTTATCGAACTAACCCACGGGGTTGGTTCATTCCGCCTAACTATCACTCCCATATCTAACATGAGTTGTAACTCTTTTTGAACTTCTTCATTTACAGCTATAGGGATATGACGTGGGGGATCAATCACTGGGCTTACGGTATTATCAATGTGAATGGTGGCATTTAATTTTATTAACCCTAAACCAGAAAACACGTCAGAATATTTATTTACCATGTCTTTGGCCGAATCCGTAGACGCTACAATGTCACATCCGATATTATCGATCCGGCTTAACAGTCCTAAAGTCACACAAGCACTTTTCCCAAGGATAGCACTACCCGCATCCGTTACTTGAAACAACAGTTTGTGGCCCCTCACGGTTAAGCGTAACTCTCCTGCAGGCTTGATTCGTTGTCTGTTGTACATCACCAAGCAGCACCTCGACGGCTGTAGATCAACACCGATTAGCTTGTCGAATACATCTAACGGGAGGATGTTCGCCTCCGACCCTGTGTCCATCTTGAATGATACATCACCACTCCCAATGGTCATTGTTGTGTACCACAGCCCGTCGGATTTCTCATTGTCACATTATAGCACACCCACAAACAAATCGTAGTCCTGACTACCATCTCCATGGTCACTATCTGCAATATATGGGTCAACGGACACTTCATTGACCGGGGCACTGCGTGACTGTTTAGCTCTACAAACTTTAATAAAGTGCCCTACTTTTCGACAGCCAGCACACTCCTTCCCCTTAGCCGGACAATTTCCACGTGGATGATTATAACCACAATTGCCGCACGTAAATCCACGGGAATCTGACTGTCGAAAAGGCGTTGCTGTAGATTGCTTCCAATGCGGTTGTCTTGTCATAGGCCAAAGACGACGTTCGGGAGCCGTCGCCACACTGTCGACACTGTCTTCACGTTGTGTTCCGTTAATCGACAATTGTGTACTTCTATGCTCACTCAATCTGCATATCTGTACGCATTTTTCCAATGACAATTGAGTGGTCTGTAACAAGCGATCTCGTAATAAATTATCCTTGACACCCCATACTATACAATCACACAGCAACGAGTCTTCGATGACGTCATAACGGCAATGTGTAATGCGCGATCTGAGCTCTCGAATATAAACGTCCATAGTTTCATTAGTTTGATTGTATGTATTAAACTTATATCGCACCACAGTGATATTACACTTGCCTTCACAGTATTGTCGAAAAGCAGCTATTAAAGGTCCAATTTTGTCCTTGTCACTTTCGTCAATCTTCAATGTCTTGTGTATTTTCTGAGCCTCTGAGCCAGCCACATGCAGGAACACACAACACTGTACTCGCTCTGATTTTGATGCGGCACCTGATGCAACTGCGTAAATGTCATACGAGGTGATCCACAACCTCCAACCGACAGCCATATTGTCGTCAATATTCAGTGGACCTGGGGGTCTCAATCCAGTCAAAGCCATGACTCGTATTTCCCCTTACACATCTGACCCCATGTAATGATGTGTCGACACCTTGAGTTATGTAATGGAGCGTGTTTATTTCACTCCTCGGTTCCCAGCATGCCCCTCGTCGGGACTCACCTTGACAACTCCCTATGATACACAACACACCCCTCCCCTAGGATTTGTTGTAATCTAGAGGCTCTGAAATGTCATGTGCAGCCATGTCAGAAAGGCTGTATACAGGGTTGTTATTGCAAGGGGTGGTGGGGGGGGGACCGCCTACCTTGAAGCCACCCCCTCTAGCTATGGCCATGTAGGTGAATGTAGAAGGAAAATTAATTTGCCATGCAACTGACACCAATCAGCCGAGGGCGTCGAAGAGGTGTACTTCTTGGAAAGATGATATGAACATGGCAAAACCACAGTGTGACTAACATATGTAGAAGCTGATTAAAAATGTTGAATGGTGCAGCTGCTTCATTTACCAGGAATATCAATTATTATTCTCTGCTGGGAATTTAGAATAGATTATTAATTTGTAAAATAAAGCATAATGCTCTTTACTGTTCTATAGCAACCTATTCCATAAGCAATTACATAGCTAACAAAGGCACAGGAGGTAATAGAATCTGGGGGAAATAGTAACAAATAGAGAAAGAATCCATACAGTAGCTATTACGGAATTGAAATTGACAAAAGAAGGGGAACCATGAGACTATTAGTATCCAGTGGCGAAAACAAGTATTTAGAATTAATAAATACATGGAGCTTAAATACACTGTCACACGCTCCTAAATACACAGAATAGGCACAATCAATATATTGTTAAGCAAGTCACCAATTTATTTGTCAGAGTATATCATCAGAGTATATCTCGATTGAAGCATTCGTCTTCCAGTCATCCATTGATGAATATTACTTACAGCAATTTATAATAAATATTTGCAATTGGATTGTGTATGAGAACGGGGAAAGTTGTGAAGATATTGTTCATGTTAGGTTCCCATGGGTAATTCTCAGCATGGTGGGAAGTTGTTTTGTAATGTAATGATACTTTTGGCGCCATCTAGTAGTATTCCACACTAGCATGACCCCTATCTGGCATTAAACCTACACTCGACTACTGCCGCCACCAGGCAGTTATGACATCAGTATCTGATGTCATAACTGCCTGAGCTGGGTTCAAGCCCTCATTAGGTGCATGTACATAAAGCCCCTGTCACACCTCGCCGGATTGAGGAAACGGAAAGAAACCAAACAAAGTCCGTTGATATCTGGCAAAGTCCAATTTGTGTCCATTGCATATCCATTGATAACCGTTGATATCTGGCCCGATCCGTTACATGTTTTGAACATGCGCAAAACTTGGAACAGATACTGCCAGTTTGACGTATACGGTTCTTGTCTGGTTTGAATCTGTTTAGTCTGCTTACCGTCCGTTGGCTATCCATTTCATGTCCTTTTCATGTCCGTTTCATGTCCGTTTCATGTCTGTTTCATGTCCGTTTCATGTCCGTTCATCCAGCGGCCTTTGACCCAATATCGCAACATTTTGAGACATTTTAATACATTTTGATACTTATCACGCCCGAACACCACCGGACTAGACAATTCTGTCCGTTGCTCAATCCGGCGAGGTGTGACAGGGGCTTTAACCCGTAAGGTCATGCTGATCACCAGTTTTCCCGCCACCGACCCCCTCACCCCCCCATCCCCACTGCACAACTAGGGGAAGAGATGGTAACTTGTAGGATTGGTAAAACTTCCTGACTGAAACAACCACCTATCGCATTCTAATTTAACATGTTGTAAAGTCGTCAGCTGGCAGCTGGAGTTGTGTAGGCAGGCTAATAGGAAATCAATACAGGCAAGTATAAGAAAGGCAGAGTATAGAGTGAAAGTAAAGTAAGTGAGAGCTTGTACCCTCAGGTTTATTATTATATAGTGGTTTCTGGACCTGACATGGCATACCACCTGAGCATGCTCTCCAATGAACAACAAGCATTTCTAGGTCCACCAATCAACAGTAAGCATTCCTGTGTCCCCATGGCAACTGTGATCTACCCACCACCACCATGCCTTCTGGCTGCTTTGGTCTCACCTGCCCTGTTGTGTATGTGTGTGTGGTGATCCTTGACTAACAGTTGGGGGGAGGGGGTTGTGAGTAGAGCTCTTCAGCTCCTTCCACACTAACAGTAGTGCCCCTCGCACACTATCTATAGAATACACAATGACTATTTAATACAAGTAAATGATCACCAGCACTACATAATTACATTCATGCACCTGGCCCAATACATCATTTACCTTTATAGACCATTTGTAATCCCTTATAGACCATTTCACATTCCCCACCAATGTGTTTTATCGGAATATTTTACACTGCAGTGAAAGTAAATCAAATCACTATTATGTCACTCCTTGTCTCCTCTTGAATTACATACTACTAACTTTAACCTGTGCTGTGTACAGGTTAAATCCAGGTAAAGTATATTTTCCTAATGGCTGAGAACTCTTTCGATGCTGCGATCTACTGGAAAACTGTTGCAATATTGCAAACAATGCACGATCTGCTGCCTGGTGGTTAACCACTGAAATGTGAACTGTCAGCGCATTACTTAATTCACAACACGAGACAACATTTGGTAAAATGGCTTTATTTTATCGGTTATGTCATTGGTACAGGTATGAGTTGATGGAACCGGAACTGCCTTCGTTCTGCTTCCTCGGGACCACTGCTGATGAATGGATTGGTGGGACTCGAACCCTCAACCCTACAGATTCAAGCTTTATCTAGTGGTGTGGGTGGGTGGGCGAAGAAAGCTGGATGGTGGGAAGATGGCGGCAGCTGCAATGGTTGTGCATGGAGTTCAAACCGGCGTAGGGTCATGTGACCGAATTGGCGGGAAATTTGATATTGTTTTGCCACCTATCGAGCGTATGGGTAACGAGCCAGGTTCCTGAAGGTGTCACCACCGGAGCGATGGTGGCCACTGGTTGGTTAGTTCACACAGGATCCACGAGGTGGCGGCACAGTATCGTATTGGTAAGTGTTGGGTGTCCAGTCTCATGTGTGAATTACCCATGTTAGAATTAACATGCACAATTGCAATCATTCGGTGTTTTACCTTTTTGACTGACCAATAACCTTGGGCTTATCCACTCAGTCAAATGTCAACAAAGGCTGTTTTGTGGAGTATGATAGGCACAACAAAACATGCAATTAACAACCCATACATGGCGAAGCATCAGTGGAGTACGATGATGCGCATTGGCAGTGCCGATTAACAGAGGAGTAGTGATCAGAACAACAATAAAACTGAACCACTGTTTAGTACTATATATACTTGCTATCCGGACCGCACTCTGTCCACACCTCTCCCTATCTCCTCTCCGCCGGCCTTGCTCCTCCTTGATATGTCTGAAAAGAGTTCCAGGAGGGGGGGGCCTGCTGGCATTTCACTTTCTATTCTTACTCTGTCCGTGTCTATGGCTCGCTGGTTGGTCGCCATAGAGCAAATAGACACGGTCCTTTGATTCAACTCTCCTCATTTCTCTTTCCTATAATCTACCTTTTTTTTTCTCCCCGGCATACTCCTCCCTCTGACCAGGGAAGTTGTGTGCTTGGGTGGGGCCCTGTACCTTTATGTTTTCTCTCACTTTGTTCTCGTTGCTGGAACCACTGCTGCCCCCATCCTTACCCGCCCTTCCTCGAGACCCTTGCTGCTGTTGACTGGATACAAGTGGCAACTACCGCTCAACTACCGCCGGACCGAAAAGATTCGGAGCTGCCTCAACGCTTCGCCGTTACAACATTGTAAAGATGTCCCCAGCTTCTACAACACTCCCTACTGAAGTTAAATCTTCAACCAAAGATTGGGCCGATTTATTAATGTTGCAGTTTTGCAACCAGTAACCGTCCTAAGGTTACAAACCACCCCCAAAGTCAAAGTACTATATATAGATCCTTTGCTTTATTTTCTTCTGTAAGATGAATGTTTGGTTAGTGAATGTAGGTGCATCAGGAAGTCATGAGCTAAGTTCCTGGGTGGAAGCGAAGCAGGTGTTTTCAGAGGATTAGTAGTTCAGTGGGGTACAAATGCGTGGGGTGTTAAAGTTTGTAATAATGTGAGACGATGTGTCAAGCTCTGTATTGCAACTGCTTTTAATTACCGCTCGCTCATCGCTGTGGCCCCGCCACCGGGCATGTGCTTGTGTTATAAGCTGATGGACTGAATCCATGCATTTTTTTTTTTTCAAGTGTTTTTATTCCTCTGAATAACATGTTGTCAGTGCCAATGCACTGGTCTTCCAGCCCTAATCACAATTGCCTCTACACAGTAAACAAATCTAAAACAATATACATATAGACAATTACAGGAAAATAAGCAAAACATCGGTGCATGAATGATAGGTAAAGAACAAGATAAGAGAAAAAAGAAACATATGCGGGGAGGTTACTATGTTAGACTAGTATGGTAGGCGTTAGTACCGGGTGGGCCATA
This sequence comes from Branchipolynoe longqiensis, assembly GCA_030323885.1. Taxonomy (NCBI): domain Eukaryota; kingdom Metazoa; phylum Annelida; class Polychaeta; order Phyllodocida; family Polynoidae; genus Branchipolynoe; species Branchipolynoe longqiensis. The sequence continues at coordinate 26,339,256 of CM059190.1, read as the reverse complement.
ATGATTATCTATCTAGTAGTAACATATTCGTTGAAAGGGTGATGGGGGATGTAGGGTGGGCCTTTGCGATTGAACTTTTGTTCATGGTAATATCAGGTGCGGCTTAATGAGTTAGTAATTAGGTTAATATGCATTACATAGATTACAGCTCCCTTTCCAAAACAAAGCAAGTGCAAAAACAGATGAATCTATTGTAGTTGTTTTCTATGTAAAATAGAATTTATTTTCTGTGCTTTCTGCGCTTTCCAGTTAACATCTATCTATTTCATATTGAGTAGGGCATATATATCGTGGAGGTGGCAGCTTCTGCATAAAAACAGACTTGATTACCGGAATGACGGCAGCTTTAGCTCAAGTAGGATATTCATGGTTTCATTTCGGCCCAGATGGCGTTTGTCGGTTTTTGTGCCTGAACCGTTCATATTTGTATCCAAGTTATACTGGGATAGAGAGAGAGATGGGAAGATACGGTCCTGATGGTGTTTGAATTGGGAGGTACAGGCGGGGATTTGGGTGGAGGAGGGCAACAGATTGAACCAGTCTAGGGGAAGCAACTTAACTTGTAGTCTGCGTGTTGAAGTGGCGGTCCAATGACATATATCTTGAGTGATCATTTAAAGCCCAGGAAAGCTAGAGCTTGATTAATGGTAAAGTGGAGCTCAGTCGATATATTTTGACTGATGGCTTGAAAACCAGGAATGCTAGAGCTTTTTTTAATTTGAGATTGGGAGCTCAGTCCACATCTTGCTGCCTCCGTGGATAGCTTAGGGTGGCCATTTCCAAATCTCCAAAAATGACACAGCTGCTATGGATTGATGGATATATACAAATATATATATATATATAAATATATGTACATATATAAATATATAAATATATACATATATAAATATATAAATACATAAATATATAAATATATAAATATATACATATATACATATATACATATATACATATATATATATCTATATATATCTATATATATATCTCTCTATCCCTCTATCTCTCTATTTATCTCTCTATCTATCTCTATCTATCTCTATATATATCTGTAGTGAAGGCAGCAACCCAACAACAAAAGGGCGAGTACAGTATTTATTTTACAAATGCTCGTTGCATGACTGTCTTTGGGCTGGGCAAGGCACCCTACCAAGTTACAATGTTTAGTCAATGAGTCAAATACATATAGCTAATAAAGAAAAAAACCACAGGCAGAGCAGGGGAGGGAGGTGACTGGTTCCGGTGACATCCAAGGCAGAAGTGGGTCCACCGATTCCAGAACCCCAGGGAAGGGGAGGAGGAGGGGGGTGGAGGCGCCACCTAGCGGATTCGAACCCACCGGGACCAGTGCTTCAATAATTCCCAGAACACCAGGGGGAGGCACTGCACTTCACCTACACCGGCTTATCGAGGATATACGCGTGAGTAGTGAAGGCAGCAACCCAACAACAAAAGGGCGAGTACAGTATTTATTTTACAAACGCTCGTTGCATGACTGTCTTTGGGCTGGGCAAGGCGCCAAGGACCCGTCCACCCAGCCACTAAGTCGTCACGAGGGCCGTCGCGACACGCATATCAGCCAAAATACGCTTGGACAAGGGCGAGCAGATGTATTTGAAAACTGTGTCCGAAGCCCAATCCCCCCTGGTTTTGATCTCCTCCAAAGAAGCCCCCTGCATGGCCAAAAAGGTACAACCACCTCTACGTAAAGAATGGCATGAATAATGCTCAGGATTGAGACCAGCAAGTGCTGCAAAATACTTAATGGAGGACTGTAAAGCCTCGTACGATAATGCGGACAAAATTCCGTCCGAAGACGGTACCAAAAACGCTGGTGCGTCATCAGACGCCGGCGAGTCTTCAAAGTGCTTAGATAACCAGGGAACAGCACACAAATCAATGTTCACAACTTTTGCGATAGGCAATAACAGTTCCCGCGGGTGGAACTGGATAGATTTTGACTTCCTGACCGTTACAATGACCCCCCAGTCATAGAATTTAAAATCTTTTCGCAAAAGCATAGAATCGGAAGCTGTAATCTGACATTTTCTTAATAACCCACGAAATCCCGTCAAAAGCGCCGCCCTGGTGGCAGTATGCCCGGGGGAGGATGAAAAATAGGAAAAAATAGTTATCAACTCTTTTGGCAATATAGGAGCAGCTGTTTTAACTGCGCACCCTAGTTTGCGCTTGGCTCCCCCGAGGACAGTTTTAATAATGTGTGATTGATAATCAATTGCCTCTAGTCCTTCAGTCTTTAAAAAAAAATTTAACGCACTTAAATAATTGGTCAGTGAAGAGTATTTTAAAAATTTGGATAACCAAGTTATATATAATGCGACTTGCGTCGGCGGACATGGAGTGGGACGAAGCAGACCGACGAACTGGTCAATGAACCGCATGTAGGTGCGTACTTGGGTGCTACGCGTCAAGATGGAACTAGGCGCGTAGTACTGCTGTTGCAAAAGCCTCATGTCATGGTGCAAGCCTAGAAATTAATTAGTGTTAAGGATGATGCAAGTAAGTTCAATTGGCAAACAAATGACTGCAACAGAGTCTGTTTGTCGCGTCTGCCGACCTCAGACGTGCTCGAGCTGCGCTATCCGACCACCTGCTTAACGCGTCTGTCACGACGTTGCTTTTACTTTGAATATATACCGACGATATGTCGAAATTATACGTGCAGGAGGCCCAGAATAATTGCTTAACCCAGTTCATTATTATTTCATTCTTCGACTTGCCCGAATTCAGGGCTGCCTGGACTACCTTACTGTCGGTAACGAAAATAATCGATCGATCTTGCCAGGCGGCTTGCCAGCGAGCTGAGCTTGCCATAATCGCCCACATCTCCCTTATATTAATGTGTGCGTCTGCGCACGCGTCACAAGATACCGAAAAGTGATGACCTAACTCCAATGCCAATTCGACAGAGTCGAGGTCACTGAACGCACCCACTGTCCAATCCTCAAGGTAAAGTGAACCAAACCCAAAATTTGATGCGTCCGTATACACTGAAAACACAGAGGCATGTTTATCGAACATTTTTGCATAACCATTCAACTGATCTATGAATGTTAACCACCAAAGTATCTCCTCCCGGAAGAGGGTCATCAAACGTAGGCGGTAGTAGGGACGCTTTAACGCCCCTATGGCGTCATATATTCCACCACAAAAAGACCGCCCTCCACGCACCACTGTGGCACAGTGCGCCAACCGACCTGCGAGTGACTCCAATTGGCGCCTTGTAGCTTTACGCATATGCAAGAAAGGTTCAAGATGTGCTTTAATTTTTTGAATTTTATCTGACGGTAAGCGCAATTGCAAGGCTACCGTAGCAACTTCTATGCCTAGAAAACGTGTACATTGAGATGGCGATTTTAATTTTGAAAAATTCACGAAGAAGCCTAAGTGGCGCAAAATTGCCATAATTATAGCCTGGTTTGTAAGACATGCTTCCTCAGTTCCACAAAGGATAGCAAAATCATCTAAATAATTAATCACCGATTTTACGCCCCTTCGCATTGCACAACGGACGATAAAGTCACCAATTTGTGTAAAAATGTATGGGCTCGAAGAAAGGCCCATACACATACGATTGTCTACAAACATCTGCAAGCCATTACCCAGATTAAAACAAAATCCCTGTCTAGGACGGTCGATAGGATGTATAGCAATCGACCGGTATGCATTGCTAATGTCTGTGATAGCAATGTAATCGCCTTTGGCCATTTGACTGACTAACGAATCAAGCCCCTTATAGGAAAAAGTATGTGCTACTTCACTAACATAATTATTTACACAATTTTCATAGGGCTTAGAACAGTCGACCACCAACCTGTATCCCGAGCTCGACTTAGGGACACAAAACACATTATGGATGCAGTCCGGGCGACGCATAACCGGACTGATATAACCCGACTGCAACTCCTGCAACAGTTTATTCTGAATAAATTAATTCTCCTCTGCACTTAATTTAAATGAGGACGGAGCCGAATACTGACTGGAACAGCTAACATCGATCACGTGGAAACCAAAAATAATACCATGTAAAATATAAGACCAGTTCCAGTCCAAAGCACCTCTGAAACATAATTCACAAAACAGATGGCATGGTTTTAACTGTGTTGAACATTCTGCAATAAAATGAACGCAGGCACACTGACCTGTATTACAAAGAGCTGATATTTTAAATGTTTTAATATTATCATTATGTGAACCGTCCATAGCAGAAAGTTCTAAGTAAGTCCCACAGTTGGTGATTGTTAGCCAGTCGGCCGACGGTAGAACGCAGCCAGGCGGAACTAGGTCATTACTCGACATATGAGTAATCGGAACATTACGGGCAGTCATGAGTGCAGTAGCGGGTAACTCAAAAATAGGCTGGCCAGCAATGGCTGCCACTTCCACCGGAAAGTCTTGAATATTTGATGCAACTAGAGAAACTTCAGTGACCCGGTCGCTAACTATAGGGCAGTCCCCAAACGAATCCACTAGTACCTCAGCAAAACAATTGGCTGGTGTGTAGCCAGACTGGCGGTCAACTGAAGTTGCGAATCATTCTTTTTTACACGATAATGATTTATGAGAAGTAGAACCACATTTCGAACACCAGTGGCCATACGTGCAGTCCGCAGACGTAGAAGGGCAGCCGGCGTCCTTATTGTACGCGTAGCATGGGCGTTTACCATCTTTTGTATAGGCGTTCGCCCCATCGACGGACCCTCCGGCATTGTCTTTACACGTTCGAATATTTTCGAACGCGTAATGATACAACGCGTGCTCTGCTGCTCCAGCGCCGAAAGCTTTGAAGCCGGTCTTCAACGTGTCTTTTCTCACAGAATTATCATAACCGACATGAGCCGAATACAAAAATCTATCTGCGCGAGCTTTACTCGATATATAGGCAATGTGTTGAATTACGTGCCTGCAGTCGTCTAACGACACGTCTTCAAAGTCCAAAATCCACCGACAATTTGCCTCAATCAATTCGTGTGGGTTCAATTTTGCGACGTTTTTGTGGTCTTTCGTATGGTGTTTCAGCAACCACTTACTTTTCAATCTGCGTTCGCGGCTTGGGGTTCGGTCACTGGACGAGCCCGACGACGAACGAGTTCGCCGGCGATGGCGCCTCATTGTCTTCGATTTCGGTCTCGAACGGCTCTCCTTATCTGTCAACTCCAAATTCTGCACCTCCTCCTCCAACTGCCTGGTTTTTGCTGTCATTGTCGCCAACCGTTTGCGCCATTCCAATAGACGCAGCCTACCTTCTAATACGTGTTCCTCATCGCTGAAAGCTCCGTCCTCAAACAACACAGCTGGTCCCGGCTGAAGCTTCTCGCCCGTCTTACGCTCTGCCTTTACTGCCTTTTCTTCCTCAGCCATATAGTAATGCAGACAGTTCCTCCGTGATAGTTAGTTGACATAGAGTGAGAAGACATGCACAGCAGAAAAATCACAGGCAGAGCAGGGGAGGTGACTGGTTCCGGTGACATCCAAGGCAGAAGTGGGTCCATCGATTCCAGAACCCCAGGGAAGGGGAGGAGGAGGGGGGTGGAGGCGCCACCTAGCGGATTCGAACCCACCGGGACCAGCGCTTCAATAATTCCCAGAACACCAGGGGGAGGCACTGCACTTCACCTACACCGGCATATCGAGGATATACGCGTGAATATATGTCTCTCTATCTGCCTCTCTATCTATATGCATCTCTATCTGTCTCTCTATCTATCTGGCTGTCGCTCTATCTGTCTCTGTATCTCTGTCTGTCTCTCTGTATGTCTCTCTGTATGTCTCTCCCTGTCTCTATCTGTCTCTATCACTCTCTATCTGTCTCTCTATGTATACATGTGTCTCTCTCTGCCTCTCTCTGTCTCTCTCTGTATATATATATGCCTCTCGCTATGCCTCTCTCTATCTCTCTCTATCTTGCTGTCTCTCTCTGTCTCTCTGTCTCTCTCTGTATCTATATACGCCTCTCTATATGTCTCTCTCTATCTCTCTATCTCTCTATATCTCTATGCCTCTATATATGTCTCTCTCTATATGTCTCTCTATATCTCTCTATCTCTATATATCTCTCCATGTCTCTCTATGTCTCTCCCTGTCTCTCTATGTCTCTCTCTGTCTCTCTCTGTATCTATCTGTCTCTCTCTGTATATGTCTCTCCATGTCTCTCTATGTCTCTCTCTGTCTCTCTCTGTATATATATGTCTCTCTCTGTATATGTCTCTCTCTGTCTCCCTATGTCTCTCTCTGACTCTCTGTCTCTCGCTGTCTCTCTCTGTCTATATCTGTCTCTCTCTGTCTCTCTCTGTCTCTCTCTGTCTCTCTCTGTCTCTCTAGGTCCATATATGTCTATATATGTCTCTATGTCTCTATATGTCTCTATATGTCTCTATATGTCTCTATATGTCTCTATATGTCTATATATGTCTCTATATGTCTCTATATGTCTCTATATATCTGCATATGTCTACATATGTCTATACATGGCTCTATATGTATATATGTCTCTCTCTGTCTCTCTGTCATTCTGTCTCTCTGCCTCTATGTCTCTCTGTATATCTGTCTCTCTGCATGTATGTCTCTCTGTCTCTCTGTCTCTCTGTATCTCTATCTCTCTGTCTCTGTCTGTTGATGTGTCGATGTGTCGATGTGTCGATGTGTCGATGTGTCGATGTGTTGACGTGTCGATGTGTCGATGTACATGTAGACATGTCTACATGTAGACATGTTTTATATGACTTACATGTCTTACATGTCTTAATCTATCAGGTCGCCATGAGGGCACATTGTCACAAGTCGGTACCCATCCTGATATGACCCTAGATGTTGCTAGGATATAAACAACAACCGACAACAACAACAATTGTTGCATATATATATTTATATGTGTCTCTGCATATGTAAGAACTATTATATCTATAAATCACCAAATTTGGTGCACCAATTAAATGACTATCAGCGACATTTTGTCTTTCATTTAAGAGTAATTAATTTACATTAAAACAGAAGGAATTTATGTATTGCACCTCATAACATGTTGGTATTGTTAAACAGGCAAATCATATTTATCTCATAAAAGAAAACATTTACACATTTTATATTCATGTGATCAGGGAAATTATCTGGTGTTTTGTTCTAGCAAAATATCCCTTAATTATGGTAACTACTGCCTCAGGACATTGGGTGTGTATGCTGTGTGTCGGTATCCCCCTGACTGAACCCCTGTTGGTCAGACCTCCCATATCCGTGCACATGCCCCTCCCCTATCATCCCCCCTCCCCCCCGCCACACACACACTCACAATCACTGGACAGAGTGTGTGTGTGTGGGTGTGTGGGTGTGTGTGGGGGTGGGGGGCAGAGGGCAGTGATAAGTGTTCCATAAAGAAACCCTAAACTGGGTCATGGCTCACTCCTCCTTCACCCCCTTCCCCTCCTCACCAACAACCATAAACTCTGTCATCCCTCCTGCCCCACACCTCCCCAACATGTGTTGTGGTTTGAAGGGGAGGGGGTGTCATCAGCCCCAGCCATCCACTCTGCCTCTACACTCGCACAGCACTCCCCCCTACACACTGGACATATGCTTGGAGTTATTCCATACTGAATTACATCACCAGAACTGATTGAATCAACAGACTCATTCCAGGTGTTTCCCCAACCTTATAAATTCCTCCAGTGTGTGTGGCTGCTGGGGTAATTGGTGGGCGGGCCCCCCCCCCCCTCGCCCCACACACACTGGAGGAATTTATATATAAATATATCAATTCCTCCAGCAGCCCTGTGGAGGACACCACCAATGGGGCAAGGAGGAATAGATATGTAAAGTATATGTCCTCCTTGGATCTATTTTTGTATAATGCGTTATGCATCACATATGTATGTGATGTGTAGTGGTCTGCACTGACCTCAGGCAAGGAGCCGCATAGACAGGTAGGCGTGGGTAGTATGGTGATATCACGGAGCCTAGATGGTGTAATGGTTAGCACACTGGCCCGGAATGCAAAGAGATGTGGGTTTGAATCCCGCTCTAGGTGCAATATTTCCCATGTTCATCACCCCCATGACACTGGTTCCATGACCAGGATCCTGTACAAGCTATGTGCTGTATAGTTGTTGAACCTACCCTGTGTATGTATATATAAGTGCGTTGCCTATATGTATGTAATTGTAAGCATTAAAAGACTTACAATTCCAGGGGTACGAGTGTAGTGGTCTGCACTGACCTCTCAGGCAAGGAGCCACATAGACATGTAGGCGTGGGTAGTATGGTGATATCAAGCAGCCTAGGTGGTGTAATCGTTAGCACACTGGCCCGGAATGCAAAGAGATGTGGGTTCGAATCCCGCTCTAGGTGCAATATTTCCCATTTTTAGCACCCCCACGACATGATGTATAAGCATTATGCGAGTATAACTCCCTAGCACAAACCCTAGCACAAACCCTAGCATTCAACTCCCTAGCACAAACCCAGTCCCACCCACCGCACCTACATCGCACACCTAACTCCATCCGTAACCCATATATATATTATATAATATATATATATATATATATATATATATATGGTTATATATATATATATAATATATAATATATATAAAGGGCTGGTCCACATTACGGCGTATGGCGGGAGCGTATTGAAAACCTACGTACGCCATCGGGTGCCACTTTCGGGTGTGTTTGAGCGTATGCGTAGCGTATGCGTAGCGTATGCGTAGCGTATGCGTAGCGTATGCGTAGCGTATGGGAGCGTATGGGAGCGTGCCAGGACATTTTTTGACATTTTGGGCCATACGCCCACATAGGTCGTGTTTTTTTGAGTATGCACAAAAAAAAAAGGACGGACGAATTTATGAAAGCGTATGGCGGCGTATGCATCATAAGCTTCACATACGCCGGCGTGTTGCGGCACTGGCGGCGTATGCGTAGCGTATGCGTAGCGTATGAGTAGCGTATGCGTAGCGTATGCGTAGCGTATGCGTAGCGTATGCGGCGTATGGCGACGTATATGACGTAAGCCGCTACGCCGCCATACGCTTCCGCCATACGCCGTAATGTGACAGCCCCTTTAGTTGCATAATGATTGTACGAGTATAGACAGGTGGGAAAGTGTATTCCTATGTTATGATTTGTATTGAAGGTGTGATATACCCTGAGCTTACGATGCTGCAGGATTGATCTTCATATGAAGAGTTCATGTGCAAAACCACATAAACGCCAATCCAAAGATTTGTTTAAAATTACCAATTTTTACCTGAAAATAATTTTAATTCTCATGAATTCCACCTTTGTTGTGATGACATTATGATGGAACAATAAAAAAAAATGTAGGAATGTAAAAAAATTAACTTTTTGAGGTTCGATTTTAATGTTTATCCCGATTTTTGGATTGGCGTTTATGTGATTTTGCACCTGAAGTCTTCATATATAATATACTTACATATATGATACGTACATATATGATACATAATTATGTGAGTATAAATAACGGGGAATTCAGGAGCCCCAGCTCGAGTTAGATGTATTTACTGGATATATATACGACAGATAAATAACATACATCACAAACGCACTAGAAACAAATATGGCAAAATAACAACTGAAAACCAAGGAACGAATATCTGGAACTCAATACCAGTAGAGATTAGAAACCTTCAAACTTTGAAAAACTTCTGTAAAAAACTAAAGATAAGCTATCTCAATGCATACTAAATCGATTACCAGTAAAGAATATATATAATACCCCTATTAACATACATGCAAAATAACTACTGATACTGCATGTGAGTACATGAATCCATGACACAATATCCATATAATATTCCTATCATTACTTTGTTTTTTACTAACTGTGAAGAGACGCATCAGTATCTCATCATAATCATTAGTTAAAAATGTAGCTTAAGTTTAATAATTTGTTATTGTCATCACTTGTTCATTCACATCATGGAGACCAGCTAGATAAGCATCGCTTTTCTGGGATCCTTTCTGTCTGTAAGGAATTTGTATGCATTTATTGTATCACCTCAATTTATTGTAAACATACCTTGCAGAGAGTTAAAATAAAAGAATTGAATTGAATTGATATGTATTATTGGCCAATCGTAGCTGAGGATTATTTGCTGCGAGCATGCCGACTGTTGCGCCGTCAACAGCGTGGTGAGCGCCAACCGAACTATGTACTGGTCGACCTTCGCCAGGATGTATTTCTGTTCTAATAGACCCATGCTCATACAACAACTCTCACAGTCACCCCCTTATCCATCACCGCGCATGACACCCAAAGACAGTCCCACCTGTCCCACCCGACACTCACGCCGGGAACTCAACATAATTCCTAAGGACTGTCCTATCTCAAAACTGCAGACTCCGATGAAGCCGGAACAAAATAAAATCACAACACAATTTAAAAATAACATCAAATGGTATACATCATTTCAGTGTGCAAACCAACTTTATATTGTTTTCATTTCAAATATCGTCAAAGTTACGACAAGATCAAATAAAATGGGTGATATCAATTTACCTAATCTGTACTGCTGTATAGAGAAAGAGGAAGACCAATTACCGGCCAAGTTGAGTTTGTTTGTTTGTTGTTGTTTTACGTCCTAGCAACATCGAAGGTCATATCAGGACGGTTAAGAATTTCCTTTCTTAATCAATGCAAAGCAAAAGCTCCTAGGTAGCTCTAAGATAAAAACACTTGCAAATAAATAATCGTCTATATTGACTTTTTTATAAAAGAGTTATATAATCATTCAAGACAATAAACCACAAACTAATGATTAAAACAGTTTAAGTTGTTCAGCATTGAAAACAAGTTCCATCATGAGTTGATATGTTATCGACAGAGTAAATAAACAATCATTAAAATAATAATAATAATACAAATGGAAGTGTGTCGGTGATGAATGAGTCCATCTAGGTGTTGTCTAATGAGATCGGGTCATGTAATGGTGCAGGTAGGACTGTGTAGAAGTGAGATCCTCAACTGCCAGTGGGTATCCTTATATGAGGTGCATGATGAATAACTACTGTCAATACCATCCTGTAGTGTATGTATATGTATGACGGGGCTTCTCTCAGTCTGTGTGGGTGGCTGAGAGTGTAATGTGAAGTCTATGATGGAGAGGGGCTAAGTCCCCAGGTTTTGGTGGAAGATCTCCCTAAAATATAACAAACTAACCCCAATCTCCCGGTTTTAATTTGTTATTTTCTGCTAAAGAATCATTTTATCTTGTTTCATAAAAACAATATTTTACTCATATTTGTATCTCTAAATGCACCAGACTGCACCATTGTGTACCAATCTTTTTAAAGAATTACAGGGGAGCCTCCCAGTCCTAAGCTCCCGATGAGGGAGGGGCCGACCCCCCCCCCCCCCCACCCCTACACCCTCTCAGTTTCATCCATGCTATTTCTCCCTATTTGCAATTTGTATATTAGAGAGATCTCCAAACTCAAAATCGTATCTACTTGGCACGATATTCCTTCGTATTTACAATGTCCCTACTCACAATCTTGTATGCTTGCCACGCTATTTCTCCCTGTTTACATTTTGTATATTTGGGAGATCTCCCTACTCACACTCTTATCTAGTTGGACCGCTGGTGACGTCATGACATCGCGTGAGAGAAGCCAGCTAATCCCATGGAGAGTTCCAACAACAGGTAGCCTTCTGTCATTGTCTTCAGCAATATGTATATGTCACAGTTCAGGCTGCCACGCCCCTAGCCCCCTACCTCCCCCACCTCACCCCTTCCACCCCTACCTGCACCCACCTTCCCACGCATAGGTCCTAGGTTCACGGCCTAGAATTTGACACCAACAAAGTATTCCCAGTAATTATTATTAGGAATAAATGGAGAGTTCAGGCGCAAATACTGTCAATTTACATGTTAGTTGTTTTCTGTAAAATAGAATATGTTGTGCTTTCCAGTCAAAGATTAACAATTTCATATTTGGTAGTGTAGTATATAGGGGGTGTTTTTGTTTTCAGCGAACACATGGTTTTGATGATAGGAATGATGTCACTCTCATCTTAAACCTGGTAGTCATGGTTTCATTTTGGCTTGAATGACATTTTGTCGGTTTATGCGTCTGAACTATTCATATGTTATTTTAGTTAGATAACACGGTGGGGTTAAAAAACCCTAGTGTTAGAAGTTACAAACAAATCTACCATCATACAACATTTGCAGCACTACAATAATTGCTATGTTTCTGTTTGAGGTAACACCGACTCATTTACGGCATTGTGAGTCTGCTACAATAGAATAATAAGATCACCGGCTTGACAACTGATTATAAATGACGCTAACAATAAATAATTTAATAAGTGCACCAGAATCTAACAGGGGCGTCGCTAGACCTTTAACGATGTGCACTCCTAATTTCGGCAGGGGGTTTAGGGGGCCGCTTAAGCTTAAGCTAGCAGATTTTACACATGTTAGACTTGAGTTTTCGACACTCCTGACTACTACATGCCTCCTCTCTCTTTCTCTTTATTATTTTTTTTGTTTTTTTTTGTTTTGACAAAACGATGTGGACGTTTTGGCGTATGTGTGTATGCCTAGCTACGCCCCTGTCTAACGTGGATATGTTGGATCAAATTAAAGGGAGGATTTCAGTTTCGAAACCTTCATGCCTCCATCAAATTATCCACCTTTAGATACCTTTTTCCAACAGTAATAATGAACAAGGTAGTGAGTTAAGTTGAAAGTCAAATTGGTTCCTTACAGTCCTCAAATACACACTAAAATCTCCATATTCTATATAATAAAGCTTGGGTAATTCTGGGTGCAATGAATCATGGGATTATATCCTAATTCGCCTTATATCGGGTCGTCATAACGGGCTTTCACTGTACCAACCACGATGTGTGCATCATATATATGTCATCTACACTGCATCAGTGTTCTGGATCGATGCAGTATGATTTCATTCCATCATAATCCTATCAGGGCCAGGATCATGAGTAATTGAATGCCGTGAACTAGCATATAGTTTCCCTACGTCAATTACAATTATTATGAATGGAATCAAAGACAATGTATGATAAGATGTGCCACTCACCGCTTTCCCATGAAATACAGCATACAAGGTAATTGGACAGGTTCCATAGCCCAGCCTGACTGCCATACCATTGAAACAAGGGGACAGGTTCCCTAGCCCACCCTGACTGCTGTACCATCAAAGACAATGTGCAACAATTGTAGTGTATTATCTCCTAATATTAATGATGAAAACAATATTATAGTATAGTAAAGTTCAAGCATACATTAAGCACTTTCATTTGTGCCATAAATAAACAATTAGGGACCACGACTAGCAATTCAAAATGTCTTGGTTTCTCAACGCGTATTGAAAAACCAAGACAGTTTACATATAGAAACATATAGGGGTGAGCTGTCACAGTCTGCTATTACTTTAATATTGAGGATGGTACCTAACAACATATATCATTAGAATGGGTGTAGTAGCTCTTCACAGTTTCTGTGAAGATAACACTCCTGTGAATAGTATTTTCATAATATTCAATTAAAACTACATTCAAATAAAGAGACAATCTTATTTTGGCTATAACATTGTGCTGCTTGTATTCTGGAATTAGTCATTTTTACTAGTGAACCACCTTGGTCTATTTAAAAAAGTACTTTTCTTAGAATCAAAATCCTGGACATAGGTAATGGGAAATAACCAAAATATGAACAAATCATGATGTGTGACATCATATAAGACATTATTCTAATGTACACACAGGCAGATGGGTTGTTGTTTTAGCAATAGCAGTCTACACAAGGATGGCCACTGGAGGTGGGTGGGGGTGTTTGTGTGGGTGTTGTTATGTATATAGGTGCCATGTGTATAGTGGCATACCTCTCGCAGCCTTTCGTAATCCGAGACCCCATGCCGTTGGGCAGTGAGGCCTAATAATAAAGCCAGTTCTACTATGCAATTCAACGGGTTCGGTTGTTCTTTACATGGTGTCAGACAAGGAGAGGGACCGAGAAGAAATGGCACTCACAGGCTTAAAAGCACCGCGCCATTGAACCTAGAGGATGACATTGGCACAAATTGGCGAACATGGATACAATCCTACGAAATCCATGCTGTCGCAACTGGTGTCGCGAACAAAATGGAGAAAATACAATGCGCTATTTTTCTTCATGTAGCGGGCGCTGAGGCGCAGAAAGTCAACCGCACTATACAAATCGACCCTCCAGACAAGTTTCAATTACCGCCAACCTCTACATTAACACCTTCAGAGAATACTGTGAGGGAAAGGATAACATTACTTTTATACGGTACAAATGTCATTCGTACAACCAGAATACGCAGAACATGGAAACATATATCAGAGAGTTGAGGACATGAGTGGCCGAATGTGAGTACGGTGAGTTGGAAAGCTCATTATTGTGTGACCAGCTGATATGCGGCGTTAAGAGTAATGTACTGCTTGACAAATTACTTCAAACTCAAAGTTTGTCTCTCAAAAAATGCATCGACATGTGAAATCTAAGCGGGCATACTTCAGCCACACTCATGCCAGCACCGAAAGTGGGAAACATAGGCGAACAGAATGTCGACGCCATATCGGCGACTGGCAACCAATGGTCACCACAACAGATACGCCCCCCAGCTTGGAAACACCCCCTGTTTCAAACAACCAAAACAAACATGAACAAGACACAGTGCAATTGGTGCGGTTATTCACACATATGTGGACAGTGCCCAGTGAGAGGGAAGGAGTGTGTCGGTTGTCACAAAATTGGACACTTTGTGAAAGTATGTCGCTCACAGACGAACAGAGGAACATCAGTGAATGAAGTGAACGTAGACTGAAACAACATGCATGATGACAGAGAGAGCCATGTATTGGCCGACAAGGCAGCATACAACTTATTTGTGGGGGCGGTGATGAGTGACAATGCGGGTGACACGGAACCATGGTTTACCGACGTAACCATTGGGGCCATACAAAGTCAGGTTCAAGGTAGACACTGGGCTGAGGTGAACCTCATTCCACGCCAAGTGTTCGACAAGTTCAAAATCATCAAGATGAAGGCGTCAAGATCCATGCTCGTCACATTCACCGGACAGAGGTTGACACCCAATGGTGAAGCAGTAATCAAGGTGCGCAGATGGGACATCAAGTTTCAAGGCACTGCGACAGGCAGCCCTATATTAGGAAGACAAGCCTGTGTACAGCTGGGACTTGTGGCATGCATAGATGAACTTAACAAACCAACAGTTAACACTGATGCTACCGCCTCTGCTAACAAAACGGTAAATAACTTTAAAGATGTATTTCAAGGCCTGTGAGTAATCAAAGTAGATGCAAAAATATACATTGACAAGAATGTGAACCCTGTAGTAGACCCACACAGGCGCATACCGCATGCTATAGTAGATGATGTAAAGGCTGAGCTTGAAAGGATGTTAAAGTTAGGAGTAATTGTATGCCAAACTGAACCTGCTCCATGGGTTAACTCAATTACTATAATGAGAAAACCTGGAAAGGTTTGAATTTGCCTCGATCCAACTAAGTTAAATAAGGCTATTCTGAGAGGGCCGTACCCGATTCGCACCATCGAGTCGCTAAAATAGATAACGCTCGGTAGTTATCAGTGTTGGATGCAAACTCGGGCTACTGGCAAATTCAAGTAGACGAGGCTAGCTCCACTCTTTGTACATTCAACACCCCATGGGGTAGGTTCCGTTTCATGAGGTTACCGTTTGGTATAAAGACTGCCGGTGATTTATTTATCCAGCAAATGAATTAACTACTAATGGAGCAGTCACACTACGACGTGTATTCCGGCGTGCCGCCAACGCGCTTAAATATATTCAACGCGTCGAGAAACGTCAAACTTTTCGGCGTGTTTTGCGAAAAACTCGACACAGCGCAGCGTGTTGGCAGCGCGTTGCTGGCATGTTATTCTAAAAAGTTGCGCCGCGTTCCCACGGTCTTATCGACGCGTTATCGCCATGTTATCCACGTGTCGCGAGCGTGTTAAACCAAGTTGGCGGGTTGCAAGCGTGTTTTCAACACGTTATTGGCGTGTCGCCAGCGCGTTAAACCAAGTCGGCGAGTTGCAAGCGTGTTATCAACGTGTTGTGGACGTGTTATCGACGGCCCGCAACACGTCGCCGCGCGTCGGGCAGCGCCGAAAGTTTTGTGCAAGCACAAAACTTTCGGCGCTGGGCGACGCGCGCCGACGCGTTGTATCAAAGCGACCTGTCACTCAAAGTGTACCGACGTGTACCGACGCGCCGGTAACGCGTTTATAACGCGTTTGTACCGGGTCTCGACGCGTCCCGACGTTTCGCCCAAAAACCCAACACGTTGCCACGCGTTGTCCAACGCCGGGCCAACACGTCGTAGTGTGACTGCACCATAAGTGATTTAGAAGGGGTGCAAATAGTTTCTGACAACATTTTGATTGATGGGAACAGCATAGATGAACACAACACGAGGCTAGAGGCTCTGTTAAGCAGAGCACGGGAAATTAATCTAAAATTGAGCCCAAGCAAGTCTAATATATGCAAATCTGAGGTATATTACTTTGGTCATCTATTAACTGCCGATGGGTTAAAACCAAACCAGGATAGACTGCAGGCTATTGTAGACATGAAAGCACCCTCAGATAAGACAACACTGCAAAGCTTCTTGGGAATGGTCGGGTCTGTGAGCAAGTTCATTCCCAAGATGTCAGAGATCACTAAGCCCCTTAGGTTAGTCCTACAAAAAGAAGTAGCATGGCACTGGCAAGAACCACAGGCACACGTGTTCGAACAGCTAAAGTCACTATGAGTATAGTCCCCAGTTCTCAGATATTACAATGCTAAAGAGCCAATAACACTGCAAGTTGATGCATCACAGTCAGGGCTGGGCGCCACATTGTTCCAAAACCACATATCTCTAGTAATGGCATCGAAGGCATTAGATAAAACTCAGAGCAACTATGCTGTAATAGAGAAGGAGCTACTCGCTATGTGTTTCGGATGTACGAATTTTCATGAATATACATTATACATATAGGAAAGAGATCACAATAGAAACTGATCATAAACCCTTAATCTCAATTATGTCTAAACCATTACATGATTTGTCTTCCAGGATGCAACGCATGAGAATGTGACTCCAAAATGATGACATCAAAGTGATATATGTGAAAGGTACCAATCTATATTTTGCAGAGACGTTATCCAGGGCCCATACCAGCAACACTTCGCCAAGTACCTGTTTGACAAAGACATCTCAATAGCTGAAATGAACAAGCCACACACAGAGCCATTAGTGAGTCATTCTGTACAAGACTTGCCATTTGAAAAAGTGGGTGCAGACTTGTTTCACATCAATCAAAAAAAATTGTATTATTATAATTGATTACTATAGTAAATACCCAGAAGTCTTTGAATTAAAGTCAATGTCTAGTGCATCGACAATCAAAGTCATGAAAGAAACCTTTCTAGAAATAGGATACCCAAAGTAGTTGTTTCTGACAATGGGCCCCAATTTCAGAATGCAGACTATCGTAATTTCAGTACCGAATATGGATTTGAACGAGCATACTTAAATCCCATGCATGCCCAAAGTAATGGCCAAATAGAGCGTGCCATGCAACCAGTTAAGCGAATGATGAAAAAAGCTGCAATGGATAACAGAGACATACACATAATACTACTAAACATAAGAAACACCACGATCCAATCCATGACCGCATCACCAGTGTAAATGCTAATGTCGAGAACACTAAGATCCAAAATACCCACTGTCACAACAAATCTAAAACCCAAACTCCAGTCATCTAAAAAACAACAAATCATCGTAAACAAAGCAAAGCAAAAGTTATATTTTGATAAAAGAGCAGCGAAAGAACACTCTAAACTAAGCGTTGGGCATAATGTAAGATATCTGGACGACAAAGACGAATGGGCATCCGGACAAATTACAAATACAGACACACCAAGACCCAGAGATTACAAGATCAAGAACAATACAGAACACATAATCCGAACCGAACCCCCGACCCCCGACCCTCACCCCCAACCCCCGACCCTCACCCCGGACCCCCGACCCTCACCCCCAACCCCCGACCCTCACCCCGGACCCCCGACCCTCACCCCCAACCCCCGACCCTCCCCCCGGACCCCCGACCCTCCCCCCCGATCAGACTTTCCCCCCGACCCGACTTTCCCCCCGATCTGACTTTTCCCGACATCTACATGACCCGACCTCTACATGACCCAACCTCTACATGACGCGACCTCTACATGACCCGACCTCTACATGACCCGACCTGATTTGAGTCGGGTAAAGTCAGGTCGGGTAAAGTCAGGTCGGGTAAAGTCAGGTCCGGCAAAGTCAAGTCGGGCAAAGCCAGGTCGGGCAAAGCCAAGTCGGGCAAAGCCAAGTCGGGCAGAGTCAAGTCGGGCAAAGTCAAGTCGGGCAATGTCAAGTCGGGCAATGTCAAGTCGGGCAGTTTCAAGTCGGGTGAAGTCAAGTCGGGTGAAGTGCATACGACTTCATAGTCGGGTGAAGTCAAGGCGAGTGAAGTCGAGTCGGGTAGAGTCGAGTCGGGTAGAGTCGAGCTGGATAAAGTCAAGCCGGGTAAAGTCGAGGCGGGTAAAGTCGAGCTGGTTAAAGTAGGGCCGGTTAAAGTCGAGCCGGTTAAAGCCGAGCCCGCTAAAGCAGAGCCCGGTAAAGTTGATCCCGGTAAAGTCGAGTAATCTCGAGTGAGGTAAAGGCATATTGATTAATATTAATGTAATTATGCATTAAACAAAATTACTAAGACATTTTTTTTAAAAAGTATTCCGGTTCCAAGATTCGAACCAGTTACCCTCTGATATTGAGACCAACACTCTGCCATCTGAGGTAAAGAGACTGTAACCCAGAATGGTCCAATTGGTGGCAGAATGATGGGAGGTCCTGATGGCATGTGAATAATGAGCAAACAATATGGATACAAATAATCTGAAAAGAAATTCTATAGTAAGGATAATAAATCAATCAATTTAAATATAAATTTAATTTAATTAAAATAAATATCACCACATCATCATTGACCAGAATGGTCTGGCTAGAGGTGGGCTGGTGGGGGTATGGATTGCATACCAGTGTTGCTGTGTGGCTATTATCTTACTTTGTGTGTGTGGGTGGGGGGGATGTGTCCAGTAGGCCATACATGCATGACTACCTCCAACCTGGTATATATGGCTGGCACGGTTGCACCAACACACTTGCTATCCGGACCACACTCTGTCCACACCTCTCTCTATCACCTCTCTGCCGGCCATGCTCCTCCTCGCTATGTCTGAAAAGAGTTCCAGAAGGAGAAGCCTGCCGGCATCTCACTTTCTACTCTTACTCTGTCCGTGTCTATGGCTCGCTGGACGGTCACCATAGAGCAAATAGACACGGTCCTTTGACTCAACTCTCCTCATTTCTCTTTCCTAGACTCTGCCATTTCGATTTCTCCCAGGCACACTTCTTCCCCTGACCAGGGTAGTTGTGTTCTTGGGTGGGGCCCTTCACCTTTACGATTTCTCTGTCTTGTTCTTGTTGCTGGAACAACCGCTGCTCCCACCTTTGCCTGCCTTCCTCAAACCCCTGCTGCTGACCGGATTCAAGTGCTACACTGCACTACACCTACAGCTCAACTACACGCCGGACCGAAGAGATTTGCTGTCACCCCAATGCCTCTCCGTTACAATGTTGTGAAGATGTCCCCAGCTTCTACAACACTCCCTACTGAAGTTAAGTCTTCAACCACAGATTGGGCTGATTTATCGGAGCCTCTCTACCCAATGTTGCAGTTCTGCAACCGGTAACCATCGTACGGTTACAAACACCCCCCAATCATCATCACCAACACAAAGAAGCTAGGGTGGGGATGCATCTGTAAACTGTCCAACTGAAAAACTTATGGTGGATGTGGGTCATGGTCATTGAGCCATGACTGCTGCCAACCCTTGCTTTAAAGTTTGAGGATAGGGGTACTACCAGTACCAGCATATCCATACATCCATACATATATGCATATATACACATGTATATGCGCACATGCGCATGCACAAACACACACACAAACACACACACGCAAATACGCATACACATGTGCACACACACATGCACACATGCACACACACACATGCACACACACACATGTGTGCACACACACGCACACACACATGCACACACGTGCACACACGTGCATACACACACGTGCACACACATGCACATATATGCGCACACACGTATATACACACATCTACACACATCTACATGTATGTGTATAAGCATATATATATGCATATATATGTGTATATATATGTATAAATGCACATATATCCGCATATATGCATGTATATGTTTATAATTATGTCTATATATGCATATATTTATGTCTATATATGCATATATATATATATATATATATGCACACATATATATGCATGTCTGTATATGCACATACCCATATATGTATGGTGGATATACCACACAGAGAAATCCCACTCTGCACCCACACCCACACCCACACCCACACCCACACCCACACCCAGTGGCCATCCTTGTGTAGAATGCTAAAACAACAACCCATCTGCCTGTGTGTACATTAGAGGAATGTTTTATATGATGCTATATAAATCATGTTTTTGGTTATTTCTCATTAACTATGTCTAGGATTTTGATTTAAGAAAAGCACTTTTTTTAATAGACCATGGTGGTCGACCAGTAAAAATGACTAATTCCAGAATACAAAGAGCACAATATTATAGGCAAAATGAGATTATCTCTTGATTTTAATGTAGTTTTAATTGAATATTATGAACATACTATAGGCAGGAGCATTTTCATCATAGACTCTTTGAAGAGTACTTGCCCCTATTCTAAGAATATATTTTGTTTGGTCCCATCATTAATGTAGTTGCAGACTGTGACAGCTCACCCCTATTTGTTTCTATATGTAAACTGTCCTGGTTGTTCAATACGCGTTGAGAAAGCAAGACATTTTGAATTCAAAGTCATGGCCCCCTACCTGATAAATAGAATGTGTGATTATATCGGAGTAAGACAACTAGTACTGCATCTAATCAAAAACAATGCACCTTGTTTGCCATTGGTAGGCAGCACTGCCTGATTATTTCAGAATGTCCTCAATTAAAACGCTGAGTGGTGCGTCTTATCGTACATACTCTTTGATGGTGTTGTGCGAAACCGAATTAAAAACAAGTCTATTAATTGCTTCACACTGATTGTCCCTGTAGGTTCAAGGATGTTCTATTGCTCGCGTGGCACAGCAGGTGTGAAAACAGTAATTGGGAAGAAACATGGCTGCATCAGCTTCCCAGCGGGCAACATGGCACACCGGTGGTTGATCGAGGATGGGTGATAAGCTGACAATGGGAGAAAGTTGTGCAAGCTTATACGGCGGAGAAATAGAGATGGGCCATTCTCTGAAACATATTTGGCTTGCATGTTATGATGGTGATACTTAATTCTTTCTTTTTTTGGTAGCAAGTCAAATAAATATTGGTGCTGTTGTGTATTAAGTATGTCAGAAATACTACATTTATTTAATCTTTCCCACAAGATGTATCAAACGCATGCTTTTATGAGTTTGTGCTAAAGTAAAAATGTGAAAATTTCCACATTGACACCATCCATTTACCCACACATTTTTCAAACCTTTTTTTTCAATTTTTGTTCTTGTAAGACAAATGTAAGATTTTTGTTCTTGTTGCTTAACTGTATGTAATCAATGCAATATTGTTTGAATGCGTCATGTATGTTAAAATGATGTTCTGGATTTGTGCTTTGTTTCCATTTTATACAAGTGATATTAGCATATTACTCAATTTGTTTAAGATCAAAATCAAAAAGTGAAATAGCTTTTTATTCCTATTGTATGCCACTCTTTGTCGCGCAGTGAATTATGGAGCATATATATATATAAATACATTACGCCCCAAAAAATATATATATAATATATATATATTTCACACTCACAGATATATATATATATTTATATATGTGAAATATATGTATATATATATGTAGTACATAATTTATTATGTGGATATAAATAACGGCATCCACTTAATCTTTCTCTCTAACCACCTTAACTCCCACGTTATTCACTGCGGAGCAGGAATACTCTCCTCCCTGCCTCCTCTACACCATGAGCCAACTGTCACTCTGCTCACTTTCTGAGTAGCAGTAGGATATCTCCCAAGGTGGATGCCACCCATATTCCCTACTGGTCAGATTTTCCTCAAATTCCAATTCAATTCAAATAGATTGGTCCAAAAGTGAGTTCAAGCCAGCGTGCCATGCTTCCCCATTGTTACCTGAATTAACAACTAAAAAAAACCAGGGAGAGAGGTTGGTCTGCAGGTTGCGTGACAACATTTTGAATTTGAAAGAAAGTAATGAGTTTTGTGTTTGATTGTTTTTTTTGTGGGTGCTTTAGTTATTGAGGGCGCCATATGCCTTTGCACATCACCACTTCCTGATTGATTAATTGATTGCCATTATCAGGATAGGGTAAGTACTGCATAGCCCACTACCAGGATAATGTAACTGAATGGGAAATTCGCTCAAAATGCCAGTGGCCCGGTCTCCCAGTAGGGCAGCACTGAGTCTGCACTGTCACAAGTGGGTATCCATCCTGATATGACCTTAGATGTTGCCAGGATGAAAACCCCAAAGAAACAAACAAAGACACCCCTTCCCGATTAGCTCAGCCAATCACGTGTTGTGTCTCTCTAGGACAACTGTGCCACATATGTCACCTCAGTCCTCACGCCGGGAACAGTGGCCGAATTGGTAAAGCGCATGCCTCCCGTCCGTTCAGTTCTCCGGGCGAGTCAAACCAATGACTGACAAAATTTATACTTGTCGCTTCCTAGCTTGGGACACGACACGATGGCCGAATGAGTTAGAGCGTCCGTCTCACATGTTGGTAGACCATGGGATCGTGAATTCGAACCCTGGTCGAGTCAAACCAATGACTAAATTGATACTTGTCACTTCCTAGCCAGGCGCTTGGCATTATTAGGATAGGTCAATGACTGGTTTGGCTCAGTGTCAGGATAATGTGACTGAGTGGGATTTCAGGTCATGGTGTTGGTGGTCTGCTCTTCCAGTGGGGCAAAACTATAAAGTCGCCATGAGTGTGAACTGTCACAAGTCGGTACCCATCCTGTATTACCTTGGATGTTGCCAGGATGTAAAACGCCAACAACCAACCAACCATCACCCTGATTATACCGGTTGCCATTATGAGGACGCTACACAATCCAGGTGTTGTTGGTGTTGTTGTTGTTTTATGTCCTAGCAACATCTAAGATCATATCAGGAGAGGTACCGACTTGTGACAGTGCATACTCATGGTGACTTTATAGTGCTGTCCCACTAGGAAACCAGGCTGCCGGCACCATCACCTGATATCCCACTCAGTCACATTATCCTGACACTGAGCACACCAGTCCTTGCCCTGTCCTAATAATGCCAAGCGCCTGGCTAGGAAGTGTGATATATGCATAATAGTCTACAGGTATGGTTAATATATGTTAACGAGATGCAGAGGTTGAGACAAAGAGATATGCAAATGAGATGACGTCACAGAATGTTGCCGGTAGGTAACTTTACCTAGTCGTGAATAAACCATTCAGTATCCAGATCTTGAAGTGTTCAGACGTTGTACTTTCACAGGAAGCGACAAGTATCAATCTTAAAGTCATTGGTTTGACTCGACCAGGGTTCGAACATACGACCTACCAGTCCAGGAGACGGACGCTCTAACTCATTTGGCCATCCCGTCTGGTTGCTGTGTTGTTGGTGTGTATGTAGAGATAATAATATTATGTATACAATGAGCGGTCTCAAAAGGTGATAAGTAATATGGGACAAAACTTTGTCCATTGTAACGATCAACATACTATCTGCTTATGTATTTGCTCAGGATAAACAGATTCGTTTTTAACATGGTCTTTCATAATCCGAATAGAATACATATTGATTTGAAGCAAATGTTTTCAGTGTAACCGTTTCTGTGCTGTTTTCGGTCAATCGTTATGCGGACACACAAAAAGAAAGAATTAGTTATCACCTTTTGAGACATGCTCACGTATATAAGTGTGTTGTGTATCATAATCATTAAATGGCTTTTGGAAGGAAACTATTTAAAAGACTTACAATTGCAAAGGGATAAGCGTAGTAGTATACTCTTACCTTTCACTCAAGGACCCAAGTAGATAGGTCTTCATGGCTAGCGATATTGTATCAGGGAAGCTAGATAATGTAATCAAGAGGGGCGTAATTGATTAATCAACTCGGGTCTGCCGAGCCACTTTTTGGCGCATGCGCACATCCTACAGACTCGGGTCGAATAATCGAATACGCTTCTCCGCGCTCGGGTGGAATCTTTTTTTTTTTTTGTTAATAACAGATAAAACAATGCAAAATAGGATTTAAAGTATTTTATGATGGCCTCGTTTAGCTATATTTCCATTTCATTAATCTAAGCTATTCTTTTTTTTTAAATCATGTATGACTGGTACTGGTAGCTGTTATCCTGCAGGATGGTACCAGCGCAAATGTGATGTCATCGCTCGTAGCCAACCCCAGCTATGAGGTGGGTTACTTGGGTTGGATTGTTTTGCACACGGTATGTGTATTTGTCGACTCTACTCGCAGTGTTCGATTTGAAATTCTGATGACTCAGCTGACCAGAGTCGCCTGGGTCGTGTTAATCGATTACGGCCAAGAATGCTAGCCCTAGAGGCCGTATTCGATGATGACGACCCGGGCGACTCGGGTCACCCGAGTTGCTAGGATTTCAAATAGAACGCCGCGAGTGGAGTCGAAAAAATACACGTGCCGTGTGCAAAACCAGCTGACCCCAGTAACCCACCTCTTGGTTTGGGATGACTAGGAGCGATGACGTCGCATTTATGCTGGTACCGCCCTGTAGCAGTACAAGTCCTGTGTGTTTTTTTTAATGTTTTTTTTTTAATAACCCAGATTAATTAAATGGAAATATAACTGATCTATGCAATAATAAAATACTTTAAATCCTATTTTGCTGTAGTTATATCGGTTATTAAACAAAAATGGTTTTGGATTAGGCCACCATTTTATCCACCCCGAGCGTGTTCGTTTATGCAACCCGAGGTGGTAGCTTCTGCGCATGCGCCAACATGTGACTCGGGTGACCCGAGTTGATTAATCGAATACGGACCACATAACACGAAAGGGGGGTTTACATTACCCATATAACAAAACCATGGTTATGATGACTTAATCATAAAAGTAATCAACTTCATCTATTGGGGGCGGGTGGGGGAGGGGGGGGGGGTTCAAACCATCTTTGAACAAATTGTTTGAACTAACTGTTTCACTAGTGAATCAGGCAAACTAGGCCTAAAGTTAGTCTAGCTTTTTGTGTGTTTCCATCAAAACATTAATCTTGAATCAAATAGGTTTTTTCTGCAAAGACCTGTTCGGCTGGTTAATTCCAGTCCTTTGTTGCAATTTATTATAATGTCTTTACTGCTCTTTTATTAAACATCCAATATGCCCTGGATGCAGATCAACATCCTGCCGGACGCGAACGATCAATTGCCAAAACACCCTTACGAATGACTTCATTCAGTATTAATTCAAATTAGGGCACCAAAGAGGACATAATATTGGAAAACTAAACGAAATAAGTGATTATTTCTTACTGGAGTCTGTTGTGAGCGGCCCGGGGCAGCATGGTCACGTGACCGGCATTTCACCGCAAGGAACCAGGATCACCACCTGGCGGCTTCGATCCGAGTCTTAAATGTTTTTACTATTGGGTAGGTGGCGCCACATTCGGGAGGCCTTATAGTTAAGTCTATGGAGAGTTTGCCGTGAATTACTCACGTCATATTATACCCCAGTCACACTGCTGTTTGTGACCACTTTCGGACCACAACAAAAGGGTGGTCCCAAAGATGTCGCAAGTAGTTGAAAAATCGTCGAAAGTGGTCGCAAAGTGGTTCGAAAGTGGTTCGAAAGTGGTCACCAAAAATTGCTTTGGTCACAAGGAAGCCGCAATGAGGTGGGTTCTTTGGTTTGCAAAGTGGTCGCAAAGTGGTTGCAAGTGGTCACAAGCCGTAGTGTGACTGGGGCTTATGATGGACAGGCTGATGAAAACATGAGATGTTCTCAACGAGAGCTCGTGTGTGCATGCCATCCTCCATATCAAACTTAGATAATGGTATCCTCGTTAAAGGTGAACAGGTGCATTGACTATAAAAGAGCCAATTCACTAGAGCCTGTCATTAATAGAAATCATGCACCGGAAATAGGTTAGTAAAGCTACACTGGTCCCAACAAAGCTACAGTGGTCCCATTGCAGTTCACAGTCTAATGTTGCCTATGCTACTGACCCCATTTGATTCATATACCTAAGATGCCATGACCCTGCAGGTCATTGGATAATCTTCATTGGATAATCTGCACTGGATAGTCTGCACTGGATAAGCTTCAGTACCTGATGCATCCATACTACTGGTCTAAAGGTATGACTCAATATACCTCAAATAGGAATGACATCAGAAATGAAGAAGCAGCATCAAATTATGAATCAAAGTGGCGTTCTCTGAGGCGGAGTGGTTAGCGTGTCTGACTTTTTTCTAGGTCAGACTCCTAATCTGAGCGTCGGTGGTTCGATTCCCCATGCCCCCAGCTCTGCCAATTTGGATTTCCACCAGTGTGTATAACTTACAGCATCATCAAAGGCTGGTTGCTCTCATACAATGTCTATGTGGTGTGGGAGGTTAAAAATCCCTTGGGTCGGTAAAAGTGTAGGCTTGGGCTTTCTATCGACCAGCAGTGCAATGAGGAAGACCAGTCGTCTATGACTGAAATCTCCCCTGCTTAAACAACTAATGGACCAAATAATAACAAAAACAACAACAAAAAGTCCAAGTTATTTACTAACCAAATTCATACAGTGTACCTGTTAATGGTCAAAGTAGCCCCTTCAAATCTGCGCCCACAGCACCAACCCTTGATGTAGGTGGCGCCCTGTGTATATATTAATATCATATTCCTCATGAGCCTAATATTTCCTATTTGTCTGTTAGCCTTGTTAATGCCCTAGTAACATTTGAGGTTATATCAGAGCATGTACAGACTTGTGACAATGAACACTCATTGCTAAGGTACTGCTCGAGGTGGACATTGTTTTGCCGAATCCATGCTCCGATATTCCACTTAGATAACTCACATTATCCTGATACTGAACAAAGTAATCCTTGCCCTTTCTCAGTAATGTCAAGTCCCAGGATAGGTAGCGATATGTGCCAATTTTGTGCAGCATTGCTTTGATGTGGCCGGGATTCCTCCACTCGGTAGGCCGGCCAGCGGAGGGATGAATTACCGATCACCATGCAGGGGCCTAGCATCTGTATTCACACGTACGCAGCTGCATAAGCCCCAGTCACACATACCCGGATCAGGGGCCGGTGGAGCCCTGGACCGCCATCCGGGGTGGTCCGGGGCGATCTGGGGTGATCCGTGGCTCGCCCGTGGCTCATCCGTGGCGACACCCCCTGATCCGTGGCTCATCCGGCGCCATCTGGGCTCAGACCCGGATGTTTTAAAATGTTTAAAACAGCCGGGCGGTGCGGGGGATTTTGCGATCCGGGCTCAATCCGGCCTGATCCTGCCTGATCCGGGTGTGGTCCGGGTATTTTGGGGGTGGTCCGGGGTGGACCGGGCCTGTCTGGGGGTGGTACGGGGTCATTTTGAGCCACCGTTTGACCAGGACCATCCCGGACTATCCAGGACTACCCCTGGCCTAGCCATGGACCACTCCCGGACTGCCCCCGTAAGACCGGGGGTGGTCTGGGATAGTCCGGGGGGTGATCCAGGATAGTCCGGGGGGTGGTCCGGGGCAGTCCGGGGGTGGTCCAACCTCGTCCGGGGCCGGTCCGGCCCAGTCCGGCGGCAGTCCGGGGGTGGTACGGGGCGGTCTGGGGCTCATCTGGGGCTCGTCCGGGAAAGTGTGACTGCGAGGCAAAAATTGACCTGAGATTACAAATATCTTTGAAAAATTTAAATGCATGATGTCTTATACTAGCATTGTATTCAATCACGTTGTATTCAATCACGTTGTATTCAATCACGTTGTATTCAATCACGTTGTATTCAATCACATTGTATTCAATCACGTTGTATTCCATCGCCGTAAAGAATATACGTACCACCTGAACATCCAAAGCTAGGCCCTCAACCACGTGTCGAAAGTAATACAATGCAGTTGAACCAATCAATCAATCAATAAGAAGGAATATGCAAATGCGGCATAAGCCTCGTTTGCAATCAAGCCTGAGTGAACTCAATGAGCTGTTCTCTGCAGGGAGATGACAACTTGCCTCTGCGGATTTCCTCCAGGCCCATGCCATTACATAGTGCCCTTCCACGTTCGCGACATCGCTTTCCCATTTGTCATGCACAGGCGCGATCCATACCGGAAGTGACAGCAATTGGGGAGAAAAAAGAAACGCCGGCCGGTAACTGCAGATGGAGAAGTATTAGTAAGACAGGGTCCTTCCATTATGCCCTGACCTGAGGCCAGACCCACCGTCCCTAGCCACCAGGGAGACCTAATTACCTGGCCAATTAAGAACCTATTTAACTATCAGTAACATTCGCTGAGTCCCCTTCAACCTGCCAACCATACGTAAATGAGCCAAGTCTCCCCATTTGGCGGGAGATCTCCCTAAATATAGCAAAATAACCCCAATCTTACAATTTCTTTATTTAATTTGTAATCTCCCACCAATGAATCAGTTTACCCTAGTTTTAATTTTATTTTTACACATTTTCTCATGTCTAAAATGCACCAGAATTCACCATTTTGCATCACTTTTTTTTTCAAATTTTCAAATTGGCTAGAAACCCCCTGTGGCACCAAGTCACCCCTCCTCCCACACCATCTCCCCTTTGGCCATGCTATTTCTCCCTATTTACAATGTGTGTGTGTGTGTTAGAGAGATCTCCATACTCACACTCTTATCTACTTGGCGCCTCTACACTCCCACATCCATTATCCCAAACCCCACATTCTCCCTCCTCCCTGCCCCTCCCCGCCCCTCCCCGCCCCTCCACAGTTCAGGGATTTCCCAAACGTATAGGAGGGCAACAAGGGAGTAGTGGCGCCACCTACAATCCATCCCCCGTTTCGGTACGTCGTAGCTTTCGAAGCAGTGGGGGATGGGGGGAGGGGGGGTTCAAACGCTGGTTAAATCAAACTCATGCCATAGTCTAAAGTGCGACGGCCGGCATCTGTGGTTGTGTAGGCAGGTTAAATAGGAAATCACTACAGGCAAATATAGAGAAGGAAGGCAAGAGATAGAGTGTGCAGAAGGAACCAGAAGGAGCTTGCTTAGTTTATATATATATATAGCTTTTAGAATCCAAGATGGTGGTGGTCACATGGGTGGATCCACCAATCAGGGTTGTATCTAAGGCCTGGTCATACTGGCTACAGTGCCTTGTGGTAACCAGTGATCCATAAATAATACCATGGGGGCGAGGGGGTATGTGATGTGACTTCTCCAAAGACTATATAAGAAGTGACACTCCTCCTCTATACTATTTTACTATACACTTTCTATACCTAATGAGTAATAGTTTACCAACTCCACACATCCCTTATATGCCTTTGGATGTTATATATTACTATTTACCATTATATAGACAAGTTGCAATTTATTATAGTAGAGTTCATATATCCTCATATGCCATAATATCAGAAAATTGTACAATAGGTTGATACTTCTCGCTACCTAACCTTGCGCTCAGTATTACTAGGATATGGCAAGGAGAATTGGAATGAAGAAGACTAAAGCCAAATAATGCGATGAAGCATCACATTTTCAAAACCAAAGCCCTCACCTAGAGTTGATTCTGCATATCTAACTTAGATACTGATGCAGATATTAAGCATTTGTTGTCACATAGAAAGGCATATCGAATCAATTCAATAGAACTTGTTACTGCTGAAGCCTATGGTGTCAGAGTTTCGGCATGCTTGCTTGCTAACATTAATTTGGCCTTTTAGTACTTAAGATATTTCAAAAGTTTGCCATTTAAAATAAAAGTTACTTCAAATTAAAGTAAGGTGGATTGTAACAATCGATTTACTATATTTATCTCAGAAAAATTACTAAAACTCAAAACCATCGGACTATGCAACTTTAATCAACAGATATACAGAGCAAACAAACAAAAACACCTTTACATAAAATGGCATAATGTCAGTGCAGTAATATACCTATCAGCTGTCTACCCTTGTAAAGCATCGCTCTTCATTAATGTATTCCCTTGCCTACATCGCTAATGATGTTAAATAGCCTGACTGATGGCCAAATGCGTTTAACCAAATACCCTATAATACTAAGACGGCTCACTCCCTATCTCTCCAATGGTAATGTAAATTTTGCAGTGCCACCTTGTGGTGGGTTTGATCAGCCGGCTGATGGTTGGTGTTTCACATGTAAACACATACAATTATATTATACATGAGATAGGTAAGTATGAATACACATCAATATGAAATTGCTATGAACAAATACCCATCATCATCATCATCATCGCCATCATCACACATCTTTCACATTCATATATACATTTAAACATATGATATAGCAACTGTTTAACCAAGAGAACAGCCAGCGCACCAAGCGGTGGGTTTGATCATTTTGATTACACAGTACAGGCTGAGTGAGCTGTCTTAGTATTATAGGGTCTTTGCTTTAACGCATGCTTCCCTTTAGACATCGTGGCCAAATGAGTTGACATCCATCTCCCAATTTGCTAGATCATGGGATTCGACCATGTTTGAACCCTGGTCGAGTCAAACCGACGACCTAAAAATTTATATGTCGCTTCCTAGCCAGGTGCTCTTGATTATTAAGATAGGGCAAGGACTGGTTGGCTCAGTGTCACGATAATGTGACTGAGTGGGATATCAGGTCATGGTGCTGGTGGCCTGATCTCCCAGTGTGGCAGCAGTATTAAGTCACCACGAGTGCATACTGTCGCAAGTCAGTACACATCCTGGTATGACCTTAGATGTTGCCTGGACGTAAAACTCCAAAAACCAACCAACCATGCTTCCCTTTTGAATGGGTGTGAGGGTTCAAAGCTTTGGTTTGGACTTTGGCCGAGTAAAAATGCCAATGCCTTGAAATGTAATGCATGTCACTAACCTACCCTCCACATTAAAGTTTCATAGTCCGATGGTTTTGGATTTCTGATTTTTTTCTGAGATAAATATATTAGATCGATAACTAGTATCTACTTTACATTAGTTCAAAGTTACTTTTATTTTAACTGGTACACTTTTGAGATATTTTTAGTGCAAACATGGAAAATTAGTTTTGGCAAGCTTGCCAAAACTCTGACACCATAGACTTCTGCAGTAACCAGGTTCTGTTAAATTGACTCAGTAACCAGGTTCTGTTAAATTGACTCAGTTAAATTGACAAGGAAGCATATTCTTCAGTGATATGTGTGATCCACTCTAATGTATGGGGTTGAGACTTGGACAATCTCTAAGAAAATGTACAAACGTTTAGCAGCATTTGAGATGTGGACTTATCGAAGGATGATGAAAATATCATGGACAAAGAAGATCACCAACAAAGAAGTTCTCAGAAAAATGAAAAATAAGAAAAGCTTGTTTGCCACTATACAGACAAAGAAACTTATTTATTTTGGCCACATCATTCGTCAGAGTTCAATATACCGTACATTGTTGGAAGGGAAGGTGAATGGCAGCAGAGGGAGAGGGAGACCAAGAACATCATGGTTTACAACTATTTCACAGTAGACAGGCTTGAATTATTCACAGTCTATCAGAACAGCACACCATCAGGACAAGTGGAGAACCATTGCATCCAACCCTCAACTAGAGGACGGAACTATTGATTGATTGATTGATTGCCTTCTATGCAGAAACAAATGCGTAATAAGTGCATCCGTATCTAAGATAGAAATATAGAATCAAATCTAAATAATTATTTTGGTTTTTAAAAGTTGATGCTTCATCGGGCTATGCAGCTTTTATTAGAGAGGGCAAGGAGTGAAAGATCAATTGTTTGTAATATTAATAGGGGTTTCTCTCATTTAATCAATGAATGTCGCATATATCGATGCGGCAACCATTAAAAATGTAGTCAGGATAAAACAACTAAAACCAGCTGCTACAAGCAAAGCTGCCTACCACAGTAAACAAGGCCTGAGCTGCTTTGACTGAAGACACGCCAGGGGGCAGTGCAGGTTTATACATCACGTGATCAGCTGAGCTCTTGACCGGTAGTGCCCATTGAAGAGGTCCCAAGATGAACCTTTGAAGTTCCCCAATGCCACTTAAGTGTACTTGTTTGTTGGGGGCTTTACGTCCTAGCACCATATAAAACCATACCAGGTAGGAGACCGTCTTCCAAGATAAATCTTTGAATTTCTCCAATGCCGGTTAAGCATGCGTGCTGGCTAGTTTTCCATGTGGGTTTTGTTTTTGGTTTTACGTCCTAGCAACATCTAAGGTCATATCAGGATGGGTACCGACGTGTGGCAGTGCGCACTCATGACGACTTCATACTGCTGCCCCACTGGGAAATCAGGCCACCAGCACCATGATCCGATATCCAACTCAGTCACATTATCCTGACATCAAGCTAACCAGTCCTTGCCCTATCCTAATAATGCCGAGCACCAGGCTAGGAGGCGACAAGTATCAATTTTTAAGTCATTGGTTTGACTCGACCAGGAACCTAATAGGTACACACCTACCGTTTTTCCGCACCCACCTACCGTATACGATAGGTGGGTGAGGTGTGCACTCCCCTAGCACATCTAGCGATTGCGATTCCCAACTAAAAACTCAGTTTTAGGGCTAAAACGGGCCGATTACGATGGCGATTCGCGATTCGAAAAATTCGCGATTCGAAAAATGAAACGTTTTCAGTTTTAAGCGGGTCGGGTCGAGTCGCGAGTTTTAGTGCGCGAATCGTAAACGGTAGGTGTGTACTTGGCATGAACTCACAAACTCCCGATCTTCCGTACGTGAGGCCCATGCTCTACTGATTCGGCCACCGTGCCCGGTAAGCAGGTAAGAGCAGACGACATGTTATTGTAGTGGTCTGCACTGACCTCTCAGGCAAGGAGCCGCATAGACAGGTAGGCGTGGGTAGTGTGTTGATATCAGGGAGCCTAGGTGGTGTAATGGTTAGCACACTGGCCTGGAATGCAAAGAGATGTGGGTTTGAGTCCCGCTCTAGGCGCAATATTTCCCATTTTCATCACCCCCATGACATTGGTTGCCGTGACCAGGATCCTGTACAAGCTATGCGCTGTATAGTTGTTGAACCTACCCTGTGTATGTAAGTGCGTTGCATTGCCTGTATGTATGTAATTGTAAGCATTAAAAACTTACAATCCCAGGGGGACGAGTGTAGTGCTCTGCACTGACCTCTCAGGCAAGGAGCCGCATAGACAGGTAGGCGTGGGTAGTGTGTTGATATCAGGGAGCCTAGGTGGTGTAATGGTTAGCACACTGGCCTGGAATGCAAAGAGATGTGGGTTCGAGTCCCGCTCTAGGCGCAGTATTTCCCATTTTCATCACCCCCATGACATTATTATAGAAAATAACCACACGAGATGCTGATCGTAATGCATAGTGAGCAAATCCGAGCTTCTGTTGCTTGCAGGATAAATGCAATTATACACTTTCATCCGCGGAGATGTTCATGTTGTAGGCCTTCAATTGTCTTATTTGTTGGGGTTTTACATCCTGGGAAAATGTAATGTCACATCATGATGGGTACCGACTTGTGACAGTGTGCAATCAGAGTGATTTAATAGTGCTGCCCCACTTGGAAAAACATTACCTTTATTCACAGAACATGCTGCGTTCTGAGCTTTTTCCCACAACACTAGTTTTCATTCGGCTTGGATTCGAACTCCCGACATTCCGCTCGGGAGGCTTGCCCATCAGAAGACAAGTCAGTGGTAGAAATCCTCTATAGAGATGCCTCTGAGTGAGATGATACCCACACCATTAGTTCTCCCCATGGACGTCAGAGGGCATTGGAAAGTCCTTAAATTTATCCTGAATGTAAAGGTAGAGAAAACACAACAAGCTTATTTGTCTCTAGGATAATTTAATATAAAACAAAGAAATGCACTACACTTTAAGAATTGCGATGCTGACATCTGTTACAGTTGTCGGCACCGAGCATTGGATGTTGGCATCGATCGGCATACTTATAGTTTAGCATTGACAGAGGTGTTGCAAAGTCCTTAAATTTATCCTGAATGTAAAGGTAGAGAAAATACAACAACCTTATTTGTTTCTAGGATAATTTAATATAAAACAAAGAAATGCACTACACTTTAAGAATTGCGACCCTGACATCTTAAATAAACCACCAATTGGCCCATTTTTGTGAGGTTGACTCATATATATATAATTTATATATATATAGTTATACGAGTCTTACCTGGGTAGAGATGATGGATAACTGGTGTTTTCCCCGAGGTACTAGCCTCAGATAGTCGTGGGTCAGCAAGAAGGAATCACATCCAGGTCCAGCAATCTTTTACATACTTTATAGAATAACAAATTATCTCAGTATTATATGGATACTTTAGTGTTTTCGTTTGGCACCAGCGAAACGTGATAGTCGTGGTAGGGTAGGGTGGGCTATTCCTTCCCATCGTTATCCAAGACCTTCTTGGATCTCGCCACTTTCCCTGCATCATTGCGGACACCCTTAAAGACGTTTTCAAAGCATCTGTTAGAAAGGAAGTTGCTGGTCAGTGTCAGCAGCGCAATTCCTCCATCCATCTCTTCGCAGAGCGAAGAGAACTCATCTCCATGTGATGATTGTGCCTTCTTTTTGTGTTTGCATTTGCATGCAACAACAACGACCTCCTCCGACTCATCGTCTGAAGAGGCTTGATCCTCTGAAAGATCCTCTGAAAGATCCTCCCAATCAGAATCTTCCAAGTCTAAGACTGGCTTCTTGCTTTTCCTAGCCAGCACTTTGGAGGGAAGCATCTCGTCCATTTTCTGTTGAACTAAGCATCTAACTAGTTCATCCAGGTGAGCTGGGTCGGACTCAGAGCCCCCCCACCTCATCATAATCTCTTTGTTCTGGTGACCATTGCACCTGAACCGGTGGTGAAGGATCTGCGTCTTCAGTCAGCGCTTGAGGTGTGTCAATCTGACTCTGCTTCATAGCCATGGCTTGGAGTATGTAAACACCAACAAACCCAAATATTATGCATTATTCAGCTGAATTTCACACAGGTAATTAACACAAAATTAACCCGAGTGTGTATCATGGTGCTAAATCCGTATTTAAACCATTTTTAACACAGGCATGTGGTTAATAGACAGTCGTAGGTAAATGGTATGGACAACCAACCAAACCCAAATGAGTCGTAAGGATCAGTGTATTCCTGGAGCCAGATGTGCTTCCTTCTCCCTGGACTAGGAGTAGCCAGAGGGTAGTACCGAGGTAAAAAATATATCTTGGAAGATTTATACTGCCTCTCATGGATAAGTCTGAATAGACTTGTTTTCACCATTAGACAGAGTGTCGATAGAAAGCCCGAGTCTACACTTTTACCGACCCAAGGGATTTTTAACCTCCCACACCACATAGACATGGTATTAGAGCAACTCGCCTTTGATGACGCTGTAAGTTATACACAGCGGTGGAAATCTAAATTGGCAGAGGTGGGGGGCACAGGGAATCGAACCACCGACCTTCAGATTAGGAGTCTGACCTAGAAAAAAGTCAGACACTCTAACCACTCTGCCACAGAGAACACCACATATATATATATTACTCTCAACATTAGTTCATTCCAAAACCACCAGAGCGTCACTTGGTGGTGTGAAATCCGTATAAGATATTTTCTACAGAGCATGCCTCTCACAACTGAGGATGTCAGGGGCGTAGCTACGTCCGTTTTGATATGACCTTAGAAGGTGCCAGGACGTAAAACTAACAACAAAACAAAAAACCGTAGAGCTCTACATTATCGCACTGTAACAAGAATTGACAAGCAAGTGCCAATAATGTTTCTCACTCTCAGTATCATATTTGTTTCCATACTAAAATCTCTTATAATAGATCTATATATTTTTTTATGTTGATGATTCCACTCTACTGAAAGTCCCCAAGTCTTTTTTAACTTCCCCATAAGCGGATAGGCATGTCTGAGCAATTTTGTGCTTACAATTTATTTATTTTTCTATCTACGCCCATGGCTGTGACCGGAAGTAAAGATCAGTGTGAAGCCATGGGGGTGGGGGGGGATACTTTGTGCAACGGCTGGTGTGCTCACTGTCAGGATAATGTGACTGAGTGGGATACCAGGTCATGGTGCTGGTGGCCTGGTTTCCCAGTGGGACAGCACTATAACGTCGCCATGAGTGCACACTGTCACAAGTCGGTACCCATCCTGATATGACCCTAGATGTTGCTGGGACGTAAAACAACAACAAACAAACGAACTTCACGCAACATAATTTTTGCTGTGATTGTGTTTGTGTATCAACTGAAGTGACACAGTGCAGTCTCACCGGAAATCTACAGGAAATGTAGCAGGGCGCATGACCATGCACATTGAATTACATTGCATATTGCAGCACCACCTATCGGGTTCTTTTCAAAACATAGGCGACTTTCTGATGTTCAGTGCACAGCGATGTAGACTGAAGCATCGACTATCACTGCATTGCGAAAGTCGAATTTCAGCCATCAAATAATCAAAAATACAGTAAACCTTCGTTAATCCGGCATACTTTGTTCCCAGAACCCAAGATGGGACTAGGGAGGTTGTCAGATAAGCGATTGTTCCCATACTTAGTAATAGGCCTACTTATCTTCTTCTGTTTATATATTTAGTCACAATAACCTGTTAATAGATTCCGCCTGTTTAGATCTATAATGACCTGTCATATCATCATGGGATCACTAACTTATCGACTTGGTTAGATCAATGGATGTTGCAACAAATGTCAGTGTGACGACTTTTTTCTAGATCGGACTCCTAATCTGAAGGTTGGTGGTTCGATTCCCCATGCCCCCACCTCTGCCAATTTGAATTTCCACTGCTGTGTAAAACTTACAGCGTCATCAAAGGCCAGTTGCTCTTATACCATGTCTATGTGGTGTGGGAGGTTAAAAATCCCTTGGGTTGGTAAAAGTGTAGGCTTGGGCTTTTTATCAACAAAGTGTCTAATGGTGAAAACAAGTCTATTCAGACTTATCCATGATAGGCAGTATAAATCTTCAGGAAAGACCCCCCTCCCCCTAGTGTCTCGATATTTTGACACTCGCTTGTGGCAAAAATGTATCTGCCTCCCCAAACAAATGTGCTCATCCAATCAAAAATTCCTAGCTATGTCTCTGGTAAGTAGCATCCTATTATTCTAACCCTGTATCACTTCCATTTCATTGAAAGACCATATCAAACAGAGTAATCATCCCCAGACCTATTGTCTTATAACATCTGTGGGAGGTTATTAGCGATTAGAGACCCTAATAATATTTTCAACTTGAACACACGGACCTCCAGTTTTGGTTGAGCCCTTAATAACTTCCGGAAAATCGTTTGTTTAAAAATATTCAAAAATATGAGGATGGGCCCTGCCCGTGCCTGAAAAAAATCGCCTGCCGCTGATATTGCTATAATTATAATTTTAGTTTAACAGTTAATATTGTGTTGGGCTAGCAGCAATTCAACTTTTGTAAGCACACACTTGAAACTTCTAGAACTTTATGGTACAATACATTTCTAAACGAGAATACAGTGTTCATTGTTTGACTGAAAACATTGTGATGTGTACATGAATGACATGTAATCCTTTTATCAGTCTATTGTGGTCCAATTTGTTCTTTATGTTGAAAAGTAAAATGTTTTAAAGATTTAAAAAATAAAAAATAAAAACTGCCTGCCCGACCCTGATTTGTGCAATCAAAAGGACGATCACCAATTTATTTTAATGTATTTGGCCAAAATCAAATCTAAATAACTCAAGGAATACCGCATTGTGATACCCATTAGAAAATGACGTGGTTCCCTGAGGAACAAGGCTCTGTCAATGTACACTATGTGTAGGAATTGGTGGGATAGCATTCCTTTACGCCTTCAGAACAAGACTACTGGAAAAGAAGCGAACCGTTACGGTATTGTAATGGCCC